>OY288253.1:20486865-21686865 GCA_958450325.1 Agrostemma githago
TTTTCGTTTTAGGTGTTCCTTTGGGGGGCGTGAATTGAATGCTTAGGGACTCGTTTCGGGTTGATTGATTGTTCCAAGTGCTTCGGGACTTGTTTGAAATTGAATTGAATTGAGTCGAGTTGGGTTGAATTGAATTACATCGAGATTGAAATGAGTTGACTTGACTTGAATTGAATTGAATTGAAGTTGGCTTGAATTGAATTAACTTGACTTGAATTGAATTGAACTTCAATTGGTTGACTTGAACTTGATTTGAATTGAATTGATTAAGTTGAGTTGAGTTGAATTGAACTTGAATTGATTGACTTGAACTTGAACTTGAATTGATTGAACTTGAATTTGAATTGAATTGAATTGAACATGAACTTGAATTGATTGAACTTGAATTGAATTGACTTGAACATGAACTTGAATTGATTGAACATGAACATGAACTTGAACTTAAATTGGGTTGAACTTGAATTGAACTAGAACTTGAATTGAATTGAATGGAACTTGAACTTGAAATTGAACTTGAATTGATTAAGTTGAATTGACTTGAACTTGAATTGAATTGACTTGAACTTGAATTACCTTCAGAATGCTTTGGTATTCGTTAAGCGTACGGGTTTAAAATTTTTGAATGCTTCAGGATCCAATAGAATTTGTTTTGTTCAGATTTTTTTCGAATGCTTTAGGATTCAGTCGAATTTGTTTTGTTCAGATTTTCGAATGCTTCAGGATTCAGTCGAATTTGTTTTGTTCAGATTTTATTTCGAATGCTTCAGGATTCAGTCGAAATTGTTTTGTTTTGAGTTGTCACATGCTTTGGTATGAGTGATCTTATTAGCTAGAGAGTTTTGTGTTCTTTTTTCGTTGGGAGTCGATTTCGACCGGAGTAGGTTTTGAGGCATGCCTTACCGGTCGGGGTTATGCTACCGATGTTTACTCTTGGTCCCATTGTTAAATTAGGGTAGAATAGAGTTTAATAGGGTAGTTATTAGCTTGATATAAAGCTTTGAGGTGTTCTAATGGCTTCCTTTGGAAGAAGTTCAAAATGCTAGGGTTTAGGGATCGTTTTTCCGGTTATTCCCGTACTTGACCTTTATAATCTTGCTCGACTAGTGCTTATGATGTTATGGGTCGCCTTCATGTCGACCTTTGTGAGCCAGAATGTATTCTAGGGCATTCTGTGAGGGTTTGTGTGGCTTACGACGGACCAAATGATACCCTAACGACGTCGGATTATCCCGAAACCACTTTTATTGCGACCGGGGTCGAAAATGGATGCTAGTGGGTCTTTCGGAATTTTGATATCTTTGTCCAAAATTTTGAGCTTTTTTTTACCTGTTTGGACTGCTTTGACCTGACCCGAGACGTATTTTTGTTTTGTTTTGCAGCTAGAGGTGACGCTGAGCGTCCCGAGGGAGCTCCCTTGGCTGGTACGAGTAGAGAGGCTGTCGGGTCGAGCTCGCTGACTCCTCGGGGGGTTCGTAAGAGGCGACGAAGCGTTCCTTCCCAACGTCGTGAACCGGGGGCCGCGAATGAGGCCGACTTTGATAGTGTGGACATGACGTAGATCCACCCCGACGCGGCCACACGCGGGTTTGGGTAGGCGAATGAATCTCGTGGTGAGATTGTTCTCGAGTTCGAAATTTAAGTCAAAGTTGCAGTCGCCACCGAATTTTGTGGTTATTCGGAACCGTTCGAGCCCACTCTATGTCGTCATGGGCTATACACAAAGTACGGCCCATTTCAATTTCAAAGTTTATGGGGCTCGTCCCTTTGCATTACAATACCGATACCATTTATACCGGCTTTCGTGTATAGAATGACTCTCGTGCGCCAACGGTTTCGGGCATCCGGAAACTGAGGTTCTGAGTAAGGGGTGAGGGTATGTGTTGGGAAGCCCACTAAGGACACCCAACCTTGCCCGCACTTAGCGGCCTCTACTAAGACATCGTTCATGTTCGTGTACGCACGCTAGTAAAACGACTAAATGATATGCAAACAGCGTTTTTAGCTAAACAAGTGAATTATGGGTTAGCTACGTCATTTAATGCATCTAGATTCACGTCAAAGTGATTTAGCATGTGATGTTCATTTATAAAGCGATAAGCATCAAAATAAATAAAGCTCATAAATATGTACAAAATACACGATCGGAAATACAACCCGGGCAATACAAAATAACGAACAATATAAAAAAGAATAAACGAGATATAAAGAGCAATAAATAATAACTTGCAACGGACCCGTATATATGAATACAAACTAGACCATAAGTTGTGCAAATGGACGAACTCCGATTAAATACACATTATATTGTGTATTAAGCGAAGGACGGAGATAGGGGACCTAGGCATGGTGCTAGCCCGATCCCGAGTCTCGGTGCCTTGTTCCGACTTATCACGTTGAGAAATTGGAGTCTAGATTAATCATGCGTCGGATACGACTAAGGAGTCGTCGACACAAGATCAATAGTGAGAGACCGTCAATCAAAGTCGTTTAAGTGAAGTGATATGCATGAGTTTTTAAAATGTAAGCACGTGATTGACTTTACACGTGATGACTAAAGTCGTAAAAAGACGAGGCTCGAATGATGCATTGAAGCCCTTGGTTTTATGGGCTACAGGACCCACTCGATCGAGTCATGGCGCGGACTCGATCGAGTGCACCTTCGAAGTAGCTTCTGCCCAGTTTTTGGGGTGCTACTCGATCGAGTTACCTATGCACTCGGTCGAGTTGCCCCTGTACGAGGCATAACTCGTTTCATTTTTATTTGTTTAAAATTGATGGTTGGCCGAGTTAAATAAAATTATCGTATGATTTAAATTTAACACGGCTTCCGGTACTATAATCGTGTACTATATAATCATAATACCGTTATCGGAAATTTATGAAAATGTCATTATGGGATTAAAAGTTTTGATTAGTGACGAAATTGTAGTCCTCCGCGTCACGACATCGATACTAATCCTAATGGATTATGTGATGTCGGTTTTCGCATCAACGGATTTCACACTAATCTTAGAAATGGAGTCAAACGCGTTCAACTATGATCGATCACGATCACGTTAAGCCCTTGAGTACATTGGGGCGGCGCTCCTCGAAAGGGTGCCACCTCCGTCGTTGCTCGTAAAGGGATTAAAACGGACTTTGGATGGTCGTCATAGTCAAACGTGTTAAGATCCGAATTTTGATACTAATATATATATATATATATATATATATATATATATATATATATATATACGCGGTATATAATGTTAATGACGATAACTAAATGTTAGAGGTTAGTAACGAAAAATAAAGAGTTAGTATACAATAATTAAAATGTTAGTGTTAATGTTAATATACTAGTATAGTTATAATATAGTTACAAAACGATAGAAAAACGAGATAGTAAAGATAGAAACGGGGTTGATGACACCCTCAACATACATGCTTAGAATGGCCTCGGCAATGGACTCATAATAGCGACGGGAACGCGGGAGTATCGAGGATTTAGTCGAGTTATGGTGTGTGTGTTTGTATGGATGGCTTTGTCGGTTTTTCGAGGGACAAAATGACTCGGTTTTTGTGTGTAGTATTGCTTAGGATTGTAGTGTAGTGTAGTGTAGAGTGCTAGGGTAGAATGTAGGGTAAAATGTGGGGTGGAATTGCATGTGTCCAAGCTGAAAAATGAGAAGGGTTTGAGGGGTATTTATAGACTTGACCGGACTCATATGTAAACTTGACCGTGAATTATGTAGATGGACGAACCCCGATTAAATACACATTGCGTTGTGTATTAATCGAAGGACGGAGACATAGGACCTAAGCGTGACGCTAGCCCGATCCCATGCCTCGATGCCTTGTCCCAACTTATCACGTCGAAAAATCGATCAAAGTCGCTAAGTGTCGTGACATGCGTGAGTTTTGAAAAATAGGTTCACGTGATTGGCTCTACACGTGTCGACTAAAAGTCGTAAAAAAAGATGAGGCTTCAATGTTGCATTTAAGCTCTCAGTTTCCTGGGCTACAGGACCCACTCGGTCGAGTCATGGTCTGACTCGGTCGAGTGTGTCCTCGAAAAGGCTACTGCCCAGGTTTATGGGTGCTACTCGATCGAGTAGCCTACGTACTCGGTTGAGTAGCCCCTGTACGAGTACCAACTCGTTTTACTTTTTTATTTTAAAATCGATGGTCGGCCAAATCAAATACAAATATCGCACGATTTGTATTTAACTTGGCTTCCGGTGTTATAATCGCGTATGCATGCGATTATAATACCGTTATCGGAGTTTTATGAAAATGTTTTCGCTAGATTAGAAATTTAGTACTAGTGACGAAATTGCATCCCTCTACGTCACGACATCGAAACTAACCCTTTCAGATTATGTGATGTTGGTTTTCGTGTCAACGGGTTCCGTACTAATAAAAATGGGATCAAATGCGTTCAACTATTATTAATCGCGATCACGTCACGCCCTTGAGTACATTGGGGCGGGGCTCCTCGAAAGGGCTCCACCTCCGTCGTTGCTCGTAAAGGGATTAGACGGACTTTAGGCGATCATTATAGTCAAACGTATTTAAAACCGAATTAAGTACTAGTATATATACGCGGTATGATAATGTGTTAGTGACGAAAAGGTAAAAGTTAGTATACGAGGAATAAATGTTAGAGTTATGTTAAAGTTAGTGTTAGGATACTAGTATAGTTATTATATAGATGATACAAAAACGTAAATAAAAACAAAGTAAAAAGGATCGAAAAGGGGTTTAGGACACCCTCAACATACATGCTTAGTAAGGACCTCGAAAATGGACCCGTAAATAGCGACGGGACGCCGGAGTATCGAGGATGTACGCGAGTTATGGTGTGTGTGTGTGTGTGTATGTGTGTGATTCGTCGGTTTTTTGAGGGACGAAGGACTCGGTTTTTGTATGTATTTGCTTAGGGTTGTAGGGTGAAGAGTATAGGAGGGTTAGGGTAAAATTGTAGGGTAAAATGACATTAGGTAAAAACTCCAAATGCAAAGGGTTTGAGAGGGTATTTATAGATTTTACCCCACGACCTAGGGTCACTCGATCGAGTGGCCCTAGTGCACTCGATCGAGTGCCTTTGAAAGCGGGTCTGTTCCAGAATTTGAGGCTCCACTCGACCGAGTGGGTCAATCCACTCGATCGAGTGGATAAGGGTGGCGAGTCATTTTAGGAAATGGTTGACTTTTTGATTTGTTTAAGGATTGTGTTCAGGCGCAAGTTTCTAGAAGCGAACTTGGTCGATTTTTGTGTCGGATTCGTCCTTGACCGGGTTTTGACTCGGTCGCTAAAAGACGGTTTTATTTCCGGTGACGGTTTTGGCCCAAATTAGTCCTATTTTATTGGAAACGACCCACTGGGCCCGGATTTGAGGTCGGTTTTGAGATATTTGTACTCCGCTAAATGTCCACGTCGGATATTATTGATTCTGAGCCCATATTCGAGTGTACTAAGTCACGTTTGCGTCCGATCATCATCGGGTGTTTTGTCGGGAACTGCTATAGACACTAGCAGGCAAAATGCGGGTGTCTACAGAGCCCCCACTCTGACTGAGGCTTGGACAAGGCGAAAGTCAGAGTAGCTACCAGGCCAATCGCAGATTATGACCTGGCAGCCTTCCGGTTGGGTCGTTTATAGTCCAGTAGACTTGCGTGAAGGGCTCGCCAGCCATAAGCAGAGGGTCATACCTGTCCTGATGATGATAGCTCCGTGGGTAGTCGGACTTGCCTTTGAAGTCCTAGGTGTATCTGTGTGCTGATACATCACATCTTGGATGTAGCATTCCGGGAGAAACATTGACTCACGTTGGGGAGTAAAGTAATTGCGCGGAGACTTGCTTCTGAAGTTTGGGGTGTACTTGTATGCTGACACATAACAAATTGTATGTAACAGATAGGCAAAACACCGACTCGTGCTGGGGAAATAAAATATTTTTTTGAAAAGCGGAATTTTGAAATATTTTTAGAAATTTTTAGGAATGCTCGGGACGACTCGATTCCTATTCTAGGTTCTGAACTACAATCAGGCCTGAGTAGGGCCCAAATCTGCTGAGGAGGCATGGCAGTTAGGGTTTAGTTAGGTTTCAGTTGGGTTTCCTTATTATAAATATATGAATCCCTGCTTCAGTTCACTGCATCCCAAATCACAAACCCCTTCTTCTCCTCAAAATCCTTTAGACTTTCAAGAAGATTCAAATTTCTGTCATGGGTATCGATCACCTGACTGCGCTGCTTTTTGCTTGGTCCCAACACTTTCGGGACGAGGAAAAGGTTCATCTAACTCAGATGGGAATCGTCAATTTACTCCCATTTTAACGTCTGATAATCGACTCGCATTTTTTGGACGCCTGTTTAACGTTTGGGATACTACCCATCACATTTTCGCGTTCCCGCGAGGCGAAATATGCCCTCTACCTGAGGAAATCGCAGCTATAGGTGGTTGGAGCCCTATCGCTCATCCTGCTATCCCTCCGTTCTATCCCGATCCAAGGAGGAGGTTGAGGGATTTCTTGGGTTTGTCTCATGCAGAGACAGATCGGATGGTATGGGAAAATTCTGTCTCCCTTTTCGACCTGGCTGACAAGTTCATGAATAATCGAGACGTTAGGATTACTGTTGCTCATAGGCGTAGGGCTTTCGCCTTTTGTATGCTGCACCGCTACGTTTTCGAAGGGATGATGGAGGCTGACTCGTGCTTGGGTCAGATCAGGATGATTGGTGTGGTTGACCAGATGAAGACTGGTCATAGCCCTGCTTGGCTAGCCACCGGGGAGATCATTATGGGTCTCGACGCTAGGGGGCTTGACCCTGACCGACATCTAATGGGGAGCGTCCGTATCTTGCAGGTATACATCTCACGTTTTTTTTCTTTCACACGAATTTTCTGATGTCCGTAAGTCACTCGATCGAGTGGACCTGTCACACGATCGAGTGACGTCTTCGACGAGCTACTGCCTGTTTTCGGAGGGCTTACTCGATCGAGTCAGTTGCGATACTCGATCGAGTGACAATCTCGACGAGCTTCTGTCTGCTTTCAGAGGTCTTACTTGATCGAGTCAGACGTCGCACTCAATCGAGTGGGCTGTAGCGAACCTTCATGTCGCTTACAAAACTTGTGTATCCTCTTTTCGGATACGGCTGTCTGAACGTCTGTCGATCATAGAGTCCCCTCCGAGTATTCCCAACTACCGTAGCAGCCAAATCAGCTCGAGGAGGCATCAGATAAGCTCGAGTCACCATATAAACCGAGCTTACTGGGATGAGGAGTTGGTGTTTCACGGTGGTCCCTTAATTAGGTGGACCGTCGCCTGGTGGTTTCTCTCCAAACTGACGGGTTTGGCCAAGAGAGACTAAGCTCGCTACTTGGTGATTCTGTCTCTCGACTGGACAGTTCACATCTACCCGGACCGTCTCCTGAGGCAGTTCGGTTTGTCTCAGCGTATTCCTGAAACTGAGGCAATCATTAGCGTCTCGCTCCAACTGACGGACGCTATGTGTGACACCTGGCTGAAGATATGGTTCACCCGTCTTACATGGACTATACCCAACCCTTGCCAATCCGCTTGGGTTTCACGTGCATACGGGAAGTGGACCTCCGAGGAGTCCGAGGAAGCTCGCAATTCTTTGAAGGTTGATGAGGCCTTTGAATAGGTTCGTCGGGAGACGGTAAAAGACAACAGGGGTTTCTTCGAGGAGGGAGACACTCCTGCTACTTTAGTCCGATTAGAATCGGGTCTTAAGTCACATACTAAGACTCGATCTAAGGATGCTGGTGCTAGCAGCACTCGAGGGCAGCCAAGTCTCCAGACTGAATTAGAGAGACGACTTGGGCCAAGGTTGGCGGTTAGAGACCGAATAGGCCTACGTGATCGGCTTCCTGAGCCCGTGAGGGCTCGACTTGGGCCCATTGATGTGATTGAGGACTCAAGTTCAGAGAGGCGAGTCCGGGCTAAGGAGGTTCCTGTGGTGATTTGGGAACGCTCTCCTCCGCGTCGTCGTCAGTGGACGGCCAAGGAGGCCAAGGACAAGAGGAAGGGCAAGATGCCTTGAACGCCAAGTCCTTAGCTTTATTATTATTTAAATATTATTACTAATTTTGTTGTGTGTTTTTTGTGTTTTGTTTTTTTTTGAATTCCTGCATTTGTAATTTCCCGAGTTTATCGGGGTTTTAGTAATTATTAAAAGAAGTTTATTATTAAACCGTTCCTGTCTTTTCTTGATTGCACTGGTTGTGCCCTTTTGAGGGGCTGCCTACGTATCCGTGATTAACGGAATCAAACCAAACGTAGTTCAAGCTCAGTAAATTTGCAATCTCGAATTACACCAAGACTATTGGTTCAAGATGTTTGTGACAATAGAATAAATAATTCTAGCTTATTGACTTGCTTTTTGTAAAAAAATGATTTTGATAAAATTTGCTAATGACATTGAGAAGTGGCTAACGGTAGTAACGCTTCAGCCGGTCCAGGTTGGTTGGGTTGACGAACTCATTCTCGTCCAGGTCCGTTAGTGTTACTGCTCCTCCCGATAGGATCTTCTTTACCAAGTATGGCCCAGCCCAATTAGGTTTGAATTTTCCCCTTGGGTCAATTGGTAATAAAGCTCGAACCGATTTAAGAACCAGATCCCCTTCTTTAATGTTCCTGGGCCATACTCTTTTGTTGAAGGACCGTTGGATCCTTTTCTGGTAGATTTGGATATTGTTGAGGGCACGAGATCGTCGTTCGTCGAGCAGAACCAACGAGTCGTACCGTGCTCGAACCCAGTCAGCTTCGGGTACTTGACTTTCTAACAGGATTCTGAGGGACGGTACCTCCAGCTCGACTGGTTGGACTGCTTCCATCCCATAGGTTAAATAATACGGTGTCGCAGCGGATCGACGTGCGGTATCCCCATAGGGCAAATGGTATTTTGTCAGGCCAGTCCCGGTAATTATCAGCCATCTTTTTTAGTATGGTGACAATTGTTTTATTGGCCGCCTCTACTGCTCCATTCGTCTGGGGATGGTAGGGTGAAGACGTATGCCTTTGAATTTTATACTTGGCCAACAGGGCCGCTGTTTTGGCTTGAAAATGAGTCCCGTGATCACTGATAAACTCGTGTGGGATCCCATACCGACATATTATCTTGTTCTAGATAAACTTGGCGACATGCTTAGCGTTGAGAATGCGGTATGATTCAGGTTCGACCCATTTGGTGAAATAGTCGATAGCTACTAAGATGAAATAGTGTCCTCTGGTACCAGAGGAATTTATTTTCCCGATTATGTCGATACCCCATGTCGAGAATGGCCAGGGTGACGTCATGGTATAAAGCAGAGATGACGGCATATGCTGCACATTGGCGAAGATTTGGCAGTTATGACAATGTTTGACATATAACTGGCAGTCGGCCTCCATAGTATTCCAGTAATACCCGAGCCTCATGATTTTTCGAACTAGCATCTGGGCATTCATATGTGGGCCACATTCGCCATCATGCACTTCAGCCATGACCTTTTCGGCTTTATATTTATCAACACAAAGGAGAAAACCCCCCTGTGCCGTCTTTTTGTACAATTGCCCGTCATCGTTACGGATGAACTGGGTGGCTAGCCTTCGTAAGGCTTTCTTGGCCCGGCCTTCGGTCCCGGGAGGATTTTCCCAGTTCGTTAGGTATGTCAACACAGCCTGATACCATGGTTCAGGATCAGTTATCTCAATGTCTTCAATGTCGTGGATGTACGCCGGCTCGGACCGCCTTTCGACACAAATTGGCATACTGGTCACGTGGTCGGAAATATTTAGTAAAGATGCCAATTTTGAGAGTGCATCTGCAAACTGATTTTCTTCCCGAGGTAAGTATATATACTCCACCTTTTGGAATAGTTTCTCGAGATGCCTTACTCGTGCCTGGTAGGCCACGAGGTTAGCGTTCCGAGTCTTCTATTTTTGAAGTGCTTGGTTAATGACCAAGGATGAGTCACAATGTACCCGGAGATTTGTGATCCCCAGATCGGCGGCGGCTTGTAGCCCGTAAATGAATGCTTCGTATTCTGCTGCATTATTGGTAACATCAAAGTCCAGTTTGATGGACACGGGAGTATGCTCCCCTTTTGGTGAAATTAGGAGGATCCCGACTCCGAACCCTCGAAAATTGGACGCTCCGTCGAAGTATAAATCCCATGTTTCGGTATCGGTATGGAAGATATCTTCATCTGGGAAGGACCATGTGTCGGTGTGTCCTTCTTCGGTTACCGGGCTATCGGCGAGAAATTCAGCTACCACCCGGCTTTTAATAGCTTTTAACGGCACAAATTTTAGGTTGAACTCTGCCAGCATCAGAGTCCATCTAGAAATTCGGCCATTGAGAACAGGCTTTTCGAAAAGGTATTTGATCGGGTCCATCTTGGATAGCACATCGACCTCGTAGCTGAGCATATAATGTCGGAGCTTCTTAGTGGCCAAAACAAGAGCCAAGAACGTCTTTTCGAGCATGGTATATTTGCACTCATACTCTAAAAACTTTTTGCTGATGTAATAAATGGCTCGTTCTTCGGAGTCAACTGTCTGGGCCAGCATAGCCCCCATGGCTGTCTCGGTCGTCGTTAGGTATAACGAGAGAGGCAGATCGGGTTGAGGTGGCATTAAGACTGGCGGAGCAGACAAGATTTCCTTGATTTTGTCGAAAGCAGCTTGGCACTTGTCGTCCCATAGTACCCGTTCCCCTACTTTCAGTTTCTTGAAAATTGGTTCACACACCATGGTTAGTTTGGAGATGAACCGACTGATATACTAGACTTCCCCGAGAAATCCCCTTATTTCTTTTTCGGTTTTAGGAGGTTGTATCTCGGTAATGGCTTTGATTTTAGCTGGGTCGACTTCAATGCCTCGTTGGCTAACGATATGGCCCAGTAATTTACCTGATGTTACCCCGAAGCTGCACTTTTGAGGGTTTAGCCTCATGTTGTATTTGCGCAATCGGGTGAAGAATTTTCTTAGGGCGGTGATGTGACCGTCCCGTTTTTTGGATTTGACGATCATGTCGTCTACATAAACCTCTACTTCTTTATGCATCATGTCATGTAATAAGGTGGTAGCGGTCCGATGGTACGTGGCCCCGGCATTAATGAGTACCCCAAGGTGTGGTGAAGGTAGTCTTACTTATATCTTCTTCCGCCATTTTATCTGATTGTACCCGGCATATCCATCCATAAATGACAGAAGGGCATGATCGGCCGTGTTATCCACTAGTATGTCGATGTGTGGTAACGGAAAATCATCTTTCGGGCTTGTCTTGTTAAGATACCGAAAATCCACGCATACCCGCACCTTACCGTCCTTTTCAGGAACCAACACGATGTTTGCCACCCAGTCCGGATATTCGGACACCTGTACGAAGCCGCCTTTGAACTGTTTATCGACTTCTTCTTTTACCTTGAGAGACCACTCAGGCCTCATTCGGCGGAGCTTCTGCTTAACCGGTTTGCACCCGTCTTTAATTGGTATGTGGTGCTCGGCTATTTCCCAGTCTATCCCCGGCATATCCTTGTAGGACCATGCGAAGACATCTTTGAACTCTTGGAGGAGGTTCGTGAATTGTTGTCTCTCGTCGGGATCTAAGGATAACCCTATCTTAAGCATCTGAGGCTCTAAGGTTGTTCCCAAATTAATGGACTTGGTCTCTTCGATTACCGGATTCCGGGATTCCCTTTGCTCTAGCTGCTCGATCAGATGTGGAGGTAAGGGTACTTGTCCGTTGGGTTTCTCAATGTCATTGCATAAAATATTTTCGAAAGCAGAATTTAAAAGAGACAAGTCGTAAGCAGAACGGTTGTTATTATTGATTGAGAATTTTGAAAACAGCTCGAAAAGAGTAGCCATCTGATCATTGGTCAGTGGCGGAATTGGTAAGGCACGCGGGACAGACCCCGAAGTGCCAGCAGCAGGAATGACAAGTGGGAGAGGGGTTACAGGAGTGACTCTAGCACCAGACTCCCCAGACTCGACCTCAGACTCTGACTCAGACTCCGACTCAGACTCCGACTCAGACTCAGGCATGTCTCCTTCTCCAGCGACCAACTTGTAGATCTTTCCTTGACTGTCAGTCCACTTGACAGTCTTTCTCCAGGCCATGTTTCCTGTCTCGGAACCAACATCCGAGATCAGCTTGGTCGGGTCAAACCTGTTGCTGCGGAGAATCAGGTTGACCAGGTCTTCCTTTGGAGTCGGGGCTATGGTGTCTTCCTCGAAAAGTAGCCCCAGCGCGGGCTCATCATTGTCGGCTTCATCGGACTGGATGAGGGCGAACACATCATCCGGGATGTAGTTGCAGTCCCGGGCCAAATGGTTCCCGAGGTGCGCAGCATTGGGTTGGTATAGACCAACCTGGATAGGCCCGAATACCGGTGTGAAAAAGTAGTCAGCCAACCGTGGGCTGTAAGGGCTCAAGTGGATACCCTTAATGATGTTGCAGGCCTTTTTGATCCCTGCTCGGACAACGTTGCCCGGGGTGGCGGCATAGCCAAGGCCGAAGTGAGAGTCTTCGTCCTTGAGGACCTCATTGATCTTCCCAGCTGGAAGATCGGGTCGAGAAGTAACCCCCGGTAAGTACCCTAGGTTCTGTAGCATCGTGTCGATGCTTGTGGTGAAGTAGGGCCTAAAAAGGTACTCTTCCTCGATCATCCCCACAAAGTCGAACCCCCAGAGGTCCGCCTGGCCCGTGGCGTTGCAGCTAGCCACAGTCATTGGGATCGCCTCTAAAGTAATAACATTGTCGAGCAATGGTATCTTGATCTTTCGGTGGAGGGTGGAGGATACCGCTTTGACCGCGTGAATCCAAGGATTTCCTAGGAGCAAATTGAAAGATGAGGTGACATCGATCACCTGGAATTCAAGTTCTTTTTCAATTGGGCCCGTTATAATGGTCAGCTTTATGGCCCCAGCTACCGACTTTGGACTCCCATCGAAGGCTTGGATGGTCTGAGCCGTCGGAACATAATCGGTCTCGGTAATGCTGAGGGCTTTGGCGGTCCTCAAAGGAAGGACGTTCACAGCAGACCCGTCATCGACTAGGGTCATTGGGAGGTATTTCCCTTTGCAGATCACCGTAATATAGAGGGCCAGGTTATGGGAGGCCCCGAACGGCGGAAGGTCAGCCTCAGAGAAAGTGATCATTGGGCCTCCTTCCTTCGTTTTGCCCTTCAAGTGGGGCAGGATCGTGGCTACCATTTCAGCAGGGGTAGCCAAAGAGTCGATCTTAACTTGATCGAGAGCCTTAGTGAGTGCTTCTCGATGTTCTTGTGAGCTAATTAGGAGTTGCCATATGGTGAGGTCAACTCGGGCCTTCTTTAGTTAATTGCTTCACGAGGGCCGTTTCAGCAGTCGGCTCCTCAGGGGCGACTTCCATCCCGAGTGGTTCGGTGACGGTTGTCGGGATAGGGATGTCCCTGGAGCTAGTGGCTTGATAGGTATGACCAAGGTGGTTACTGGCTAAGACTCGGGATTTAGCCTCGCGAATCTGCTCAGAAGTGATGGGGACGGTTTCCCCTTTAGCGAGGTAAACATCATCCTCGTCGTCAAACCAGATCCCGTTCACTTGCGGGATAAATGGAGAGATAAGGTGAGAGCAATCAATCACCTCCCCAGCAAAGATGGCATGGGAGCTAAAAGGGTTCTCTTTGTTACTCGGCTTATCTCCAGGCAGCGGGATTTTACCGCTTTCAATCAAGTCCTGGATCAAGTGCTTCAGTTTCCAGCACTTTTCGGTGTCATGCCCATTGCCTCGGTGGTACTGGCAATAAGCTTGGACATTGTAGTTCTTGGAGCGTCGCTCGACCGGAACTTCAGGAGTTGGGCCTATCGATTGGATTAGGCCCTTTGAGAACAACCTTTGTAAGGCATAGGTATAGGTGGTACCTATATCAGTGAAAACCCGAGGTGGGGTGTTCTTCTTGGACGGGGCGTCTAGTAGATTAACTCCTGGAAAATGCTGCGGGTTGCAGCCTGGGGCTTGGTAGTGGAAGTGGAAGCCCCTTGGTATCCCTTGCTAGAGGCCTTAGTAAGGCCCTCTAGTCTCAGGTCGTCTTCAATTCTCATACCCATTTCAGTAAGGGTGGTGAAATTGGGTATGACAGCATACCGGAGATGGACCCGGTAGGAGGGGAGGAGGTTTTTGACGAAAGCCTCCACCAAAGTCTTTTCAAAAATGGGCTTATCGACCAGTTTCACGCTCTCGGCCCTCCAGCGTTGAAGGTACTTAGTAAAACCTTCTTTGGGTTCTTGGGCCATGACCTCCAAAGATTGCATTGTGGTTTCGATCTCGGTGTTGTCAGCATAGTTCCGAGCAAACTCGGTAGCCACATCATCCCAAGTAGGGTATTTTTTCGGGTCTAGCCTATAGTACCAGGCCCGTGGGTGCTTTTCAAGGGACGCAGCGAACAGATTCTTGAACATTGAAGAATCTACCCCTTTGATTGCCATGAATTCTTTGAAGGCTCGTACATGTTGTATCGGGTCCTCTGTTCCCTCAAACATGTGTAAGCCCGTGAGATTCAGGTTCGCGGGCAGCTTATCACTCACCGGGGAGTACTCTCGGCCATTCTCCCGATGAATATTGTTACTCCCAGCCAGATGCACTTGTTCCTCTAGTCGGCGCACCGCGCTAACTAGGTCAGCTAGAGGCCCAGTAGCCTCGGCGTTAGGAGTCCTTAGCTCCACTGCAGCCATATGAGCGACAATAGCCACCTGACCAGCCCTCATTTCTGTCAGTTGGACATCAATGTCGGTTTGTTTGGCGGCCATGGCATCCACGGAAGTCTTCAGGTTGTTCAGAGCCGCTTCCATTTTGCGGTTGTGTCTGGTGGACGGTGGCCTGTCTGTAAGAACACCGCGTAATCAGAAACCGAACCCAGATCTCGGAATCAAAAAGAAAAAGTACATCCCGAGCAACACTAGGAAAGAAGACTAAAGACTCGAGAAAGACACCTAGACGGATGACTCGTGGGATGTATAACTTCCTTAGGACTTTGGCTTTGTGGGCCTAATCCTGTTCGAAGGAAGCTCCACGTGAGACTTTTCCCCAGACTTTTTTGTAAAATCCGTGTTTATAATGGGTCAAACCGAGTCAATAAATTATACTAGTAAAACCCGAACAACTCGTATTGATCCTTAAACAATCCAGTTAAATGTATAAAACTTGGGCTCAAAAGAGTGTGCGTGTTAACAACTCCACGCTTGTTAAAAACTCCAGAACCCAATTCCTAATTATCCTCACCCTAACCTATTCTCACCCTAACCTATTCCCACACTTATAAATACATCACACAAACACTCATTCCGCATTACACAAAACAAAGGGCACATCCAAACGGCCGCATCAAGCAAGGGAAGGAATAGAGGAACCTTAGGAGTCGGACCGGACCATCGGCTGGCTAAACCATAACAAGTCACGTCACTGGGGTATGCTACACCGTTTTCTATGTTTTATAGAACGGTTAGTGTTAATTCTGTCGAATTGTAAGAGTCGGGATCGGTATGTCGGGTTAGCCGTTGATGTGCACTATGGCTGTTACATATTTTGTTAGATCGTCGTTGCCTTTGTTGCATACGTGTCGTACTAGTATTGTCGGGAATGGAGTCGGGTTAATGTGGTGTTACTACATACTATCGTGGTTGGTTCTTGTGGTTGCCTTCATCGTATGATGATGATGATAGTTTAATGATGGTGTTGATGGGTGTGTCGTATGATGATGATGATAGGCTAATGAGGATGCTGATGGTGTTGTCATATGATGATGATAATGATAGTTTAATGATGGTGTTGATGGGTGTGTCGTATGATGATGATGATGATGATAGCCTAATGAGGATGGCGATGGTGTTGTCGTATGATGATGAAGATAGTTTAAGGATGATGCTGATATTGTCTTGTAATGATGATGACGGTATACTTGGAGTAATACTAAGGAGATAGGTGTGGATGGTTAAGTAGTGGAGTATTAAACTATAGTAGCTGTTTACTTCTGTCATGCCTATTGTAAATTATTTATGAAGTTATGAATAGATTAGTACCTATTAGTGTTGATAACAGCTATATCAATTAAGGGTTTGCGGTAGAGTGTATAATAGTAATATTAATACTAATCTGTTTCTGTAAGGCTTACATTAATAATAATAATTTTGTATGAGCCTAATTTAATTAGAACGGAGTCGGTTTGTTTTTATAAATACCTTACGGTCGATATTAATTGAAGTATACAATATTTTATTAGGGTCGGCCTTTGTAGAGTTTCCGTGGTGATCTGTACTACCGACCCGGCGGTGACCTGCTAATTAGGTAAGGTTTTTCCTTACTTAGAACACGTTAATATTATTATGCATGTATGAATTACGAATACGATGTGATATTGTGATAGTAAGATTAATGTTGAAGTTTGATGGAAGAATGATTGTTGAATATTGATATATTGGAGTTGGTGAGGCCAGGTTTAGACCTAGCCGGGACCTTTGATCACGGTCCCCTCCCTGATTTCTCTTCGCGGGTTGTTGAACCTGCGGGGGGTGTGCACACTCGGAATGAAAGGGCCTGCCAGAAGAGTTGAGATGAGAATATGGAGACGATATTGCTAATTGGTACCGATGATGGTACTAAGGTGGTTGAGAATTGTTGTTTCATATTCCGTACTTATATATTGTTGTTTGCATGTTCTAACCATGTTTTCATTGTCTAATTTGTCACCCTATTTTATTGGGGGCCTGCGACGATCCAATTGACATTTACGGTCTTTTGGGGAGCAGAGTATTGATGCAGATATGGACCATTGATGTGTGCTTAACTGAAGGGAATTACTGTTCGGGAAGGGAGTGCGTGACCATCGTTATTACACTTTTAGCATGTTCCGTCGTTAGAACTTAATAGACTTTTATTCATGTAATCGTTGGGTTTTGGAACCATACTTACTCTCGAACTTGGTTTGCATCTTTTGAATAATCTATTAAACTCGGTTGTGTTTCAGTATTGTGTTGTGATGGGACTACTTCCTCGGTTAACCCGAGATGGTAACACCCTCATTTATCCGGGAAGGTCTAGTTAAGGCTCTTGGATAACCGGGGGTGTTACAAAGTGGTATCAGAGCGATCGATTCTGGAGCCTGAATAAATGAACATAGGAATTAAAATGAACCCCGGTGATAGACCATCAGGGGCCCACTTAAAATCTCTGATTGAGGAGACGTCCTCATACCAACCTCCGGCCCTTTTGGTTTGGACCCGGTAACTACGTGTGAGATTGAGAGGGGGTAAAATAGGATGGGCCCGCGATGATGATATGAATTTCCTTTGAATTGCATAATTTATGAGTAGTTACAACGTTGATACTAATATACTGCTATGATGTATGAGCATTTAAGGCTCATGTGTATGTTATTGTTGTTTTGAAGTAATCATGTCAAAGAAAGCAACTACGAACTCTACTCCAACCACTCCGAGTGCCGAAGAAATGGCGTGCTTAAAAGAAACGCGATGATGCACTTTTGGAAGCTCTGAGAAACATCCATGTCCCGAAACCACCAGTGACAGACGTGGCCGCCATCAGCGCTGTGATAGCACGCCTTCGTCCCAGTAAATATGACGGGACTGGTGGACCATCGCAGCTAGAGAACTGGGTGAGAGAAATTAAGAAGGTGTTCCAGACCGTGAGTTGTCCTGAGAATCTGGAACTGGGTCAAGCTGCATTCTATTTGAGTGGCAAGGCCGATTTATGGTGGCACCTTAACTACGACAAGCTTATTGCAGAGCATGAGGAAAGGGATTATGGGGAGGACGTCTTTGGGTGGAAGAGTATCGCAGAAGCACTGAGGGTGGAGTTCTTTCCGGAACATATCCGTAGTGCAAAAAGAGCTGAATTTGATCGTTTCACCATGACAGACGACACGACGGTCGAGGACTATTACGACAAGTTTATGCAGCTGGCCACTTATTCTGCTGACCTCAATTTGAGTTCTGAACTATTGGCTTCCCGCTTCGAGAGGGGCTTGTCTATCAGAATTCTGGAAAGGCTACCCATGGGGAATAATGCTGATGTGAAAGATGTATACTTGAGAGCCGGGCACGCCGAGCGAATAGCTGATCGTATTAAGGAGCTGAGCGGTCAGAAGAGTGAAAAGAGGAAAGCTGAGTCTGAGGGAGCTGTGCAAGGGGATGCGAAAAGACATGGGAATAATCGACCTCAGGGACCAAGGCCTCAATATTCTGTAGGGTATAATTGTGGGGGTGGTAGTTATAACTCGGGTAGGAGAGATGTAAGGAGCTATAACTGTAAGAATTGCAACTACAACCACCCAGGGACGGACTGCAATGGACAACCTGTTAAGTGCTTCGCCTGTGGAAAATCATGGCACCGTGCTTATGAGTGTCGAGTGAAGAAGGGTAACCCTAATTCCATTCCGGTGTCGGGATCCGAGAGTATTAATCAAGGAAATCGATACCAGGGGAATTGGAACAGATCACAGGGGAACTGGAACCGATCACGGGGGAACTGGAACCGGCCACAAGGGAGTTACAATCAGGGATCTGGGAGCACTAATTAGTCAACTACAACCACCAAACCAACTACATCTGTTAATGGAGCACCTGAAGGAAGTAAAAACACTGGGAAGCTCTTTGCTATGGGGAAGCAGGCTGCTGAGGAGGACACACAAGTTATCACGGGTACCTTTCTCGTTAACTCGAAACCTTCTTTTGTTCTGTTCGATTCTGGGGCAACCCATTCATTTGTAGCCTGTAACCATGTACCGAGTCTAGGGTTAGAAGATTTTGAAAACATAGTCGATGATGTTATCACACCCTCGGGGAAGTCGGTTAGGTGTACAAGAGTCTTTCGTAATGTGTCCTTAATAGTTCGGGAAGTTGACCTGCCAGTTAATTTAATAGAGTTCCCTTTAGATGACTTTGACATTATCCTGGGAATGGATTGGTTCGGACGATTTAGAGCCCAGATTGATTGTAACCTCAAGAAAGTGTCATTAAGAGGCCCGAAGGGAGTTAGAGTGTCTTATAGAGGATTTGCGGTTAAGCCAGCTGTGAAGATCATAGCAGCCATTTCCCTGAAGACCCATCTGAAGAAAGGAAGTCCGTTATTCTTGTGCCATGTACGGGACATTCGGGCTGAGGAGTTGTCTTCTGATTCAATACCTGTAGTGAACGAGTTCGAAGACGTATTTCCGGAGGAGATTCCGGGGTTACCACCAAGGCGAGAAGTTGATTTCAGTGTTGAGCTGAAGCCAGGGACGGGGCCGATCTCTAAGGCACCGTACCGTATGGGGCCTAAGGAGTTGTCTGAGTTGAAGAAGGAGCTATAGGAATTGATGGATAAGGGGTATATCAGACCCAGTGTATCGCCATGGGGTGCTCCTGTTTTGTTTATGCAGAAGAAGGATGGGAGCATGAGATTGTGTATTGACTACAGGGAGCTGAATAATGTCACTGTGAAGAACCGGTACCCTTTGCCTCGTATTGATGATTTATTCGATCAACTGAGTGGGGCTGGTATATTTTCAAAGATTGATCTGAGGTCCGGTTATCACCAGTTGAAAATTAAGAACGAAGATATTCCTAAGACCGCATTCAGAACTCGGTGTGGCCACTATGAATTTGTGGTGATGCCATTTGGTCTAACAAACGCTCCTGCTGTTTTCATGGATTTGATGAACCGAGTTTTTCGACCCTACTTGGACAAGTTCGTGGTGGTGTTTATCGATGATATCTTGGTTTATTCAAGGAACCGGGAGGAGCATGCAGAGCATTTGAGGATCGTATTGCAATTACTTCGAGACAACCAGTTGTACGCTAAGTTATCAAAGTGTAAGTTCTGGTTAGAGAAGGTCGCATTCTTGGGACACGTGATTTCGAAAGAGGGTGTATCGGTAGACCCGAGCAAGATCGAAGTTGTCTCAAAGTGGCGGGCGCGAAAGAATGTGGCGGAGATTCGGAGTTTCTTAGGGTTAGCCGGGTACTATCGAAGGTTCGTGAAGGACTTCTCAAAGATAGCAAGACCGTTGACTAACCTTATGAGGAAGGAGATTCGATATAGGTGGGATGACAGCTGTGAGAGGGCGTTCTGAACTTTGAAGAAGCGTCTGACTACGGCACCAATCCTAGCCTTACCTGAAGGGAGTGAAAATTTTGAGGTGTATACTGATGCATCGAAAAATGGGTTGGGTTGTGTACTAATGTAGAATGGGAAAGTCATTGCGTATGCTTCACGTCAGTTGAAGACTTACGAAGAGAACTACCCGACTCATGACCTAGAACTTGGGGCAGTGGTGTTTGCTCTGAAAATATGGAGACATTATTTATATGGGGCAACATTCAAGGTGTTTTCGGACCACAAGAGTTTGAAGTACATCTACACTCAGAAGGAGTTGAATATGCGGCAGAGGCGGTGGATAGAGCTGATCGGAGATTATGACATGGAGATTTTATACCACGAGGGAAAGGCAAATGTGGTGGCCGACGCTCTAAGCAGGAAATCGGTGCATTCTCTGTGTTTGGATATGTCCAGATTGAGGCTAAGGAATGAAGTGCAACAGATGGGAATTCATATGATAAAAAAAGGGGAAGCAATGACGGACTTTGCGATTCAACCCGAGTTGTATGCCGAAATACGAGAAGAGCAGTTTTTGGATCAGAAGTATCTAATGTGGCGAGCCCGTATTGAGAGAGGTGAACCCTCAAATCTCACCATTCACCCAGACGGGAGCCTCAGGTTCAATGGCAGGTGGTGGGTACCGGAAGGAGGAGAATTAAGGAGGATCTGAAGAAGACATTTTGGTGGGAGAACATGAAGAGAGAGGTGGCCGAGTTTGTGTCCAGATGCCTGACTTGTCAGAAGGTCAAGAGTGAACACAAACGACCACAGGGTAAGCTACAACCCTTAGAGGTACCTGAGTGGAAGTGGGACTCCATTTCCATGGATTTCATTGTCGGTTTGCCGAGAACCCCAAAGGGGAATAACATGATTTGGGTGATAGTAGATCGACTCACCAAGTCGGCTCACTTCGTGCCAATGAAGGATACGTGGAGTAAGGCTGAACTAGCAATGGCTTATAGGAGGCATGTCCTAAAATTACATGGAGTACCTAAGGACATTGTGTCAGATCGTGATTCGAGGTTCATATCAAAGTTTTGGCAGGAGCTGCAGGAATCCCTGGGTACACAACTGAAGATGAGTACAACCTTTCACCCTGCGACTGACGGTCAGACAGAACGAACCGTACAGACTCTGGAAGATATGTTGCGGGCCTGTGCCTTGGAATTTCGGGGTTCGTGGGAGGATCGATTGGATTTGATTGAGTTCTCTTACAACAACAGCTACCATGCTAGCATCCAGATGGCACCGTTCGAAGCTTTGTATGGGAGGAAGTGTAGGAGCCCGGTATGTTGGGACGAGAAGGCCGACGCAGTAGTGCTGGGGCCCCACATGATTCAGAAAATGGTCGAGCAGGTGCAAGTAATTAGACAAAAGATGCGAGCAGCACAGGATCGTCAGAAGAGTTATGCTGATCTCCACCGCAGAGAGGTTGAGTTCGCTGTGGGAGATAAGGTCTTGCTAAAAGTGTCACCTATGAGAGGGGTTATGAGGTTCGGGAAGAAGGGCAAGTTGAGTCAAAAGTTTATTGGACCGTATGAAATTTTGGATAGGATAGGGGAGGTGGCGTATCGGTTAGCACTTCCCCCAACTCTCGATAAAGTTCATAATGTGTTTCATGTTTCCCAATTAAGGAAATACTTGAGTGACCCGTCTCACATCCTTGAACCCGAGACGATCCAGCTAGATGATTCTCTCACTTATGAGGAGGTGCCAAAGGAAATTTTAGACCGAAAAGTTCGAAAGACCCGGGGAGGAGGAACAGCCCTTGTTAAAGTTTTGTGGACTAATCACAATGTGGAGGAGGCCACCTGGGAAACAGAAGCGTCAATGCGGAAACATTTCCCCTATCTCTTCGACCAGGTAATTACTTCGGTTACGGGGACGTAACCTTGTCTTTAAGGAGGGTAGAATGTCATACCCAATTATTTTCCTATATCATGTTTGCTTAGTGATTGTGTCAGTCACTTTGTGATAAGTTGGATTGGCTGTCACTAGTTCTAGTTTTAATTGCGCGTATATTGTTAATTTACATGAGGCAGGTACAACAGTTAATCATGTAGTAAGTCTGGTGAGGTAGTCAATCATTAGAGGTGTCGTTAGTCAAGAGGGGTCGTGATTGAGCGGATCCTGAACTTCGGGACGAAGTTCCCTATAAGGGCGGTAGATTGTAACATCCGTGTTTATAATGGGTCAAACCGAGTCAATAAAATATACTAGTAAAACCCGAACAACACGTATTGATCCTTAAACAATCCAGTTAAATGTATAAAACTTGGGCTCAAAAGAGTGTGCGTGTTAACAACTCCACGCGTGTTAAAAACCTCAGAACCCAATTCCTAATTATCCTCACCCTAACCTATTCCCACACTTATAAATACATCACACAAACACTCATTCCGCATTACACAAAACAAAGCGCACATCCAAACGGCCGCACGAAGCAAGGGAAGGAATAGAGGAACCTTAGGAGTCGGACCGGACCATCGGCAGGCTAAACCATAACAAGTCACGTCACTGGGGTATGCTACACCGTTTTCTACGTTTTATAGCACGGTTAGTGTTAATTCTGTCGAATTGAAAGAGTCGGGATCGGTATGTCGGGTTAGCCGTTGATGTGCACTATGGCTGTTACATATTTTGTTAGATCGTCGTTGCCTTTGTTGCATAAGTGTCGTACTAGTATTGTCGGGAATGGAGTCGGGTTAATGTGGTGTTACTACATACTATCGTGGTTGGTTCTTGTGGTTGCCTTCATCGTATGATGATGATAGTTTAATGATGGTGTTGATGGGTGTGTCGTATGATGATGATGATAGGCTAATGAGGATGCTGATGGTGTTGTCATATGATGATGATAATGATAGTTTAATGATGGTGTTGATGGGTGTGTCGTATGATGATGATGATGATGATAGCCTAATGAGGATGCCGATGGTGTTGTCATATGATGATGAAGATAGTTTAAGGATGATGCTGATATTGTCTTGTAATGATGATGACGGTATACTTGGAGTAATACTAAGGAGATAGGTGTGGATGGTTAAGTAGTGGAGTATTAAACTATAGTAGCTGTTTACTTCTGTCATGCTTATTGTGAATTATTTATGAAGTTACGAATAGATTAGTACCTATTAGTGTTGATAACAGCTATATCAATTAAGGGTTTGCGGTAGAGTGTATAATAGTAATATTAATACTAACCTGTTTCTGTAAGGCTTACATTAATAATAATAATTTTGTATGAGCCTAATTTAATTAGAACGGAGTCGGTTTGTTTTTATAAATACCTTACGGTCGATATTAATTGAAGTATACAATATTTTATTAGGGTCGGCCATTGTAGAGTTTCCGTGGGGATCTGTACTACCGACCCGGCGGTGACCTGCTAATTAGGTAAGGTTTTTCCTTACTTAGAACACGTTAATATTATTATGCATGTATGAATTACGAGTACGATGTGATATTGTGATAGTAAGATTAATGTTGAAGCTTGATGGAAGAATGATTGTTGAATATTGATATATTGGAGTTGGTGAGGCTAGCTTTAGACCTAGCCGGGACCTTTGATCACGGTCCCCTCCCTGATTTCTCTTCGCGGGTTGTTGAACCTGCGGGGGGTGTGCAAACTCGGAATGAAAGGGCCTGCCAGAAGAGTTGAGATGAGAATATGGAGACGATATTGCTAATTGGTACCGATGATGGTACTAAGGTGGTTGAGAATTGTTGTTTCATATTCCGTACTTATATATTGTTGTTAGCATGTTCTAACCATGTTTTCATTGTCTAATTTGTCACCCTATTTTATTGGGGGCCTGCGACGATCCAATTGACATTTACGGTCTTTTGGGGAGCAGAGTATTGATGCAGATATGGACCATTGATGTGTGCTTAACTGAAGGGAATTACTTTTCGGGAAGGGAGTGCGTGACCATCGTTATTACACTTTTAGCATGTTCCGTCGTTAGAACTTAATAGACATTTATTCATGTAATCGTTGGGTTTTGGAACCATACTTACTCTCGAACTTGGTTTGCATCTTTTGAATAATCTATTAAACTCGGTTGTGTTTCAGTATTGTGTTGTGATGGGACTACTTCCTCGGTTAACCCGAGATGGAAACACCCTCATTTATCCGGGAAGGTCTAGTTAAGGCTCTTGGATAACCGGGGGTGTTACACTTTTGACTCGAGTGTACGGACGGACTTTCCTTTGTAGGGGTATGCCCTACGCAGGTTGGTCATGCCTTGACAAATAAGGCGGACTCGGGAAAGGGGGGAAACTCGTGATATAGGATCAACAGAGTTTCGACGCTATGAACCTTCGACATACTATGCAAAGACCCGACACACGGATAAACGTTAGGTCCTATAATAAGGAAAAAAATTTGGAAAGTCGGATGTTTGAAAATTTGAATTTTGAATATAAAGTGGGCAAATTTCCGAAAGTTTGAGAACCGAAAACGGAATTTCGAAAGAAAAAAACGAGATTAGAATTTTGAAAATTCCGAAAATCGAGATAGTGTTGACAATTCGACAGCTTGCCGACTAAAGAAAAGGATATTTTGAGTCAAATCGTTGATCCTAAGTTTCGGCGGCATTCCGAATTTTGAAAATTGGATATTTTTTTTGAAAAGACGGGTCCCGAAACGGACAGCATTTCGAGGGTTTTTCAAAATTAGGTATTTTTGGAAAGATGCATTTTTGAAATGACGGTTTTTAAAAAAAATGACATGGAAACCAAGTAGTACGTAGTCAAACAAGCATTATAACGACGCTTATGTATGCTTTACACTATGTCTCAGTTGGTCAAAATAGGGTCTATAACAACAACGATGGCATTCTCGTAAATCAGGACGGACTCCCTAAGCCGAGTTGGTCTTAGGACATGCCGCGAAACCCATACGAGTTCCGCCATTGAAGTCTTTAGCGCACCCATATAGGAATGCACCGTGGTATAGTGGGACGTCGGTCACAAGTAACCGGCCCGGGCAAAATTTGGGTTATGCATGAATCATTAAACAAATGCGCGCACACTAATATACGAACGATTTCTCTCCGAGTCTCACCCTAGGAACCCCGATGACATGTGGTACATCAGGTATCCCCAGCGGAGTCGCCAAATTGTGGACATGACGTAGGTCCACCCCGACGCGGCCACGCGCGGGTTTGGGTAGGCGAATGAATCTCGTGGTGAGATTGTTCTCGGGTTCGAAATTTAAGTCAAAGTTGGGGTCGCCACCGAATTTTGTGGTTATTTGAACCGTTCGAGCCCACTCTATGTCGTCATGGGCTATACACAAAGTACGGCCCATTTCAATTTCAGAGTTTATGGGGCTCGTCCCTTTGCATTACAATACCGATATCGTATACACCGACTTTCGTGTATAGAATGACTCTTGTGCGCCAACGGTTTCGGGCATCCGGAAACCGAGGTTCTGAGTAAGGGGTGAGGGTACGTGTTGGGAAGCCCACTAAGGACACCCAACCCTGCCCGCACTTAGCGGCCTCTACTAAGACATCGTTCGTGTTCGTGTACACGCGCTAGTAAAACGACTAAATGATATGCAAACAGCGTTTTTAGCTAAACATGTGAATTATGGGTTAGCTACGTCATTTAATGCATCTAGATTCACGTCAAAGTGATTTAGCATGTGATGTTCATTTATAAAGCGATAAGCATCAAAATAAATAAAGCTCGTAAATATGTACAAAATACACAGGCGGAAATACAACCCGGCCAATACAAAATAACGAACAATATAAAAAAGAATAAACGAGATATAAAGAGCGATAAATAAAAACTTGCAACAGACCCGTATATATGAATAGAAACTAGACCGTAAGTTGTGCAAATGAACGAACTCCAATTAAATACACATTATATTGTGTATTAAGCGAAGGACGGAGATAGGGGACCTAGGCGTGGTGCTAGCCCGATCCCGAGTTTTGGTGCCTTGTCCCGACTTATCACGTTGAGAAATTGGAGTCTAGATTAATCATGCGTCGGATACGACTAAGGAGTCGTCAACACAAGATCAATAGTGAGAGACCGTCAATCAAAGTCGTTTAAGTGAAGTGATATGCATGAGTTTTGAAAATGTAAGCACGTGATTGACTTTATACGTGACGACTAAAGTCGAAAAAAGACGAGGCTCGAATGATGCATTGAAGCCCTCGGTTTTCTGGGCTACAGGACCCACTCGATCGAGTCATGGCGTGTACTCGATTGAGTGCACCTTCGAAGTAGCTTCTGCCCAGTTTTTGGGGTGCTACTCGATCGAGTGACCTATGCACTCGGTCGAGTGGCCCCTGTACGAGGCATAACTCCTTTCGTTTTTATTTGTTTAAAATCGATGGTTGGCCGAGTTAAATAAAAATATTGTATGATTTAAATTTAACACGGCTTCCGGTACTATAATCCTGTACTATATAATCATAATACCGTTATCGGAATTTTATGAAAATGTCATTATGGGATTAAAAGTTTTGATTAGTGACGAAATTGTAGTCCTCCGCGTCACGACATCGAAACTAATCCTAATGGATTATGTGATGTTGGTTTTCGCATCAACGGATTTCACACTAATCTTAGAAATGGAGTCAAACGCGTTCAACTATGATCGACCACGATCACGTTAAGACCTTGAGTACATTGGGGCGGTGCTCCTCGAAAGGGTGCCACCTCCGTCGTTGCTCGTAAAGGGATTAAAACGGACTTTGGATGGTCGTCATAGTCAAACGTGTTAAGATCCGAATTTTGATACTAATATATATATATATATACACGGTATATAATGTTAATGACGATAATTAAATGTTAGAGGTTAGTAACGAAACATAAAGAGTTAGTATACAATAATTAAAATGTTAGTGTTAATGTTAATATACTAGTATAGTTATAATATAGTTACAAAACGATAGAAAAACGAGATAGTAAAGATAGAAACGGGGTTGATGACACCCTCAACATACATGCTTAGAATGGCCTCGGCAATGGACTCGTAATAGCGACGGGAACGCGGGAGTATCGAGGATGTAGTCGAGTTATGGTGTGTTTGTTTGTATGGATGGCTTTGTCGGTTTTTCGAGGGAAAAAATGACTCGGTTTTTGTGTGTAGTATTGCTTAGGATTGTAGTGTAGTGTAGTGTAGAGTGCTAGGGTAGAAATGTAGGGTAAAATGTGGGGTGGAATTGCGTGTGTCCAAGCTGAAAAATGAGAAGGGTTTGAGGGGTATTTATAGAGTTCACCCTCGATCTAGGGTCACTCGATCGAGTGGCCCTAGTGCACTCGATCGAGTGCCTTTGAAAGCGGGTCTGTTCCAGAATTTGAGGCTCCACTCGACCGAGTGGCTCAATCCACTCGATCGAGTGGATAAGGGTGGCGAGTCATTTTAGGAAATGGTTGACTTTTTGATTTGTTTAAGGATTGTGTTTAGACGCAAGTTTCTAGAAGCGAACTTGGTCGATTTTTGTGTCGGATTCGTCCTTGACCGGGTTTTGACTCGGTCGCTAAAAGACGGTTTTATTTCCGGTGACGGTTTTGGCCCAAATTAGTCTTATTTTATTGGAAACGACCCACTGGGCCCGGATTTGAGGTCGGTTTTGAGAGATTTGTACTCCGCTAAATGTCCACGTCGGATATTATTGATTCCGAGCCCATATTCGAGTGTACTAAGTCACGTTTGAGTCCGATCATCATCGGGTGTTTTGTCGGGAACTGCTATAGACACTAACAGGCAAAATACGGGTGTCTACAGGTCATGAGGCGTAGACAGCCTGTGACGGTTGCCAGGAGGACCCACGTCCCGGATCCTGCTAACGAGGGTGAGGAGGTTGTTTACGACGATCCCTCTTGGGCTCGGGATTGGGATGCCATCAGTTATTGTTTCGTCCTAATTTGCACGTCTCTAGCCGCGTCATGAACGGCCTGGTGAGTACCTCGACTTGTGTTTATTAGTTTGGGTTTTAATTTCAGATTGAACCGGTTTAGTTTGTTTATGCTTGCATTATCTCGGTTTGCAGTCCTCGGGTCCGATGAGGACCTTCTCTAGTTTCACGACGTGTTTGGAGATTTATTCTCGGAACCTCAGCCCCGCGGCAAAGAAGATTATCGCGGGGACGACCTTAGGCCCCGTGGTCAGGCACTGGGTCCGGTTGGTAGGTAGCAAGACCAAGTGCAACCTTATGGTGATTAGAGCGATGGTAGATCGCTTTCACGACACTACCTCAACCTTTCACATGTCATTTGGGGAGGTTGAGATGACCTTGGAGGACTTCGGGGTCATTACGGGTTTGCCCTGGGGTCCTGAGACGATTAGATGGGCTCCTGAAGGCCCTAGGTTAGATAGTGATGAGGTCTGGGGATGGATCGAGGATTGTTTGGAGCGTGAGGGTTACAGCACGTCTCATGCTCTGGTGAGCTCGCACATTGTCGACCATTTCAAGAGGGTGGTGGTGCTAGAGGGTCGAGTGCCCAACACAGCGGTGCAGGATGCCCGTCTGTGGTTGTGGTACTTTCTAGGGTCGACCCACTTCTCGGATAAGGGCGAGAGGTTTAGTACTAGGATTTTGCCTTTCCTAGCTGATTTGGATCAGCAGGGACGTTTTGATTGGGTCAACGCAGCTTTTGCGGAGATGACCCGCTCCTTACATGTCATGGTGAGGCCATAAAAGGTGGACTCTGGCTCGGCTTTAGCCATCGTGGGACCAAATCTTGTACATGGTTTTGTAGACACCCAGATTTGGACCTGGTGGCTGCAGGAGTGCCAAACAAACAGCCAATGACGATTGAACTGCAACGCGACGCGGGTTCACGACGTTTTACATAGTTTTTCTATAGAACGGATCAAATAGCTACACGGAAAAATTAAATTAACGTCAAGGCAGCTCTAGTCGTGTCATTACGGTTGCATAGACACTAATTCGAGTCAATTCTGACACCGGGACCCCGAGTCGGTCCTGAAACACGAACCGAGTCAACACCGCGCCAAGTGAACCTCGGGATGCACACCCGAGACCCACTAAACACCACGACGCTTAGTCAAAGCGGAGGAGACTTAACCCCCAAGCCTTGTATTATACGCTCGCCTCTCGGTTTTGGAAAGTAAACAAATCGTATCTTCAAAATCCCGGGCGCCTCACCTGGCGCGCCTGAGTCTTCCCACACCTGAACCTAGGTACCTGAATTCTGGTGCGCCTGGACTCAGGGGCCTCTCCCGGTGACGAGAGCCGAAAACACCTATAAATACCCCCCCTTCGTCCCCTTCATTCGACACACAATTCATATATTTTCTCTCTTCCCTCTTCACTCGTAAAGAGTTTCTCGCTAAGGACCCACACTCCGACACCCGAGGCAATCGATCCACTCGATCGTAGTTTCGATAAAAGCGACATCGACGCTACTCTTCACCTTCGAGCACTCCACTCGATCCCGAGGTGCCTGTGTTCGACTAGCCATTCATAGTCTAGTAACGGAATTCTGTCGGGTTAGCCGCAGAATCAATTAGTAGCAGCGGAGCTCTGCCGGAATAGCCGCGGGAAGGGTCGAGGGTAACGAAACTCTGCCGAAATCACTAGGAAAGCTAGGAGGATCCACCTTTTGAAGTCGAATCGTCACTAGGTTGTCATCTAAACAAAACTTTACATTCTTGCACTTTTATTATGCACTACGATAATGTCAAACGTGGACACTAGGTCCACTACACATACTAAAACACGTAACGTCCCAAATTCAACCACAAATACTAAAATACTCTAAATAGACCCGATTAATTCCGAGATCCGCTCTCAACTATCTATGCCTCGTGTCCCGTTTAGTGTATACTCCGAGGGTGAAACTCCTCACTATGTGATTTACTTATATTCGCATTTACAGTTTTCGTATGATTTATTGCTTTTATGACTTTATAATCACATGCTAAATCACCTAACACGGAAATCAAAACGTAAATCAACTAAAATTGAACAAAACGATGGTCGAGTTCCGTATTAGTCCTGGTGCTTGCCATACATGGTTCTACGCATCCCTATTAATACCAAGCCGATGCATCTTAAGCTGAATACCGGGTAAGGTATACCACGAGAACGACTAATATCCGTATTATTACGTTAAAACTGATTTGCTAATACGTATAATACTAGTACTCTCTACTCTCCTATGTGCATCTTTTCATGGCCTGCTTGTCACCTGAAATCGCATGCAAAGAATGTAAACACAACTACTTCGACGACAAAACTTACTTGTCCTTAAACAACCGACATAGCAAACGGTATAGGGTGAAAACAATGGATGTTACAGTACTTCCACCACAACAAAGGAAAAAAGTTATCAGCCCACCGATTGATTAGTAGAGGCCGCTATAGTGCGGCCAGGATTGGGTGTCGATGTCTATCGGATGTTGGCTTCCCAATACGTACCCTCACCCCTTACTCTTAATCTACGGTTTTCAATTCAGATGTCCGAAACCATTGGCAATGAGAGTCATTCCAGGCATAGAGTGCTCAAGGGTACAATTCTTTATCTTTAGGTCCCGTGCCCCTCAACTTTGAGCCGACTAAGGATCAAAGTTGACTTGAACGGTTTCTGAGTTCCCATAACTGACTCGGTGGCGACTTCACAAATCGGCAACGAATTCAGTTCACTAAAAAGGTCGCCTTACCAAACATATCGGCCTTTAAACATTTACAACCACGACTCTATCGACCCCAAACGGAAAACACGGGCGAACACGCCCGTCCAGTACAAGTCCAGGTCGTCATCTAAATCGAGCTCCAAAACATCGCCTCGCACGCGAGATCGGGCTGGCCCCTGATCGGGAGGGGGCCGCGTGGGTGGCCGCCACCATTGGAAAACCGGGTCGGTCCCGCGCGGGGCGATGGGCGGTGTGGACGGACGTCCATAATTTGGCGACTCCGTTGGGGAGTTGGAAACAAGTTTCTAGCGGTGGTGTAATTTGAACGGGGTCAATGAAGCTCATTTCCTAGTTCTTAATTGTGGTCACTACAGGTTTTGGCCCTAAAAAGCGGACACGCGGAGAGATCCTCGGTTGACGCTTCGGCCGCCTAACGCGTACCCCGCAGATATACTAAGGGAATAGTTTAAGCCAATGGTACGACACTCATCTCTCCATATGACCTGTCGACACCTAAGTAAGGGCTATTCGTGGGCGGTAGCCTAACCTAACCTACTCGTATTTGCCTCCTGCATGAGTGTATGCATTCCTAGTTATGTGTAGCGTGTTTGAACAACCCAAATAAAACACTAAAATCTGGATTCAACCACGCCAACATATTCAACCGCACCCAACTCCGTTTTCGAAAAATACCTCCTGTTTTCAAAACGACCTTTTAAACACCGATACTACGGTTAAACAATGATTTCCAAAAAAAAGAGAAAACGTTTTAGCTGCCGTCGTCATGGCAAATTTTACACTCACTACTTTCAAAAAAAATTAGCGTCATCGCATTGGCCAAAAGCAAAACTTGTAGTTTTCCAACAACAACGAGAACCGCTAATAAATGCCAAATTCCCAATCATTGAGACCAAGGCACCTTAAGCGGTTACATTTTATTTTTTTTCGCACATACCGTTAACACGACCGAAACTTCAATTAATGAAGCCAAGGGATCCGAAACGGTCACATTCACAAAACATCATTTTTACACACCATCACCACCATCAAAATACTAAGGATGGACAAATGTGACCGCACATAAAAAAAAGGCTTTCTAAAAATTATCTTTGTTACCCAAGTTCGGTAATAAAACCTGGTCACGTTTTCAAAACACCGTCACCAGACATCACGTTTTGTCATAAACAACACCTACACCATAAATGTCGAACTGACTAACTAATAGTAGTTTCGATAAAAGCACCACGTCACCACTTTCAAAACCAGCTCTCTTAAGAACTGTGCTTCTTTTGAAAAACCACCATTTGCACTTTTGCTATCATCGAATCTTCGACGCACATATAGCAACACACTTTCGCGTCACAAACGATGTCACCACACTTTCGCGATCAACTTCTTACGTCGTACAACCGTGTGATTAACTGTCTGTGTTAGTTACTAGGATCACCTTTATTCGAGGTCTTATATTTTGGGTCGTCTCATCCCGAGAAAGTCCTCTTGAATCTTACCTCCGAGATTTGTGTCAAATTGTCTCGTCCTGGAGACATAGATTCACTAGGCGTTCCGCCAAGTACACCGAGAGTCTAAAGCACCTGAGTCCCTAGTCCGATGACCGCCAGACACGCGCGAATCAGTGGTCTTACTTCCATGTCGCTCGATTACGAGCATTCCTTGAGCCTCTGAGTCATCCGACGGATCCTTCCTGACCTCCGACGTTATCTTGCAGAGAGCATCCTCCACCATGACTACCGTCCCAAACTTTAGTGTCAAAGATTTAACTCATATGGTTTACAACCTGATCACCTCCATAACCGGCATCGAGGCCTCTATCCGTAACCTTAACGAGCGGATGGACTCTCTCGCGGTTAAGACCCGAAATCCTCCATCAATCAAAGTGAACAAGAATAGGGACTTTCAAAAGAAGAAAACCCCTTGAGAATTCGCCAACTTAGGCATCCCATACGACGAAGCTCTAACCCTCGCCATCCGACATGGTAAACTATCCCCTCTAGATCCAACACCCGAAACCCCTTTAGGACAAAGAAGCAAATCATGGGATCCGAAATCCTTCTGCTCCTTTCACCAAGGACCTGGTCATATAACCCAATCCTGCACCAAGCTAAGACACGCCATCCAAAACCTGATCGAGGAAGGAACCTTTCCCCCTCGCAAAAAACCACCACACATTCAATTCGGCACAATCAATTACGAACAATACCAACGCGATCACGCCATCCATGGGGTATGGGCGGATGATGATGACGATGTCAATATCCACGAGCCGATAGTCACGATCCCCCCAACTGCCACCCAAACGAGGGACATAAGCCACGTCACTAAATCTGGGCGACCCTACCAAAATGTCACAGTTGACATACCAATCACCAATCACACTCCTGAAAACACCCCTACCACCGATGAAGTCCCTATTACCACCCCCGAAGTACAAATAGTCAAACAACTACAAAAGGCCAAACCGACCTTTCCATATGGCAACTCATAGCCAGCTCCTACAATCACCGTATGGCACTAGTCCAAGCCTTAGGAAGGATGAACATATCCCCAACCATTACACCTGAGGACATGTTCTTCAAGAAACCAAAGGATTAAAGGATCATATAACCTTCTCCGATGAAGATCTCCCACCCTTTGGACCAAAACGCAATCTAGCCCTATACGTCACAGTAACCTGCTTAGGCAAGAAGGTTCCCATGACCCTTGTGGATGAAGGTTCCGCCGCAAACGTAATCTATCTCAAAACCGCCAGCGCCCTAGGAATGTCAGACACCAACTTCATACCCACTGAATCCGGAGTGCTTGCCTATGATGGCACGACACATCTAGTCGCGGGGGTTGCGACTATTAATGCCATTGTGGGGCCCATTGACATAGGAATTTGTCGCGGATCCCCACAATCAAACAAGAACCTAACTCTACTAACTGGGTAGCTAGGGTAAGTCGGGTATCGAATCCACAGGGACGGTGAGCTAAATAAAAAAGTCTCGGTCAAGTCAAAGTTTTAGTCGGAGAAATTCGGTTTGAGTTGAATAAGTCTAAACTAATGAACTAAACTCACAAAAAAAGGAAAATGATAACAAATATAATAAAAGGAACTAGGGTCAAGGTCAACAAGGTAGTCTCAGGGGGTTGCCGGACTCATAAAATAGTTGATTAAGGTCAGTAATAGGCATAAGATAGGCTCTCTCGAGTCTCTATCTACCATAGGACGGTCCTAGCGGGCTCTCGCTACTTAGTAGGTCGACCTACTCCAATGAACGCAAGTCTAACCTAAACTCGGCTCTCGATCTTAAGTTCGGGTCAATTAAATTGATTAACTAATCTGGCCAGGACAAGAAAATCATCTAATTATAACGTTCAAACGGAGATTAATAACAATTAATCAACAATTAAAACAACTCAAGACAAAACCCCAATTGAGACGAACCGTGCTAACTCTAACCCTAGAAATTACTACTCTATCCTGATTGAAATTAATCTAATTAAACTATCTATAACTAATACTAACATATATAATAAACATAATTAAACGATAAGATGAAAACTTTGATAGAATCAACAACTAAAAAAAATAAGGAGAAAGAAGAAGGAATTATACCCAACTTGCATAAATATGATCTGAAGAACAAACAACAATACGAAATAATAATTTATCTAACTCAACCAATAATGAAAATAAAAAAGGGAGAGTTGTTTTTCTATTCCTACTGTCTTCTATCTATGCTCCCCCGGCCCCTCATCTACTCTCCTCCTCCTTTAAATCTCCTGCCCACGTGTTCTTTTAGGAAGACCATGGGTCAGTTGGGTCTGAGAATAAATTAAAGTTGACTTTTTGGAACCCTTTCAACCTTCGTCTTTCGTCTGTTTTAACTTGTCTTGACCCATTTTTATTCGGTTATTTCCGAGATTTTACCTACAAAATAGAAACGAGACAAAGCAGTAGCAAATCCTCGGGAAAATAACAATTATTCCTAAAAATATAAAATAAAACTACTAACTATGAAATAGACTATAATGTGAGCTATTCGACAATTAACGCAAACAAAAGCAGACTAAATAACGGGTAAAAGTCGGGGTAAATCACTACCAAAATATTACTTATCAAACTCCCCCACACTTAACCCTTACTCGTCCTCCAGTAATCTCAATAAACTAAACTGACGACCCTTAAAGAAAAACAACTAGAAAAGCTAGCAGACACAAACAAATTACACGAAAAAAATTTGCATCACAAGCTTTCTAATCAAAAGTCAAAATTCTAAAATCTAACTCAAGTATAAACAATGAAAATCAAACACTGAAATGGTTGCAATTGACACTATACATCCCTCGGTTTCGGTCCATGCTATTTCAAGGGTGTGAGATGGAGGCGGAATGAGTACTCCCATGATGTTAGTGACTTAAGAAAACTTATCTTGACTCAAAGAGTCAAGGATCGTCCTAATGACCCAAGTGAGAAGAGTGAACGATCCATAATTAATAAATATAAATAAAAACATCTATCTCGGGGAGGAATCATACTAATTTTTCTTTTTTTTTTCTTTTTTTTTCAATTTTTTTCTTTTTGTTTTCAATTTTTTTGTTTTCAATTTTCTTTTCATCTTTTCATCATTTTTTTTCTTTTCATCTCCCCTTATTTTTTCTTTTTGATATTTTTGTGATTTTTTCCGGTGCTTACAAACAAGCACTTATTTTGTGAAAGGATTAAGCAGAATTTGTAACGCCGCTCTCTCCCTAATAAAAGAAAATATGTGAAATGGGATCGCAACAAAGGAAGTCACTTGAGTCACCGTCACCTAGATAAGTCAAACTAGTGTCACATCAAATCACGGGAGGTGGAAAATGGAACAAGTGAAGTACACACGCTCGAGCGACTTACAGTAGGAGACCAATTGATATATAACGAACACTTGCAACGATCGATTGTCTAAAAATCATTATTTACACAAAAAGTTAAAAGTTAGAAAAACGACTAAATCAAAGAAAACGAGTGAAAAAAACGAAAAATAAAATCTTTCTGAATTTTTTTTACACTAAAAAAAAACAAACTACGACACAAACAAAAAAATACAAAACGACAAAACAAAAAAACAAACTACGACACAAAAAAAAACACAAAACGACAACATATACTACAATCAACCAACAACAAATCCTCCCCCACACTTAAATCGAACATTGTCCTCAATGTTCAAGAACTATGGAGGGAAAAGACAAAAGGGTGGGTAAAGAACTTACTAAAGTGAATTGATGCTTGATATTTATTCTCGTACCCGTCGAATCTCTTGTCGATTTCTTGGAGCTCACATATTACCTACACACAATAAAAAAAACACAAAAAAACAAGCAAAGAAACGTATATACACGGTACCAACTTAATTATCTCAGCAAGCTAGTGAATTGCCTAAAAAACTGGTCAAGGACCTCATTAGCTTGTCAAACAAGCTAGACCAGTCATCACCAAAATGGTCATAATGAATAAATATTAATAATCATGACCAATAGTGGATAATAGAGGTAAGATGACTAATAAGCGGTTTGTGAGGCAAAATGTGCATACCGAATATCTCAATTTTACCACAAGACTCATCATAAAATTTAGATTGCACGAGAAAAGGGTCTAAAACCCCAAAACCACTCAAAAAATTCATCTTACCACTTTCACTCCTCCTAGAAGAGGTGGTAATATCTCTGTCTTCAATGCTCTCCATCACAGTATCCATAAGAGAGAAATCTAAAATTAAACCGATCTCCTGGAAAGAACTGTCACAGTCCTCCTCACTTATCATGAACTCAAACGAAGGGCTAAGAGAAATAAGGTCAATATAATCAATAGGTGAAAGAGATTCATCCTCAAAAAAATTCTCTAATATAGGTTTCTCAAAGAAACCATCGCAATCCCAAGTATCGTCAAGCATAGATTCATAAGAAGAAGTGTCAAAGTGTAAGGAATCAAGGAGAACATCATCATCATCACTTACCCCTTCTACTACCATGAAGTCAAAAAAAGGATTTTGCATCATTTCAACATCAACTACATCCTCAAACATAGGATTCTCAAAACAATTACCAAATGAGAAATCCTGCACTTCATTTTTAGCATCAACATGGTGAGATTGAACATTATACACATAATCATCATCTTCATCATCAATTATGTTCACAAAGGGTGGGGAAGATGGAATATCATGCATAACATTCACATTGACACAAGGAGGAGAAACATGACATACACTAGCATCATACACATCACTAAGAGAGTAGGAATCGACCCCCTGACTTAACAAAGAAGAAAAATGTGGGTCATCTCTAGGTTGTGGTCATCTCCCAAATGCCCGATGGTCATGGCCACTGGCTATTTTTGCAATCAAAGCATGCGCTTCTTCCACTTCTAAATCATAGAATTTCCAGCTAGATGCAACAAGTATCAAATCTCTATCACAAGGAAGCAAGCTATCGAAGAATGTCAATGTAGTAAGCCAAAGAGGGATGCCATGATGCGGACAAGCTCTCAATAAGCTCCTAAACCTACTCCAAGAATCACTCAAACTCTCAAACTTGTCCTGTTTAAAGTTAAGAATGGCTTGTCTAAATTTGGCGGTTTTTGCAGGAGGAAAGTAATTTCTAAGAAAGGCTAGAGCCAGTGGTTCCCAGAAGAAGAAGGTGTTAGGAGGGTGTAAGTATAACCATTCATAAGCTTCACCTTTAAGAAAAAAGGGAAAAAGCATGAGAAATATGGTCTCAATTGGCAAATCACCCCTCCTCACAAAACTACAATAATCCACAAACTTTTGAAAAAGTCCATACACGTCCTCACTCTCAAACCCGTGAAAAGCATTCTGCTCCACCAACTCAATAAATCCCGGGTCAACATAGAAATCAAGACCCTCCAAATTTCCAATGTTAATAGGTGAAGCAAACATATCGGGTTTTGGTGTATAATGGTCTGCTAAAGTCGGCATGGTGAGATGAAGAAGAGAAGAATATATGCACACTCAAAAAGAAGAGAAAAAAAATCAAGCATAGGATAATAAAATTAAAAAAATATTACCACTGTTACTATTTTACTAGTAAAATAATAATAATAATAATAATAATAATAATAATAATAATAATAATAATAATAATAATAATAATAATAATAATAATAATAATAATAATAATAATAATAATAATAATAATAATAATAATAATAATAATAATAATAATAATAATAATAATAATAATAATAATAATAATAATAATAATAATAATAATAATAATAATAATAATAATAATAATAATAATAATAATAATAATAATAATAATAATAATAATAATAATAATAATAATAATAATAATAATAATAATAATAATAATAATAATAGTAATAATGATAATAATAATAATAATAATAATAATAATAATAATAACAATAATAATAATAGTAATAATAATAGTAATAGTAATACGTACAGGATATGAATGTCTTTTTTTATTTTTATTTTATAAAACAAGAAAACGACTAATATTACAACAAAAACAAGACTAAAATTTAACAGAGCACCATCCCCGGCAACGGCGCCATTTTGACGTAGGAATTTGTCGCGGATCCCCACAATCAAACAAGAATAACTCTACTAACTGGGTAGCTAGGGTAAGTCGGGTATCGTATCCACAGGGACGGTGAGCTAAATAAAAAAGTCTCGGTCTAGTTAAAGTTTTAGTCGGTGAAATTCGGTTTGAGTTGAATAAGTCTAAACTAATGAACTAAACTAACAAAAAAAGGAAAATGATAACAAATATAATAAAAGGAACTAGGGTCAAGGTCAACAAGGTAGTCTCAGCGGGTTGCCGGACTCATAAAATAGTTGATTAAGGTCAGTAATAGGCATAAGATAGGCTCTCTCGAGTCTCTATCTACCATAGAACGGTCCTAGCGGGCACTCGCTACTTAGTAGGTCGACCTACTCCAATGAACGCAAGTCTAACCTAAACTCGGCTCTCGATCTTAAGTTCGGGTCAATTAAATTGATGGGTTTTTCTACGTTGTACCCTTCTGTTTTTCCGTTTTCTACCATATACCCTTCCTATTTTCTAAACCCCCACTTATACCCCTGTAGTTCAGTAATTTCATTAAACGTGACCTGATTACAATTATTCTACTCAAAAACTCTAATTAATTTTCATCTCTATCTTCTATGTTTTCTCTAATTCTAATTTTGCATGCATAGTTTCTAATTTTTTTCTTCATTTTATCATAATTCTTTCACTTTTTATTTTAAGTGCAACATCAATGCTTTGTTTGTTAATGAGATTAAATTAATTTCGTTAGAAATTAGTAAAATATCATTATGTTAAGTTAAAGAATAAGCTGTGGAGAAAATGGAGGAAAATCAATAAGTTAAAAAAGAATAAGAAGTTGATATATAAAATGAGCTAAATGGAGAATATTAATGAAATGGAGGAAAAGTTGGGGAAACTTGAGGGAATACATGTCAAGGTCGTCAAAACTGGTTATGGTCATAGCCTAGAATCATTGTCATACCATCTAATTAACGAAGCATTAGACGGATATTTGTGAATAGGTCACGTTTCATGAAGTTAATAAACTACAGGGGTATTAGTGGGGGTTTTGAAAATAGGAGGGGTACATGGTAGAAAACGGAAAAACAGGAGGGTACAACGTAGAAAACCCCTAAATTGATTAACTGATCTGGCCAGGACAAGAAAATCATCTAATTATAACGTTCAAACGGAGATTAATAACAATAAATCAACAATTAAAACAACTCAAGACAAAACCCCAATTGAGACGAACCGTGCTAACCCTAACCCTAGAAATTACTACTCTATCATGATTGAAATTAATCTAATTAAATTATCTATAACTAATACTAACATATATAATAAACATAATTAAACGATAAGATGAAAAATTTGATAGAATCAACAACTAAAATAAATAAGGAGAAAGAAGAAGGAATTATACCCAACTTGCATAAATATGATCTGAAGAACAAACAACAATACGAAATAATAATTGATCTAACTCAACTAATAATGAAAATAAAAAATGGCGAGTTGTTTTTCTATTCCTACTGTCTTCTATCTATGCTCCCCCGGCCCCTCATCTACTCTCCTCCTCCTTTAAATCTCCTGCCCACGTGTTCTTTTAGGAAGACCATGGGTCAGTTGGGTCTGAGAATAAATTAAAGTTGACTTTTGGAACCCGGTCAACCTTCGTCTTTCGTCTGTTTTAACTTGTCTTGACCCATTTTTATTCGGTTATTACCGAGATGGTACCTACAAAATAGAAACGAGACAAAGCAGTAGCAAATCCTCGGGAAAATAACAATTATTCCTAAAAATATAAAATAAAACTACTAACTTTGAAATAGACTATAAAGTGAGCTATTCGACAATTAACGCACACAAAAGCACACTAAATAACGGGTAAAAGTCGGGGTAAATCACTACCAAAATATTACTTATCACCCATAGAAAGGAAGACGGACTTTCAGGTCTTAGATGTCAAAACCATTTCTTACAATATGATCCTAGGACGCCCTAGGATTCATGCCCTTAAAGTCGTACCATCTACCTTACACCGAAAGGTGAAGGTTCCCCTCAACGGTGAAATAGTCACCATCCAGGCCTCTCCCATGAGAGCCTTCGTAGAAAAAGCCACTACCTCGCAAGTTACGGAAGATGCCGATACTGAGTTAAGGGGATTCATGTAGTAAGGCTATTAGAACAAGACTTAGCCCCATTCGACTTCGATCAGCACTCAAACCTAGCCATTAACTTCATGATGAGGCAACAGGGGCATTTTCCGGGGTTATCACTAGGAAAAAACCCCGGCACTGCAAGCGAACTCCGAGATCCCATTGGACAAACCCACACGATAGGTTTCGGGTACCCCGCGACTGAGAACGAAGTTCGTGAGCGCATGGCTATCGTGCGTGCACGTAAAACTGAGGGCATCCAAATCCCTCCATATGACCTTACCCTAAATGGATGTTTCGTAAAGGAAGGTGACAACAAGCCTTATATGGGATTTTCCGAACAAACCTGGAGTAGAAATATTTCAAGGTTGCTACTTCATCCCGGAAACCACACCAAACTCCCCAAAACCCAAACACACACCTTGTATAGATGGCCTAGCCAACATTCTGTTATTCGGGGAAGAACGTTTCGTCCCCGTAAATCCCAATGAGCTAATCAATATGGTCATGACTGACAAGCAATTTGACCCCATCTCCCTTATCGTCGACACCAACAATGACCAAGAAGGTAGGGGGTGGAGAAAATCCGTCACCTGGGTCAACAAGAATGGTAGGAGGTTCAAGATGACAATAAGAGAAGGAAAGACGTTCGAGGAGTCCGAGTCTGAATCCAAAATGGAGTCCGAGTCTGAGTCTGAAACGGGCTAAGAGTCTAGTATTGTTTGTCTCCCATCCACGTCTGTTCAGGATAAACCGGGGTCTGTCCCGGAAATCCCAATAATGTTATCTCTGTCAAACGAACAGAGAATCTCCTTATCAAAAGTTCTCGACATGCTCGATTTAACTAATAATTAAAATATTTTCGCTTATGACTTGTCGCACTTAACATGCAATCTCATTATCGATAGCGAACAAAACAAAAATGATCAGGAAGATTCTTACAACGCTTATCTCCCACCAGAAACCTTGAGAGAATTAGCCAGGCTGGAGTTAGGGGCCCCAATAATCGAGGACATCGAATCCATAAACATTGGAACTCCCATAGAAGCCCAAATCCTCAAAACAAGAACCTCTTTAGATCCTGCTGAAAGAGAACAACTAATGAGCCTACTCACACAATACAAAGACGTCTTCGCCTGGTCCTACAAAGACATGTCGGGCATAGACTGAGACATCGTTGAACACTGAATCCCAATCAAACCCGGGTTTAAACCAGTAAAACAAAAGTTGCGTCGCATGCGACCCGAATGGGCCCTTAAGGTCAAAGAAGAGGTAGATAAACGATTTAAAGCCGGATTCATACACGTTTCCGAATACTCCGACTGGGTAGCCAACATAATCTATGTTCCCAAAAAGAACGGGAGGATTCGAGTCTGTGTAGATTTTCGAGACCTTAACAAAGCCAGCCCAAAAGATGACTTTCCCTTACCTCACATAGATATCCTGGTAGACAATATCGCCGATCACGCTCAGCTCTCCTTCATGGACGGGTACGCTGGGTACAAACAAATAAAAATGGCCAAAGAGGACATGTCCAAAACAGCCTTCACCACACCTTGGGGAACCTATTGTTACTCCGTAATGCCTTTCGGACTTAAGAATGCCGGGGCAACCTACCGAAGAACCGCAACCACTCTTTTACAGGACATGATGCACAAAGAAGTCAAGGTGTATGTAGACGATATGATGGTCAAATCCCAAAGCCGAGAATTGCACGTCCCGGCCCTCGAAAAATTCTTCAAACACCTACCCCAATATAACACGAGGCTTAACCCACAAAAATGCGCCTTTGGGGTTACATCTGGGAAACTCTTAGGTCACGTAGTGAGCCAGCGAGGAATCGAAATAGATCCGTCCAAAATAAAAGCCCTGCTAGACATGCCCGCACCCTCAAACGAAAAGGAGATCAGAGGATTTCTAGGTAAGGTCCAATACATCAGCCGCTTCATCGCCAAATTAACCAGGGTCTGCGAACCCCTCTTCAAAAAGCTCAAAATAACCGAACCCACCATCTTAGATGAAAAATGCCAAAAAGCCTTTGACAAAGTAAAAGAAATACTAGCGCAACCTCCAGTATTAATGCCTCCCAAAAAGGGACTACCACTTTCCCTCTACCTTAGCGTAACCGAAACCGCAATGGGAGCAAAGTTTGCGCAAACCATAGACAAGGAAGAGCGAGCAATTTACTACATTAGCAAAAAAAGTCCTCGAATACGAAACAAAATACACACCCCTTAAGAGAACCTTCCTTGCCTTGGTATGGTCAACCAAGAAACTCCAGCACTACATGCTTAGCCTTACCGTGCAGGTATACTAAAAAATGGACCCCATAAAGTACATCTTCGAGAAACCTGTCCTCAACGGACGATTAGCCTGATGGACACTTATGTTGGCAGAATTTGACTTAAAATACACACCCCTTAAGGTCATTAAAGGGAAAGCCGTAGCCGATTTCCTAGCCAAAAACCCGGTAGACAAAAAATCCACAACCGATACCTGGTCCTTCCCTGACGAGGACATTCTGTTCGCCAAGAGCGAGTCATGGGACCTATATTTCGATGGCGCCTCAAGAGTGAGGGGGTATGGCGTAGGTATCCTTTTGATATCCCTAATAGGCGACCATATACCCATATCAGTCAAACTAGATTTCCCCGTTACCAACAACGCGGTCGAATACGAAGCCTGCCTAATAGGACTAAAAGCCGTCGTAACCGTAAGGGTTAAGAACCTTGGAATACACGGAGATTCTTCCTTAGTAGTTAACCAAGCCACGGGTACCTGGAAGGTTTATAGCTAAAGCCTAGCTCCATACCGAACCGAAATAGAAACAATGTCCCGGGAATTCACCGAAATCGAGTTCATACACATACCTCGCGAAGAAAACCAATTCGCTGACGCCCTATCCAAACTAGCTTCAATAATAAACATGCCTGACCACCTTTTCTCTATGCCAATCTGTGTAGAGAGAGGCGAACAACCGGCCTACATCCATAACCTCGAAATCGACGATACCTCCGAGGAACCCTAGTACAATGCAATCCTGGACTTTAAAACCGACGGGTCATACCCGCCCAATACAAAATCAAAAACAAAAGAGCCTTAAGAATATAAGTCGCCCATTACGTCCTAAACAAATGACTTCTATACAAACGAACCCCACAAGGAGTCCTCCATAGATGCATAAACAAAACTCAATCCGAGAGAGTCATGGGGGAAGTACATGACAGGGAATGCGGACCCCTCATGAGCGCACACCTGTTAGCCCAAAAAATAGTGAGACTAGGTTACTACTGGATCACCCTAGAGGCAGACTGCCAACGTCACGTCCGTCACTGCCACAATTGCCAAATATTCGCCAACATCCAACACATACCGCCATATCCTCTCCATACCATAACCACACCTTGGCCCTTCTCTACTTGGGGAATTGACATCATAGGAAAAGTACACCCATCCAGGACCGGCGAACACTGCTTTATACTAGTGGCCATCGATTATTTCACCAAATGGGTAGAAGCCGCTTCTTACACCGTACTAACCTCCAAACAAGTAGTAAAATTCTTACAAAATAACATCATCTGCCGCTATGGCATACCTCATGAAATAATCAGTGATCAGGGGGCTCATTTCAGGGCCGACACCCAAAAACTCCTTGACAAATACAAAATCCAAAGACACAAATCCTCACCCTATAGACCTCAAACAAACGGGGCCGTAAAAGCAGCCAACAAAACCATAACCACGATCCTTAAGAAAATGATAGACAACTACCGGGATTGGCCAAGGAAAATACCCTTTGGATTATGGGGGTACCGAACGTCCTACCGAACACCCTTCGAAGCTACACCATATTACTTAACCTACGGTTCCGAAGCCGTGCAACCCGTAGAGCTAGAAATACAATCACTAAGGATACTAGCCAAGAGCGGCGTTCCCGAGAAAGAATGAGACCAAAAACGTTACGATGAGCTAGTACTTCTAGATGAGCGTAGGATACATGCCCTATCCAACGTACAAGCCTACCAACAACGTATACAACAAGATTTTAACAAACAAGTGAAATCCCGAAACATACATGAGGTAGACTTAGTAGTCAAATCCATCAGAGCACCCCTTCCCATCGACCCTAGAGGAAAGTTCTAACTAAACTGGGCAGGCCCCTACCTCGTCAAGAAAATACTCTCGGGGGGCGCCGTAGTCCTCACCGACCTAGACGGCTAAGAGTCCTCAACCCCGATCAACATGGACCAACTCAAACAATACTACCCATAAACATCCTAACAACCTTATCCTGATCTCCGAAAAGCAACCCAAAAAAAACAAATTCTCATCAATAATTGGCATAGCGAGTCAAAAGCAAAATCACTCACACTTAAAGAACTACGAACATGGTTTGATTCCGTCTAAAAGCGGATACGTAGGCAACCCTCCTTCGGGTACAACCAACCAACCAAAATGACGAAATCGATTACTCGATACACATGCAAACCGAAGCCTCTCTCCACGCTCCGGTTAACGAGTGATTCCAATGACGAAGCACAAACGACGAGCCGAGGATGGAGGGAAAACCCGAAAGGGCGCTCCGGGCAAAATGAAGAATTGAGGTGCGAGCCGTCGTTAAAAACAAAACAAAAAATGACGAGCCGAGGACGGATTGAAAATCCGAAAGGGCGCTCCGAGCAAAATGAAGAATCGAGTTGCGAGCCGTAAACAAAAACAGCAAAAAAATCAAAAAAGAATGGTGAGCCGAGGACGGAGTGAAAACCCGAAAGGGCGCTGCGGACAAAATGAAGAATCGAGCTGCGAGCCACCACAAACAAAAATAATAACGTGCTTCTCATTAGCAATAAAATTCGGTTAAATCGAGCCTTTGTCGAAGCCTTTATATCAAGCGTCTGAAATCCGAGTATCCCGAAAGATGACGACACGTCAAAACACCACAAAAAAACTAGTACTAATACGCCACATAATATCAACTAATAGAACATAATATAAAACGACTGAGCTCTAGCGGTCCAACTCCCTATTCCCACCGCCGTCTGGGCGAGCTTGTTTGGGTCTTTTACCATTGACCCCTCATAATACAAGCTTCCACCGCCCTAGCCAAAGGCGAGGTCAGTCAACCATGTTTCTTCTCACCGATAGCGCCTTCAACATGAATCTCATCAGTCTTGGCTCGTATAGATGAACTGACGGTACTAGGATCGGTAACGCTGTCTTTGGTCAGGCACTTAGTGACATTTCCTCGAGTCGCCTCCTCATCCCCTAGTGTCGTTGTCTTCCTAACTTTCGAGTTGTTCGGTCCTGACGGGTGCTCACGAATCCCCCGCCGGATGGAAGTAATATCGGTCGGTTGGACACTCTCTATGGCGACGGGACGCGAAAACTTCAGTTCCCAAGACACCCTAAAATCCCTAAACGAATTATCTGTCCATAAGTCGAACTTAAAAACACCCTTAGCAGTCTCCGAAGTGAATCCACCCATCTGATTCGACAACTCACTCGGATAAATATAAACCGGATCCCTTATGGATAGTATTAACAAAGCCTGGGTCAAAGACGAGAAAGGAAACCCGGTATGCCCACTGATGTTCCACCACGGGACGGACCACCTGATGATCGATTGCCCTTTAGCCAAGTAGGAAAGCCACTCCTCTTCGGTGTGACCCTCACTCCACACCCGCACCATCTTCCAACCCGTGAAACCCCTGTAGTTATAACCTTTGAAGCCCCAGGGAGGGTCGACTAAACCAAGCTGCTCCTATAGCCAAACCTGCACACCACAACAAAACGTCACCCCTCCAAAATAGAGCAACCACTAAAAAAACATCCCTACACTAGTAGAAAACTACTCTTTGGAACCGGTTCTAAATTACCATTTGGAACCTTTTTTCATAGGTTCTACTGCCACAGATTCCTTTGGTCCGGAGCTTTGGAACCGGTTGTAGGATGGTTCCAAAGATGACCTTTTGAACCGGTTGTTGGTGAAACCGGATCCAAAGGGTATACCATTGGAACCTACGGTAATTACAACCGGTTCCAAAGGTATCCCATTGGAACTTGTTGTAATTACAACTGGTTCCAAAGGGTACACCATTAGAACCTGTTGTAATTACAACCGGTTCCGAAGGGTGGTAATTTTTTTAAAAAAAAATGCATATTCAAATCCACGACAGTACTATATAAAAGATTATCAACGCACATCAATAATATATTTTCATACTTGAAATTAATTAATTTAATTAAAAGATTGCCACAAAATTGAAAAACTAATTTTTTTTTTATAAATATTAAATTGAAAATTACAATGTATATCACCATGGTACACACATTAGCCGCAACACGCTACTAGCTAAGCCATGACCGCTTCTAGTGCACTGAAATTATCCACATTGGACCCGGATTTTAAATAAACACAACATTATGTTCCATAACAAAAAGACTCACACATCGAACTGCAAAACTTAGAAGATAAGGACCCTTTGAGTGTGTTCACGGGTTATCTTGCATCTACAGTAAACGCTCATGCACTTAAAGGTCGGTCCCTATATAAACCGCACATGGTTTCACCTGGAGATCAGATAAGAGCATAAAAATCTGTCAACCAAATGATTTAGTTACAGAAAACTACATTTATTGATATTAAAAGAAAAAAAGTGAGACCAGTCAAGTATGCCAACAAACAGTTCAGTAACATGTAGTATTAAGCTGATTAATGAATTTATTGATATTAAAAGAAAAGAGTCAGATCAGTCAAGTATGCAAACAAACAGTTCAGTAACATGTAGTATTAAGCCGAAGAAGAAGAAACCTTCATACGGAAAATATGTGAAATATGAGATGAAATGTGAGAAGTAACTCTATATATGAAAAGTAAGTCTCTGAGCCGTAACAAACTTATGACAAATCAAGTATCACTCACCTAGGTAAATAAGACAAGAGAATGGTAAATGGTTTGTGTGTAGGTACGCACATAAGTATTTATTTGACGTGTTACAAATTTAGTACGGATATGGGTAAGTCAATTGATAAATAAGCTTTATGTTTTCAACAGTAAAGTTTGAGCTCTTTCGATGATGTCAATTTGATCTTATCTGAAATATTGATTTGATTATAGTACATATTCTAAATATTTGGGGGTAAAGTCGAATCAGCTATATCAGCAGCTAAGTTTTAATTAATCATCCAATGGCATTAATTATACAAATTCATGTACATGAACCAAATAGGAAGGGTAAATAGTGCACCGCATGCATCTCATTTCTGAGGGCTAGGCATTAAATAAACCAACCTTACCATTCGAAGTAGTATCTCCACAGTAATGACAAGGTTGAGTCCACCATGGCATAGTTGACGAGCCAAATTTCAGACATTCAATTGATATTCTCTGTAAATAAAACGAAGGATTAAAACAAAGGAACACAAAAGCAATAACACAAAAATAGTTCATATGAAGAGCACTTTGCAAAAGCAATCAGTGACGTATCATTCCTCGAGGCCTAAAAGGGAGTAATGATTATTACAAACTACCTGGTTTCAGTTAAACGACAATAGATAAAAGCTTTTTACGAGGTCGACAAAGAGGAGTAACCAACAAATCAAAAATGATGTTATTCCTAATTAATATGAGTATATAAACATTAAAAAGGCATCAAGAAAATAGGACACACATTAGTAGATCAATAAGGTTACCTTACCGGTAATACACCTAGCCAACGAAACTTTTCCACCTCAACACCATATATTATTTTTCCACATCCATGAAAGAAACCACCTACAGTTATCATCATAAACGACACATACAAAGAAAGAAAATCAATGGCTTGGACAATTAGATTACACTTTTGGTTGAGATGGTTCTTTCACTCTACAACTATGATCCTTAAGAGATAAATGCAAAAACAGGTCTTGCAAGGGTATTATAAGTACCATGAGCATCACCAGATACGTGAAATGTATATAAAGGGCCTGATGTGTGAGTTTTTTTTCTAATTATTTTGAGTGGGCTTACATTTTGATGATGCAATCAATGGGAAATTCTATTGAAATTGGAATGTATGCAAGAATTTTGTTCTAGCTATGGCAAGTTCAGCAATGAAGACAAAATACTAGTGTCCCTTCATACCTTCAGCTGAAACACGAGAAAATGAGATACAAGTGGGCCTTTTCATTTCTAGTAGAGAACAAAAAATAGAACTGGCAGGCCAACAACATCACAAAGCCTGCTATACTCAATACAACGCAGTCTGTGTTTCGTGCCTTTGCATCGATGTATAGCACATTGTCCCTCCTTCATTCAGCCTTCATTTCAGTAAGAAGTAAATACATTGAAACACAACCTAAAATTGCATTGAATTGCAGTGCAACTGAGCATGAAACTCATAATTATGGGATTAGATGAAATCCGGCATAAATCGCTAAAATGCATATAAACCCAGCATTATAAGCATGGAAAAACACACCGACCTATTAACTAGTCACAATTTGACCTTGTCACATTCATCTTCATTTATACCACTCCTTCCTCTTCACAGCTTCCATATGGTTGCTTTGACACTTTAGTCATATGTTAACCCGCAAGGTATACTATGGTTAACCCCAAGCTATAATATAAAAGAAACAGATATATTAAATCTTCAAAGATTTGCATAGTAAACCAGATTCCAAACAAAACGAATCGACAAAAATTGTACAACAAAAGCAAAATACCCAGAATAATAATACCCCAGAATCTTATAAACACATTAAATTTGAATTAGGGTTTCAGCAAGTCTAACGATTTGTAGAAGAGTTTGCATCAAAACATAGAGAATTCAACAAAGAGCTTTGATGAAACTTGAATGAAATTAAATTAAATTTAACACATTAAAATCGAGTTAGGTTTTGAGAGTTTGATTGAAAGCTTGCCTTAAATTGAATCCAAGACAGAGTTCGTCCTTTGGTTCTTTCGTTGGTGGCCGACATGGCTATGGTTTGTCGTGGCCTTCATTGTGTCCAGCTTCGTAGTCTTCGTCGTCTTCTTCTGGCTTGGTTGGGGTTTTGTGTCCTCCATCATTTAACAGGATCTCAAAGGGTTTGGGTGGGATGTCTAATTTCTAAGGGTCTGTAAAATTTGGGCGGGGTTTCTAATGTTTAGAGTTATTACTCTTTGGAACCACTTGTTGTAGAAAAAGGTTCCATTGGTAGAGTCTTTGGAACCGGTTCAACCTACAACAGGTGCACAAATATCTTAATAGGGGTCAAATATTTTCCGTAGTACCTTTGGCACCTCTTCTTAGTAAAAAAACCGGTTTCATTGATATATGCACTTTTTTATCATCTAAGACACCTCTTGTTCTTACAACCGGTTCCTTTTAGTAGGTTCCAATGGCATTAATTCTACTAGTGCTATATATATACCTGCAAAATGATCTTAGAACCCCGAAAAGGAGCCTCATGGAGCCGGGGACGAGCATCGAGACCTACAATAAGCTCACCCAAAATAAGCAAAGAGGGTGATCGTCCGTGTTCCATACCCATTATGACATCCAAAACTTGAGGATTACCCCAACCCTCGCGCGCCCTCGCATCCGCGAAAACATAGTAACAAGCCACCACGATGTTAAAAGCACGCCTACATGCTAGAGCCGAAATATCGTAGGAACCAACCAGTGAGAATATCCTAAAAAGCAACTCTAGATCAATGTCATTGGTCCCAAAGAAAACTTTAGCCTCCTTCAACGAAGAAAGGTCCAAAAAATGACGAAACCGCTCCACATAAGCATCATCTCCCGAAGGCACACAAGGTCGAACCGAGTTCCACCTGCCTATAGCGTCTAGCTCTTGGGGGAGAGGACAAATCTTACCCCCGATAAAAGCAAAAACATGACCTTTTAACTCCCAAAACTTAGAGCATGCCAGTAGGAAGTCTTCTTGCACTTTCACTAGACTCAACGCAACGATCATTGACAAACCGTCATATGAACAAACCTCGGGGTCACATTTCTTAAAATAACCCGCCCACTCGGTTAGGAGATTCCCGAAACCCGACATGACCCCGAGTATGGAAATTCTAGACACTATAGATATTCTAGTATGTCTAAAACAAGCACCCAAAACCCGTATATATATCCATAATCCCACAACAATTAGGAAACAAAAGAAATTTCCATAAACAGGACTTGGACCGCCTTGGCCCGGGTGCCCAAATCTCCAACCGCTCGAGCCCAAGCGACCCGGAACCCAACAGCCTTAGACCAAGCGTCTATCCCTTAGTAGACAACCTCTCAAGCGACCCAAAAATAGAGACGTCGATCCCGTGTCGTCACCGCAACAACCACCTGACAATCCCGGACATTGTGAACGACCCCCCGAAGTCACTAAAACCCTCTCCGGAGACCGAAATACCCATGCAAGAGCTGCAAGGACACCTTTCACCTGTCGGACACACCAGACTTAGGCGTCTTTTCATTTTTTTCTTTTAGGGGGATAAGCTACCCCACCTAGGCGTATTGTAGCAATAACGGTTATTGTAAATCGCATTGTCATAAATACACTAAAGTGGTCCAACTTTTTTTTGTTTTTGGCTTCATCCTAAAAAAATAAATGTCGAGACAACTACACTCGCCTTCTAGCACACTCGGTCGAAACAACTTTTTACGTGTCGCATCATGTCATGTCAAACATTTTAATCGACGTACTATCCGATCTGATTCCCGGCTCAAACTAACGAATTTTAAAAGTCCGAAAAACTATTTTCGTACTCTCATGCAACCCCAATGCATTTTAAAACGCCCTAAACTATGATTAAATCGCAAATAAAACGAACGCGAAGTGATTACTTGTCAATATAGGTCAGCATTTTACCAAACGAAAACACAAGACTAATCCAATTAATTCAAATACTAAAAATCTTAAGAAAATATACAAAACATACAAATTCATACACAATTTGGGTTCATAAGACTAGGGAGGACCCCTAGAAGTTGCACCGATGGCTATCACAACCTCACTGATGTTGTCGTCCAAACCTAAGTCTTCAAAAGCAAAGGTAGGAGACTCGCTACTGACCATTCCCGACAATATGTCTAGGGTAACCGTATCGGGAACTTCTCCAACCTCCTCAGTAGCACCTGTAGCACGACCCGTAGCCTCAGCCTCTCTCTCCCTCTCAACTCGATGCCTAGCCTCACCCTGCACGGAGGTCTCGTCCTGAGACCTGACCTACCGCTCCTTAGGTTGAGCAATCTTGCCGGCCCGAGATTGCAGGAGCTATCCTCAGCCGCCTCTGCCTCAAGCTCGGTCACCCGAGTCTCTAACTGCCCCACCATATCAGGAATATCCTGCAAATGCAACCCGCACTTTAGGAAAACATACAAACAACCTAAAAATCAACCCTAGGTACACGCACTCACCGATCGAGGCCCCAAAGTGTCACGGGAGACTCTCGAAGCGTAGGCCCGGAAGCAGTTGGCGGCCTGCCACAACCGCTGATGGCAAGCTGACGAAACCTGAAAGGAGAAACCACACAAGTTAGTCAAACAAAACTTAACTCTTAGAACCCAAATCCAAAACAGAAGCCGAAACTTACCCGGTATACCCGGTCGTGCCACTCTATCCCAGCATCCATCTCCTTGGCAGAACACGGGGGAGAGGCTCAGTGAAAGCAAGCCCAGCTGCATCTACCCTGAGCAGCGTCAGGTGGAAGTCTAAGGGCTGGATAGCATCAGCCGGGTCGGCCAACTAAGAGAGAGGCGAGTCGGTCAGAGAACAAGTAAACACTAAACTGTAAAACAAAACGAGCTTTAAGACCAAAGATTAAGCCCTTACGACGAGGCGTGATAAGTCGATATTTATGCGTATTTTTACCCCTTTAATATTATATTTTCTACGTCGTCTTTGCATTATTTGAGCTAAGAATTATAACTTTAGTAACTTTTGATATATTATCGGCCTTATATTATTTTTCGTACCTTAATTGGATATTTAATATATTTTAATTATTTAATATATATATACATGTAAAAGACTACTAAAATCATATTTATGCTTGCAGGTTTGTCTTAAAACGATGATATCTCACACATACGATGTCAGAATAGGGCGATATAGGACCCGTTGGAAAGCTAAGTCCAAGACCGATAACTTTATTGAATAAAGTTAGACCCAAATACAAAGTCTTATAGGTCGGAATGAGACTAATAGAATTTAACTCGGGAATTGGATTGAATTGATAAAAGAATATATGAAAGTCCATAAGGGGAATGTAAGGAAATAAAAGAAAAAAAAAAAAATATATATATATAAGGAAGAAGACAGCCGCACACCAGGACACAACACAAGAAAATAACAAAAAAAAGAGATAGAAGAGAGAGAGAAAAGAAAGAAGAATTGGGGAAGGAGGAGCACGCAGCACAACGCGCACGACAAACAACCATTCGACTCGATTTTCGACCCGATTTTTATGAGATTTCTTAATATTTACTTATTATTTGCTGCTTTAATATTTAGTATGGAGTAATTTTTCAATAGGAGTGTGTAATTAACTATTGATATTGTGGTTTATGAGATTGAATTTTTACGTTTAACGATTAATTATTGGTATCGGGTATTTACTCGAAATTCATTATTAAATTTGTGATTTATGATTATTAATTTAGATTGATCTCCTAAATTGTTTTTGTGAATCTATTCTTAATAGATAATAATTTTGATTAGGTTGCAGCTTACTGGTCTAATCTTTGTTGTTAGAATTTTGAGTAATAATTCCGTCTTATAGAGTTGCAGCTTTCTGGTTCCGTAAGACCTAATTGATTGGTGTTCTTAAAGCGATTAAATTTATTGACTTGATTCATGCTTACGTGGTTGAGTCGATCTAATTTAGTTAGGATTAAACTTGCGTGGTTAACGGAGTTTAACGAGTAAAAAAGATAAAACTGTTAGTTTACTTGCTTACAAGGGATTAAATAGTTAACCAATCTATCCAATAACTAATTAAGTGAATCAATTATTTGACCCAATATCGATAGAAAATTACATGTCTCCTATTAATTCGTTATTAGAACTTTAACTTTGAATTAAACATCGTTGTTATTTAATTGCTTCTTTTATTTATTTAGTCTAGTTTATTTTTGTAATAGTTTAATTTAGATTAGAAATTATTCACCTCAATAAAACCCCCCTCAATATAATTATATAACTATACCTACTATTATAAATTATAAATAATATAATAATTACATCGATCTAGGATAGTACATTAGTTCCTGTGGGTTGGACCCTTACTTACCCTTCTACTTACTATTTAGAGTTTGTAAGCGTAAATATAAATTTAATTTTGACTGTGGAAACGACACACATCAAATTTTGGCGCCGTTGCCGGGGACTACTTGTTTATTATCTTATATTTTAGTTAGTGAGTTAATTATTTATTATTATTAGTTTTATTATTTTTATTTTATTTTGGTTATTTTTATTCCTTCACTAGTTTCCCCTTTTGTTTCTGTCAGATACACTTCGAGTTATATAAGATAACTGGGGCAGCCCAGAAGAGTTTAAGGGAGGAGTTATTTTCCTCCGGTGAAACACCAACGAGTATAATTTTTCCTTCTTTGGTAAAACCGTTTAAGCATAATCCAGGTTTTATCCAAATACTCCCTAAATTTTACGGTAATTCTAATGAAGATGCTCAAAGACATATTCAAGAATTTTATCTTGCTTGTGCTACTTTATCTTTGGATGACGTTGATGATGATATTATTAGATTTCGAGCATTCTCATTCACATTGCATGATTTAGCTAGAGATTGGTTGTTTTATCTTTCATCTGGATCTATTACTTCTTGGGACTGCATGTGAAAAACTTTTCTTGAGAAATATCAACCTCCTAATATAAGTAGGTCAATAAGAAGACAAATTATGAGTATTCAGCAAGATGAAAATGAACGCTGCATGATTATTGGGATAGATTTAACAGATTGTGTATTTCTTGCCCCCAACACCAACTTAGTGAGAATGTCTAGATTGAGAGTTCTTATGATGGCTTGCTAGATGATCAGAAGCGACTAATAGATACTGCTAGTGGTGGGTCTTTAGTAGATAAAACTCCTATAGAAAGGAGAAAAGTGATTTCAAACATGGCTATTAGTAGTCAATAATTTGGAAACTGTAAATTAGATAAATGTATGCTTGATTTAGAAGCTTCAATTTGTGTTATGCCGAAGTCTGTCTATGAATCATTAAAATGAGGACCCCTTGCTAAAACTGACGTAGTAATCCAGTTAGCCGATAGATCACATGCGTATCCTATTGGAGTTTTAGAGGATGTCTTAGTTCAGGTCAATATGTTAGTTTTTCTCGTTGATTTTTATGTTATTGATATGGGTAACTCTTTTGATGCTAAATATGTACCATTATTACTAGGGAGACCCTTTCTCAAAACTGCTAGGACAAAGATTGATGTGGTTAAAGGAACTCTTTCATTTGAGTTTGATGGAGAAACGATTGAACTTAACATCTCTGATACCATGAAACACCCAAATGATGTTGATGTCGTTAGTTGTATAGATAGCCATGATATAGCGGACTTAATGACTCAAGAGACTTTCAACAAAGTATATGAGTTTGATTTCAATGATAAAGATAATTTTGATCATACTCATAACAATATTTCAATCAATAAGTTGAAAAGTGTTGCTAGTATTGACTTACCCGCAAATACACCTAAATTGATACCTTCTGTCCAATGTGCCCATGATTTGGAACTAAAACCCTTGCCTAGTGATCTGAAATATTGTTTTCTTGGTGAAAATGATACATTGCCGGTAATTATTTCTAATTTACTTACCGGGTCACAAGAAAAAAATTGATTAATGTGCTTAATAAATACAAAGAGGCTATAGGGTGGACCGTTGCGGATATTAAAGGTATCAGTCCCACATTGTGTATGCATAACATTTTTCTAGAGAATGATTCTAAACCTGTCAGAGAAACTCAACGTAGGCTTAACCCTACAATGATGGAAGTTGTAAAAAAGAAAATTCTTAAGTGGTGTGACGCAAGTGTTATATATCCTATATCTGATTCAAAATGGGTTAGTCCAATTCATGTAGTTCCTAAAAAGACGGAAATGATTGTTATAGAAAACAGTAAAGGTGAATTAGTACCTACTAGAGTGTCAAATGGTTGGGGATGTGTATCGATTATAGGAAACTTAACCAAGCCACCAGAAAAGATCACTTTCCTTTACCATTCATTGACCAAATGTTAGAAAAGCTTCCGGGGCGATCATACTTTTGCTTTCTTGATGGTTATTCGGGTTATATTCAAGTTCCTATTGCTCCCGAGGATCAAGAAAAGACCATTTTTACTTGCCCTTTTGGTACTTTTGCATTTAGAAGAATGCCCTTTGGACTTTGTAATGCTCCTGGCACATTTCAACGTTGTATGATGAGTATATTTTCTAATTTGCTTGATAATTCTATGGAGGTCTTTATGGACGACTTTACAATGCTTGGTGATGATTTTGATAGGTGTCTTCATAATTTATCTCTAGCATTAAAAAGATGCGTTGAAACTAACCTTGTGTTGAATTATGAAAAATGTCATTTCATGGTGGAAAAAGGAGTAGTCTTAGGACATGTTGTTAGTTCTAAAGGTCTAGAGGTTGACAAAGAAAAAGTTGATATTATTAGTTCATTACCTTACCCTACTTGTGTGCGTGAAATAAGATCTTTTCTAGGGCATGCTGGATTTTATAGGCGATTTATACAAAATTTCTCTTCGATCACATCGCCTTTATGTGCTTTACTTGCTAAAGATGCATCATTTGTTTTTAATGAAAATTGTAAAATTGCATTTGACAATTTAAAAGACAAACTAACTTCAGCGCCTATAATAAGACCGCCTAATTGGTCTTTGCCTTTTGAGATAATGTGTGATGCTAGTGATAAGGCTGTACGTAGATGCTGTCTTAGGTCAAAAAGTTGCAAAGAGTCGTATGTGATTTATTATGCTTCAAAGTCTCTTGATCCTGCTCAATGCAATTACACTGTTACTGAAAAAGAGATGTGTGCTGTTATTTTTGCTCTTGAGAAATTCAGGTCTTACTTACTAGGACCCATGTGATTATATATTCTGACCATTCTGCCTTGAAATATTTGCTGAAAAAGAAAGAATCTAAAGCTAGATTACTCTGTTGGGTTTTACTGTTGCAAGAATTTGATCTAGAGATAAGAGATAAAAAAGGAGCTGAAAACTTTGTTGCCGACCATCTTAGTAGAATTGTTCATGATAAAGAACTGATCGAATCTTCATCTGATTTATTTCCTTATGAACAATTACATGAACTAAATGCTATATTACCTTGGTATGCAGACATTGTTAATTACTTAGTGTCGAAAGAATTTCCTAAGAATTTAAGAAGACATCAGAAAGATAATGTTCCGGCTACGGAAACAATTTTACCCGGCCTAGAATCCGGGTAGTATAATTGAATTGATGATGGATAATTAGTCGCTTGATTCCCTTGATCTCCCCTTCCTCTCACTCCTGGAATCGGACTTTCCCGGCGGAAAACGGCCTGCTCCCTGCACAATGAACGCACAGGGCCTCGGAGGTTGTCCGAGGAAACCCTCTCCGATGCCTAAGTCAGTCCGTGAAATGCCTTTACGAACCTAGCTCGTGAGGAACTAGGCGGCGTTTTAAGAGTAAGAGTCTAGAGAGAGAAAATCCAACCCCTCTCATGTGGGAAATGGGGAGGTATTTATACCTTCCCACAAGAGAGAGAAGAGAAAGAGGAATGGTTGGATGGGAAAGTGACAAGTGGCGGCTTCTCATCCATCCATTCCCAATTACCTTAGGCAAAATGACGGATGGGTCCTCGGTTCCCCTTCGGCTCCGCTCAGGCGGAAACGCCCTGGAAGCAGGCGGCAGGCCTGGTTTACTCCGTTTGGCGGACGACCCAAGGGATTGGGGCCACACTTGGAGATTCCAGTGACTGATGGGAAAAGCTGCTGGACAGACCTTTCCCCCTTTTGGGACTTGGTCGCCTCGGGGCCTGATTGGCAGGCGGCCAATGACAGGCAACCGACCCCCATCAATTGGCCCTCGCCTGCTGAGGAGGAACGGGGTTCCAGCTCGGCAGGCGATGTCTTGCTCTGGGACAGCGGGAGGTTGCCTCTTTGGACACTTGCATTTAATGCGTCGCATGTTCCCGAGGGAACATGCTTTAATTTCTCTGGGCACGCAGGGAGTTCAAACGTCTTTTGTTATGATTACCTTCCTCTGCATAGAGAATTTTTGGGCAGCGTGCCGCTCCGCTGATTGGCTTTCTCCCTTGCAGAGGTGGTTGGGGCACCATTAATGCGGTGTTTTCCTTGGTATAAAACCTTTAGCTTCCTTGATCATTTGTACTTCATTCCACCTTCAATCTTTCCATTTTCCTCATTCTAAACATGGCTTGGATCAAGAAAAGTGTAGTTCGCCGCGGAGTCAAACATGTTTCCTTCATCTTCAGAGGGTTTTGGAGGCTCAGATATGCGCGGGCCGCTTATTTATCTGCTCGCCGGAGTCGCTGTTCACGGCTTCGCCTTCGCCGGAGGGGTCGGAAGGCCTCTATTAGGATGGGCAAACGCCCTAGGAGGTCCTCTCCTCCTGCTACGCCTAGGTTCAGGCGTTGCTCCCAGGGGGGGGCTGTTATGATAGGGGGTGTCATGAATGTTTCCCATGGCTGCACCCTGAACAATTCGGCCCCAACTCTGACACCGATTCCTCCCTGGAGTCGGGTCCTTCTTCGCCTGTAAAGAAGACAGGCTGTCGCACTTGCGACGAGTCCCGAGCTGTCCCTTTTGGAAGGGACTGGGAAGACAGCAGCCATGATTCTGACGACAGCGAAGGTCTCGGCTGCCTGAGCGACAGGGACGATGACGGGGCTTCAAATGACCCCTTTCAGGGTTCCCCAAGCTGGGACTGGGGTTCGGCTCTCGGGAGTCCAGGCAGTCCTGGAGATTATTCCCCAGATTTGGGGGACGACTAGGCCTGCGTGGCAGGGCCTTTAATTTCTGTCAGGCTGGAATTTTTCAAGCCTTATGTAATTTTCTTTCATGCCCGTCTTACGATGTATCTTTCCCTTGCGGGGCTTTCAATGAAATGAAGATTTTGCGTATTTGAATTTTTAATATGAGTTTATTATTATTTTTTTTATTTTTTTATTTTTTTTTTTTTTTAGGGGGGACGTCATAGGGTGACCAGTCTGCTGACGCCCTTTGGTCTTCCTAAGGTTTTTCTTGGGAAGCCGCCTGGGGCAAACCTCCCCAAGGGTGACACGTGGACCGCAGCCCTTGGACGAATTCCAGAGGGCTGAGTGACTCTTGGTATGCCTTCCTCTATAAAAGTGATTTGTTATCCATCACCTTCCTTTTTTCCAATCTTTCTTCTCTTTTGACATTCCTTCACTCTCTTCACTTTGTCAAAAACCCTGGGGTATTGACGGATCGCTTCTTCCTTGCACCCTCATTTCCCTGAGATTCCTCCTTCGGGCTTGTGACGTGCTGTCAGGCGATCTTTAGGTCAGATTTTCATCCTCCATTCTTATTTCTTTCTTCGATTTCCTTTTTTCCGCATCTTTTTTAGAGTAATCATGTCTGGAACCCGTGAAAGGATTTTGCCCTTTACCGACCCATCAAAGAGGGGAGAAGGGATGGACTTTGCCTCCTCCTCTAGGGAGGTCGATTTTGAGGAGGAACACTCGGCGGACAGTGGGGGCGGTAATTCTCCTGAACCCCCTTCGTTCGATGCTATCGATTCGGACGACGAGGCGCTGGAAATTAACCCTTCACGAACTTCCGGTCCCCTCGTTCGTCGGGAAAAGGGTAGGGTTTACTATTTAGACAGGGGTAAATACCGCATCCCTCTGAGTACTTTCCCTGACCCAAAAAATCGGGAGGTGATCCTTGCCAAGAACGCCACCGTCGCGATTGAGCGGCTCTATAACTTCGGGGAGGGGTACACAGTTGTTGTCCCCGGCGAAAAGGATACCGTATGCAACCCCCCAGATGGGTGTATAGCGGTTTTCCATAAATGCTTAGAGTTTGGCCTTCGCTTTCCCCTTCATCCTGTTTTAGAGGAGATCTTTAGGCGTATGAACGTCGTCGTCGCCCAGCTGACAGCCACAGCTGTCAGGGCGCTGATTTCATATGTCTGGACCTGCCTTTTCCACCGCATGGAGCCTTCCATCGACGCCCTGCGGTTCATGGTGGGTTTGCAGATGGTTTCGTCTGGGAGTACGGGCTCCCCTGGTTATTGGTCCCTCTTGAGGCAGAAGGGACATTGTTTGGTGTGGCCTGGTATGGACAGCTTGAGGGATTGGAAGAACAACTTCATTTACATACACAGCACCCATGGGTGGAGGATTCCTCGTCACTTCAGAAACCACGTCCATACCAGGATGGAGACCCCTGAGGAGTACCACCCTGGCGTGGGTGGGAAGGCCTTGGAGGTTAAGTTAAGTGAGAAGGAGAAGGAGTTGACGGCCTACTTTGCAGGCCATACTAACAAGTATGGGGTGTATGGCCCCACCTTATGGCTCCCTCATGCGGAGCTTTTAGCGACTGACAATTATCTGACTCGGCTGGGCATGAATCCGGGTCTGGATAAAGGTAGTTCAGGAGTGCTGGTGATTCCTTTTTACTCTTGTGTATTTTGGAAATGCCTTGACGGCCTGTTTGTTTGTTTTGCAGCTCTTGCCACTTTTATCTGGAAAAAGGGGGAGGTGAGACGCCTGGGCCTGGACGAGAACCTCACTGTCATCCAAAGTCGCCCTTCTCTTCCCCCTGGTTTTAAGAGAGGCGAGAAGAATCTGATGAAGCATTTGAAGGGCCTGTCATTCAGTAGGCCAAGGCTTCCCCCTCCTCCTCGAGTTACGCCTGCCAAGACGGCGGTTTCTGAGGCTACTCCTTCGCCAGCTGCAAGGGCGATCGCTTTCGAGGCTACTCCATCGCCTGTTGGCAGGCAAGAGGGCCTTTCAGCAGGGATTCAGATCCCCTCGCAGCCGCGGGCCGCAGGTTCCGAGGAGACTGGGGAGAGTACCCCCCGGGCACTGACCAGAAAGAGGAGTCGGGAGGCCCCTAACGCTGACCAGGTGGTGGATTTGGAGACTGCCACGCCTGAACCCAAGCGCCTTGCTCCGGAGATTCCTGCCTCCCTTCTCTCTGAGGAGAACGTTGAGTTCCACTACAATGCGGGTGACAGCCAGGATATTTCTGCCCTACTCTCCGACTCAGGGGCGATTTTAACTGACCATCTTCTCAAGACCGTCAAATCTGCTGCCAGTCAAGTGACCCAGTATATTAAGCGCACCTCCCGAATTATGCAGGCTTCCGCGGAGCTGGCTGCCCTTGGTCGCCTGAGTGATGAGGAACTAGCCAACCCCGACCGCCTTTCTGCAGTTGAGAGGGATGTTGCCCTCATTGCTAGCCTGAAGGATCAGCTGGCGAAAAAGGAGATTGAGCTAGAAGAGGCCAGGGGTCGGGCTATCCACTGGAAGTTTGAGAGCGAGAAAGCTACGCGGGAAGTGTCTCGCCTGGGGGAGGAGTCCAAGAGAGCACAGCAGGCCTTTGCTGAACTGGAGCAGGCCAGAAAGGCTTTGGCTGAACTGGACCATGCTAAGAAGAGCGTTATTGACCTCAGGGAGCGCCTTTCCAAGGCAAACTCTGATCTGCAGGCGGCCCTCGGCGATCTGGCGGCGAAGACCGAGGATCTGGCGGCGAAGACCGAGGGTTGGGAGAAAGAAAGGGGTGAGATTCTTCAGGAGGTGGAAATGGCGGTGTCGGCGGGCTTTGTTAATGGTGCTAATTCCTGCCTGAAGGTTGTCATGGAAGCTGTCAGGGAGATGTTCCCGGGTTTTGACGAAGATGCCTTCCGGGCCCTCTACACTGCTAAGGATGAAGCTCAAATGCGTAGGCTGTCTAAGGGAGACGCTTCCGGTCCGGACGCTCCCCCTGCTTAACATGGAGGGCAGTCTTCCTCAGAGGGCTCTTGCTCGTCCCCTGCTGCGCCTGTGCCAACGCCTTAATTTCCTTACTTCTTTGCGCGCCGAGCCCTTTGGTGGCCGGCTGCCGTACTCTTGGTTGTAACTATTTGCCTTGAAAACTTGAAAACTTATCCTGTATTTCCTTGACGCTACTTTTCCCTTTATATGTGAATTCTATTTGCTTTTGTATATTTTGATTCATGAGTTCGATTCGCAGCCTGCCTGCCTGTAGGTAGGCGGGTTCTTGTTTGCCTGGCCTGCCCCTGGCATTTGTTTAAGGTCCAGGGAGCCTGCCTCCTGCCTGCCCAGAGGTAAGCAGGGTAGCTTTTGCGTTTTTTATACAAGGTTGGGGGGCCTGCCCCCAGTCCTTGTTGGTACGGCCTGCTCCTGGCTTTTCGTTCAAAGTCCAGGGGGCCTGCCCCCTGCCTGCCCAGAGGTAAGCAGGGTAGCTTTTGCGTTTTTTATACAAGGTTGGGGGGCCTGCCCCCAGTCCTTGTTAGTGCGGCCTGCTCCTGGCTTTTCATTCAAAGTCCAGGGGGCCTGCCCCCTGCCTGCCCAGAGGTAAGCAGGGTAGCTTTTGCGTTTTTTATACAAGGTTGGGGGGCCTGCCCCCAATCCTTGTTGGTGCGGCCTGCTCCTGGCTTTTCGTTCAAAGTCCAGGGGGCCTGCCCCCTGCCTGCCCAGAGGTAAGCAGGGTAGCTTTTGCGTTTTTTATACAAGGTTGGGGGGCCTGCCCCCAGTCCTTGTTGGTACGGCCTGCTCCTGGCTTTTCGTTCAAAGTCCAGGGGGCCTGCCCCCTGCCTGCCCAGAGGTAAGCAGGGTAGCTTTTGCGTTTTTTATACAAGGTTGGGGGGCCTGCCCCCAGTCCTTGTTAGCCTGCCCCCTGCCTGCCCAGAGGTAAGCAGGGTGGCCTTTTGGTTTGCGTTGGGGGGTTCACTTTTCCCAATTTTGGCAACAGGGGGGCCTCCCCCTATTGCCCCCTGCTCGTTTGTGTGTGAAAGACGCGAGTGTGAACAGGCAACGAGTATAAATTTGTATCTTCTCATTTCTCTTAAAATTTTCTTTTTGACATAGGGGTGGTCGGAGCCGTCGACATTTCTGATCGTCCTCCGCCTTTTTAGTAAAAACTGCCTATATTCCTGTTTAGACGTAGTATTTCTTTAGTGTGTCTGCATTCCAGTGAGCGCTCAGCTCTTGTTCCTCCAGATTGACTATCCTGTACGTGCCTGGACCCAAAACCTGAGTTATTTGGTATGGGCCCTCCCAATTGGCACTTAGCTTCCCATGCTCTCTTGACTTTCCAATTGCCTGTGTTTTTCTCAGAACCAACTCGCCCACCTGGAAGCTCCTCTGACGGACTTTGCTATTGAAAGCTTTCCTCATTCGCTGCTGGTAGGCAGCGATATTGGTACTGGCTTCCTCTCTTAGCTCACTTACCAGGTCCAGGGCCTCAACCATTGCGGCTTCATTCTCAGCCTGGTTGTACTGCAGGGAACGTAGAGAGGGAATCCTTGTCTCAATTGGCAATAAAGCCTCTGCTCCATATACCAGGCCAAATGGGGTCTGGCCTGTAGACTCCTTTCTGGTAGTTCGGATGGACCAGAGTATACTGGGGAGTTCATCAGCCCACCTACCTTTGCAGTCATCCACCATTTTCTTCAGGCCATTCAGAATTTGTTTGTTGGCTGCTTCCGCCTGTCCATTGGTTTGAGGATGACAGACGGCTGAGTAGGCGACTGAGATGTTGTGGCTTTCTAGCCAGATTCTTAGTGGGTCATTATCGAACTGCCTGCCGTGGTCAAATACCAGCATCTTTGGTACACCGAACCGGGTGATGACATTTCGCCAGATCACCTTCCGGACCGCCGGCTCAGTGATGTTGGGCACTGCTTCAGCCTCCACCCATTTGGTGAAGTAGTCTATGGCGACAATTAAGAATTTTATGCCCCCTGTGGCCACTGTGAAGGGCCCTAGGATGTCCATTCCCCATTGAGCAAAGGGGATGGGAGATAGGATTGGCCTGAGCTCCTGGGCCGGGGCATGGATCGACGGGGCAAAGAGTTGACATTTTCTGCATTTCTGGGTCAGGCTCTTGGCATCTGCCAGCATGGTAGGCCAGTAGTAGCCTGCCCTGAGGGCCTTGTGGGCCAGCGACCTCCCGCCAATGTGATGTCCACAAATCTCTGAGTGGATATCATCCAATACCTCAGCGGCCTGATCCGCCCGTAGGCATTTAAGCAGGGGATAAGTAAAAGATTTTTTGTAGAGTTCTCCATTAATGAATATGAACCAGGCTGCTTTAGCCTGTACCTTCCTCTTTTGTAATGAGTCTGATGGTAAGATACCGTGCCTCTTGTACTGGACGAAAGGGGTCATCCAGCTTTCTAGCTCTTCTTCCACGGCATTAATCGTTTGACCGGGATTAGTAGACCTTTCGTGTAAAACGTCGACCCATACTGACCTCCGGATGTCCTGCAGACTGGAGCTTGCCAGTTTTGACAGGGCATCTGCTCTGTTGTTCTGGGATCGCGGAATTTGTTTGATCTCATATGATTTCAGACTGGACAGCTCTCCCTTTACCATCTCCAGGTATGCGGCCATTGCTTGGTCTCTTGCTTCGTATTCTCCATTAATCTGGTTGGCGATGAGTTGGGAATCTGTCGCCAAGACAATTCGTTCTGCCCCTGCGGCTTTAGCTAACCTGACGCCTGCGAGTACTGCTTCGTACTCTGCTTCATTGTTTGATGCTGGGAAAACGAATCTGAGAGCATGCTCAAAGTCGGTCCCTTCTGGGCTGGTTAATACGACGCCTGCGCCTGCGCCGTTGGCCGTTGAGGATCCGTCAGTGTATACGACCCATTCCTGGGCAGGGGCTTCCTCTTCCTCTGAATGGGAGCACTCAGCAAAAAAGTCTGCCAAAGCTTGGGCTTTGATGGCTGTTCTCGGCTGGTAAGATATACCTAGCCCACTCAGCTCAATTGCCCATTTCAACAATCTCCCCGATTTTTCGAATTTTTCCAACACCTTTTCCAGGGGTTGGTCGGTGAGGACTATGACCGGATGCGCGTCAAAATAAGGTCTGAGCTTCCTGGCTGCAATTATGACCGCGTAGGCGGCTTTTTCAACCATCGGATAATTCTTCTCAGCTGCCCCCAGCGCATGACTCACAAAGTATATAGGTTGCTGGGTGCCTGCCTCTTCTCGTAGGATGACTGCGCTGACGGTTACATTGGTTACTGCAATGTAGAGGAAAAGTTTTTCTCCTGCTACTGGTCTTGCCAGGGTAGGGAGCCTCTTAAGATGGTCCTTTAGTTGTTCGAAGGCCTCTTTCTGCTCGTTTTCCCATTTGAACTGTTTGTTTCCTTTCAGTATTTTGAAAAAAGGAGTGGCTCTGTCTGCTGATCGGGCAATGAATCGGGCCAAGGCGGCCATTCGACCCGTCAGGCGCTGGATGTCCCTGATGGTCTTGGGCTCAGGGAGGTCTAGAACTGCCTGAATTTTTTCAGGGTTGGCATCTATACCCCGAGAACTGACCAAGAATCCTAGGAATTTTCCGGAGCGGACTCCAAACGTGCACTTTTTCGGATTTAGTTTCATTTTGTAAGCGCGCAGAGAACTGAAGGTTTCCTGCAAGTCTGTCAGGTGTTCCTTGTCTTCCCTGCTTTTTACGATGGCATCGTCAACATAAGCCTCGATGTTTCTACCTTTTTGTTTCTCAAATACTTTATCAACCAAACGCTGGTACGTAGCCCCTGCATTTTTGAGCCCGAAGGGCATCATCTTATACATGTAAGTGCCCGAACTAGTGATGAACGCACACTTCACCCTGTCCGGCTGCCACAAGTACACTTGGTGGTAGCCTGAAAAGGCGTCTAAGAACTTTAGCATGGTGTAGCCACTGGTGGCGTCTACCAATTGATCGATCCGAGGGAGCGGATAGCAGTCTTTCGGGCAGGCTTTGTTCAGGTTCGTAAAGTCGACGCACATTCTCCATGCTCCAGACGACTTTTTGACCATGACAACATTTGCCAGCCATTCTGGGTAGTCGCAGACTTCAATGAAGTCTGCTTTCAAGAGTTTGTCAATTTCTTCCTTGATTGCTGCGTCTTTTTCTGCAGACATGTTTCATTTCTTCTGTTTTACAGGGCGAGCATCCATGCTTACGTTCAGCTTGTGAATGATGCATGAGGGATCAACGCCGGGCATCTCGTCTGCAGAATAGGCAAATACGTCTTTGTTCTCTCTCAGAAGTTTGACCAGTTCGGCCTGGTAGGATTCCTCCAAGCCTGTTCCTACCAGGACCTGTCTTCCTGGTTCTAAGTCCACCAGCATGCTTTCGCCCCCTGGTTCCAGGCGGTCGGGCGTCGGGTGCTCAACTGGGACTTCGCCTTCCCTGCAGGGGGAACTGTCAGCTTTTCTTTTTCCTTTTCTGTCCCTCTCGTGCTCTTGTAGGGCCACGGAGTAGCATTGTCTGGCTGACTCCTGGTCCCCACGTATTTTTCCTTCCAGCCCGAAGTCTGTGACATACGCAATGGTGAGAGCTCTGATGGAGATTGCGGCCTCGATTTCATCCAGCGTGGCCCTGCCAATCAGGGCATTATAGGCAGACCTTGCGTCCACAACAACAAAGGTTGCCCTGACATTCCTGGCTGTGGAACCTTCCCCGAAGGTCACAGGCAAGTCGATGACGCCCATGGGCAGCACGCCTGCCCCACTGAATCCATACAGCGATCCGGGAGCGGGCCGTAGATGTCTTTTTTCCAGGCCCATTTTTTCGAAAGCATCCTTGTACAAAAGATTTGTATATGCGCCTGTGTCCACCATACATCTTCGCACAATATGGTTGCTGATCTCTAGGGACAGCACCAGAGGATCACTGTGCGGATATATCACCCGTCCTGCATCATCAGGGGTGATACTTAATGTCACTCCCCTTGGGCTCCTTTCTTTCTCAGCGTAGCAGATCTGGTTCCTCAGCTCGCGCATTTGCCTTTTTTGACTTCTTCGGCTGAGCTGGCCCTCAGTGCCCCCTGAAATCACATGGATTATCATCCGGTTCTGCACCGACCCCTCGGGTTTCTCAGACACTTCCTTCTGAGACTTGTTTTTAGCTGCGTAGTTGGCCAACCATCCGTTCCTGATTAATTTCTCAATTTCATCCTTCAGGTGACGGCACTCTTCGGTGGTATGGCCTATACAGTCGTGGAAAGTGCAGAATTTCTTTGGGTCGCCTTTTGGGCTGCGAGGTTTGCTTGGACGGTTCCATTTGGCCATTTCTTTTTCCAGTTCGAAGATTTCCGCCCTGGATTTGTTCAGAGCGGTGTAACTATCGAATCTGGGTTGGTAGACTGGGCGTTCTTTCTTGGGAGTGTCTCCCTCTTCTTTTTGCTTACCTGGTTCACCTCTGCCCCTTCCACCCTGCGGTCCCCCTTGAGGCTTTGTTTGGCCTGCAGGGGTGTCCGTCAGGTCGTGGAACTCCTCCTGCAGAATGAACCCCTCATCAATCTTTCTGGCCATGGCCAAGGTTTCCGGCTGGGCCCTGATCATCTGGTTTTTCATTTCCCCTGGAAGTAGGGAGATTGTCAGGGCGTAGGCGGCGGTGGAATCGTCGATCTCCCTAACCTGCTGGTAGGATAGATCGAATCTTCTCATGTATTCTCTCACACTCTCACCCTTCTTCTGTTTCAGGGTCATGAGATCGAAACGGGTAAGGCGTCTTCTCTTATTTCCGGCATACTGTTCAAGGAAAATTTCAGCCAACTCTATGAAGAATCTGATTGACCCCTGGCGGAGATCTCTGAACCACCCCTGCGCAAGTCCCACCAGGGTGGTAGGGAAAACTTTGCACCAGATGGCATCATCTACATCATACATGCCCATGTGGCTCTCAAAGGCTGCCAGGTGGTCTTCAGGGTCCGTCGTCCCGTCGAATTTGATGGTGGGCATTTTGATTTTTGGAATGGGGTACTCTTGTACCTCAGGGTGCAACGGGGTTTTCGTAGGCCTGCCTACCAGTCGTGACCTGCTTTCCCCAGACTGGTTACCATGGGATTCCCATTGTTTATGGGTCGGTTTCCTCGTACTGGGGGAGCGGTGCCTCGGTGGCGGTCTGCTAGCTGCCTCATCCTCTGTTCCCGAGGAGGCCTGCCTGGGCCTCTTTCTCTTGGAGTGGCAGAGGTTTTCACCCTGATGGTACCTGGACTCGAGCGGTTGTCCTCGGTTGAGTCTGGATTGCAGGCTTTGGGATAAGCCGGGGGCTGACTGTTCCTTGGTCGCAGGTGTTAGTCTGGAGAAAACTCCGCCTGGCCTCTCTCCTAAGCGTTTTGACACAGGCTCCCTGGGCCTCATGCGCTCCTGTAATCCTTGAGATAAGCCTCCCTGCCCTCCAGACGCTGATTCTGTCGTGTGAATAGAGAACGCCTGCTGGACAGGTGGCTCTGGTTTGTCAGTGGTAATGCGCCTCTGCACATGCGTATACACTTGGGCTGTTCTTCTCGCTTTTCTCTGAGCATTCCTGGCGGCGGTCCGCCTCGTGCCCCCGGCCTCGTCCCTGCTGACTGGGGATGGTTGCCTAGGAGCCGATGTGACCCTGCCCACCAAGTCCTCAGGTGTGAATTCCTGATCCAGCATCGCAGAGAAGAACGCGGCTGCCTGTGCCATCTGAGCTGGGGTCAGATTGAGAGCACGTCCAGGGCGCGCCCCCAGCTCGGGTGTCACAGCAGTGTTAGATCCACCGAGGGGATTGGTCCCCTCCACCCCAAGGATTGTGGCAGGAGGGACCCTCTCCAACAGCGGCATTCCGTACAGGGGGGTCACCGGAGGGACCGTCGGACCCGCTCCTGCACTGTCATCGACGATTTCTGGCATGATTGTGTTTAATTTTGTGGTTATGAGTGGTTGATTTTAGTGGGTAACTCGTGAGCACAACCGTAAGTTCCCCACAGACGGCGCCAAATTGTTCCGGCTACGGAAACAATTTTACCCGGCCTAGAATCCGGGTAGTATAATTGAATTGATGATGGATAATTAGTCGCTTGATTCCCTTGATCTCCCCTTCCTCTCACTCCTGGAATCGGACTTTCCCGGCGGAAAACGGCCTGCTCCCTGCACAATGAACGCACAGGGCCTCGGAGGTTGTCCGAGGAAACCCTCTCCGATGCCTAAGTCAGTCCGTGAAATGCCTTTACGAACCTAGCTCGTGAGGAACTAGGCGGCGTTTTAAGAGTAAGAGTCTAGAGAGAGAAAATCCAACCCCTCTCATGTGGGAAATGGGGAGGTATTTATACCTTCCCACAAGAGAAAGAAGAGAAAGAGGAATGGTTGGATGGGAAAGTGACAAGTGGCGGCTTCTCATCCATCCATTCCCAATTACCTTAGGCAAAATGACGGATGGGTCCTCGGTTCCCCTTCGGCTCCGCTCAGGCGGAAACGCCCTGGAAGCAGGCGGCAGGCCTGGTTTACTCCGTTTGGCGGACGGCCCAAGGGATTGGGGCCACACTTGGAGATTCCAGTGACTGATGGGAAAAGCTGCTGGACAGACCTTTCCCCCTTTTGGGACTTGGTCGCCTCGGGGCCTGATTGGCAGGCGGCCAATGACAGGCAACCGACCCCCATCAGATAAGATTAAACATGATTCACGATACTATATTTGGGATGATCCGTACTTATTTAAAATTTGTGCAGACAACATTGTAAGAAGATGCGTATCAGATCATGAAATTAAGTCTATTCTTGAATTTTGTCATTCTTTCGAGTGTGGTGGTCACTTTTGTCTAAAGAGAACAGCTCATAAGGTTTTAGAATGTGGTTTCTTTTGGCCTTCTTTGCATAAAGATGCTTATTTATTTGTTAAATCTTGTGACAGATGTCAGAGAACAGGTAATATTTCTAAAAGAGATCAGATGCCACTTAAAACTATTTTTGTGAATAATGTATTTGATATTTGGGGCATAGATTTCATGGGACCATTCCCATCTTCCTTTGGTAATACTTACATTCTCTTAGTCGTTGATTATTTTTCTAAATGGGTTGAGGCTAAAGCGACTAGGACAAATGATTCTAAAGTTGTGGTGGAATTTGTTAATGATCATATTTTTAATAGATTTGGTGTTCCTAGAGCTATTATTAGTGACCGAGGTACTCATTTTTGTAATCGTATTATTGAGGCTTTATTTAAGAAGTACAATGTTACTCACAAGGTCTCTACGGCCTACCACCCACAAACTAATGGCCAAGCTGAGGTTTCAAATCGTGAAATCAAATCTATCTTGGAGAAAATTGTGAACCCAAATAGAAAGGATTGCAGTGCTCGATTAGGTGATGCATTATGGGCTTATAGAACTGCTTATAAAACACATATTGGAATGTCACCTTATCGTTTTGTCTATGGAAAAGCTTGTCACCTTCCTGTGGAACTCGAACACAAAGCTTTTTCGGCTATTCAAAAGTGTAATCTCGATTATGTGGTCATAGAAAATTAGAGATTCAAGAATTGGAGGAAATTAGGAATGATGCCTATGAGAATTCGATGATCTACAAAGAGAAAACAAAAGAATATCATGATAAGTTCTTATCGAGGAAAAGTTTTAGCATTGGTGATAAGGTGTTTTTGTATAACTCTAGATTAAGACTATTTTTGGGTAAACTGAGATCGAGATGGATTGGCCCTTTTGAGGTTATGAGAGTATATGAGCATGGTGCAGTTGAGATAAGGAATTGTGAATCGGGCAACATTATTAAGGTGAATGGGCATAGAATTAAACCTTATTATGAAGGCTTTACAGCTAATTGGGTTGATATTATAGACTTGGAAGATTCTATTTATGAGAATTAATTAAGATGTGGTAGTACGTCGAGCCACGACGTAAAATAAGGCACTTCTTGGGAGGCAACCCAAGCTTGTTTTTTTTTTTTGTTTTTTTTTGTTTTAATTTGTAGGTTATTTTGTTAGTTAACTTAGGTTGTTTTATTTTTGTTGTTCCTATTTCAATTGTCTTGTTCTAATGCTTGAATTCTGCAGGTTAGAATAACGAGCTACTTTGCGAAAGATGTGATGAGCTGATCGAGAATGCATATATTTTTCCCAATAATTGTGGCGGAGCTGCTAATATCTCTACTTCACTAACTCTGCTAAGTACCTTTATACCTCTTATTTATGTTTATGAGTGCAAATTTTTTTGCTCTTAATGTCTCTTTTGACATTGAGGACAATGTCATATTTAAGTGTGGGGGGAGGTAATTGAAAACTGGAGGAATTTGGAATTATTGTTGATATCATGCTGAAAGTAATATTGGCGGGTGGCCATTTATGTTTAATGTGTTTTGCAGATTACTTTAAATTTTTTTTTTGGAAGACGTCGATATTTAGGGGAAATGCTGTCAAAATTTTGGTAGAAATTTGACCTTTAAGTTTTAACCTTTGTATTTTTTTTATTTGACTACCTATACTTCAGAAGTTGACGACGAAGTCTAAAAATATATTTTGTCACAAAGGACTAATTTTTTAAATAATTTCTCTAATAATAGTAGTAGCATAATTTAAAAGATTAGATATTTTAAAGTTGTGTATACATTGGTTTTTCCTCCCGGTTAGACTTGGATTAGTTAATTTGATAGTAGATGATATTTTAAGTCTCTTTTAAATTTGAGTTATGAATTATAAAGAATACCACATACTTTAGCTACCTTACCTTTTTTTTCGTTAACTCTCGAGGTGCGAGCGGTAAGCCGGTCTTGTTTTAATTAATTTACTTTCAAAGGTGACTCCTAATTAGGGCTACAAGGAAGATTAGATGCCTCAAGAGTGAGTGAATCGGTCTTGTGACTCGAGTTAGTAAATCCGAGGGGAACCTAATCCTAACGGGATTGGGAGAATGCCTAATGCCTTGTCCGGAAGGGCGGGAATCATTGATTGAAAGCTCGTTACATGAGTCACTCGATCTTAGACAAAAATGAGGAAAAAAATCATAAGAAGAAAAAGAAGAAAAAACAGAAAAAAAAATGAAGAAAAAAATCATAAGAAGAAAAAGAAAAAAAAAAAGAGCGGAAAAAGTGAGAGGAGGTGTCTAGTTTGCCTTATGTGCTCGGGAGAACGATCCTCGTACTGAACTGGTAATAGGAATGTACCAAAAGTAGATCTTCTTCCCCTAAGACCTTAGACTGTTGAAACTCGTCTTGTTGAGTCAATTCTTACACAAATTTTCAAAGGTAGATAGATAAGTGGGAAGGATAATGAGTTTATTTTTAATTTTGATTTAGAAGCGGTTTAAAATATTATATATATTGTTTAATTAATTAATTGAATAGTTTATAGTGGAGGAGAAACTTATGTGTATATTGCTTGCTAATCTAACTTTAAAAAGTTTTGATAAGTCTACTTACTATGGAGTACTACTTTTCTCAAATATTTTTAGTTAGTCGTCGATCGTACCTAGTTTGGTTAGTCTAAAAATGTTTTTAAGGTTAATGTTTTGGTTCTTTGTTTTAGCTCTTGAATTCTCATTGTCGAGGACGACAATGAACTAAGTGTGGGGGAATTTGATAAGTCGATATTTATGCGTATTTTTACCCCTTTAATATTATGTTTTCTACGTCGTCTTTGTATTATTTGAGCTAAACATTATAACTTTAGTAACTTTAGATATATTATCGGCCTTATATTATTTTTCGTACTTAATTGAATGGAGTAAGTTTTTCAATAGGAGTGTGTAATTAACTATTGATATTGTGGTCTATGAGATTGTATTTTTACGGTTAACGATTAATTATTGTTATTGAGTATTTACTCGATATTCATTATTAACTTTGTGATTTATGATTATTAATTTAGATTCATCTCCTAAATTGTTTTTGTGAATCTATTGTTAATAGATAATAATTTTGATTAGGTTAGCATATTGTTAATCCAACTTTTTATCAAGAACAAAAAACCCTAATACGTTCTCCCATGGTGATTTGAGGCGGTGTTTGTGATCTGTGACGAGCCTATGCAATTTGGCTATGGATTCATTTCCCGATTAACGTAACATCACTAATAGGAAAACTATGGGTAGTAAGGAACGTAAGAAACAAGCAACTGGTATGAAGGAGACATTGGTTGGACGGACCTGATATTGACGTAGCAGAGAAATTTGGAAGTATGAATAATATCTCTGGCGTGCCTCCATATGATTTTAAGGTGTTGGGAGGTGATATGGAGATCGAGATTGGGGTTAGCCAGGCCCCGAATGAAGATCAAATTGTGACCCAGAATGATGACGATAGTATGGGTGATTGGTATGATCGTCATGGACGTAAGATTATTGAAATTGTGGAAGATGAGCAGGATATTGTCCAAATAACGGAGGAGGATGTTCAAGATGAACTTGAATTTTGGAAGTATGCTGTTTATGGATTTGTCCTAGGGGCGAATCCGCCTTGGCCTGTTTTCGAGGGCTATCTCAAGAGAATATGGAAACATCACAAGATTGAAACAATATCGTTTATGCCAAATGGAGTTTTTGTGGTTCGTTTTCAGTCAAGTGAGATGCAGGAAGCAGTTCTGAGAGCGGGTATACATATGTTTGACAGTAGACCTGTTATTGTCAAGAGATGGTTACCGGATATTGATTTAGAAAAAAGAGGATGTTAAGCCAGTTCCTACTTGGATAAGGATACACAAGTTACCACTTAAATTGTGGGGAGCTAGTATTCCTAAGATTGTTGGCAAGTTTGGGAAATTTATTCAGAGAGATGAGGCTACGGAAAAAAGGACTCGATTGGGATTCACCAGGGTTCTTATTGAGGTGAAGATGGATCAGATATTGCATGAAAAAGTCAGAGTACAGGATGAAAAAGGCATACTTATGGAGTTCAAAGTGGAATTCGAATGGAAGCCAATTAAGTGTAAAGCATGCGTCAACATGGGACACTCTGAGAAGGAATGCAGGCGTAGAAAACCTGATATGAATAAGTCAGTGAAGGGAGTTCAGCAGATTTGGAAGAAAAAAGATATTGTAAAAGAATCTCACGCCGGTAATGTTATCACCAGGGTTGAGAAGAAGATTGCTGATACGGACCTTCATGAAACTGCTGCTGCAAAAGAGCCTAGTCCTACTGTAAAGGACGATTCAGGAAAGAATGATGCGATTCAAGCTAATGCTTTAAAGGAAGGAGAAAATACAGAGGTACTGAAGGACAATGGTCAGATCAGTCCCACATTTAAACACATTCTCATACAGGAGGTTGGCAAAGAGAGGGTTGGGAATAGGATACTATCTTCATCTAAACGCTCATGATTATGGGTTTTTGGAATGTGAGAGGTATGAATAAGAGTCAGAAGCAAAGGGATATAAATAATTTTCTTCTGAATAATAAGGTAGGAATTTTTGCGTTATTAGAAACAAAAATAAAACCTCTTAATCAGCATCAGGCTATGCAAATCTTTAATAATTGGAGTATTAGCACAAATACTCATACTCATAGAGGTGGAAGAATATGGATTGGATGGAATCCTAATGATTATATTGTTAATATACTGGAGTATGATCCACAGTATGTGCATATGGATGTTCAATGTTTATTCAATAATGTCGGCTTACAGTTGACAATGGTATATGCCTTCAACGGGATCTCTGAGCGTGAAAGCTTATGGCAAAATATTATGCGTTTAGCAGATGGAATGACGGGTGCGTGGGCTGTTTGTGGCGATTTTAACTGTGTCCTTTCCCCTGAAGAGAGGCTGGGTGGTAGCTTCAATCAGGCTGAAGCAACACCGTTTCGGGAATGTATTACTCACTGTGAACTTGTGGATTGTCCTGCAATTGGAGCATACTATACCTGGACAAATAAACAGAAACCGGAGGATAAGGTGTACTCTAGACTTGATAGGGTTCTAATTAATCAAGTTTGGGAGAGTATTTTTCCTGATATGCAAGCGGAATTCATGCCGGAGGGGTTATTTGATCATACACCTTGTATTATTAAGAGTAGTGTGGTGCAGGTACGCAGGAATAGGCCTTTCAAATTTGCTAATATGTGGTGTACGTCACCACAGTTCAAAGAGGTGATAATTCAAAACTGGAATGCAACAGTCTACGGGACTAAGCAGTACGTCTTAGTTCATAAATTGAAGGCTTTGAAGAAGCCTCTTAAGAGCCTGAATAGGAGCCAATTTGCTGATATTGAAAGAGCTACTGACATTGCTAGGATGAAATTAATGGCTTGTCAGCAAGCAATGCGACAGAATATGGGTGATACTCAGTTATTGCAAGAGGAATATGATGCTCATGAACATCTCCGGCTCTTAGAACAGCAATGTTATTCTTTCCTTTGTCAAAAGGCCAAGGCTCATTGGATGAAGGAAGGTGATGCTAACACTTCATATTTTCATGGAGTGTTGAGAGCTAGAAGATCATACAACTCAGTTAATCAGATTACGGATAGCGGAGGGACAGTGCACACAAATCAGGATGGAATTTAGCACAGTTTCCTGGAGTTTTATCGAGATCTCCTTGGAACTAATCAGGCTACAAACCCTGTTTCAGGAAGTATTATGCAAGGAGGCCCGGTGTGCAATGATCAACATGCTACTGTTTTGATGAAGCCCATTTCCAATGACGAAATCAAAGCAGTCCTGTTCAACATACCGAATGACAAGGCCCCGGGGCCATATGGTTAATCGAGCAAATTTTTTAAAGCAAGTTGGGAGAGTATTGGAGGAGATGTGTGTGATGCAGTTCATGAATTTTTTAACTCAGGGAAATTACTAATGCAAATGAATGCTACTACATTGACGCTTATCCCAAAGATTGCGAAGCCTCAAACAGTAGTGCAGTTCCGACCGATAGCCCGCTGTAACATTATATATAAAATTATATCCAAATTATTATGCAATAGGTTGTCTGAGGTCCTACCAGAGCTTATTTCTCCGACTCAGGGTGGATTTATTCAAGGTAGGAGTATCTTGGAAAACATCTTGATATGCCAAGATTTAATTAAACTCTATGGTAGGAAGTCCGTCTCACCCAGGTGTATGTTCAAGATTGATCTACAGAAGGCGTATGACACCATTGAGTGGGATTTCCTGGCTCAAATGCTGAATGCTCTTAATTTTCCTGCAGGTTTCACTAGTCTCATTCTTGAATGCGTGACCTCTGCAACATTTTCTCTCAGCCTCAATGGTGAGACCTTTGGGTTCTTTCCGGGGAAAAAGGGCCTTCGTCAGGGTGACCCATTATCACCGCTTCTGTTCACCATTTGTATGGAGTACCTTTCTAGGCTACTTAATTATACAACTCAGAACATGAGATTTAAGTTCCACCCTCTCTGCAGCAACATGAAATTATCGAGTCCTATGTTTGCGGATGATCTACTCCTGTTCAGTAAAGGGGATGTTGATTCTATAATGGTTCTCCTGAGAACATTTTCCACATTCTCCGCTGCGTCAGGGCTAAAAATGAGTCCTGGAAAGACAAATGTATATTTCAATGGAGTTCCAACTGATGTGAGGACGGATATAATACAGGTCTCAGGGTGTGTGGAAGGTGCATTGCCTTTCCGTTATCTTGGAGTCCCTATTAAACCGACTAAACCTCTGATTGATAAAATAATGGAGAGAATTAGAGCTTTGGGAACCAAAAAGTTGTCCTATACTGGCAGGCTGGTACTAATTAAAGCGGTCCTGAAGACGTTGCATAATTATTGGGCATCTATTTTCATTTTGCCAACTGCTGTGATAAAGAATATTGAAGCTCTTTGCAGGAATTTTCTTTGGGACGGTAGGTGGGACGGAGTACAAAAGAACTCCTCCTGTTTCCTGGGAGAAATCTTGTAGACCTATTATAGAAGGAGGACTATGCATAAAAGATGATCGAACCCGGAACAAAGCTGCAGTAGGAAAGCTAGCATGGTGGGTACACAGGAAACCGGAGAAATTATGGACTCAATGGGTAAATCATATCTATCTGAAAGGAAGGTGATGAGGGTCAGGAGCCCGCACCGGGTCGCCCGCCCAGCAGGCCCCGTAAAGACCCGACCCGGGAAATCGAGGAACCTGCCCAACAGGCTGTCGAAATAAGATACCCGGATTTTCCCATGGAACGTAGCTTCAAGAAGGTCGCCCAGCAGGGTAAGGCGACCAGCTGGGAAGGGCCTGCAGGCGCCCTCTACTCGCCTGCCCCCAGGCGACCTCTCCCCCGAGCAGGGCAGGGGTTACCAGGGGCCCCTCCGCCATTCTGCCAAAGGTAAAAGGGAATGAGTGGATGAAACAGGTCCACGTGTCGCCTCGCCATCCACCCATTCTCCCGCTCTTTTCCCTCTCCACTTCTCTCTCTTGTGGGAAGGTATAAATACCCACCCATTTCCCACTTAGAGGGGGTGGGATTTTCTCTCTCTAGACTCTCACTCCTAAAAACGCCACCTACTTCCTCACGAGCTAGGTTCATCGAGGCATTTCACGGACTAACTTAGGCATCGGAGAGGGTTCCCTCGGACGACCTCCGGGGCCCTGTGCGTTCATTGTGCAGGGAGCAAGCCAAGTCCGCCGGGAAGGTCCGATCATAGGAGAAGGAGGAAGGAGAGATTGAAGGAAGTCAAACGATCCACTACTTATCAACATTCCGATTACACGACCCGGATCCAGAGCCGGGTTAATTGTTTCCATGACCGGAACAATTTGGCGCCGTCTGTGGGGAAGAGTAGGTTGTACCCTCGAAATTACCCACAAAATCAACCATTCTCAAACACGAAATTAACAAATTAACCCGTTACAGTCGAACATGCCTGAAATTTTCGACACCAGCTCTGCGGCAAATCCACCCAATGCTCCCCGTTATGGCATGCCGCCGGAAGTAACCCCCGCCGCCATCATTCCAGGCGTAGGGCGAGCCAAGTCTTCAGGGAGCACCGGGTCAAGGAGTAGTCGCCGTGGTGGGGAAAGGGGCACATGAGAGGCAAGTTATAAACCTCACCCCTGCCCAGATGGTACAGACCGCGGCGTTCTTCTCAGCAATGTTGGATCAGGAATTCACTCCGGACGATCTGGTAGGCAGGGTCGCCACGACCCCCAGGTTGCTTCACTTTGAAAGTGGAGAAGGAACCGGGGGTACAAGGCGAACCGCCGTCAGAAATGCTCAGAGGAAGGCCAGGAAGACGGCTCAGGCGTATGCGCAGGTGTAGAGGCGAGTCACAGAAACCCGTCAGCAGCCGCCTGCGCAGCAAGGGGTTGCAGGTCCGGAGGAGGCATTCTCCATTCATACCACAGAATCCACGGCCGCTCATGAAAGAAGGGGTTTATCCCAGGACCTGAAGAATCGAATGAGGCCCAAGGAGCAGGTGTCCAAGCGCCTGGGGGAGAAACAGGGAGAGGTGTTCTCCAGGCTGACACCGGTCGGGGAAGTACCGCCTGCGCCAGGCCTGTCTCAGAGTCTGCAGTCCAGGCTTAACAACGGCCAACCTCTGAGGTCCAGGCATCGTCAGGGTGATAACCTCGAGCCTACTCAGAAGAAGCGATCACGGTATCATTCCCCTCCTAAAGATGACGAGGCAATAAGCAGGCGCCCACCTAGGTACCGCTCCCCTGAAAGTAGGAGACCGACCCCTGACAGAAGGGACGACCACGGTCACTATTCAGGCACGAGCAGGTCGAGAATGGTGGGCAGGCCAACCAAGACCCCGCTTCATCCGGAGATTCAGGCATATCCAATCCCAAAAATTAAAATGCCCTCTGTTAAGTTCGATGGCACGACTGACCCCGAGGATCATTTGGTGGCTTACGAGAGCCACATGGGCATGTACGACGCCGATGACGCGGTCCGGTGCAAAATCTTTCCAACCACCCTGGTAGGTCTGGCACAGGGCTGGTTCAGGGATTTGCCGCAAGAGTCGATATGTTTCTTCATAGAGCTGGCAGAGGCTTTCCTCGACCAGTATACAGGAAACAAAAGACGTCGTCTTACTCGGTTCGACCTAATGACTCTCAGGCAAAAGAAGGGTGAGTCTGTCAGGGAGTACCTGAAGAGATTTGATCTATCCTTCCAGCAGGTCAAGGGGATAGACGATGCGATTGGGACGTACGCACTGACCAACTCATTACTCCCTGGAGAGATGAAGAACCAATTGATCAGAGCTCAGCCAGAAACTCTGGCCAAAGCCAGAAAAATCGCTGAAGGGTTTATATTGCAGGAAGAGTTCCATAGCCTGTCGGATACCCCCGCAGGCCCCGCCAGGCAGTAGGGGGGACCGCAGGGTGGACGTGGCAGGAATGAGCCCGGAAGGCAGAGAGCCGAGGAAGGGGATACCCCCAAGAAAGAGCGCACTGTCTACCAGCCCAGGTTTGACAGTTACACAGCCCTCAACAAATCCAGGGCAGAGATCTTCGAACTGGAAAAGAAGACCGCTAAATGGAATCGCCCGAACAAACCGCGCAGCCCGAAAGGGGACCCCAAGAAATTCTGCACCTTCCACGACTGCGTAGGCCACACCACCGAGGAGTGTCGCCACTTGAAGGAGGAAATCGAGAAACTGATCAGGAATGGCTGGTTGGCCAACTATGCAGCCAAGAATAAATCTCAGAAAGAAGCGCCTGAAAAACTCGAGGGCTCAGTACAAAACCGCCTGGTAATCCATGTGATATCAGGGGATGCGGAGGGCCAGATCAGCCGAAGAGGCCAGAAAAGACAAATTCGTGAGCTAAGGAACCAGATCTGCTATGCTGAAAGAGCAGGAAGCCCGAAGGGAGTGACGCTGAGCATCACCCCCGAGGATGCAGGGCGGGTGGTGTACCCACACAGCGATCCCCTGGTGCTATCCTTGGAAATCAGCAATCACATTGTCCGGAGGTGCATGGTAGACACCGGTGCGTACACGAACCTGCTATACAAAGACGCCTTCGAGAAAATGGGCCTGGAAAAAAGGCACCTACGACCTGCCCCTGGATCATTATACGGGTTCAGCGGAGCAGGCGTACTGCCCATGGGGGTCATAGACCTACCTGTAACATTTGGGGAGGGGGCTACTGCCAGGAATGTCAGGGCAACATTCGTTGTAGTGGATGCCAGGTCTGCTTACAACGCCCTAATTGGCAGGGCCACCCTGGACGAGATTGAGGCGGCCATATCAATCAGGGCCCTCACTATAGCCTATGTTACTGATTTTGGCCTAGAAGGAAAAGTGCGCGGAGACCAGGAATCGGCCAAGCAGTGCTATTCCGTGGCCCTGCAAGCTCACGAAAGTGAAAGAAAAGGAAAGAGAAAAGCTGACAATTTCCCCAGCAGGGAGGGCGAGATTCCAGCCGGCAATCAGGCGTCAGACCACCTGGAACCTGGGGGAGAGAGCATGCTGGTGGACCTAGAGCCAGGAAGGCAAGTCCTTATAGGGGCTGATCTGGAGGAGTCCTACCAGGCTGAGCTGGTCGAGCTATTGAAAGAAAACAAGGACGTATTCGCCTACTCGGCGGACGAAATGCCAGTGGTCGATCCAGCGTGTATTGTTCACAGGCTGAACGTAAGCGCGGACGCCCGCCCTGTAAAGCAAAAAAGGCGGAATATGTCCGCAGAAAAAGACGTGGCGATCAAGGAGGAGATTAACAAACTTCTAAAGGCAGATTTTATTGAGGTTTGTGACTACCCAGAGTGGCTGGCAAATGTAGTCATGGTCAAAAAATCATCAGGCGCATGGAGAATGTGCGTGGACTTTACAAACCTCAACAAAGCCTGCCCGAAAGACTGCTACCCACTCCCCAGGATCGACCAACTGCTAGACGCCACCAGTGGATATACTATGCTGAGCTTCCTGGATGCCTTCTCAGGGTATCATCAAGTGTACTTATGGCAGCCGGACAGGGTGAAGTGCGCATTCATCACCAGTTCAGGCACCTACATGTACAAGATGATGCCATTCGGGCTTAAAAACGCAGGGGCCACATACCTACGCCTGGTCGACAAGGTGTTCGAAGGTCAAAGAGGTAGAAACATAGAAGCCTATGTCGATGGCGCCATTGTAAAGAGCAAAGGAGACAAGGAGCACCTGGCAGACCTGCGGGAGACCTTCTCCTCCCTGCGCGCCTACAAAATGAAGCTCAATCCAAAGAAGTGCACGTTTGGGGTTCGTTCTGGAAAATTCTTGGGTTTCTTGGTCAGCTCTCGAGGGATAGACGCTAACCCCGAGAAAGTTCAGGCTGTTCTGGACCTCCCTGAACCCAGGACCATCAGAGACATCCAACGTCTGACAGACCGCATGGCCGCCCTGGCACGATTCATCGCCAGGTCAGCAGACAAGTCAACCCCATTCTTCAAAAATTGAAAGGTAACAAGCAATTCAAATGGGAGGACGAGCAAAAGGAAGCCTTCGAGCAATTGAAGGAACATCTAAAGAAGCTCCCCACCCTGGCGAGGCCAGTGGCAGGGGAAAAACTCTTCCGCTACATCGCCGTAACCAATGTGACAGTCAGCGCGGTCATCTTGAGGGAAGAAGCAGGCGCTCAACAACCCATATATTTTGTAAGTCATGCCCTGGGGGCAGCAGAGAAAAATTATCCTATGGTCGAAAAAGCAGCTTATGCGGTTGTCATAGCAGCCAGAAAATTGAGGCCGTACTTCGACGCACACCCTGTCGTAGTACTGACAGACCAGCCCCTAGAGAAAGTGCTGGAGAAATTTGAAAAGTCAGGCAGGCTGCTAAAGTGGGCTATTGAGTTGAGTGGACTAGGGATAACATACCAACCCAGAACAGCCATCAAAGCCCAAGCCCTGGCCGACTTTCTAGCAGAATGCTCCCATTCCGAGGAAGAAAGCCCAACCGCCGGCGAGTGGATAGTATACACCGATGGGTCCTCCACGGCTAACGGAGCAGTGGCCGGAGTTGTATTGACCAGCCCAGAGGGGACTGACTTTGAGCATGCACTCAGATTTGTCTTCCCCGCGTCAAACAATGAAGCTGAGTACGAAGCAGTGCTCGCAGGCATCAAACTAGCCAAAGCCGGAGGCGCAGAGCGGATTGTCCTGGCAACAGACTCCCAGCTCATCGCCAACCAAATCAATGGAGAATATGAGGCCAGGGACCAAACGTTGGCCGCGTACCTGGAAATGGTGAAAAGAGAATTGTCAGGCCTAAAATCGTATGAAGTCAAACAGATCCCTCGGTCCCAGAACAATCGGGCAAACGCCCTGTCAAAACTGGCTAGTTCCAGCCTGCAGGATATAAGAAGGTCGGTATGGGTAGACGTCATCCATGAAAAATCTACCGTCCCCTGCCCAACCGTCGGCGCTGTGGAGGAGGCAGGGCCTGGGGATTGGAGGACCCCCATCATCCTGTTCAAGAAACACGGAGTTTTACCAACTGACCCCGTACAAAAGAAGAAAATTCAGGCCAAAGTCGCCTGGTTCATAATCATTGACGAAGAGCTCTACAAGAAATCTTTCACTTACCCCCTGCTCAGATGCCTAGGAGCAGACCAGGCTGCCGAAGTCCTTGAAGACATCCACTCAGGAATCTGTGGACATCACATCGGGGGAAGGTCATTGGCCCACAAGGCCCTCAGGGCAGGGTACTACTGGCCTACCATGCTAGCAGATGCTAGAAGCCTGACCCAAAAGTGCAGGAAATGTCAGCTTTTTGCCCCATCCATTCACGCTCCGGCCCAAGAGCTCAGGCCAATCCTATCCCCCATCCCCTTCGCTCAGTGGGGAATGGATATACTAGGACCTTTTGCGGTGGCCACCGGGGGCAGAAAGTTCTGAATCGTGGCTATCGACTACTTCACCAAGTGGGTGGAAGCTGAGGCAGTGCCTAACATTACCGAGCCTGCAGTCAGGAAAGTGATATGGTGGAATATCATCACTAGATTCGGCCTGCCAAAAATGCTAGTGTTTGATCATGGAAGACAATTCGATAATGACCCCCTGAGAATCTGGCTGGAAGGCCATAGCGTCGTAGTTGCTTACTCTGCCGTCTGCCACCCCCAAACCAACGGACATGCAGAAGCAGCCAACAAACAGATCTTGAACGGCCTTAAGAAAATGGTGGACGACCTCAAAGGCAGATGGGCCGACGAGCTCCCCAGCATACTCTGGTCAATCCGGACCACCCGAAAGGAATCTACGGGCCAGACCCCGTTCGGCCTGGTATATAGTGCAGAGGCTCTACTACCAATTGAGGCCAGGATCCCTTCCCTGTGCTCCCTACAATACGACCAGACTGAGAATGAAGTAGCGATGGCTGAGGCTTTAGATCTGGTCAGTGAGGTAAGGGAGGAGGCCAGTGCCAATATCGTCGCCTACCAGCAACGAATGAGGAAGGCGTACAATAAGAGAGTACATCGGAGAAATTTTCAGATGGGTTATCTAGTTCTCAGAAAAACACAGGCTGTGGGAAAATCGAGGGAGCACGGCAAACTAAGTGCTAACTGGGAAGGTCCATACCAAGTAACTCAAATCTTAGGGTCGGGCACGTATAAAATTGCCAATCTTGAAGGCCAAGAATTGAATGCTCACTGGAATGCAGACACCCTGAAGAAGTATTATGTCTAGCCAAATCTAGAGATAGTTTTTATTTCCTGGAAATTGGCGGAGAACGGTCAAAGAATGTCGACGGATCCGACCACCCTTGTGTTAAAATTTTTTATAAAGAAATGAAAGAGCTTCAGGTTCATACTCGTTGCCTGTTCAAACTTGCGCTTTCACACACAAACGAGCAGGGGGCAATAGGGGGAGGCCCCCCTGTTGCCAAAACTAAGGAAAATGGACCCCCCAACAAAAATTCTAAGCCTCCTTGCTTCCCTCTGGGCAGGCAGGGGGCAGGCCCCCTGGACTTTGAACAAAAGCCAGGGACAGGCCGAATCAACAAGGACTGGGGACAGGCTCCCCAACCTTGTATAAAAAACGCAAAAAACCTCCCTGCTTACCTCTGGGCAGGCAGGGGGCAGGCCCCCTGGACTTTGAACAAAAGCCAGGGACAGGCCGAATCAACAAGGACTGGGGGCAGGCTCCCCAACCTTGTATAAAAAACGCAAAAAACCTCCCTGCTTACCTCTGGGCAGGCAGGGGGCAGGTCCCCTGGACTTTGAACAAAAGCCAGGGACAGGCCGAATCAACAAGGACTGGGGGCAGGCTCCCCAACCTTGTATAAAAAGCACAAAGAGCCTCCCTGCTTACCTCTTGGCAGGCAGGGGGCAGGCCGTACCTTAAAAACTTGTACAGAAAGCCAAACAAAAACAGATGAAAACAAACGGAAGAATCCTTATAAAAGGAAATAAAGTAGCAGGGATACACAGGGTAAAGGTTTTTTAAAAGATAATTACAATGAACACGGCAGCCGGCCACAAAAGGGCTCGGCGCGCAAAAAGATAAGAAGTTAAAACGTCAGCATAAGCGCAGCAGGGGATGAACAAGAGCCCTCTGAGGATGACTGGCCTCCATATTAAGCAGGGGGAGCTTCTGGGCCAGAGGTAGCAGCCCCTTCAGCCAACCTGCGCATCTAGCCTCATCCTTGGCGGCATAGAGAGCCCGAAAAGCTTCTTCATCAAAGCCAGGGAACATCTCCCTGACAGCCTCCATAACTACCCCCAAGCAAGAGTTGGCGCCATTCACGAAGCCTGCTGACACTGCAGTTTTCACCTCCTGAATTATCTCATCCCTCTCCTTCTGCCACTCCTCAGTCTTCGTCGCCAAGTCACCAAGAGCCGCCTGAAGATCTGAATTCGCCTTGGAAAGGCGCTCCCCTAGGTCAGCAGCGTTTTTCTTGGCGTGGTCCAACTCCGCTAAAGCTTTTTTGGCCTGCTCCAGCTCCGCAAAGGCCTGCTTAGCTCTCTTCGACTCCTCCTCCAGGCGAGACACTTCCCTGACTGCTCTCTCGCTTTGAGACTTCCAGTGAATCACCTGACCCCTGGCCTCCTCCAGCTCATTCTCCTTTTTTGTCAGCTGATCCTTTAAACCAGCAATAAGAGCAAAATCCCTTTCGACTGTAGTCAGGCGGTCAGAATTGGCCAGCTCCTCGTCACTTAAACGACTAAGGGTCGCCAGCTCCACAGAGGCCTGAATAACTCTGGCGGTGCGCTGAATGTATTGAGTCACTTGGTGGGTAGCAGAGTGGACAGTCTTAAGAAGGTGATCCGCTAAAACCGCCCCGGAGTCAGAAAGTAAGGCAGAGACGTCCTGGCTATCGCCGGCAGTATAATGGAATTCTGTATTCTCCTAAGAAAAAAGGGTACCAGGAACTCCCTGAGCAAAGCGTTTTGGGCCAGGCGTATCAGCCTCCAAATCCACCACATGATCAGCATGTGGAGTTTCCCTGCTCCTTTTTCTGATCAGCCTCCTAGGGGTACTTTCTCCAGTCTCTTCGGAGCCAGCGGCCTGCAGCCCCGGGGGAATCTGAACCCCTGCAGAAGAGCCTCCCTGCTTGCCAGCAGGGGAAGAAGTAACCTCAGAAGCGATCGCCTTTTTCGCAACCGGAGAAGGAGTGGCTTCGGAGACCGACGTTTTCGCAGGCGTTGATCTAGGGGGAGCAGGGAGCCTTGGCCTGCTAAACGACAGGCCTTTCAGATGCTTCATCAGGTTCTTCTCGCCCTTCTTGAAGTCAGGAGGAAGGGAAGGGTGGCTTTGGACAACGGTAAGAGTCTCGGTCAAACCCAAACGCCTCACCTCCCCTTTTTTCCAAAGGAAGGTAGCAAGATCTGCAAAGCAAACAGGCGAACGGTTAGAAAGGTCATTTAAAAAGAAAAAAGGTGGGTAAGGAAAAATCAACAGCACTCCTGAACTACCTTCGTCTAGGCCCGGATTCATGCCCACCCGGGTCAGGTACCTGTCAGTAGCAATAAGCTCCGCATGGGGGAGCCATAATGAGGGGCCATACACCCCATATTTATCGGTATGGGCAGCAAAATAGTCTACCAGATCCTTATCTTTCCTGCTCAATTTCACCACCAAGGCTTTCCCTCCCACGCCAGGGTGATATTCCTCGTGAGTCTCTAGCTTGGTGTGAACGTGGTTCCTGAAATGGCGAGGAATCTTCCACCCGTGGGCGCTGTGCACATAGAGAAAATTGTTCTTCCAATCTCTCAGGCTGTCCATAGCTGGCCACACCAGAGTATGCCCTTTCTGTCTCAGAAGAGACCAATATCCAGGAGAACCTTCACTCTCAGAAGAAACCATTTGCAGGCCGACCATAAACCTCAAAGCATCAATAGAGGGCTCGGCACGATGGAACAGGTAGGTCCAAACGTATGAAATTAATGACCTGACAGCCATGGCTGTCAGCTGGGCAATGGCCACGTTCATCCGCCTGAAAATCTCTTCCAGGGAAGGATGAAGGGGGAAACGAAGGCAAAACTCCAAACACTTGTGATAAACCGCTATGCACCCGTCGGGAGGACTGCATACGGTGTCTTTTTCACCAGGGACGACAATTGTGTACCCATCCCCAAAATTTTAGAACCGCTCAATCACGCCGGCAGCATTCTTCGCAAGAATCAAATCACGGTTTTTGGGGTCAGGGTAAGTTCCCAGGGGAACGTGATACTTGGCCTTGTCTAAATAATAGACCCTACCCCTTTCCCGGGGAATAAGGGGACCGGAGGTCCTGGAGGGGTCGATCTCCAGCGCCTCGTCGTCCGAGTCGACAACGTCGTAGGGGGCAGGTTCAGGAGAGTTGCCACCCCCACTGCCCGCCGAGTTCTCCTCCTCGACTGTCCCAAGGCCGACCTCCCTAGAGGAGGAGGCAAGATTCTCCCTACCCTTTTCCCGTTCCTCCCTCCTCAATGGGTCGATAAAAGGTAGGATGCGTTCGCGAGTTCTAGACATAGCAACTCTAAGAGGAATGAAAAACAAGAAATCGAAAAGAAAAAGAGCAAGAGCTGGAAGTTAAAAGTCTAACCTAAGGTCGGCCGCCGATGGGATGAAAGCTTGAAAGAGAAATCTCCCGGAGAAATGGGGGTACGAAGGAAGGCTCGAGTTATCACACCGAAAGATTTGCAGAGGGAAAGAAAGGAAGTTTGAAAAAGGAAAAGAAGAAGAATGAGTGACAGATTGCTTTTATAAGAGGGAAGGCAGACAAAGAGTCGCCAACCCTCGAAAATCCGCCCAAAGACTACTGTCCACGTGTCATACCCTCAAAAGTCAGCCCCTTGTAGCTTCCCAAGGGTAGCCTCGAAAAGACCAAAGGATGTCAGAGGATCGATCACCCTGTGACGTCCTCCCTCCATTTAAACAATAAATAATAAACAAATAGTAAAAATGCCACACGTAAACAAATCGCCTGAATTTTCTTTCATTAAGTTAAAGAAAACCCGGAAAACGGGCAAGTTACATCCAAAACAAAGAAAAAGTACAAAAAGAGCCCCTGTTTCTGGCTCACCACGCCTGCGCCCCGCGGGCAGGCCTAATCGTCATCAAAACCTGGGGAGTAGTCCCCAGGGCTGTGGCACCCCCCTACATCGGATCCCCAGTCCCAGTCGTCGGAATCCTTGAAGGGGTCTGCAGAGTCATCATCGCCGTCCCGACCGGAGGAATAACCCCGGCCGCCACTATCACCGGAATCCCGGCTACTAACATCCCAGTCCCTACCATAAGGGACTGTTTCAGTGTCATCACAGGAGCCGCAGCCCACTTTCTTCCTCAAAGGAGAAGAAGGGCCCGACTCAGAAGTAGAAGCCAACTCTGAGTGGTCGGGATCAAACTGCTCAGGGTGTAGCCATGGAAAACATTCATGGCACCCCCTGTCGAAACAACCCCCTCCCTGGGGGCAGCGCCAGTACTTTGGGACGGCGGGAGAAGCCCTCTGAGGGCGCTTGCACGCCCTGACAAGAGTCCTCCTCCTAAGCTTCCTGCGAAGTCGAGCGCAAGGCCGCAGGCTACGGCGCAGGATGAAAAAGGACGCCCTAGAGTACCTTAGCTTCCAACGACCCCTAAAGCGACGGGTCACCACGCGAGTCCCTTGGCAAAAGAGTACTTTGGTGATCCACGACATTTTCTTAGAAAAGAGAAGAAAAGAAGGTTGGAGATGAGTCGTGAAAGTGGCAAGGAAAATGCAATTTATACAAGAAGGGAGGCCAAGACATTAAATTGCGCCTCAACCACTCTGACAGGGGGCACGGCCAATCAGCGCACCAGCACGCTGCCCAAAAATCCATTTGGTGTAAAAAAGCAATCATGACCCAAAAGGCAATTAAACTCTTGGCATGCCCAATACAGAAGAGTCTTCCCCCTCGGGAATACACGAGCGCATTAAATGCAGTGGTAAAGCCACAAGTCAACTCCCCACCATCAAGAGTCCACCTGTCAAGGGGAAGCCTTGCTTCCCCCCGGCCGGCGAGGGCCAATTGATGAGGGTCAGGAGCCCGCACCGGGTCGCCCGCCTAGCAGGTCCCGTAAAGACCCGACCTGGGAAATCGAGGAACCTGCCCAACAGGCTGTCGAAGTAAGATACCCGGATTTCCCCATGGAACGTAGCTTCAAGAAGGTCGCCCAGCAGGGTAAGGCGACCAGCTAGGAAGGGCCTGCAGGCGCCCTCTACTCGCCTGCCCCCAGGCGACCTCTCCCCCGAGCAGGGCAGGGGTTACCAGGGGCCCCTCCGCCATTCTGCCAAAGGTAAAAGGGAATGAGTGGATGAAACAGGTCCACGTGTCACCTCGCCATCCACCCATTCTCCCGCTCTTTTCCCTCTCCACTTCTCTCTCTTGTGGGAAGGTATAAATACCCACCCATTTCCCACTTAGAGGGGGTGGGATTTTCTCTCTCTAGACTCTCACTCCTAAAAACGCCACCTACTTCCTCACGAGCTAGGTTCATCAAGGCATTTCACGGACGAACTTAGGCATCGGAGAGGGTTCCCTCGGACGACCTCCGGGCCCCTTGCGTTCATTGTGCAGGGAGCAGGCCAACTCCGCCGGGAAGGTCCGATCATAGAAGAAGGAGGAAGGAGAGATTGAAGGAAGTCAAACGATCCACTACTTATCAACATTCCGATTACACGACCCGGATCCAGAGCCGGGTTAATTGTTTCCGTGACCGGAACAGAAGGGATTGGCAATCTTATACTGCTCCGGTTGATGTCCCATGGACGTGGAGGAAGATATGCAAGATTAAAGAGGAGATTAAAGGCCCACCACAAATCTGGAACCCGAGTCCGAGTCATAGCTACTCGGTCAGTAAGGCGTATGACTGGCTGAGAAATGCAGCAACAAAAATTCAGTGGGCTTACCTCGTGTGGAATGAGTGGACTATACCCAAACACAAGTTCGTAAATTGGATGTATCATCATGGAGCGATGAACACAAAATCCAAATTATTCGGAATTGGTGTTGTGCAGGAGGATACGTGTTGCCTATGTGGGACTAAGAGTGAGAATCTAGAACATCTGTTCTTCGATTGTGATTACAGTTCGCGTGTTTTGAGCTTGGTGAATGAATGGACGGGCCTGAACATTCCTGTTGTGGGAGAGACGGGCTGGCGTTTAGCAAGACGGAGCTCTAAGCTGAGGAGGGGCGTGATAAATGGGGTAACAAATGCGGTTATTTATCACGTTTGGAATCAACGAAACAAGGCAAGAATCGAACATGTCATTATGAAGCCGGATGCTGTTCTGAGTCGGATCAAAGACGAGTTTAGAGCAAGAATGTACATGTCATGTAAGCAATTAGAAAATAGGAAAGATAAAGATTGGATAGCTAATTTGATACTGTAAGGAAGGTTTCCCTTCCACTCATTTGGTACAAATTAATATAATTTTTACATTTCAACAAAAAAAAATTTGATTAGGTTGCAGCTTACTGGTCTAATCTTTGTTGTTAGAATTTTGAGTAATAATTTCGTCTTATAGAGTTGCAGCTTTCTGGTTCCGTAAGACCTAATTGATTGGTGTTCTTAAAGCAATTAAATTTATTGACTTGATTCATGCTTACATGGTTGAGTCGATCTAATTTAGTTAGGATTAAACTTGCGTGGTTAACGGAGTTTAACGAGTAAAAAATATAAAACTGTTAATTTACTTGCTTACAAGGGATTAGAAAGTTAATCAATCTATCCAATAACTAATTAAGTGAATCAATGATTTGACCCAATATCGATAGAAAATTACATGTCTGATCTCCTATTAATTCGTTATTAGAACTTTAACTTTGAATTAAACATCGTTGTTATTTAATTGTTTTTTTATTTATTCTAGTTTATTTTCGTAATAGTTTAATTTAGATTAGAAATTATTCACCTCAACAAAACCCCCCTTAATATAATTATATAACTATACCTACTATTATAAATTATAAATAATATAATAATTACATCGATCTAGGATAGTACATTAGTCCCTGTGGGTTCGACCCTTACTTACCCTTCTACTTACTAGTTAGAGTTTGTAAGCGTAAATATAAATTTAATTTTGACTGTGGAAATGACACGCACCAAGGCGATGGCAATCGAGCCGTTGGCTGACATGAGATAGATAGGAGTCACCAAGCACCAGAAGTGCATCGCCTCCTTCTCCATCCCTGCCCTCGAGAACCTCTGCGGTGGTCGGTGGCCTAAACATGGTCTGGGGAGGATCAACCAGCACCCTGAAGTCATTGTAAAAGCACTGACGTACCAACCGTTCGCCCAGATACCAAACCGGGTGGAACAGTGCAGGAAGGAGCATCCTCTTGTAGCTCCGAGGCCTCAACTCCGCCGCGACATATCCAGGCACACCCTCGTAGTCCGCCTAAGGACGGGCCACAAACTACACAAACAAAACTAACATTCTAATGAACCTAAACCCTTGGGGGCTACTAAGTATGACAAGCTATGGGTAGGAGACTTACATCCTCGAGGCACAGTTGGTTCACCAGCACGTTCTCCGACGGGTAGTGGCTGGTTGTGCTCTTAGGTTGGGCCACCCTCCATTCAATCCCCGCTGAGAATCTGGCCGGACGAGTCCACACCGTTTTAGGTGCCAGGCAAGGGAAGTAGGAGTAAATCCAGGCCTGCAAAAAACCATAACCAAAACATGTCTTTAGCATATTTAAACCAAACTAAGTGAGACACAAAGAAACGAACATAGAAACAATTACTAACCTCCAGCACAAGACCTGGGCCCACGATGGGCAAGGCTGAGGCCGAATTCACCTTCAACGGCCTCACTATGACTTGCAAGCAGCAAGTCCTCTCCGCGAAAGCCGCGGTCACCCAGTCAAAACGTCCCAGCTGATCTAGATCAGCTAGGAGAGGCAAAATCCTAGTACTAAACCTCTCGCCCTTATCCGACAAGTGGGTCGACCCTAGGAAGTACCACAACCACAACCGAACATCCTGCTCCGGTGTGTTGGGTGCTCGACCCTCTAACACCGCCACCCTCTCAAAGTAATTGGTGATGTACGAACTCACCAGAGCATGAGGCGTACTGTAAGCCTCACGCTCCAAACAATCCCCGATGAGGCCCCGGACCTCATCACTATCTAGCCTAGGGCCCTCGGCAGCCCACCCAATCCTCTCAGGACCCCGGGGCAAACCCTTAATAACCACGAAATCATCTAAAGTCATCTCGACCTCCCCAAAGGACATGTGGAAGGTCGAGGTAGTGTCGTGAAAGCGATCTACCATCGCTCTAATCACCATAAGGTTGCATTAGTCTTGCAACCCACTAACCTAACCCACTGCTCAACCCAGAGCGGTCCTCACAATAATCCCCTTTGCTGCGGAGGTCAACTTTTGAGAGTATATCTCAAGACAAGTCGTAAAACCCGAAAAGGTCCTCATCGAACCTGGGGGCTGCAAACCGAAGAAATACAAGTATAAACGAAACAAACCAAACCCAACCCGAACCAAAATTCAAAACATAAACTAATAAACATGAATAGGATACTCACCAGACCCTGCACAATGCGGTGAGAAACGTGTAAGTCGGGACGAAATAACAACTGCTGACCGTCCCAGTCCCAGGCCCACTCAGGGTCCTCGTAACCGATCTCCTCGTCCTCTGGTGTGGAAATAAAGACATGAGCCCTCCTAGCAACCGTCTCGGGAAGCCACCGCTACCTTACCATATCAAAGTCAGCCTCCTTAATGGCCTCTGGATCACGACGCTGCGACGAAACGCTTCGTCGTCTTCTGCTGGTCCCGCGGGGAGTCAGTGAACTCGTCCCAGCGGCCTCGCCACTAGTACCAACCGTAGAAGCTCCCTCGCGACGCTCGGTATCACCTCTAGCTACAAAACCCAGTAAAATACAAATAACCATGCCTCAGGTCAGGCTAAAGCAGCTGAAACAAGTCAAAATAAGGTCAAAATCTCGGATAGAGGTATCAAAATTCCAAAATGCCTACTAACACCTATTTTCGACCCCAATCACAATGGAAGTGGTTTCGGGAAAATCCGGCATCGTTATGATGCCTTTTGGTCCGTCGTAAGTCACACAAAACCTCACGGAAGGCCCTAGAGGCCATTCTAACTCACAAGAATTGACAAAGGGTTCACCCACATCATCAAAAACACTAATTGAGCAAAATTGCATAAGACAAGTACGGGAATTACCAAGAAAATGGTCCCTAACCCTAAGCATTTCGAATCTATCTCCATAGGAAGCCGTGGCCATACCTCGAAGTACCCTATCAAGCTTACAACGATCCTAACAAGCTAAGACTGCACAAACATCGAAACTTAATGTAGACACCCACATTTGGCTGCTAGGTGTCCATAGCAGTTTCCAAAAAAACACCCGATGATGATCGGACGCGAACGTGCTTCTACGCGCTCGGATATTGGCTCAAAATTGTTAGTTTTTGGCTTGGGCTTTTTACGGAGTACAAATCTCACAAAACCAACCTCAAATTCAAGCCCAGCGGGTCGTTTCTAATCAAATAAGACTAATTTGGGTCAAAACCAACACCGGAAATAAAACCGACTTTTAGCGACCGGGTCAAACCCCGGTCAAAGCCGTTTCCGAGAACACAAATTAGCCATGAAAATATCGAGAATCCAACCCGAAGTCAAAAACTCCGGATTTCTCGTTCCAGCTGACCCACTTGATCGAGTGTCAGCTCACTCAATCGAGTGGGCCTCCAACAAGCCCGCTGTCTCTTTTAGTTGGGCCACTCGATCAAGTCCATCAGGGCACTCGATCGAGTAACCCTAGGTCGAGGGTTGGGAGAATTCTTATAAATACCTCCCTTTGCAACACAATTTATAATATAGAATTTCATAATTTTACAAACAACTTTCAACGCTACAATTACACATCCTTCCTCCATCCTTAAACCACTATAACTTTTCATACATAGTCTCGAAACTCCCGTGCTTAAGTCACAACTAGACGAGTTCCATACCGAGAATACGAAGCATGTAGGTTGAGGGTGCAAATAATCCTGATCTCTTCGCTTTCTTCTCTTCTCCTCTCTCTCGTCATCTTCCTCGTCTTCTCTCTCATTTTTTTTCGTTTTTCTAATTTTTTGTTTTTTCGTTTCTAGTATTGTTAATATTACTAGTATCGAAACACCTTAAATTATTCACCTATTCGTGTCAAATACAAGGGATGACGGGATAAGGAAATCCGAATACAAGGGTCTCGCACCCAACGTGGCCGGTCGCTTATCCCGACACCCCAAGTATTTGATTGTTGAAGCGAATCAACATCAACAAGATTGTTTTTTTATTCTTCGCGTCGCTAGTCTCGTCATATATTTACATCATAATCGTTATCAAAATCACACATTCATCAATTTCTAAAAATTTTTCGAATCGAACACATTGAAAGGCAATATTCGCATAAGACCCTTCTAATCCTTTTACGAGTTGTAACAGTGGTGGAGCCCTCTCGAGAAGCCCCGCCCTAAACACTCAAAGGCATGATGGGATCGCAAACACTCCCCCTTTAAACGCGTCTGATTCCTTTTTTAGGTTAGACCGAAACCTGTTGATGCAGATCCGACATCACATAATCCGCAAGGATTAATTGCGGTGTCGAGATGCGGAGGGAATCTATTTTCGGATCTAATCAAACAAGCAAAACATCTCTCTTTAGATGCGATATCAACTCTATAGTCGAATATCAAGTCTAAACGAATTAGTCAATAAATTTGACTAACGCGAACTCGTTGATGCTAAATAATTGTCATGTAGTCCAAAAGGACTAAATACAACATTATAATGCGGAGATAATTTATTTCGCCTTATACGACATTATAATGCGGGTTTTCCGAAGACCACTCGGTCGAGTCCCTCTATGACTCGATCGAGTGGCCTCCTTCACGCACCAAACGTGAGCCCTTCAACATATTTCGAGCCCTTCAATTTAAAACGACTCATAAACATCTTTCCCATAATTCACTCTAAATATTCGATATTGATTCCATAGTCAAGTATCGGATATGACGAGTATCGAAAATTCAAGTCGAGTATAAATCGTATCATATTTTTACGCGACTTGGCGAAATTATCGATTTTCAACATTAAAAAGCAACTTCGAAATTCATGCAAAATTGTGAAACGAACCATAGTTCGTACAGGGGGCACTCGATCGAGTGGCACCCCAAAAACTGGGCAAAAAGGGTTTTCCGAAGACCACTCCGTCGAGTTCCTCTATGACTCGATCGATTGGCCTCCTTCACGCACCAAACGTGAGCCCTTCAACATATTTCGAGCCCTATCCAATATTTTTATGACTTTGGTCAACACGTGTCAAGTCAATCACGTGTCATAATCCTTTCAAAACCATGCATCACGTCGCTTTCATCATTCTAGATTATTTGCAACCCGTTATTATCATTACTAACCTGTTTGTTTATACTCTTGTCTTGTTATTTTTATTTGTTTGTTTTATTGTACTAAAACGAACCCCGCATGCTAAATACAACTTTGACATTAATTTAGATGCATTAAAGCGACATAGCAACTTATTCAAAACTTCGCATGTTAGTCAAAATACTGTTTGCATAACATCTCCATCGAATTACTAACGTGCGTATTTTAAAATCAAACGATATCTTAGTAGAGGCCGTTAAGTGCGGGCGGGGTTGGGTGTTCTTTGTGAACTTCCCAACACGTACCCTCACCCCTTACTCAGAACCGTGGTTTTCGGATGTCCGAAACCATTGGCGCACGAGAGTCATTTAATACACGATATCCGATAATGTCGGTATCGATATCGCAATGGAAAGGGACGAACCCCATAAACTCTGAGATCCGAATGGGACGTATTTTGTACACGGCCCACCAAGATATAGAGTGGGTTCGAATGGGCCCGAACTCCCATAAAGTTTGGTGGCGACTCCACTTCGATTTAAATTTCAATTCGATCCATCTCACATGAGATTCATTCGCCTCCCCAAACCCGCGCGTGGCCGCGTCGGGGTGGACCTATGTCATGTCCACAATTTAGCGACTCTGCTGGGGAAAACTGATGTGTGACTTACCATCGGAATCCTCAGGGTGAGACTCGAAAAGAAATCATTCAATTAGTACAATACGCGTTTTAGTTTTACGGTTCGTGCATGACCTCATCTTTTCTCGGGCTGGTACTGGCGACCGACGTCCCACTATACCATGATATATTCCAAATTGGTTATGTCAAGGTGTTCATAGTTAATTCGTATGGGTTTCGCGGCGTGTTCTAAGATCAACTCGACTTAGAAAGTCCGTCCCAATTCTCGAAAAGGCTATGCACACTGGTATAGACCCTATTCAGACTGACCGAGACTTAGAGTAAAGCATACATGGTGTCGTTATAATGCTTGCGTGACTATGTGCTACTTGGTTTCCTTGTCATTTTTCAAAAACTGTCATTTCAAAAATGCATCTTTTCAAAATTTTGAAAAACCAAAATACCGTCCGTTTCGGAACCCGCTTTTCAAAATATTCAATTTTCAAAAACCCAGAATATACCGAAATTAGGACTTATGATTTGACTCAAAATAGCCTATTTTTAGCCGGTATTCTATCCACTTCAAAAATTCAAAAATTTCGGCTTTTCAAAAATTTGGGTCCGACGGCAATTTCACCAATTTTTAAAAGTCGGGATCCTGTTTTCGATTTTCAAATTTTTGGAATATCGTTTTCGATATTCAAAATTCCGAAATTCCAAAAATGCATCTTTTCAAAAAAATATCCAATTTTCAAAAATCGAAATGCTACCGAAATTTAGACTTACGATTTGACTCAAAACAAGCCTATTTTCTAGCCGGCATGTTGTCCATTTCAATATTCGAATTTCCGATCCTCATTCGATTTTCGAATTTTCAAATCTTCAAAATACCATTTCGATTCTCAAATCTTCGAGATTCTATTTGATTTTCAAATCTCCGAGATGCCATTTTCGATTTTTTTTTTTCAAATTTTCGGAAATTTATTTTCGATATTCAAATTTTCAAAACTCCAAATATTCAAAATGCTCTGTCCTATTGGCCCACTGTCAATATCGGGACCGTCCTCTCAATTTCAAAATTCAATCCTTTTCAAAAACTTTCCTTATTTAGGCAGTCACCCTTTTCAAAAACCTTCCTCATTATAGGACCTACCGTAATCCGTGTGTCGGGTCTTTTTCCTAATGTTGTCGAAGGTCTATAGCGTCGAACCTCCGTCGATCCTACATCACAGATTTCTTCCCCATCCCAGTCCGCCTTTTTCTAAAGGCATAATCGACCAACACGAGTCATACACTCGTAAATGGAAGGTTCGTCGAAACACTCGAGTCCTAACTAGAAAGTCCCACGCGATCTTTCCCTCTAGCAGGACGGTCCCCACGACCTTTCTTAAGAGGAACTCGCCCGTCTTTCAATCCGTTAGTCGAGTAGTCTCAATTCTAAAATCCTTTAACTTAAGGGTCTACCCTAATCAGAGGGTCATTCTGATTCAAGTCGAGTCAAGGGTCTCTAGCGTCAAAACTCTACCGATCTTACATTGCGAGTTTCTTCCCCTACCCCGTCTGCCTTTCCTCGAGGCCGAGTCAACCTTTTACAAGGCACAGCCCTATAACAAAAGGTTCGTAGTCCTTACATCTAAGGGTCACTCGTCCAACACTCGAGTCTTAGCAAAACCTTCGATCTCACTCGGGGGCTGCCCTCCAGCAAAGCGATCAATCACGGTTGCTCTAAGGGTCATGTCTTGCACGTGTTGTTTCACGTACCCCACTTTTGAGTCACTTAGATGCCACATCATCTGAGTCCTTAGTCTCACTTGGGGGCTATTCTCCGACGGAGCGATTAATCACAGTCCGAGAATCGCACTCTACACATTTGTCTTAGGAGAGTCTAACCCGAGTCAAACCTGAGTTGTCTCTCCTCCCACGCTATTTCCATATGCCTTGGTGTATTTGGGTTCTGAAGCAACATTTCTGATTACGCGGTATTCTTACAGATAGGCCACCGGTAACCAGACATCAACACAAAATGCAAGAAGCTTTGGACAAAGTGACGGTCTTGCTGACTCAGATTGAGGCCTAACTGATAGCTATCAAGTCCGACCAGATAGCTATTGTTACCCGTTTGAGCGCCATAGAACAAAGGACTCCTAATGGTGGGGTTGAGACTACTAGGCCTTTGGCTGAAGTGGTCAGCGCAGTCCGCAAACTGGAAGAACAGGTCCACTTGTCAACTAACAACACTATCCACACGGAAAACGCCCGTACCTCAACCTTACGGGCCTACCAATGTTTGAGGGGTCTGAAGACCCAGTGCTTCACATTCGGGCCGTCAAGGAATTCATGGCCGTCAAAGGAGTGAAATCAACTATGTTCAAACATCTGTTCGCTGCCTCTCTCGGGAAGCATCCCAAAGCCTGGTACTACAGGCTAGATTCCAAGAAATACAAAACTTGGGATGATGTGGCTACAGAATTCGCTCGGAATTATTCTGATAATACTGAACTTCAGACCCCCCATGCGGACTTTAGAAGTCTTGGCCCAGGATCCAATAGAGGGTTTCACTAAATACCTTCAACGTTGGCGGACAGAGAGTGTTAAGCTGGTAGACAAGCCCAGCGAGAAGACACTAGTGGAGGCATTCATCAATAACCTCCTACCCACCTACCGCGTCCATCTTAGGTATGTCGGCATTTCAAACTTTGTCGTGCTTACCGAAATGGGCACCAGGATTGGAGACGATCTTTGACACAATGAAGATCTGGGTGAAGCTTCTACTGAAGGCTATACTGGACATCAACTTGAGTCCTTAGAAGCTGAAGACTATTGACAACACCATCCAAGAGTCCAGATTTGATTTAAGTCCGAGTCTAGGATACCCTACGTCCTCAAATTCAAAGTCAGAGTCAGGGTCAGTTGTATTCTGTCCTCTTTTTCAAAATTCAATAAAATCAGCTTTTCTATTTCTCATATATACTTTCCTTATATGTTTCCGAGAACATGATGAACACCAGCATACACTGTGAGCACGTGCACGTGACTATTATAGGCACATCTATAATGACTGCAGGAAATCGAGACCCGTGTTTTCCTTTTACCTATTCCATGTCTGGCATAGAAAAGCCATATAACTACCCCTAGCATGAGTTGTATCAAATCCTATGACAAATCCAGGTAGTCTCCTAGTTTGGGTTTAAGACGGGAGGCAAGCCCATTTCCCCACAATAAACACCCCTCCAATAAAATTGACCAATCCCTACCTTAGGTGTTAGTCTGACCAACAAAAAAAGGAAAAAAAGCAAAAGACTGGACAAAAATAGAAAGTCCAAAAAAAAAGCGAAAGGCCAAAATAAAAGAACTGGCCATGACCAAAAGAACTCTCAACATCCCTTAACTAGGGCACGGTCAACCCAAATGAAGAATCCCATGACCGGGGCTAAGAAGTCAACCAACTAAAAAATATTCAAAAGCCCATGACCGTAGTTAACGGTCAACTCAAGTGAAACGGTCAATTCAAAATTATCAATACCCATACCATCCAATAAGGGAGAGATAATCAGGTTGGTCAGCTAACACCACATTTAGCCTTCCCACATTACAACCCTCAAGACCTTCTCAAGACCTAGGCTAAGAGACAGCCCAAAATTTTTGAGGATTCAAGCTCCATAGGATACCCCTAACCACTAGGGTCGGACATGGAAATCAGATCCCGCATTATTATCAAACCTACCCCGATCGAAGTTCGAGTCATATTTACTCGACTTCCCCCTTTCCTACCGCATTACAATACCTTACCCTCGAAGCCTTAGCTCCACAAAATCGAGCTACAAATGTCAAAACATCAAAGCCACTTACAGTCTAGCACCACATTTCCAAAATTATCCAAACCAGTTAACAGCCCCAAACACGGGAACTCAACTTGCAGTTGGCATAGAACATGCCCAAATAATTCACACCACCTCTGGGGGCTACCCCGGAGAACGCTCACAGTCACAGGATCAACATCATAACCATTCTAGCCCTTTGATCAAGACATCATTGGGAATGCACCTGGCATACACCGTCGCTATAGCTAGTTACACACAAAGCTCTAATAAACTAGGCACCATAATATATCTTTCAATCACTGAATTACGGCATGGTTTGATTTCACTACACGTGAATACGTAGGTAGCCTTTCAACAGAGGCACAACCACCCACATTGACACACATTAAAAAAGCACCATCATCCGGTCACAACACTTTCATGTTCTCAACAGTTTGCTTTGTCGTTCTGGGGGCTTCTCCTAGGCAGAAGTTCTCCATCCACTCACATAATCCAAATAATTTCAAAATCTAGCCACCTTTCTATAGTGTGTCCTAGTACTCGGCTCAGTCGAAGACGAGAATCTGTCAGGGACTCGAAGCTGCAACCTACTTTGGGAAAAATTCCCCAAACCCAAAAATTCAAAAAAGCACTAGTCTAGGACACTGCTACTGCTGAGTCATGCAAAAATAGTCTCACTACAGACAACTGTAAACCCCTATAGCATATCTATCTCATTTCGATGTTCGACCCTGTTGCCACTCGCCTAGGCTACGGAATAGCACAACTTAAGAGTCTTGTCATCTTAGGTGGCCCACTCCCCTGCCGAGTCGCAGTCCAACCCTTTGAGAGTCCAAGTCATGTTTGTCAACTCGTCCTGTCACGTCCAGAGTCGAGTCTGTCGGTATACCTCTCTCTTCAAATTCTTGCTTTAAAATTTGCAAAACTTAGCCATTTGAGAAAATGCTTTTCGACAAGGTCAAATTTCAGTCTATTTAAACTGCAAGTTTCTTTTCTACCCTTTCCATTTTGAAAACCTGTCTCCTAGCACGTGAGTTGCTTTCTGGACTTCGATTTCAAAGATTAAGCAAAAATCATTTTCCCCAGCGCAAGTCAGTCTATAGATGCTAATTGCATTTCCTGTATGCTATCTTCCTGTCCGCTAAATTTGCTATTTCGGCCTATATATCTAACATTTCAGGTACCAGTTTGTGCTTCCCAACGGAACATCAAGTTTTTATTCCCTAGCGTGAGTCGTGTTTTACCTAAATGTTACATGAAAGGTTTTCAGAGGCAGGCCCGTGCAACTCACTAAAACTCCCCAACGAAAAGCCCAAGGTGGCATTTCTTCTAAAGGAACACGGGATGTGCCTACATGAAGGTACACCCAAAGCTTCTTAGGCAAGCTCCCGCGTAATTGGGATGTGTCTGCAAACGGCCACACCCAGGGCTTCTTAAGCAAGCTCCCGGGTAATCGGGATGTGTCTGCAAACCGGCACACCCAGGGCTTCTTCGGCAAGCTCCCGCGTAATCGGGATGTGTCTGCAAACGGGCACACCCAGGGCTTCTTAGGCAAGCTCCAGCGTGGTTCTGAGATGGGATGTATCTGCAAACAGATACACCCAGGGCTTCTTAGGCAAGCTCTCGTGCCGCTCCAAGATGGGATGTATCCACATACAGATACACCCATGGCTTCAAAAACAAGTCCACGGAGCTATTAGCATCCACTCAGGTATGATTTCTATCTTATGGCTGGCGAGTCCTTTCACGCGAGTCTAATGGACGATCGGAAGTCTACCGGGTCTTAATCCTTGATTGGCCTGATAGCTTATCTGAATTTTGCCTTGTCCAAGCCTCAGTCAGAGTGGCGCTCTGTAGACACTCACATTTGGCTGCTAGGTGTCTATAGTAGTTTCCAAAAAAACACCCGATGATGATCAGACGTAAACGTGCTTCTACGCGCTCGGATATGAGCTAAAAATCGTTAGTTTTTGGCTTGGGCTTTTTACGGAGTACAAATCTCACAAAACCAACCTCAAATTCAGGCTCAGCGGGTCGTTTCCAATCAAATAAGACTAATTTGGGTCAAAACCGACACCGGAAATAAAACTGACTTTTAGCGACCGGGTCAAACCCCGGTCAAAGCCATATCCGAGAACACAAAGCAGCCATGCAAATATCGAGAATCCAACCCGAAGTCAAAAACTCCAGATTTCTCATTCCAGCTCACCCGCTGTCTCTTTTAGCTGGGCCACTTGATCGAGTCCATTAGGGCACTTGATCGAGTAACCCTAGGTCGAGGGTTGGGAGAATTCTTATAAATACCTCCCTTTGAAACACAATTTATAACACACAATTTCAGAATTTTACACACAACTTTCAACCCTACAATTACACATTCTTCCTCCATCCTTAAACCACCATAACTTTTCCTACATAGTCTCGAAACTCCCGTGCTTAAGTCATAACTAGACGAGTTCCATACCGAGAATACGAAGCATGTAGGTTGAGGGTGCAAATAATCCCGATCTCTTCCCTTTCTTTTCGTTTCCTCTCTCGCGTCATCTTCGTCGTCTTCTCTCTCTTTTTTTTCTATTTTTTTCTTTTCTCGTTTCCAGTATCATTAATATTACTAGTATCGAAACAACTTAAATTATTCGCCTATTCGTGTCGAATACAAGTGATGACGGGATAAGGAAATCTGAATACAACGGTCTCGCACCCAACGTGGCCGGTCGCTTATCCCGACACCCCAAGTAATTGATTGTTGAAACGAATCAACATCAACAAGATCGCTTATTTATTCTTCGCGTCGCTAGTCTCATCATAATCGTCGTCAGAATCACACATTCATCAATTTCTAAAGTTATTTCGAATCAAACTCGTTTAAAGGCGATATTAGCATAAGACCCTTCTAATCCTTTTACGAGTTGTAACAGTGATGGAGCCCTCTCCAGGAGCCCCGCCCTAAACACTCAAAGGCATGATGGGATCGCAAACACTCCCCTTTAAACGCGTCCGATTCCTTTTTTAGGTTAGACCGAAACCTGTTGATGCATATATGACATCACATAAACCGCAAGGATTAATTGCGGTGTCGAGATGCGGAGGGAATCTATTTTCGGATCTAATCAAACAAGCAAAACATCTTTCTTTAGATGCGATATCGACTCTACAGTCGAATATCATGTCTAAACGAATTAGTCAATAAATTTAACTAGCACTAACTCGTTGATGCTAAATAATTGTCATGTAGTCCGAAAGGACTAAATACGACATTATAATGCGGAGAGAATTTATTTCGCCTTAGTTCAATTTAAAACGACTCATTAACATCTTTCCCAAAATTCACTCTAAATATTCGATATTGATTCCATAATCAAGTATCGGATATGATGAGTATCAAAAATTCAAGTCGAGTATAAATCGTATCATATTTTTACACGACTTGGCAAAATTATCGATTTACAACATGAAAAAGCAACTTCGAAATTCATGCAAAATTGCGAAACGAACCATAGTTCGTACAGGGGGCACTCGATCGAGTGGCACCCCAAAAACTAGGCAAAAGGGTTTTCCGAAGACTACTCGGTCGAGTCCCTCTATGACTCGATCGAGTGGCCTCCTTCACGCACCAAACGTGAGCCCTTCAACATATTTCGAGCCCCATCAAATAATTTTATGACATCGGTCAACACGTGTCAAGTCAATCACGTGTCATAACCCTTTCAAAACCATGCATCACGTCGCTTTCATCATTCTAGATTATTTGCAAACCGTTATTATCATTACTAACCTGTTTGTTTATACTCTTGTCTTGTTATTTTTATTTGTTTGTTTTATTGTACTAAAACGAACCTCGCATGCTAGATACAACTTTGACGTTAATTTAGATGCATTAAAACGACATAGCAATTTATTCAAACCTTCGCATGTTAGTCAAAATACTGTTTGCATAACATCTCCATCGAATTACTAACGCGCGTATTTTAAAATCAAACGATATCTTAGTAGAGGCCGTTAAGTGCGGGCGGGGTTGGGTGTTCTTTGTGAACTTTCCAACGCGTAACCTCACCCCTTACTCAGAACCGTGGTTTCCGGATGTCCGAAACCATTGACGCACGAGAGTCATTCAATACGTGATACCCAATAATGTCGGTATCAGTATCGCAATGCAAAGGGACAAACCCCATAAACTCTGAGATCCGAATGGGCCGAATTTTTTACACGGCCCACCAAGATATAGAGTGGGTTTGAATGGGCCCGAACTCCCATAAAGTTCGGTGGCGACTCCACTTCGATTTAAATTTCAATTCGATCCATCTCACATGAGATTCATTCGCCTCCCCAATCCCGCGCGTGGCCGCATCGGTGTGGACCTATGTCATGTCCGCACTTAGCAAATTTAAAATACCCAAATCGATTTTCTAGGGTTTCAACAAAAATCAACCCACATTCAATCAAATTAAGCAAAATCGATAATAGACGAGTAAGGAACACTTACCCGGAGTCGACATTCTCACGTGTGGCAAGAATCGAGACGGAAATCGATTAGAAAAATCAAAGGAGCGATATTGAGGCGAAGAGGGGCGCGCGTTTGACTTATGAGACGAATGAATCGTCCGCCCAAATGATCGCTGACTTAAACAAACCCGGCCCACAAAATCCTGGGCGCCTCAGGTGGCGCGTCCAAATCCTGGACCACTGGCGGCTAAGCGCCTGAGGATTGGGGCGCAGATGAATGCGCGTCCGACCGGTCCAACGCAAAACTAAGACAAAACAAACGAGGCTTAATATCCAATATACGCAAAACACGCACCCTTTAAACAAGCAAACGAACAACGATGAAGCAATTACTAATCGATACCACTTAAGCACACCTACAGGCCGACCCCGAACAAAAAGCAATAATAAAGCAAGCATAAAGGACCACAACCAACGAGCTCGCGCTTGACCGCGTGACTAAGCAAACAAAACAAATCTACAATCCCAAAGCACTCAAAGCTATCTGTTAGCCTAAAGCAAGCCCCAAAGCACTCGAAGGAATCTGTTATCCTAGCAAGTCCCTAAGCGCTCAATTTACATCCCAGGGGGATTATTATTTTAACACATTCCTGAAAAAATTCACTAAGCAAATACAAGCTCAAGAACTAATGCAAACACCATTATGCACTCGTTAAGAGCTTACACATCAACACTAGTAATCTAAAGGCAAAACAATCATTAAATCCAAACAACCACTCATCAAAAGACCAGGGATAGTCGGAAACTTTCCCGAAGAAAGCAATAGACCAGGGTTAGTCAGAATATTTCCCGAAGAAAGCAGTAGACCAGGGTTAGTCGAAAACTTTCCCAAAGAAAGCAGTAGACCAAGGATAGTCAGAAACTTTCCCGAAGAAAACAATAGACCAGGGTTAGTCAGAAACTTTTCCGAAGAAAGCAATAGACCAGGGTTAGTCAGAAAATTTCCCGAAGAAAGCAATAGACCGGGGTTAGTCAGAAACTTTCCCGAAGAAAGCAATAGATCAGGGTTGGTCAGAAACTTTCCCGAAGAAAGCAATAGTCCAGGGATAGTCAGAAACTATCCCGAAGAAAACAACAGACCAGGGATAGTCATAAACTTTCCCGAAGAATCTAACGCAGCCACCCGAGAGCGATAAATCTAACGCCGCCACCCGAGAGGGATAAATCTAACGCAGCCACCCGAGAGGAATAAATCTAACCCAGCCACCCGAGAGGGGGATAAATCTAACGCAGCCACTCGAGAGGGATAAATCTAACGCAGCCACCCGAGAGGAATAAATCTAACTTAATGCAACCACCCGCATGGGTTTAAGTCAAAAACACCAATAAATACTTCAGCAAAAGGTCCGAAACTACCAAGACAGCAAAACCGAGACGAGATGACAAGCACGGGCCCGGGCCCCGACATGCAATCACAGGCGAAGACGTCAGGTATGATTTCTAAGCCATGGCTGACGAGCCTCACCACGTAGTACAACGGACTTAAAACGACCTGACCGGACAGCCACCAGGTCGTAATCCTCGATTGACCTGGGTGGCTATACTTTGACTTTCGCCTTGTCCAAGCATCAGTCAAAGTGGGGGCTTCTTTAGAAACCCAGATTTGGACCAGGTGGCTGGAGGAGTGCCCAACAAACACCCGATGACGATCGGACTGCAACGCGACGCGGGTTCGCGATGTTTTAGATAGTTTTTCTATAGAACGAATCAAATAGCTACTCGGAAAAATTAAATTAACGTAAAGGCAACTCTAGTCATGTCATTACGGTCACATAGACATTAATTAAACTCAATTCCGACACCGGGACCCCGAGTTGGTCCCGAAACTCGAACCGAGTCAGCACCGCGCCAAGTGAACCTCGGGATGCACACCCGAGACCCACTAAACACCACGACACTAGGTTAAAGTGGAGGAGACTTAACCCCCAAGCCTTGTATTATACGCTCGCCTATCGGTTTTGGAAAGTATCAAAATCGTATCTTCAAAATCTCGGACGCCTCACCTGGCGCGCCTGAGTCTTCCCACACCTGAACCTAGGCACCTGAATTCTGGTGCGCCTAGACTCAGGCGCCTATCCCGGTGACGAGAGTCGAAAACACCTATAAATACCCCCCTTCGTCCCCTTCATTCGACACACAATTCATATATTTTCTCTCTTCCCTCCTCACTCGTAAAGAGTTTCTCGCTAAGAACCCGCACTCCGACATCTGAGGCAAACGATCCACTCGATCGTAGTTCCGATAAAAGCGACATCGACGCTACTCCTCAGCTTCGAGCACTCCACTTGATCCCGAGGTGCCTGTGTTCAACTAGCCAATCATAGTCTAGTAACAGAATTCTGCCGGGTTAGCCGCAGAATCAGTCAGTAGCAGCAGAGCTCTGCCGAAATAACCGAAGGTACGGCCGACGGTAACAGAACTCTGCCGAAATCACTAGGCAAGCTAGGAGGATCCGCGTTTTCAAGTCGAATCGTCACTAGGTTGTCATCTAAACAAAACTTTACATTCTTGCACTTTCATTATGCACTACGATAATGTCAAACGTGGACACTAGGTCCACTAAATACTAAAACATGTAACGTCCCAACTTCAACCACAAATACTAAAATACTCTAAATAGACCTGAGTAATTTCGAGATCCATTCTCAACTATATATTCCTCGTGTCTCGTTTAGTGTGTACTCCGAGGGTGCAACTCCTCACTATGTGATTTACTTACATTCGCATTTATAGTTTTCGTATGATTTATTACTTTTATGACTTTATAATCGCATGCTAAATCACCTAACATGAAAATCAAAATGTAAATCAACTAAAATTGAACAAAATGATGGTCGAGTTCCTTATTAGTCCCGGTGCTCGCCATACATGGTTCGACGCATCCCTATTAATACCGAGCCGATGCATCTTAAGCAGAATATCGGGTAAGGTATACCACGAGCATGACTAATATCCGTATTATCATGTTCAAACTGATTTGCTAATACGTATAATGCTACTACTCTCTACACTCCTATGTGCATCTTTTCATGGCCTGCTTGTCACGTGAAATCGCATGCAAAGAATGTAAACACAACTACTTCGACGATAAAACTTAGTTGTCCTTAAACAACCGACATAGCAAAAAGTATAGGGTGAAAACAATGGATGTTACAGTACTTCCACCACAACAAAGGAACAAAGTTAATTATCATCCCACCGATTAATTAGTAGAGGCCGCTATACTGCGAGCGGGATTGGGTGTTGATGTCTATCAGATGTTGGCTTCCCAATACGTACCCTCACCCCGTACTCAGAATTGACGGTTTCCAGATGTCCAAAACCATTGGCAATGAGAGTCATTCCATTCATGGAGTGCTTAAGGGTACAGGTCTTTATCTTTAGGTCCCGTGCCCCTCAACTTCGAGTCGGCTAAGGATCAAAGTTGACTTGAACGGTTTCTGAGTCCCCATAATTGACTCGGTGGCGACTCCACAAATCGGCAACGAATTCAGTTCACTAAAAAGGTCGTCTTACCAAACATATCAGCCTTTAAACATTTACAACCACGACTCGATCGACCACAAATGGAAAACACGGGCGCACGCGCCCGTTCAGTACAAGTCCGAGTCGTCATCCGAATCGCGGTCCGAAACATCGCTCCGTACGCGAGATCGGACCAGCCCTCGAGCGAGAGGGGGTCGCGTGGGTGGTCGCCGCCATTGGAAAACCGGGTTGGTCCAGCGCAGGCGCGCACGAGGCGTCGGGCGGTGCGAACGGACGTCCACAGGTTTCAGGGTTTTACTTAGTTTGGTTTGGGTTTACCAACGATGTTTTCTGGTTTAGCAGGCTTAGATATACTCCTACTTCCCTCGATTGGCACCTAAGACGGTGCGCGTTAGCCCGGCTAGGTTTCCGGCTGGGATTGAGTGAAGATTGGCTTAGGCTAAGAGCACGACGAGTCACTACCCGTCGAAGAATGTGCTGATGAACCAGCTGCGCCTCGAGGATGTAAGTTTCTTTCTTACGATTTATTTTCTTTAATAGCCCCCAAGATTAAGATTATTGAAATATCGGTTTGGTTTATGTAGTTCGTGGCCCGCCCTTGGGCCAATTATGAGAGTTTGCCCGAGTATAAGGGAGCAGAGTTGATGCCAAGGAGCTATAGTTGGATGGTCCTTCCTGCGTTGTTTCGCCTAGTGTGGTATCTGAGCGAGAGGATGGTGCGTCACTGTAGATATGACGAGTTCAGGGTGACGGTTGATCCTCCCCGAACCATGTTTAGAACACCGAGCACCGCAGAGGCTCATGATGGTAGGGAAGGAGAGGGAGGCGACGCCTTACTCGTGCCTGGTGCCTTCTATCTGTCTCACGTTTGTCACTGGCTAGCTTGCCACCGCCTCGTGGTGAGTACTTGGTTCTTTGTTTTATTTCTTACTTTGTTCTATGGTTTAGTATTCTCCTGTATTTGAATGGTTTGCTTTTCCTTCAGCTGGTCGATCCGGCTAATGCTGTTCAGCCCCCAGACTTCCCCTTAACACTGCTCAGGGTCGATGCGGCTGGGGTAGCCTTTATAGAGCCTCTTCCCCCGTGTTTCGCTGAGGAGATGGAGGCTGGGATGGAGTGGCGTGATCGGGTATATCGGGTAAGTTTCGGGATTTGCCTTGAACTCGGCTCTTAAGGGTTTGGCTTTGTTTTACTGATTTGTTCGGTTCTGTATTTTAGGTTTCGTCGGTTTTCCATCAGCGGATGTGGCAGGCTGCCAACTGCTTATGGGCCTATGCCTCGAGGGCGGCTGCTACCTCTTCCCGTGATACTTTGGGGCCTTGATCGGTAAGTATGTGTTCCTAGGGTTGGTTTTCTCGGCTGGTTGTGCCCTTTCCTAAAGTATAGGTGTATTTATAAGATACTCCGGATATGGTGAGACATCTGGCGACTCGGGTAACCGAGCTCGAGGCGGAGGAGGCCAAGCTGCTGCAACTCGTGCAATCTCAGGATAATGAGATTGCCAAGCTTAAGGAGCAGTTGGCTCGGACTCAGGGCGAGACTTCGGCGTAGGGTGAGGCTAGGGTCGGGGCTGAGGCAGAGAGGAAAGTTGAGGCTAAGGCTAAGGGTCATGCTATATGTGCTACTAGGACGTTGGAGGGGTTCCCAAGACAGCTACTCTAGATATGTTGTCGGGCATGGATGGTACCGAGTCGCCTATTCTTGATCAGGAAGATTTAGATCTAGATGAGGATATAGGTGAGTATGTGTTGGCCGTAGGCACAGCCTCTAGAGGTTCTCCCTAGTTTGTAAACTCGGTTTACGTTTGAATTTTGTATAATGTTTATATTTTAGATTTTTAGTATTTTCGATTGATTTGTTAGTCTTGCGTTTCGTTTTTCTTTTGAGATATTAACTTAGACGACAAGTAATCACTTCAAGTTTGGTTTGTTTGCGGTTTCGCCGTAGTTTAGGACGTTTTAGATGCATTTGGATTGCATGGGAGTACGAAAATGCTATTCGAAGTTTTTGAAATGCGTTAGTTTGAGCCAAGAGTTGGATCAAGTAGTACGTCGATTAAAATGTTTGACTCGACACATGCGAAATATAAGAAATGCTTTGCAGCTAAAGTGTTTTGACCGAGTGCGTGTTCGGTGCTGGGGAGACTAGTGTGATTGTCTCGACAATCATGTTTAAAGTGAGGCAAAAAAAAGTTAAACCACTTTTTTTAACTTCATGATGATGTCGTACTAGGCTACAGACGCGAATTGATGATGACACTCGGGGCTACAACACGCCTAGGTGGGGTAGCTTATCCCCCTAAAAAGAAAATAAAAAAAATGTCTAAGTCTGGTGGATCAGATGGATGGAATGTACCGTCTGTATGGACCTTTCACTCTTGCGTGGGCATTTTGGTTTTTGGAAAGCATTTTAGCGACTTCAGGAGGTCGTTCCTGACGTGCGGGGTTGTCAAGTTATAACTGATGGGGTAAAGCATGGCTGACGACGTGGAATTCGGATGTTTGGAAGGTTAATGGCCCAGGGCTTCGACGCCTGGGCCTGGGCGGCATGATTCTGGGTTGCTTGGGTTTGGGCGGCCCGGTCCTAGGGCGCCTGGGCTCAGGCGGCCCGATTCTCGTTTATGAAATTTTTTCGTAATTTCCTAATTGTCGTGGGATTAGGGCTATATATGCGGGTTATGGGTACTCGTTTTAGAGATACTAGATCACCCATAGTGTCTTTATAGCTTCTTTGTATTATTTTGAGTCATATCGGGTTTTGGGAGTGTCTTAACCGAGTGGATGGGTCGTCTTAAGAAATGTGATCTTGAGGTTTGTCCTATTGATGGTTTGTCTATGGTTACCGCGCTAAGGCAGGTTAAGGTGCAAGATAACTTCTTGTTGGCATGTTCTAGTTTTTAGGATGTTAAAACGCATGTTTTTGCTTTCCCGGGAGGTAATGTTTGTCCTCTTCCCGAGGAACTAGATGCTATAGGTGGGTGGTGTTCGGTTCGACCATGTATACCCCTTGGAGATAATACCATTGTGGAACGATTCCATCATTTTTTTTGGACATTCCTTCGCTAGAGGAAGGTAATGTTAGAGAAGGTGGTATTGACCTAGAATTGCTTTTTAGGACATTCTCACAGAAAGGTTCTCGTGATATTTCGTCTTTGGCTTGTAAACGAGCGAGCTTTTAATATCGCAGTGGCATGCTACTATCTTTTCGAGGACGCGTCGGTGCATGAAGGTTGGGGTAGTCCTTGCGTTTTGGATGTTGTAATGGGATGGAACACAGGCGATCGCCCGCTTTGCTTATTCTGGGTGAGCTTATCCTAGGTCTCGATGCTCGTGCGCGGATTAATTGTGCTCCCTTTCGGGGTTCTAGGATCATTTTTCAGGTATGTCAGTGTAACACCCCCGATTTTTATAAATTTAAATTAAATTAAAATCATGTTCGTATTTTTATTTTTAAGATTTAACTTGTAATTCTTAAAATTATTATAAAACAAATTTATCGTAAATTCTATTTGTCTCGGAAACTCTTCTTATATTTAAAACATATTTTTATTTCTATTTCGATTTATTTTATAAATTTAATTTAGTTCTTACCGAAAGTCTATTTCAACGATTTAAATTCTAAATTCTTTTTATTTATTTATATTTAAGCTCAAATTTCTATTTTGGCTCGAAGTTCATTTATTTTGTGTTTCGTCAAAATATTTATTTCATTTTCCTCGAGAAATCAATTTAATTCACTTTATCGAAAGTTTATTATTTATCGGGAAATATATTTTCATCGTCTAATTATTTATTTCTATAAGCTTCGTTTTCGTCTCGAATAATTTATTCACTCAGTTTATTTAATGGTCCGATTATTTAATAATTTTATTAACTCGTTTTTCGATTCATGGGTCAGTCAACTTATTGTCTCGGTAACCGTCTCCCTTGTACCTATTCGATTAATCGATTTTTTCTAACCCACATTTGATTTAACATTGGACCCACCTTATCCATCCTATTTTTGTTGTTCCTCCGCTTCATTCTTTTCCCATTCACTTTCAACTCACTTAATTACGTTCTTCCCTCTTCCCATATGATTCCACCGCTTCACCCTCCTTGTCACCTCTTCATTCCCCTTCAATTTTCTTCTTCTTCTTTTCTCCTTAAAATCTGCACCGCAATCTCCATCATTACGCCTTCGTCGACCCTCATTTCACGCTCCAATCAGCAATCGATTTAATTCGCTGCTTCTCTTGTTCTGTTGCTGTCAAGGTTGATGTTCTGTTTTATTCTTTCTTCGCTGCTTCATATCTTTCCGTCGTTGTTTCTATTCATTTGGGACTCATTGATGCTGCACTTTATTTTCGCTACCACTGTTGTGATGCTGTGCGTAGCGTGCTGTCGTTATAGGTCGTGTTTATACGCTGTTGTTTGGTTTCGGTCCTTGTTCTCCTTTTCGCCCTTTTGTCAACCCAGTCCGCACCTGCTGGTGCTGTCCGCACCTGCTGCTGTTGTCCGTTTATCCTTCTCTAATTCCGTCTTCTTTTTCTGCTTCTTTGCGGCGGTCCTCGTCATCGGAACTCGGATTCATGAAGACCTGGACGAGGACAAGTGCATTATCGATTCGAATATCGACTCAAGGTAACTTTAGGACGTTACTCGATTTTATATCGTTTGTTTGAGTAGTAGTATGTAGTAAATATTTTAATTTCGGTTTTCTAATTTTAGCTATTTATTATTGCTAATAATATTATTTTAAATCGTATGCTTTATTAATATTTTACGAGTTTTTGATATCATTTTATAAATCGTTAGTAATTTAATAATTTACGATCGTTATAATATTTTGTTGGTTATCGTGACACTAGTAACTAAATAATAACGATTTCATATTTTCTTCATATTCCGTTAAATTATAATTTTAACTCAAAATCGTATTTTGACGTTATAATCGAGATTTGTATACTTGTTTAATAAATTAATTTTTGTTTTACGATTTATATTAATAAATGAGAAAATAGTCGATTTTGTTTTATCACATTTTTAGTCGAGACTATTTTCCCTAATAATTTCTCATTTATCTACGATTGATTATTTTTAGTAAAATCAGTATTATTTATTGATAAAACCTATTTGCTAAAACTAATTTGAAAGCTTTATAAAATCTCGTTTAATTTATAAAATACGTTGACTCAATTAATTTTGGATATCGTTTTTATTAAAACATCTCAGTTCTAAAATTTATAATTTTAACTCGATTTCCTATTATTTATAAAATACTATATATTGACTTATTATATTCTATTTATATTTTGAGTAACGAATTTAGACATATAATAAAGTTACGATAACGACGATAATAATAAAATGTTAATTTCGTTAGAAATGCTATTTTTATACATTTCACTTGTTTTAATAACTTACGAATTTTCTATACCAAAATTTTTACTTTAAGTAAGTTTCTAAAATTAGTAAGTTTCTATTTATAGAAAGTTTCCCTTTTAATATAAAATGTTGATTTCTTTTATCCTCATATTATTTATATTGATTATATTTATTTTTGAATGTCGATAATGACTATTTTGGAGTTATGGAATAAAGATAAGTGTGGGGTTGGAGTAATATAGTCTGGGATGTACGTTTTTGCCATCAGCTATAAAGTCGGTGTGCCTATTTGGGGCACATTTGGTCGTTGAACTGGGCGTAGTTTCGCCCAGGAGAGTGTATGTTTTGACCTTAAGCTAGATATCGCATCGTGTTAGTCGCCGTCAGCTGAACTAGACATATTTGTTTTCTAGGAGGGGTATGCACTACTTAAACCAGGACCTCGATGCACGCAGTCCTGTTATAGTTGAGTTGCCTAGTTAGAGACTGGATTCTGTTATGAGTTAAGTCTACAGTTCTCGAAACTAGTTTTCAGTATTATCCTAGTGAAAGTCTAGCCTTGTGCACACTGATTGAATTTCCATAACGCCAGTTTTGAATATTATTATTATCGATTGATTTTTGATTTGTAGGTTGGCAAATGTTTTGAGTTTTCTCCGAAAACTTATTTTATTATATCGTTTTAATGTTTTCCATTTTAATTATTTTGATACAGTAATACTATTATTTTTCCATATGATATAATATGGCTGGGAGAACGTCCGAGTTACTCCCCACTGACGTGGTTGTTATGTTTATAACATGACAGGTATTTGCTGCTGGGTTTTGGGTGTGAGCTAGCGAGTAGCATGGATCCTACTCTTTCTTCATTCATGTTTATTTATGGCTTTTTTTGTAACCCTATTTGGAGAATATTTATTTTAGCCCTTTTGTAAAAAGTGGCCTCTGTATTGACTGGCCGTTGTTTTATTAAAATATAGAACATCAGTGTGTTTTAATCCCAAATCTACAGTGTTTCCGCCACTGTATTGCGTTAGAATTTCTAAGTGATTACAGTCAGGGTACTAATTTCCTTTTTCGAAACTTGCCTTAGTTCGAAAGTTCGACGTTGTTTTGTGGTTCGTGCAGGTTTGGCTACAAAAGAGGCTTGGTTTGATCGAGCCTCATCGTTCCGTCAATTGCTATAGCTATAAAGGTTTCACGAGTCGTAAGATGGCGCAACCATGGAACGATGGCTATACCGAATAAGTATGAGGTTCCTACTTGCAGGCTAATGGACGGGTTGATATTAGGTGGACAATCCCGTGGTGGCGTATCAGTGGACAGGTTGGGTTTCCGTTCTCATCATTGACTCATACTATGCAGATACTGTCCTTAAGGGATCAGGTTTACATTTACCTGGGTGAGTTAACGCGCCAAATGGGTGTAAGGCGAACTGTGTCAGAGGTTCCTGAGGATGCCCCTAAGTCTCTTCCGTGGACGGAAAGTTCTCTCAAAGAGTTTGGAATGTCTTGTAGACATAGGTTTTCTCGTCCCGTCATTATAGAAAGTGCTCGAACGTCAAACCCTACTTGTTCCCGACGGGGAGCTTAAGGATATCCGTCAGGACAGGGCAAGTCGAAAGTTAGGAAAACTGCGAAGCTAAAGGATAAGTAGGTGACTCGAGTTGACGTCACTAAGTACTCAACCAAAGACAGTGTTACCAATCCCAGTGTTGTCAGTTCATCTAAACGGGCCAAGACTGACAAGACCCATATGGAAAATGTGAGTGAGGAGGGAAAGTGGGATTGGCTGGACGCGCCTTTGGCTAGGGTGGTGGAAGCTTATGTTCAGAGGGTTGATGGTGAGAGACCCGAGCAAGCACACCCGAATGGCATGGGAAAGGAAAAGTTGGACTGGTAGAGCCCAGCTGTTTTAGTACTATATTGTATTAATTGATATTATGTGGCGTATTAGTACTAGTTTTTCCTGAGGTTTGCTTGACATGTTGTCATTTTCCGGGGTGGCCGGAAATTAGATGCTTGATGTAAAGGGGAAAGGCTTATTTAATCGATTTTGCGTTAATGAGAAGCACATTTTTTGTTTTATTTTATTATTATTATTTTTTTTTCTGGTGGCTTGCAACTCGACTCTTCATTTTGCCCTGAGCGCCCTTTCGATTTTTCACTCCGTCCTCGGCTCACCTTTTTTGCTCTTTTTTTTACGGCTCACAACTCAATTCTTCATTTTGCCTGGGGCACCCTTTCGGGTTTTCACCCCATCCTCGGCTCGTCGTTTGTGCTTCATCATTGAAATCACTCGTTAATCGGGACATAAGGGGTTCCGATTTGCATGTGAATCGAGTAATCGATATTGTTATTTTTGTTTGTTGTACCCTTGGAAGGGTTGCCTACGTATCCGTGTTTAGACGGAATCAAACCATGTTTGTAGTTCATAAATGTGAGTGATTTTACTTTAGACTCGTTATGCCAATTATCGATGCGAATTATTTTAAGCGTTTTGCATGGGTTTTCACCCTAGTTTAGAGATCAGGATGAGGTTGCTTTAGGAGGTTAAGGATAGTATCATTTAAGCTGGTCCATGTTGGTTGGGGTCGAGAATTCTTGACCATCTAGGTCAGTAAGGATCACGGCGCCCCCCATGAGTATCTTCCTGATGAGGTAAGGGCCCACCCAGTTTGGTTTAAATTTCCCTCAAGGGTCGACGGGAAGGGGTGCTCTAATGGATTTGACTACTAAGTCTCCCTCATGTATGTTTCGGGATTTGACTCGTTTGTTAAAGGCTCGTTGTATTCTTTGTTGGTAGGCTTGCACGTTGGTTAGTGCGTGTATCCTACGCTCATCTAGGAGTTCTAGCCCATCGTAACGCTTTTGGTTCCACTCTTCTTCGAGAATGCTGCTTTCGGCTAGTATCCTTAGCGAGGGTATTTCTAATTCTATCGGTTGTACGACTTCAGACCCGTAGGTTAGGTAGCAAGGTGTGGCTCCGGTTGGAGTTCGGTAAGAGGTTCGGTATCCCCATAATGCGAAAGGTATCTTGTTGGGTCAATCCCGATAGTTGTCTATCATTTTTTTAAGGATTGTAACGATGGTTTTGTTTGCTGCTTCCACAGCCCCGTTTGTCTGAGGCCTGTAGGATGAGGAATTCTGTCGTTGGATTTTGTATTTGTCTAGGATTTTTTGGGTGTCGGCCCTAAAGTGAGCCCCCTGGTCACTGATGATTTCGTGTGGTACGCCATAGCGGTAGATGATGTTGTTTTGTAGGAATTTAACTACTTGTTTGGAGGTTAGTATGGTGTAAGAGGTTGCTTCTGCCCATTTAGTAAAGTAACCGACAACCACATGTATAAAACAGTGTCCGCCCATTTGGGTGTACCTTTCCTATGATGTCTATTCCCCAGGTAGAGAAGGGCCAAGATGTTGTTGTGGTGTGGAGCGGGTATGGTGGTAGGTGTTGGATGTTGGCGAATATTTGACCGTTGTGACAGGGACGGACATGACGCCGGCACCTCTAGGGTGATCTAGTAATAGCCTAATCTCATTATTTTTCGGGCTAATAGGTGTGCGCTCATGTGGGGTCCGCATTCTTCATCATGTACTTCTTCCATGACTTTTTCGGATTGGGTTTTGGTTATGCATCTAACGAGTACTCCTTGCGGGGTTCGCTTGTGTAGTAACCCTTGGCTTAGGACGTAGTGGGCAGCTTGTATTCTCAAGGCTCTTTTGTTTTTGGTGTTTGTGTTAGGCGGGTGTGATCAGTTGGTTTTGAAGTCTAGGATCGCTTTGTACCAGGGTTCGTCTGGGATGTGATCGGTTTCAATGTTGTGGATGTAGGCGGGTTGCTCACTTCTATCTATGCAGATAGGCATAGAAAAAAGGTTGTCGGGCATGTTTATTAGTGAGGCTAGCTTGGATAGGGCGTCTATGAAGTTGATTTCGGTGAACTCTCAGGATATTGTCTCTATTTTGGTTTGGTATGGAGCTAGGCTTTCGCTATAGACCTTCCAGGTACCTGTGGCTTGGTTGACTAGTAAGGATGAATCTCCGTGGACTCTAAGGTTTTTAATCCCTAGTGCTACGGCGGTTTTTACCCTATTAGGCAAGCTTCGTATTCGGCTACGTTGTTGGTTACTGAGAAGTCTATTTTGACTGGTATGGGTGTGTGGTCACCTACCGAGGATATCAAGAGGATTCCTACACCATAACCCCTTAGGCTTGAGGCGCTGTCGAAGTATAGGTCCCATGACTCGTTTTCGGCGAATAACATGTCTTCGTCAGGGAAGGACCATGTATCGGTTGTGGGAGTTTCTTCTATTGTGTTTTCGGCTACTAAATCGGCTACAGCTTTCCCTTTAATGACCTTAACGGGTGTATAGGTTAAGTCGAACTCCACCAACATAAGAGTCCATCGGGCTAATCGTTCATTGAGGATGGGTTTTTCGAAAATATATTTGATGGGATCCATTTTTTAATATACGTGTACGATATGGCTAAGCATATAGTGCCTGAGTTTTTTGGTTGACCATACTTGCGTAAGGCAGGTCCTCTCTAGGGGTGTGTATTTTGTTTCATACTCGAGGAATTTCTTTTTTTTTTTGGGTAAATGGTAAAAAATTGAATAAAATAATAATGTTTACATGATATGTGACCCGTGGGTCATACATTACATTGCAATTTTCTTAATCCATATCCTATCTTTAGTGGTGAATTTACTACTATTACATTCCTGTATTTTCTGTATTACCTCTTGCTTAATTCGAGCCACCACGAAATCAGGTCTATAGACGGAAGAATCAATCCTTGCTTTGTTCCTCTCATGCCAGATATTATAAGTGACATCGTTAATGATAGCATTCATCACCTGTCTTTGCATCTTCGATCCTTTTCTCTTCAATCTCCACTCCTGTAATCCTGAACACAGGACGTCCATGCTCCGCCACTTGTTCACCAGCGTAGTCAAACGCATACTGTACTCACACTCACAAAATAAATGCTCCCTAGTTTCAGTAACAGACCCACAGATACAACACTCATCATCTGCTGTCACCTGCAGTTTGTACAGTTTGTCCTTGACATCTAACGCATTATATTGATATAGCCAGCTAATCATTTGATGTTTAGGAGTCGTTCATATGTTCTAGACCAAGCTCCACCAGTTCACCTCTTCTCCTTGCTCCGTGATCCACTCATTGCCCTTCCTGATGGAGTATCTCTTACTTGCACAATTCTGTCATTCATTGACAGTATACGTAGGCTTGAGTAAGTTCTTAACCTTACATACTTTCTTCCACGTCCATGTTGAGTCCGTAGCAGGTTCGTACGTGAGCCAGTCCGTCCCTTTGAGGTAAATTTGGTGAACCTACTTCACCCGTAAGGTATCAGCTTTGTTTTGTATCCATCAAACCATTTTGCCCAACGCAACCTTGTTCCCAATGCCATCATCTTTCAAACCCAACCCCCCCCCCCCCCCCTCCTTAATCGGACGATAAATCTTCTTCCACGACACAATGGGGGTTCTTTTGTACTCAGTACTTCCATCCCACAAGAAATTTCTACATAAGGCTTCAATATTCTTAATAACTCTCGAGGGAATCATGAAAATCAATGCCCAATAGTTATGAAAAGTCTTAAGAACTGCTTGAACTAGGACTAACCGACCTGCGTAATTTCCTAGCACCAAGCATTCTAATTCTCTCCATTTTGTTATCGATAAGAGGCTTGCAATCTTTATCATTCAATTTTGACGGTTTGATAGGAACTCCTAGATACCTGAAAGGTAGTTGACCCTCCACACATCCAGAAACAGCTGTTATGTCTTCCTTTATCTGCTTAGATACTCCATTAAAATACACTTTTGATTTGCCAGGACTCATTTTGAGACCAGAAGCCCGTGAAAAGGTAGCAAAGGTCCTGAGTAGGATCATGATCGATTTAATGTCCCATTTGCAGAATAAGAGTAAGTCATCAGCAAACATTAGACTACTGAGCATCATAGGACCAAAGAGGGGGTGAAACCTGAAGTCCATACTATTAGTAGTGTGATCAAGCAGCCTGGTAAGGTACTCCATACATATAGTGAAGAGTAAAGGGGACAAAGGATCCCCTTGCCTTAACCCTCTCTTCCTTCTAACGAAACCAAAAGTACAACCATTCAAGTTCAATGAAAATGAAGCAGTCGTAACCCATTCCATAATCAAAGCACTGAATTGGGGAGGGAAATCCAAGACAGTCAGCATTTGCTCAAGAAAGCTCCATTCCACGCTGTCATAAGCCTTCTGTAGGTCAATTTTGAAGATAAAACGAGGAGAAACCGATTTTCTTCCATATAGCTTGATAAGGTCCTGACAAATTAGGATGTTCTCCAATATATTTCGTCCCTGAATAAAGCCACCCTGACTTTTAGATATAATGTGAGGAAGAACCAGGGCCAATCTATTGCACAACAGCTTTGAGATACACTTATAGACCATATTACAGTCGGCAATCGGACAGAATTGCTCGAGGAATTTCTTACTGATATAGTAAATGGCTCTCTCTTCTTTGTCGATGGTTTGTGCTAGCATGGCTCCCTTTGCGGTTTCGGTTACGGTGAGGTATAGGGAAAGTGGTATTCCTTTTTTGGGAGGCATTAACACCGGGGGGGTCGGGTTAGTATTTTCTTTACTTTGTCAAAGGCTTTTTGGCACTTATCGTCCCAAACGGTTGGTTCGATGATTTTGAGCTTCTTGAAGATGGGTTCGCAGACCATGGTTAGTTTGACTATAAAACGGCTGATGTATTGTACTTTTCCTAGGAATCCCCTGATCTCTTTTTCGTTTTTGGGTGCGGACATGTCTAGTAAGGCTTTTATTTTGAATGGGTCTATTTCGATTCCTCGCTGGCTCACAACATGATCTAAAATTTTCCCGAATGTGACCCCAAAGGCGCATTTTTGTGGGTTAAGCCTCATATTGTATTGACGTAGGCGTTTGAAGAATTTTTTGAGAGCCGGGACATGCCCTTCTCGGTTTTGTGATTTGACTACCATATCATCTACATATACCTCGACTTCTTTGTGCATCATGTCGTGTAGAAGTGTGGTAGCGGTTCTTTGGTAGGTTGCCCCGACATTCTTAAGTCCGAAAGGCATGACCGAGTAACAATATGTCCTCCAAGGTGTTGTAAAGGTTGTTTTAGACATATCCTCTTTGGCCATTTTTATTTGGTTGTAGCCGGCATACCCGTTCATGAAGGAGAGTAAGGCGTGTCAGCGGTGTTGTCCACTAGGATATCTACGTGAGGTAAACGGAAGTCGTCTTTTGGGCGGGCTTTGTTAAGGTCTTGGAAATCAACACAGACTCGGATTTTCCCGTCCTTTTTGGGAAAGCGTTCTATGTTGGCTACCCAGTCAGAGTATTCGGAAACGTGAATGAATCCGGCTTTGAATTGTTTTTCTACCTCCTCTTTGACCTTAAGGGCCCATTCGGGTCGCATACGGCATAATTTTTGTTTTATTGGTTTAAATCCGAGTTTGATCGGGATTTGGTGTTTGGCGATGTCTCGGTCTATGCCTGGCATGTGACCAGGCGACTGAGTTCTGGTGCGCCTGAGCCCAAGCGTCCTAGAGGTAGATTTGAAATGCGCGAGCAACTATAAATACCCTCCCCCCCATTCATTTCAACACACAATTAACGAATTCGTAAACCACTTCTCTCACAATTCGCTCTCCCCATCTTCTTCTCTAACTTAGATCGCACTCCGACACTAAGTACGATCCACTTGATCATTGTTCTGATAAGCGAATCGACGCTAATCCTCACTCTCGAGCACTCCACTCGACCTGAGGAGCACCCGCGCTCGACTAGCCGACTCCGAGCATAGTAGCGAAGCTCTGCCGGATTCACCGCAGAATCAGCTGTAGTAGCGAAGCTCTGCCGAATTCACCGCAGGACAAGTTAGGAGGATCCGCCTCGAAGTCGAATCGTCACTAGGTTGTCGTCTAAACAAAACTTTACATTTCTGTACTTTTATAATGCACTTCGATAATGTCAAATATGGACACTAGGTCCATGACACATCCTAAAACACGTAACGTCCTCAACTCCAACCATAAGCACTGAAACACCTTAACTAAACCCGAGTAGTTCCGAGATCCGTTCTCAACCTTATATGCATTGTGTTTTTTTTAGTGTACGCTCCGAGGGTGCAACTTCTCACTGCGTGATTTACTTACATTTCGCATTTACAGCTTTCGTATGATTTACCTCTTTTATGACTTTATAATCGCATGCTAAATCACTTAACACAGAATTCAAAACGTAAAAAGCTAAAACTGAACAAAGTGATGGTCGGGTTCCATATTAATCACGGTGCTCACCATGCATGGTTCGATGCATCCCTATTAATACCGAGTCGACGCATCTTAAGTTGAATACCAGGTAAGGTATACAACGAGAATGACTAATATCCGTATTATCGCATTAAATATGATTTGCTAATACGTATAATATCTAGTATTCACTACTCTTCTATGTGCATCTTTTCATGGCCTGCCTGTCACGTGAAATTGCATGCAAAGAATGTAAACACAACTACTTCGACGACAAAAACTTACTTCCCTTTAAACAACCGACATAGCAAAGACATAGGGTTAAAACAACGGATGTTATCGTACTTCCGCCACAATTAAGGAACAAAGTTATCAGCCCACCGATTGATTAGTAGAGACCACTATTTGGGGGCAGGATTGGGTGTCGATGTCTAGCGGGCGTTGGCTTCCCAATACGTACCATCACCCCTTACTCAGAATCGACGGTTTCCGGATGTCCGAAACCATTGGCAATGAGAGTCATTCCAGACATGGAGTGCTGAAGGGTACAAGTCTTTATCTTTAGGTCCCGTGCCACTCAACTTTGAGCCAGCTGAGGATCAAAGTTGATTTGAATGGTTTCTGAGTCCCCATAATTGACTCGGTGGGGACTCCACAAATCGGCAACGAATTCGGTTCAGTAAAAAGGTCGTCTTACCAAACATATCGGCCTTTAAACACTTACAACCACGTCTCGATCGATTCTAAGGGAAACACGGGTGCCCGCATCCGTTTAGTACTATCCGAATCGTCAACCAAATCAAGGTCCGACACGTCGCCCCGAACGCGAGATCGGACCGGTCCCCGACCGGGAGGGGGAAAGCAAAAACGATTCCCGTAGTAGCGGCGAGCGAAGTGGCCGCGACAAACCGCGAGGTCCCGCGCGGGCGCGCGCGGGCTGCCGGGAGGTGTGGACGGGAATCCACTGTTTGGCGACTCCACTGGGGATTTGGAAACAAGTTTCCAGCGGTGGTGTAACTCGAACGAGGTCGGTGAAGCTCATTTCCTAGTTCCTTATTGTGGTCACTATAGGTTTTGGCCCTAAAAGCCCACCCTAACCGATATTAGGACCAATCGAACTCTTCGCGGTAAGATCCTTCGGACACGCGTAGAAACCCTCGATTGACGCTTCGGCCGTCTAAGGTAGCCACGCATTCCTTGGATGTACCAAGTAAGCAAACGGTATGACACTCACCTCCCCAGGTGACCTGTCGTCGCCTAAGCAAAGGTTATTCGTGGACGGTAGCCTACCCTAACCTACCCGTGTCTACATCCTGCATGAGTGTACGTATTCCTAGTTATGTGTAGTGTGTTTGACAACCCAAATAAAACATTAAAAATCGGATTCAACCACGACAACAAATTGAATCGAACCCAACTCCGTATTCAAAAAACGACATCTTCTTTTCAAAATCGCCTTTGAAGCGCCGATGCTCTGGCCAAATTAAAATTATTTTCAAAATCATTTTAGCGCCGTCACCATGGCCAATTTTACACTCAGCACTTTCAGAAGACACTTTTGAGTGCCATTACGTTGGCCAAAACGAAACTCGTCATTTTAAAAAACAACAACGACCTACCGTTAGTGTTACCAAACTCCCAACCAATGGGATCGAGATAGCTTATACGGTTACATTTTGTTTTCAAAACATTCACACACATACCGTTACTATTACCAAACTTCCGACTAATGGGATCAAGGTACCTCATACGGTCACATTTTGCTTTTAAAACATTCACACACATACCGTTACTATTACCAAGTTCCCAGTTAATGGGATCAAGGCAAGTAAAACGGTCACATTTTTCGAAGCATTTTTTTAGCACACACCGTAACATACCGAAACTTCAATTAATGAAATCAGGGGAACCAAAACGGTTATACCCACAAAACATTTATACACACACACCGTCACCACCATCGAAATTCCAATCAATAGAATCGACACATGCGGTCGCACGTTTTTAAAAGTTTTTCCAAAAACACTTTCACCACCTAACCGTTACTACTACCAAGTTCCCAGTTAATGGGATCAAGGCAAGTAAAACGGTCACATTTTTCGAAGCATTTTTTTAGCACACACCGTAACATACCGAAACTTCAATTAATGAAGTCAGGGGAACCAAAACGGTTATACCCACGAAACATTTATACACACACACCGTCACCACAATCGAAATTCCAATCAATAGAATCGACACATGCGGTCGCACGTTTTTAAAAGTTTTTCCAAAAACACTTTCACCACCTAAATTCTGTAATAAGAATGTGGTCACAACTTCAAAACACCATCACAAACATCACTTTCTCTCACGAACACCCTTTACATCGCGAATTTCGAACTACTAATTAATAGTAGTCTCGATAAAAATGCAACGTCATAATTTTTCAAAACCGGTTCTTTCACAACCGCGCTTCTTTTACAAAATCATAACTTACACTTTTGCTACCGTCAAAACCTCGACGCTCATATAGCCACACTTTTATACACACCACAAACGATGTCATCAAACCATCGTAATACCAATTTTAAAACCCATCCGCATTCGAAAACATCAAACTCTTTGATTCCGAGCCGGGATTATCGAGATCAACTCCTTACGTCGTACAACCGTGTGATTAACTGTCTGTGTTAGTTACTAAGGTCACCTCCACCCGAGGTCCTTACATTTTGGGTCGTCTCGTCTCGAGAAGTCCTCTCTTATAAATCTCACTCCTGAGATTTATGTCAAATCGTCTCGTGCTAGAAACACAAGTCTGGCGCTACGCCGAATACACCAAGAGTCAAAATCACCCGAGTCCCTAATTTGATAACCGCAAAACACGCACAAATCAAAGGGTCTCATTCCCGTGTCGCTCACCTATGAGCATTCCTTGAGTCTTTAAGCCTTCTGGTAGAATCGTTCTTATCAATACCACCCCTTCCGCAGTCATCTCAGGAGATTCAAGCATAGATGCGAGTAACCATAGTGGGGACGACACCAGACAGTCCGGGGATAACACCATAGGAACCTTGGCCAATATCATCCGGGACTTACAGGCCACCATCATTACCATGAACGCATCCGTAAATAGCATTGATTCCCGCCTAGGCCACCTGGAAGATAAGGCCTCTGATGAACACCATAACCGGGTCCTCAACAGGGTCCTCTACACCCTTAGACAATGTTCCCATCGGAATTACCCCTAGTGATCCTGTTACACCACCCCACGACGACATCCTACAGTCTGCCATGAGTCGCACAGATTTCCTTGAAAACCAAATGCGCCTAAACCAAGGAAACAATGTCCACCTCGAAAACCACCGAAAGTTCGAGATGGTAAACGACCAACTACCAGAAAACTTTTCCCTAGCCGACATACCCCAGTTCAAAGGAACTGAGAACCCCCTCAACCACATCCGGGCCTTTAAGGATTACATGGCCTTTAAGGGAGTCAAACCTAGTCTTTTCACTAGAATATTCACATCCTCTTTAGGTGACACACCACGGTATTGGTTCTACTCCCTTGACCCCAAAAAGATATCCACCTGGGATGACATCTCCATAGAATTTGCAAAGCAATACGTGGATAACTCCGAAACACAAGTAACCATCCGAAGTCTCGAAGTCCTTTCCCAAAACGAGAAGGAAGGCTTCTCCGAATTCTTGACTAGGTGGAAAAAGGTCAGCACCCAATTATTAAACCTCCCCGATGAGGCCACCTTAGTAGAGAAATTTGTCAATAACCTCATACCCACTTACACCTCTCACCTTAGGTACTAAAATATCCACACCTTCAAGGAATTGTCTACCCTAGGAATACGCCTAGAAGACGATATGAAGAAGGGAATGTTCTCCAAAATAATTGGGAAGGGCTATCAAGGACCAACTACATCCACGGGAACCTGCTCCTAAGGGACATCCGGGAATAGCAAAACCGAAGAAGTACACCTAGTCGAACCAACCACCCGGAGAAGAACAAACTTCACCCCTAGAACATTCTCCAAACTAGGCATCACATACTCCGAAGTTCTAAAAAGGCTAACCGAGCAAGGGAAGCTCAAACTCATAGGCCCTACCCTAGAACCATCCGCGGATAGAAAATGAAAGTCATGGGATGTCAATAAATATTGCCATTACCACCATGGCAATGGGCATGATACTGAATCTTGCTTACGACTCAAACATGTCATACAAGACATGATCAAAAATGGGACGATCCCTCTCCCCCCACCCGAGACACAAAACAATACCACAAACCCCTTTAGCGTTCACGCTGTCTTTGACGACACCATCGATTGTTCCCACCTCGACCCTATTGAGGAGGATGTCCTAAATATCGAGGAAGATCCCGACAACCACACGGAACACAAACTCGTTGACCCCACAGAACATGCAACGATTGAGAGCCTAACCTACCTAGTTTCACAAATACACCCCCTACTGTTAAGAATCGAAGCCAGGATAGCCCGCATTGAGAAAAACTTGGGGAAATCCTTGAGCCTCCTACCTCAGATTGCAACGGGTCCATTGGGGGAAGCAATGTGGGGACACCAAAAACCTTAGAGCCAAAGCAAAAGTATACCCAAATTGGGGTTAGCTACGCATCCGTACTACGAAGGTTGACATTCCTCCGCCTCCTACGACCTATAGGACCAATGGCCGACCCTCCATTAAACCACAGATCCTTCCATTGGTCTAAAGAAAAATACTATCACTATCATAGGGGTAACGGTCATGACACAGAGTCCTGCGCACTCCAAAAAGATAAAATAGAGGGGTTAATAAACACGGGAGTCGTGAAAACCGCACTACTGACAAAAAGACCTACCCACTTCCTCATGGACAATTCCGAGGAAGTAGGCCTCTGACTCCTCAAACACTTTGGGCTATCCCACGACCAAGCACTAACAATGTTAACAGCCAACGGGCTCCTATGTCCCCTGGCTCCAACGCCCGATCCACCCTCCGGTAGGAGGCCAATACACTGGAACGGTAGCATATGGTGTCGGTACCACCAAGGTCGTGGGCATGACATTAGTGAATGCCGCGAATTCCGACAACAGGTCCGCTACCTCATCCAAGAGGAAAAGTTTGGGGCGTATCCAGAATACGAGAACACACATGCACCCGCCAAGATGTGTAAATCCGTGTCCGAGTCAGAGTCTAATTCGTCTTAGGGTCCAGACTTAAATACTAATAAATGTCTTTTCTTTTTTTGCATATCGAGTCAGGAGGTGTGAGGGGACCTCTCCTCCACCTCCCCAAAAACAATATCTCAGGCACATAGCCCACTTATTATCAATAAAGAAATAAACTTTTCTCTTTTTTTACAACGCGCCTCGACAATCGCTTAATAATGCACTTCCTCGCTTAAAACTCAATAATATGCCATTTATCGATAACAATCAAACATATCTCAAAACAACAAGGAATTACAAGAACCGAGATCCCGTGTTCTTTTTTTAACTATTCCATTGTCTGGTATAGAAAGCCACATAATTATCCCTTAGAATGAGCATTACTAAATCCTATGACGAATCTAGATAGTCTCTTAGCTTATGATCAAAGACGGAAGACAAACTCATTTCCCACAATAAGCATCCCCTAAATAAAGACCGACCAATTTCTACCATAGGTGTTAGTCTAACAAAAAGTCTTAAATGGCCAAAAGGAGCCAAAATAAAAAAACAAGGCCAAGCCAGACCGGCCCAATTCAATGTTCAAGACCGAACTCAATGGTCAAAATCAAATCCAAATCCCAACCATCCAATTCAATTCCAAATACAAGTCCGAACAAAGAGTAAAAGTGAACAGACCGTTCAGCTAGAACCAAATATTAGCCTCCCTACATTACAACCCTTAAGACCTTCCCGAGACACTTGTTAGGAGACAGTCCGGAACTTTGAGGATTCAAGCTCAATAGGATAATCCCAACCGTTAGGGCCAGACATGGAGATCCCACGTAACTTACATCCCGCCCGATTAAAGCCTGAGTCATTTTTACTCAGCTTCCTCTTTTCTACCACATTACGCAACCTTAGCCCATAGCCTTAACTCCACAAAAATCAAACTCCAGATTTCGATCCATCAAAACCTCTTACTACATAACTCCACATTCCAAAACCATCCAAACCAACCGCCCTGACCTAAACGCGGTGTCTCGATAATTTTCACTTTCAAGAGGTCACACCCGATCACTTTACCCTAGTTCTTAAATTAGGGTGAAAACCCATGTAATACACCCTGAACATCTCACAACGATAATTGGCATAACGAGTCTAAAGCAAAATCACTCACATCTATTATGAACTACGAACATGGCTTGATTCCGTCAAAACACAGATACGTAGGCAACCTCTCCAAGGGTACAACCAACAAAAATAACAAAATCGATTACTCGATTCGCATGCAAGTCGATAACACCCTTATGTTCCGATTAACGAGTGATTTCAATGACGAAGCACAAAAGATGAGCCGAGGACGGGGTGAAAACCCGAAAGGGCGCCCCAGACAAATGAAGAAACGAGTTAGACATCGTAAAAAAATGACGAGCCGAGGACGGGGCGAAAACCCGAAAGGGCGCCACGGGCAAAATAAAGAATCAAGTTGCGAGCCGTCAAATAAAAGGAAAAAAAAGAGCAAAAAAAAAGCAAAAAAGAAAGGTGAGCCGAGGACGGAGTGAAAACCCGAAAGGGCGCTCCGGGGAAAATGAAGAATCGAGTTGCGAGCCACCAAAAAAAATGTGCTTATCATTAATACAAGAATCAGTTAAATCAAGCCTTTGTCGAGGCCCTTTACGTCGAGCATCTAATACCCGGCTACCCCGGAAAACGACAACATGTCAAGCAAACCTTACAAAAAACTAGTACTAATACGCCGCATAATATCAATTAATACAACATAACACTAAACGGTTGGGCTTTACCGGTCCAACTTTCCTTTCCCTTGCCATTCGGGTGTGCTTGCTCAGGTCTCCCACCATAGACCCTCTGAACACAAGCTTCGACTACCCTAGCAAAAGGCGAGTCCAGCCAATCCCACTTCCCCTCCTCACTCACATTTTCAATATGGGTCTTATCAGTCTTGGCCCGTTTAGATGAACTGATAGCACTAGGATCGGTAACACTGTCTTTGGTCGAGTACTTAGTGACGTCAACTCGACTCGCCTCCTTATCCTCTAGCATCGCGGTTTTCCTAACATTCGACTTACCCTGTTCTGGCAGATATCCCTAAGCTCCCCGCCGGGAACAAGTAGGGTCTGTCGGTTGAGCACTTTCTGTACTAACGGGACGTGAAAACCTCTGTCTCCAAGACATTCCAAACTCCCTGAGAGAACTTTCTGTCCACGGATAAGACTTAGGGGCCTCATCATCAGTAACCTCTGATACAGTTCGCTTCACACCCATTTGGCGCGATAACTCGCTCGAGTAAATGTAAACCTGATCCCTTAAGGACAATATTTGCATAGTATGAGTCGACGATGAGAACGGAAACCCAACCGGTCCACTAATATGCCACCACGGGACTGTCCACCTAATATCAACCCGCCCTTTAGCCTGTAAGAAGGAACATCATCCTTCTTCAGTATAACCATCGTTCCATGGTTGCGCCCATTTTACGACACGTGAATCCTTTGTAACTGTAACCCTTAAGGATCGAGGGGGCTCGATCAAACCAAGCCTCTCTTGTAGCCAAACCTGCACCAACCACAAAACAACGTCAAACTTTCGAACTATGGCAAGTTTCGAAATGGGAAAGTAGTACCCCCAGCATACCAGCAAAACGATCATAGAACCCCGAAAGGGAGTACGACGTATCTCCGCACGAGCATCGAGACACATGACGAGCTCACCTAGAATAAGCAAAGAGGGTGATCACCCATGCTCCATTCCCATTACAACATCCAAAACCCATAGACTACCCCAACCTTCATGCACTGACGCGTCCTCAAAAAGGTAGTAGTATGCCACCGCAGTATTAAGAGCCCGTTTACAAGCCAAAGGCGAAATATCACGAGAGACTTTACGTGAGAATGTCCTAACAAACAACTTTAGGTCAACACCACCTACCCCAAAGAAAGCCCCAGTCTATTCCAAAGAAATATCCAAAAAATGGCGAAATCGTTCCACGAAGGTGTCATCTCCTAGGGGTATACAAGGTCGAACAGAACACCACCCACCTATAGCATCTATTTCCTCGGAAAAGGGACAAACATTACCTCCCGGGAAAATAAAAACATGGTTCTTAACATCCCAAAAACTAGAACACGCCAACAAGAAGTTATCTTGCACCTTAACCTGCCTTAGCGCGGTAACCACAGACAAACCATCACCTGGACAAACCTCAAGGTCACATTTCCTAAGATGACCCATCCACTTGGTTAAGACACTCCCAAAACCCGACATGACTCAAAATAATACAAAGAAGCTATAAGGACACTATGGATAATCTAGTATGTCTAAAACGAGCGCTCATAACCCACATATATAGCCCTAATCCCACAACAATTAGAAAATTACGGAAATTTCCATAATCGAGAATCGGGCCGCCTGAGCCCAGGTGCCCCAAAACCGGGCCGCCCGAACCCGAGCGACCCAGATTCAAGCCACCCAGGCCCAGGCGTTGAAGCCCTGAGCCATTAACCTCCCAAGCATCCGAATTCCTTGTTGTCGGCCATGCTTTACCTCCATCACCCATCACTTGACAACCCGGGACATCGAGAACGACCTCTTGAAGTCACTAAACACCCTTTCCAAAAGCTAAAATGCCAGCGCAAGAGTGAAAGGTCAATACAGACGACACATTTCGCCCGTCGGACCCACCAGACTTAGACGTTTTTTTTTCTTTTTAGGGGGATAAGCTACCCCACCTAGGTGTGTTGTAGCCCCGAGTGGCATCGTCAATTCGCATATGTAGCCCAGTATGACATTATCATGAAGATATAAAAGAGTGGTCAAACTTTTTTTCGAAAGTGGTCTAACATTTTTCTTTATCTGCCTCATTTTTCTTTATCACACTTGTCTTCTTGCACCGAACACGTACTCGGTCGAAACACTTTAGTTACAAAGCATTTCTTACATTTTTGCACGTCTCGAGTCAAACGTTTTAATCGACGTACTACTTGATCCAACTCCCTGCTCAAACTAACGCATTTCAAAAATTTCGAAAATCATTTTCATACTCTCGTGCAATCCTAACGCATCAAAAACGTTCTAAACTACAACGAAATCGCAAGCAAATTAAACTTGAAGTGATTACTTGTCATCTAAGTCAACATTTCAAAAAGAAAAACGCAAGACTAACAAATCAATCAAAAATACTAAAAGTCTAAAATATACAAATTATACAAAATCCGAACACAAGTCGAGTTTACAAACTAGGGAGGACCCCTAGAGGCTGCGCCCACAGCTACTACAAACTCACCAATGTCGTCATCCAAGCCTAAATCCTCCAGCTCAACGGTGTCATCCATACCCGACAGCATATCTAGGGTAGCCGTCTCGTGAATTCCTCCGACATCCTCGGTAGCACCCGTAGCATGACCCTCAGCCTCAACCTCCCTCTCCGCCTCGGTCCCGAACCTAGCCTCACCCTGTGCCGAAGTCTCGCCTCGAGTCCGAGCCAGCTGCTCCTTAAGCTTAGCAATCTCATTATCCCGAGATCGCAGGAGTTGCAGCAACTTGGCCCCTTCCATCTCGAGTTTGGTCACTCAGGTTCTCAACTGCCTTATCATATCCAGAGTATCCTACAAATACACCTACACTTTAGGAAAAAGCACAACCAACCTAAGAAAACCGACCCTAGAAAACGCGTACTCACGGATCGAGGTTTCGAAGTATCACGGGAAGAGGCAGCAGCCGTGCTCGATGCATAGGCCCGGAAGCAGTTGGCAGTCTGCCACAACCGCTGATGGGAGATCGACGAAACCTGAAAGACAAAACCAAACAAATTACTCAAACAAAACCTAACCCTTAGAGCCAAGTTCAAGACAAAACCCGAAGCTTACCCGGTATACCCGGTCACGCCACCCCATCTCAGCCTCTATCTCCTCAGCAGAACACGGGGAAAAAGGCTCTGTAAAGACTACTCCAGCCACATCGACCCTGAGCAGTGTCAAGGGGAAGTCTGAGGGCTGAACGGCATCAGCCGGATCGGCCAACTGAAGGAACTGTAAACCGAGATAATACAAGCATAAACACACCAAACCAAACCAAACCAAAATGAAAGCCTAAACTAATAAGCACGGGTCAAGGTACTCATCAGACCGTTCACGATACGGCTAGAGACGTGCAAGTCGGGACGAAACAATAACTGATGACCGTCCCAATCTCGAACCCAAGGGGGATCATCGTAACCAACCTCCTCGCCCTCGTTGATGAGATCCGGGACATGGGTCCTCCTGGCAACCGTCACAGGCTATCTACGCCTTGTGACCCTATCAAAGTCAGCATTATTTATGGCCCCTAGTTCACGACGCTGCGAAGGAACGCTTCGTCGCCTCTTACGAACCCCTTGGAGAGTCAGCGAGCTCGTCCCGGCGGCCTCACTACTAGTGCTAGTCAAAGGAGCTCTCTCAGGACGCTCGGGGTTATCGCTAGCTGCAAAACAAAACAAAAGTACGCCTCTGGTTAGGTCAAAGCAACACAAACGGGTCAAAATAAGCTCAAAATTTTGGACGGAGATATCAAAACTCAGGAAGACCCGCTTGCACCAATTTTCGACCCCGATCGCAATAAAAGTGGTTTTGGGAAAATCCGACATCATTACGGTATCATTTGACAAGTCGTAAGCCACACAAACCCTCATGGAATGCCCTAGAGTACATTCTAACTCACAAAAGTCGACATGGAAGTCACCCATAAGGCCATAACGTCACAAACACTAGTTTAGGGAAATTACAAAGGTGAAGTACAGGAATAACCGGAAAAACGTTCCCTAAACCCTAGCATTTCGAAATTCCCCCATAGGAAGCCATTAAAGTACCTCAAAACTTCCCATCAAGCTAATAACTACCCTATCAAGCTCTATTCGACCCTAATTTAACAATGGGACCAAGAGTAAACATGGAAACCTAGAAAAACCAAAATGCCCAAATCGATTTTTAGGGTTTAAGCAAAGTCGACCCACAATCAACCCAACTAAGCACAAATCAACAATAAACGAGTAGAGAACACTTACCAGAGGTCGACATAATCATATATGGCGAAAATCGAGATAGAAATCGGTTGAGTGAAGTCGAGAACACGGGATTGAGTCGAAGGGTGCCGCGTGTTTTGATTTTAAGACGAATGACCCATTCCCCTTTTCTTTGCTGATTTTAAACAAGTCCGACCCTCAAAATCCTGGGCTCTCCATGTCAAGTGTTCTTATTTTGGGCTGCTGGGGGCTAGGCATCCAAAGATTAAAGTGCCCCCAGGACCCACGTCGTCTAACTATTCAGCCCAAAGCAAAGGCTGGAACAAATGGGGCATGGTACCCAATAGTCGCGTGACGCACCCTCCTATACTAAACAAGATAAGCAAGAATGGGAAAGTTTGTTACCTCCAACCAATAAAGCATGCCTCAAAACCTTCTCTGATCGAAATCAACCCCCAGCAAAAAACGAACGTGGAAATCTCCAACTAACAAGACCACTCATACCAAAGCACATGACAGTCCAAGCAAAATAACTCAATTCAATTCAAATTTAAGTTCAATTCAATTCAAATTCGATTGAATCCTAAAACATTCTAAAAAAAATCTGACCGAAACAAACTCGATTGAATCATAAAACTTTCGAAAAAAAAAATCTAACCGAAGCAAACTCGATTGAATCCTGAAACATTCAAAAAAAACAAATCTGACCGAAGCAAACCCGATTGAACTCTGAAACATTCGAAAAAACAAATCTGACCGAAGCAAATTCGAGTGAATCCTGAAACATTCGAAAAACAAATTTTAAACCCGTGAGCCTAACGAGTCCCAAAGCATTCTGAAGGCAATTCAAGTTCAAGTCAATTCAAACTCGAGTGAATCCTGAAGCATTCGAAAATTTTAAACCCGTAAGCCTAACGAATCCCAAAGCATTCTGAAGGTATTTCAAGTTCAAGTTCAATCAATTCAAGTTCAAGTTCAAGATTCAATCAATTCAAGCTCAAGTTCAAGTCAATCAATTCAAATCAATTCAAGTCAATTTAAATTCAAGTTCAAGTCAATTTTAAATGAGTCCCTGGTAGCACTGAATTCAAGTCAAGTCAAATTTAAATGAGCCCCTGGTAGAGCTCAAAATCAATTTAAACGAGTCCCTGGTATCACTCACTTCAACTCGATTCAAGTCAAGTCAATTTTAAATGAGTCTCTGGTAGCACTCAATTCAAATCAACTCAATTCAATTTTAAATGAGTTCCTGGTAGCACTCAATTTAATTCAATTCAATGAGTCCCTGGTAGCACTCAATCTCAATTCAATTCAATTTTAAATGAACCCTTGGTAGCGCTCAATTCAACTTTAAATGAGTCCCCGGTAGCACTCAATTTAATTCAATTCAATGAGCCCCTGGTAGAGCTCAATTCAACTTAATTTTAAATGAGCCCCTAGTAGCGCTCAATTCAATTTAATTCAATTTAATAAGCCCCTGGTAGCGCTCAATTCAAATTAATTCAATTTTAAATGATCCCCTGGTAGCGCTCAATTCAATTTAATTCAATTCAATCAGTCCCTGGTAGCACTCAATTCAAATCAATTCAATAGATTTCAATTCAATTCAATAAATCCCGAAGCACTCAAAACAATCAAATCAACCTGAAACAAGTCCCTAAGCAATCAATTCACGCCCCCCAAAAGAAGACCTAAAGCGAAAAGCAAAACCAAAATCAACACAACTATACGCCAAGGAGGTTAAACAAAAACTAAGACACCAATAAAAGATTTAAGCAAAAGGCCCATGCCAAAGACCGAAATTGTTAAAATAACAAGCCAAAGACAAGCTAGAAAACCCGGACTTGATCTCCGATAAGCAACCGCAGGCAAGGATGTCAGGTACGATTTCTAAGGCTTGGCTGGCGAGCCTCAAATGCGTAGTCAAACGGACTTAAAACGACCCGACTGGACAGCCACCAGGTCGTAATCCTCGATTGACCTAAGCGGCTATACTTTGACTTTTGCCTTGTCCAACCCTCAGTCAAAGTGGGGGCTTCTATAGACACCCAAATTCTAACCTGGTGGCTGTAGGGGTGCCCGACAAACACCCGATGACGATCGGACTACAACGCGACGTGAAATTATGATGTTTTAGATAGTTTTTTCTATAGAACAAATCAAATAGTTACTCGGAAAAATTAATTCAACATCAAGACAGCGTTAATCGTGTCATTACGGTTGCGTCAACACTAATTAGAGTCAATGCTGACACTGGGACCCCAAATTGGTCCGAAATATGCAAAGTCAAACCCGAGTCAACGAATCGGGCCGAGCAAACCTCAAGACACGCGCCCGAGCCCCACCCGGCGATCGACACTCTAGGGTTAGCGGGAGTTCTTAATCCCTAAGCAACGTCTATATACGCATCTTCTCCGTTTTGGAAAGTTTCAAAATTGGATCTTCAAAAATCCAGGCGCCCCACACCAGGGGTCTCAGTCTTCACGGGCATGACACCAGGCGACTGCGTTCTGCTGCCCCAGAGCCCAAGCGTCCTAGAGGTCGATTTGAACTGCGTGAGCAAATATAACTAACCCCCCCCCCCTTCCACTTCATTCATTTCAACACACAATTAACGAATTCGTGAACCACTTCTCTCACAGTTCGCTCTCCTCCTCTTCTTCTCTAACTTAGGTCACACTCCGACACTAAGTACGATCCACTCGATCGTTGTTTCCATAAGCGAATCGACACACAGTTTCATTTTGGCCAAAGTAATGGTGCTTAAAAGTGATGAGTGTAAAATTGGCCATGGTGACGGCGCTAAAATGCTTTTGGAAATAATTTTAATTTGGCCGGAGCATCAGTGCTTAAAAGGTGGTTTTGAAAAGAAGATGTCCTTTTGAAAACGGAGTTGGGTGCGGTTGAATATGTTGTCGTGGTTGAATTTGGATTTTAATGTTTTATTTGGGTTGTCAAACATGCTACACATAACTAGAAATGCGTACACTCGTGCAAGATGCAGACACGGGTAGGTTAGAGTAGGATACCGCCCACGAATAGTCTTTGCTTAGGTGACGACATGTCACCTGGGGAGGTGAGTGTCATACCGTTTGCTTAGTAACACTCATTTGGTACATCCACGGAATGCGTGGCTACTTTAGACGGCCGGAACGTCAATCGAGGGTCTCTCTGCGTGTCCGAAAGGACCTTACCGCGAAGAGGTCGATTGGTTCTAATATCAGATAGGGTGGGCTTTTTTAGGGCCAAAACCTGTAGTGACCAAGGAACTAGGAAATGAGCCTCACCAACCTCGTTCGAGTTACACCACCGCTGGAAACTTGTTTTCAATTCCCCAGCGGAGTCGCCAAACTGTGGACGCCCGTCCGCACCGCCCAGCGCCCAGCGCGCGCCCGCGCGGGACCTCCAGTTTGTCACGGTGGCCACCCACGCGGCCCCCTCCCATCGGGGGCCGGTCTGATCTCGCGTACGAGGCGATATGTTGGACCTCAATTTAGTTGACGATTAGGATAGTACTAGACGGACGCGGGCACCCGTGTTTCCGTTACAATCGATCGAGACGTGGTTGTAAGTGTTTAAAGGCCGATATGTTTGGTAAGACGACCTTTTTAGTGAATCGAATTCATTGCCAATTTGTGGAGTCGCCACCGAGTCAATTATGGAGACTCGGAAACCGTTCAAGTCAACTTTGATCCCTAGTCGACTCAAAGTTGAGTGGCACGGGACCTAAAGATAAAGACTTGTACCCTTAAGCACTCCATGCCTGAAATGACTCTAATTGTCAATGGTTTCGGACATCCGGAAACCGTCGATTATGAGTAAGGGGTGAGATTACATATTGGGAAGCCAACGTCCGATAGACACCGACACCCAATCCCGCCCGCACATAGCGGCCTCTACTAATCAATCGGTGGGCTGATAACTTTGTTCCTTAATTGTGGCGGAAGTACGATAACATCCGTTGTTTTAACCCTATGTCTCTGTTATGTCGGTTGTTTAAGGACAAGTAAGTTTTGTCGTCGAAGTAGTTGTATTTACATTCTTTGCATGCGATTTCACGTGACAAGCAGGCCATGAAAAGATGCACGTAGAAGAGTAGAGAGTACCAAGTATTATACGTATTAGAAAATCGGATTTAACGCGATAGTACAGATATTAGTCTTTCACGTGATATAGCTTACCTGGTATTCTGCTTAAGGCACTACAAAAATCAAGCCAGATTTGCGTCGGAAAAATCCGACGCAAATGGGAGATATCCGACGCAAATTAAAGATTGCGTCGGATTAACCGATGCAAAGGGCCGCCATTATTATTTGAAGCAAAAATTTTTTTTGCATCGCCTAATCCGACGCACGTGTTTTGCGTCGGCTAATCCGACAACAAGACATGGAGGTCCACGCCCCAGTCAATGGGCTTTGCGTGGGATTAGCTGACGCAAAGTCAACAAGATGTTTGACTTTGCGTCGGCTAATCCCACGCAAAGTACATTGGCTGCGAGGCTTTGCGTGGGATTAGCCGACGCAAAGTCAACAGGATGTTTGACTTTGCGTCGTCTAATCCCACGCAGAGAACATTGGCTGCGGGGCTTTGCGTGGGATTAGCCGACGCAAAGTCAAACATCCTGTTGACTTTGCGTCGGCTAATCCCACGCAAAGCCTATTTTTAAAAAAACCGTATCTTTGTTTTCAGCTCCCCATATGCGCGAAATAAAACAATCTGCAATTAAACAACCCACTCCTACAACAAACCACAACAGCAGCACATCCCAAACAAAAATCCATCAATAACTCCAAGCAAAGCTCTCGTACATATCTTCTTCACAAAACTCCACAAAACGAAACAAGCATAAACCAGTGTACTGTTATAGAAAATGAAAATATATTACAAAGACAACCAGCGCTAGGTTCAGAATTATATCTAGGAGTTGATAAAATATATACACACAATGCAACCAAAGTCTAACCAAGTAACATAAAAGAGATGCACTACCTACGAAAGGGACTCAATCCGGTCCGATCCATGTGGGTGACCATCGTTGTTGTCGTCGTCATCGCGCCTACTCATGCGTGGTCCGCTGCCGCATGTCTCGGTCTCCATGGCAAATCGTTCCCTCATCATCTGAATAAACCGGTCCTGCTCCTCACACCTCTTCTCCAATGTCTTCAGGCGCTTTTCTTGTCTTTGGAATTTATCATCCAAGCGCTCGTTAAGTGTGTGTTCCTGTGAGGAGGCGGTGGGGAAGAATGTGTCCGAAGATACCTCCTTACCACGGTTCAAGCATGGGCGAAAGAGCTCTTTCGCCTTGTTACCTATCCCCCAGAACCGTTTCTTCTCTTTATAGCCACCCGTCACATCGTGGAAGATCTTCAATATGTTCGGTACCTGATCAAAAGCGCGTGCCTCCTCCACCGCTTTCTCGTAGCTCTCCTGAAACAGCAAAATGAAACAGTGTTATAACTTTTAGAACAACACATACTATCACGTCGTAATTTTCATGCCTAGTACATTTTTAAAAAACAATACTACTACTCACAACGATCTCCGATCCTCTAGGGTCAATCCACTTGCCGTCTTTCCCCTTCTTTGTCTTCTCCAAGAGCTGGATCGGGGATGCAGATGGGCCCTTCATATAACAGTGTTAAAACTTTCAGCATTTATTTACCAATAGTATATATTGAATTATACTAAATAATTTTACTTGTGTTATAAGCACTTACCAACTGCGTGAAGGCTGTTGCTGCACTCCTACTTCCAAGGCAGCTGGTGGGTTTGGCCACCCCGTCCACTTGTCCACATCTTCGGTTCGCCGACTTGATCGCTGATTTCTTCTTGAAGTTTGGGTCCGCAGCGTTCCTCTTCAGTGTCTCCCACTTCTCTTGCGGAATCCACTCTGCCTTGTCGACCCTCTGGACAGCTCGCTGGAATATGTCGGTTATTTTTTTCTTAATCCGACTCTCATACTCCGACCTAAGGTCGTACCCCAGGTCTATACGCACTCTTTTCTGTTTGTCCAAAAAAAAATCGTTAGCTACAATTGAATGTATAAATCGTGCAACGAAAACCTTAGAAACACAGACGAGGTAATTACCGCGAAGTGCATATACATAGCATCCCTAGCTTGCTGTGGCGCCTCCGTCCAGCTACGGTAGGCGCCTGGGGTAGACGCGTACGTCATGATTATGGAATCCCGCATATAGTATGAATACTTCTTGTCCTCCCACCTACACAAGTCATTTATGATACTGTGAAGCAAATAAATGACTGAAAATATAGAAAACAACTTGTTACAACAACATAAACTCACCACGTAGCGGTAGTATCTCTCTGCCGTGAAAGGTACGGTTTCCCAGGCGTCGCAACATAGACCCTCGCCCCGACTTCTTGGACAGCGTCCACACCTAGGACGATAGGAGTCCTGGGCATGTCCTCATCCATACGGTCATCATGGCTGGTGCTCCCCGTCACCATTCGACTGCCACCTGACATAATCACGTCTACAAAATATGTTTGCGCAAAGTTAAACTGTAGAGTCAGTTCGTTTAGGGTAAAGCGGTAATTTCATTAAGTACCAAAATAGTCTTCAATTACAAATAAATAAATTACAACATATGCGAATAAGATACAAACAACTACATAATTGCTAATTATCGTCACTGTCACTGTCCACGTCGGTGTGCGGTTCAATGAACCCCTCCTCTCCGTCTTCATCGTCGTCGTCCCAGTCAGTATTCACCTCATCACCGTCATCTTCATCGACGACCAACTCTTCCTCATCACCCTCTCCCTCAGGAACAATCCAGTCGGCAAATTCGTCGTCCTCCCCTTCAGCACCAAGCAACTTCAACTACATATTCTTCTTCATTGACGTCATTGTCTTCGATCAGAATTGATGACATTGGCTGATTATTACCAACTACACTCTCTTGGTAGACGTCATCGTCGATGATAGGATTATCAACTTGTGATCTTGCCTTGATTTTGAAAACCGCAGACTGTCCAAGAGTTACTCCTAATGAGTAACTCTTGAACGGGCACTAGGTAGGTCTGAGTAGATTTCAAACAATGCTCATGCACAGTACACAACGACAACAAATAACAACAGCAATCATATCTCAACACAGTAATCCAAAACATTAACACAGTAATCCAAAACGTCGAAAACACAGTAAGATTAGTAGTAGTAGTAGTAGTAGTAGTAGAAAATTAGTAGTAGTAGTATTAGTAGAAAATTAGTATTAGAAAATTAGTAGTAGTAGAAAAAATAGAATATTAGTAGTAGTGCTAGTAGTAGTAAATTAGTAGTAGTAGTAGTAGTAGTAGAAAATTAGTAGTAGTAGTATTAGTAGAAAATTAGTATTAGAAAATTAGTAGTAGTAGAGGAAATAGAATATTAGTAGTAGTGCTAGTAGTAGTAGTAAATTAGTAGTAGTAGTAGTAGTAGTAGTAGTAGTAGTAGTAGTAGAAAATTAGTAGTAGTAGTAGTAGTAGTAGTAGAAAATTAGTAGTAGTAGTGGAAAATTAGTAGTAGTAGTGGAAAATTAGTAGTAGTAGTAGTAAAAGTACAAGTAGTAAGTTAGTAGTAGTAGTAGAAAATTAGTAGTAGTAGTAGTAGTAGTGGAAAATTAGTAGTAGTAGTAGTAAAAGTAGAAGTAGGAAATTCGTAGTAGTGGTAGTAGAATATTAGTAGTAGTAGTAAAAGTACAAGTAGTAAATTAGTAGTAGTAGTAGTAGTAGTAGAAAAATTGGTAGTAGTATTAGTGGAAAATTAGTAGTAGTAGTAGTAGTAGAAAATTAATAGTAGTAGTAGTAGAGGAAATAGAATATTAGTAGTAGTGCTAGTAGTAGAAAATTAGTAGTAGTAGTAGTAGTAAAAGTACAAGTAGTAAATTAGTAGTAGTAGTAGTAGTAGTAGTAGTAGTAGTAGTAGTAGTAGTAGTAGTAGTAGTAGTAGTAGTAGTAGTAGTAGTAGTAGTAGTAGAAAATTAGTAGTAGTATAGTAGTAGTGGAAAATTAGTAGTAGTAGTGGAAAATTAGTAGTAGTAGTAGTAAAAGTACAAGTAGTAAGTTAGTAGTAGTAGTAGAAAATTAGTAGTAGTAGTAGTAGTGGAAAATTAGTAGTAGTAGTAGTAGTAAAAGTAGAAGTAGGAAATTCATAGTAGTGGTAGTAGAATATAAGTAGTAGTAGTAAAAGTACAAGTAGTAAATTAGTAGTAGTAGTAGTAGAAAAATTGGTAGTAGTATTAGTGGAAAATTAGTAGTAGTAGTAGTAGTAGTAGTAGTAGTAGTAGAGAATTAGTAGTAGTAGTAGTAGTAGTAGTAGTAGTAGAAAATTAGTAGTAGTAGTAGTAGTAAAAGTACAAGTAGTAAATTAGTAGTAGTAGTAGTAGTAGAAAATTAGTAGTAGTAGTAGTATAGTAGTAGTGGAAAATTAGTAGTAGTAGTAAAAGTACAAGTAGTAAGTTAGTAGTAGTAGTAGAAAATTAGTAGTAGTAGTAGTAGTAGTAGTGGAAAATTAGTAGTAGTAGTGGAAAATTAGTAGTACAGTAGTAGTAGTAAAAGTAGAAGTAGGAAATTCGTAGTATGGTAGTAGAATATTAGTAGTAGTAGTAAAAGTACAAGTAGTCTCGATCGAGTGGGTTCTTACAAGGACACGGAGTTGGGACCGACTTTTGGACACCAACCGGTACTTTTTGTTAAACCCTATTTTAATTTGTCATGTATTATAATGTTATTCATATGGAGTAAATCATTTGGTTTAAAACTATATTCGAGGATAATAGGATCACAAGGGTGGTAAAGTATTCTTGTTCGTGAGTTTGAACACGGAGTCCTGCGTTCTCATGTCTCAAACTAGAGTAGGACGGTAAAGTATTCTCATTCATGAGTTTGAACATGAAGTCGATCATGTGTTCGATGTCTCGAAGTAGAGAGTGTATGTACTAGAGAATTTGAGGAAATCGTCTGAACATACACAAAGGGGAAAGCTATGAATTCATTGATCTATCTATTTCCTTACTTTATGTGATACAACTTCATACAAGTCATTAATTTCTTATATTCTGACCTAGCCTCCTACTTGTCCCTCCCATAGTCCCATCCCCATTTGTCATATAAACTTAATTCTTCTAGTTTTAAATTAGTAGTAGTAGTGAAAAATTACCGTCTAACTACTAACTAACTAATCTAATTCACATACTACAATTACCGTCTAACAATAAAACGAAATCTAACCTAATTCACATACTAATTAACCTAATTCACATACTAATTAACCTAATTAATATACTAATTAACGTAATTAACCTAATTACTAAACTAACTAACCTAATTAACATACTCACCCTACAATCTAATTAACTAATTAACCCTACATAATCACCATACAATCTAATCACCATAATTATCTAACTTAATCAAAACAGTTTAGTAACAAAACCTAACATACTAACTAACAATTAATCTAATTAAGTAATCTAAACAGTGAACTAATTGAACTAATTAAGTAAAAACTAAACTAATCAAAACACTTAAAGAGTAGAGTCCATACCTGAGATTTGAAGGTCGGGTTAGGGTTTTTCGGGGCTGGGTCGGGTTAGAGTACGCCGGAGGGTTCGGTTCGCCGGGGGTTCGGGGACGGGGTCGGTTCGCCGTGGGTTCGGGGACGGGTTAAGTTCGTCGAGGGTTCGGGGCCGGGTTTGGGTGCGCCGAAAGGGTAGGGTTCGTGGGGTTCGGTTCGCCGGGGGTTCGGGGCTGGGTTCGCCGGAAATGGGTAGGGGAAACCTAGGGTTTGGTTGTTGGTGCGCCGGAAATGGGCTGGGTCCCCGGATCTGGGTGGGGGTTGTGCGCGCCGGAGGTAAGTCGCCGGAGGAAGGTCGCCGGAGGAAGGTCGCCGGAGGTGGGTGGGAGTGATGCGCGTTCGGGGTTGGGGATTAGGATCGTCCGTCGGGTTATCGATTTTAGAGGGATAGGAAGATTGGGTTTGTGTCCGACTGTTTGGTTTTTTTTTTATTTTAACATATGTTGCATCGGATTAGCCGACGCAACCAGACGCAATATTAACATTTGCGTCGGCTAATCCGATGCAACCCATTTAATTTTGTTTTTTTTTTAAATTTTACATTAACTGCATCGGATTAGCCGACGCAACCAGACGTAATTTTCAACTTTGCGTCGGCTAATCCGATGCAACGCTATTAATTCTGTTGACCGAGTTTTTTTATTTTGATGCAGTCTGCATCGGATTAGCCGACGCAACCAGACGCAATTTTCAACTTTGCGTCGGCTAACCCGATGCAACGCTATTAATTCTGTTGACCGAGTTTTTTTTTATTTTGACGCAGTCTGCATCGGATTAGCCGACGCAATCAGACGCAATATTCAACTTTGCGTCGGCTAATCCGATGCAACGCTATTAATTCTGTTGACTGAGTGTTTTTATTTTGACTCATACTGCATCGGATTAGCCGACGCAACTACACGCAAAATTCAACATTGCGTCGGCTAATACGATGCAACGCATTTAATTCTGTTGACTGGTAGTTTTTAGTCAACAACTTTTGCGTGGGATTAGCCGACGCAAACCCTTCCATTTGGATCGGCTTTGCGTCGGTTAATCCCACGCAAACTCCTTCACATAGTGGCGCCAACCCAAAATTATTGGCGCCAGCTTCATGGAGTCGGATAGGGCGGCTAGTCCCACGCAATATTATTGCATCGGATTAACCGACGCAAATAGACACAGTTATGCCATTTTCGTCGGATAATAAATCCGACGCAACCTGTCCGACGCTATTTCAGCTGTTTTTAGTAGTGAGGTGTGTCGGTTCGGTATTAATATTGATGCATCGAACCACGTGTGGTGAGCACCGGGATTAATATGGAACCTGACCACCACTTTGTTCACTTTTAGCTTGTTTACATCTTGAATTCCGTGTTAGGTGATTTAACATGCGATTATAAGGTCATAAAAGTGGTAAATCATACGAAAGCGATAAATGCGAAATGTAAGTAAATCACGTAGTGAGGAGTTGCACCCTCGGAGTGTACACTAAATGAGACAAGATGCGTAGAAGGTTGAGAACGAATCTCGGAACTACTCGGGTTTAGTTAGGGTGTTTTAGTGCTTATGATTGAAGTTGAGGACGTTACGTGTATTTATAACATGCCATGGACCTAGTGTCCATACTAGTCGGACTTGTCATTATCGAAGTGCGTAATAAAAAGGACAGTATGTAAAGTTTTGTTTAGACGACGACCTAGTGACGATTCGACTTCGAGACGGATCCTTCTAGCTTGTCATGCGGTGAATTCGGCAGAGCTTCGCTACTACAGCTAGTTCTGCGGTGAATCCGGCATAGCTTCGCTGCTATACTCGGAGTTGGCTAGTCAAGCGCAGGTGCTCCTCCATTCGAGTGGAGTGCTCAAGGAATGAGGAGTAGCGTCGATTTGCTTATCGAGACAATGATCGAGTGGATCATACTTAGTGTCGGAGTACAACCTAAGTTAGAGAAGAAGAGGGGGAGAGCAAATTGTGAGAGAAGTGATTCACGAATTCGTAAGTTGTGTCGAAATGAATGAAATGACAGGGTATTTATAGTTTTTTGCGCAGTTCAAATCGACCTTTAGGACGCTTAAACTCTTGCGCACTAGAACTCGGTCGCCTGGTGTCATGCGCATCAATCTTGGGACGCCTGGTGTGAGGTGCCTGGATTTTTGAAGATCAGATTTTGAAACTTTCCAAAACGGAGAAGATGGGTATATTGGCGTTGCTTGGGGATTAAGGATTCCCGTTAACCATAGCGTTTCGAACGCCGGTTGGGTCTCGGGGGTGTGTCTTGAGGTTCGCTCGACCCGACACATTGACTCGAGTTTGACTTTGTATATTTCGGGGCCCCGGTGTCAGAATTGACTCTAATTAGTGTCGACGCAACCGTAATGACACAACAAAGACGGAAAGATGGCAGATTTGTTTGTAAATAAAAATAGGGTAGTGTTTTTCCCTAAAGGAGCGTTTGGAAACATGAAATTATTTTCATTTTCATGAATCTAATTTTAGATTATCTAATTTTAGATATTGAATTATTGACATTCAATTCTATTTCCAATTCCAAAATGTTGTTTGGGTATCATTGGAGTTGGAATTGGGCGGGGCGGAGCCGGGTCGAGGTCACAAAAAATTAATTTTTGAATTTTTTTTCATGACGAAAATGTATATTTTCAATTAGGGACAAAATAATAAATAAAAAATATATTCCGACTAGATTTACACGGAAAAAAAAAAATGAATAGTGACGGAATTGAAATGACTACCATGGGGTAGTCATTTGAGAAAGTCAAATTTAAACAAGGTTAGAATTGGTATGGAATTCATCTCAAATCCAATTCCAAATTCTCAGTTTTCCCAAACACTTGAATCATCTCAAAATCCGGAATTCAATTCCAATTCCTACTTCTCAAACAATCCAAAATTTTTACTCAATCCTAACGTGACGAGACGATATTATCCTTCTCATTTCCACATCTCATTCCATTCTTATTCTATTGTTTTCTCTCCCAAAAAAAACCTAATCGAATCCAAATTTCATCCTTCTATTTTCATGTGCTTCCATTTCATCATCACCTTCCCCAAATCATCTTCTTCCAATCGTCCTTGTTGATTTATCATTTTCTGTTCCTCGATTACATTGCATTTTATGATTTTTCTTATATCAGATCTGATAGCAAGGTCGCTTCAAAAGTACGCGCCTTCCCGCAACAATTCAAACCACCACTTTGACCACCTAACCATCCTCCAATTTTTTCCCTAAACCCTAATTTCTCCAATTTTTTTCTCTATACCCTAATTTGATCCTTCAATTTCAATTAAACAATAATTAGGAAAAAATATAACTAAACCCTAATTTAACTCTTAAATTTCAATTAAATAATAATTAGAAAAAATAATTAACGTAACTAAACAAGTAATTTAGGTAAAACAATGATTACTTCATAATTAATCAAATTAACATGAATAGTATGCAAATGAGACAAAAAAAATTGCTGAAATAATTGTAAATTATGAGATGGGTAAATTAGGAAATATCAACAAAAATCGTTAGGATTGAGTAAAAATTCCGTTAGGAAAAAAGTAATTTCGTAAAAATACTACGAAGTACATAATTAAAGGAAAAATAAAAAATCAACTAAAAGTACATCCAAAAAAAAAATTGGAAGAAAAACAAAGCCAAACAAAGAAAGATAGAAAGAAGCTTACAAAAAGGGAAGATAAAAAGAAAACAGAAACTAGGAGGGAGTACAAAGTACTCTATACAACAAATCAAATCAAATTTGTTTTGGTGGGTCAAATCAAATTTGTGTTCCTCGTGTAAACAATATGGTTCTAACCACGAATATGGTATTCTTGCTCCACTGCGTACGCTTCGTGCCCTCGTGTATTACACATACGGAGTACTTCATTATTTAACCCACCAAAACAAGTTGCAAAAACAAGAACGTTTGAGAAGATATTATTCAGTGAAAATAAACAATAATACAGAGTCAGAAAATATTATTCAGTGTGGACACAGCAACAAAAATTATAGTAGTGCAAATCCTGAATAAAAGTAGGCATGTTTGTCCGTCCGTCCACACAGAGAAACAGACAATGATCTCTTTCAGTAATGAGGTGCGCCTATGGGAATGATCGCTGGTATAAAGGCAAAGCACCCAAAGCTTCGCGCTCCTCTCTCTCACGCTTCACCTGCAAGCAACCGAGCAAGCATTTACTCAACATCCCATCGAGGAAAACGGGAGTATACTTTAGCAGCCAGGAGCCAGTCATAAGCAAGAAGACAGACAATTTACACGTGAGTGGACAACATAACTGGCATATTCCTTCACACTTCACTTCTAGAGGCAATCTATGTGCTCAACACGACACAACATCACTATCTGATTCTCTAACACTTACCGCCACACACAGACAAAAGGAAGGCCCACAACAAATTAAGAAGACACCCTATGAGTTGACATTAGCTCTTTTCTCCCTAACCTCTTTGTTACACTCTACAATACTCTAAATTTTCACCCCTACAGTTGATGTTCTGGTTTGAAGACATCTCGCACTCGTATCCTCAGTTTCAGACAGACTCCACATGTCTTCAACTTAGATGTCCAAAACCCATAAAGAGCCAGAGTAACATAACACAACACAGCTTGAAAGTTAAATAGTTTACCGACAACGAAATTACAGTCCGTAGACAGGTTTATGCTTCAACCAGATCGGATACCAGATAAAAAAAGATAATAACATCGGCTGGACCAGTCTGGTCAAGTAAAACAAAAGCAAGGCAACAACAACTAGTAACATCCCTATTTTATTAAAACAATGTCTTTTTAAGACTCCACATTCATCCTCACCAAAAAACGCTTCGTGTAACTCCCACAATTATTTGAAGATTTATTCACTAACCTACTAATCACCCAAGTTATAACTCATTTCCAACCCCAGTTAAGTTCTAACTTAAACTTTTTCAATTTTTATGATTTAAAATGATATTTACATTCCTTATTAAGTACTCCGTACTATTTTTTTTGGCGACTAATCTTAGTATTATACATATTGAGTACTACATATTTCGTAATTAAGTTAGTTAAAACTTTAAAAAAATTTCTTAATAGAAATAATACCCCGTATTTCACTAAACGATTAAATGAATTAAGTTTAATGTAAAAAAAATCATCCTATTCAAAGTCTTTTGATCCACAGTTTGTTGAAATCGTATCTTTTAGGTAGATTGGATTGGAAAATACTATGTAGGGAGTATATATTAAGGAGAAAGTTTCAAATAAGACAGAAAATTAAAGTAACACTAAATTCCCTGTATGTAAAAGCAAAAGAAAAATTGCTCTAATAGTGCAACTTGGCACAACCTAAATTAATGAAGTAAATTATTTATTTAAATCATTTATTATTTTACATTAATAATACCTAAATTAATGAAGTACAAATCCCAAATATTGGGATTTTCTACATGGTACCCTCGTGTTTTTAACTTTTCTATATAATAGCTTGCACTTTTATAATCACATATGGTACCCCATACCCTTAATGATGTTTTCAATCTACTTTGACATCCTCTTTCTGTTAGTTATGTTGTCTTAACTATACTTACTTGGGTTGTTTATGCTAATATTTCCATTTACATCCTCAGTCCTCACCTACTTTCTGAATTTCCCTCCAACCTAACGGAAAGAGGAGGTCAAAGAAGATTAAAACATCATTAAGGGTATGAAGGATAATACACTAAGGGCTTGCTTGGGATGAGGGTAATACATTAAGGGGTAATGGAGGTTGAAATGTGAAGAAAATGGAGGTGAGGGGTGGTTAGTAGTGGTGATTTATGGGGTAATACATTACTCCCCTCACCCCTTAAGTAATGCATTACCCTCATATGGAGGTAATTGTTACTCCCTCACCTTCCTTTTAGACTATAAAACACTATCACTATCCACCACCTTCCTCCATTTTCTTCACATTTCAACCTTCATTACCCCTTAATGTATTACCCCCATCCCAAGCAAGCCCTAAAAGTGAGGGTATCAAGTATGATTATAAAAGTGTAGGGGTACCATATAGAAAATCTCTTTCATTTTTTTACCAAAAATTCGAGTAAATTATTCGGGTAAAATGTATACTATTTAAAATAGTTTTAATTGCTATTAAAATACTTATAAAAAAATCGGACAAATAAAAGAAAACAAGGTTGGTCTTGGTGAAACAATGTAGTTATGCCGTGTTTAACATGAGGAGTTAATGATTCATTTTAAGTGATCGTGAATAGAAATTTATCGCGACTTAATGTAATACTACTTGGATGTTTATAAATCAAAAATATTTGGATTGTCAAACACTGAATTTGAGTGTGATTTTAAATTTTAGATAATTATCCCTTGTTTTTTAGATGTGATTGGTACAAATGAGCTAAATATGTTGTTCAATTCATTTATTTATTTTTTTTAAAAGTAAACCCGTGTAATTTGCGAAGGGTTAAAACTAGTTACTCTAAAAAAGTGAACAGCCCTAATCCACCTAAGAACACACAGCTTTCCTATCTTCGCTACATGTAATATCTTTCATTCAAACCTTACATTTGTCCCAACAAATCGCCATATTTGCAATCAAGTCATTTAACATAAAAAGGTATAGTCAAGTGTTAAAGACCAATAAAACTAATTTATTTGGATTGGTAAACACAACACTGAGAATTAAGCCGTGCAAAAGAAGAAAGTATCCAACCTATCCAGCTCTAACCTCTACAATATTCTAAAATCAAGTAATGACATAAAACAGAGCAATTAAATAGCATATGTTGAAGCATACAAAGAAATTCGAAGAATCCAAGAGGGTACTTACAAGAGCTAACATATCCTGTAGATAGGTCCTAAAGGGAGTCTGCATAGCCTGAAAAGGAACGAATTTTAATGAACGGGATCATAACAGCATGAAGAAATTCAAGAAAGTTGATACAAGTAGAAAGTCTACAAGACTACGACACCAAGAAATCAAGATGCGAATATCCTAGGGAATCGATAGAAACACATTAGTAACTATTAGATGAATGAGACCAACTCACAAACTAGGTTCTAAATATGATGAGGAAGTGTAATGTTGCATTGTCATTTATCAGTTGCCTACAACTGAAAGTCTGTACGTACTCGCATATTTTCTTTTCTTCTTGTTGAAACTAAAGGGTCGACTCATATCTTTTAAGTAAAGTTTGGGAACTAGCACTTTGATTTCAATTTTGGAACTGGGAAAGACCTAGGGTTTGGAATATATAAAATATAGACTTGGACTCTGCCCAATTTAACCAATTCCAAAAGTACAAAACCCCATAACTAATCCCTAACACTAACAGTGGTCAATTCAGGTCGAAGCCCACTTGCCATCGCCTACATTACCGTACTCCAAAAATTTTGGGCAGCATGAGCTCGTAGACTACAAACTCACTTCCCTCAACACAACCACAAGCTTTCCAGAAGACCAGAACAACGAAGCCCCAACCCCAAAAACTCTAAACAACCATAACTACACCATCTTACTCCATACTTTCCTTCAATACAGCGTCCTTAACTCTTGATTCTCCCTCCCTAGACACAACCAATCTCTTATCTTTCCTTTAACATACCACAGGACATAAACTACTCACAGCTCTCTCACCAGACCAACATACTTCCATACTCATTCTACAAGCTTTCAGCCCACTCCACCACCTCTTTGATTGGGAAGTGATGAGCCGATGGGGAAGCATGGTCAAGGGGTAGGGGCATGATGATTAGGAAGGGAGAGAAGTGGAGAATTGGCTAAGGTTTGAAGGACAAAAAATGGGAGAGAACCAAGATGCACTATCACAAAACCAAGTACTCCTGAAGTGGTAGAGTTTTGTGAACAAACTTTCCTCTCTTTACTCCATGTCTCCCATCTTCAGTGAATCTATATCCGTATACACAATATAATTATCAAACAAAGATATAAGATCATTGTGTCCCACACTTTCTCTATCATCCCTTTACTCAATTTCCTAGCTTCCAAACAAGGATACACAGTAGCCAAACAATAAAGATTCATTATATTTGATTCAGAGAAATCAAAAACATGCGACTAAAAAACTGGGGTTTGCAATCAAATAATGAGAATTTATTTTTTGTGTTATTTACAAAATGCAGTACGTTGACAGAGATCCTCAAAATATGTGGTAAATCCACACCAATAGAAAGAATACTCATTAATCACAGTTTTTACCCTAACCAATTGTGTAACCTATTCTTAACATAATATGACCAGACTAATACATAAACCACAATGTAGCCTCTGTTATATGGTGCAATATATTATCTATAATCTACAGGGACAGATATGTTAGGAATGCGGTAATCCCAAAATTTGTATCTATAGTCTCAGCATAAATAAACTAACACGCAATTCCCGCCAGAAACAACAAAAACACAGTAACTAGATCAATCATTGTTCTTATGAGCTCCAACCTATGTTACTTAGAGTCTTCACTTTTAACAGATATTGTTGGGCCTGGAACAACAATCAAGAATATGGGTATGGAATTTATAACAGGGAAGAAAATTTGAGTAGAAAGTATTCAATATGATGTAAATGATTTAAAGCTTTCTATCTCAAACATACTTCAAGTTCACTTCTTAAAATATACATATTTGAAATTAGCAACTATATAGTATTACTTATAATGCACATCCACACAAAACATTTAGTTCTACAGAATCCCAGTGTCTACGACGTTGAGTCATGTAGAGTATGAAAAATCCAATTGTACCCTTGTCCGAGTAACATAGGCTCCAATGTAAAACAAACATTTTGATAGATTCACAACAAAATGTTATGCTTGATAATTACTAACCTGAAAAGCTACAAATCCACACACACACACACACATATTGTGTAATAAAAGAGATCATGGAATTCCTAGAAAGAAAGAGTAAGATATGTTCTATCCTTCCTCATCTTATGCCCTTGGATTAAGAGTTCTATCATAAAAGCACTAAAGGACCATCCTTAATTGTGGGAATACGCATGTGGGCACACACAATCCACGTGCACTCACTGACCCATCCCGCCACTTGGTGGTTGGCGTGCCTACTGCCCTTTCTGACCAAGGAAAGCTGGTTGCTACCCTTTACAATGACCTACAGAGGGCATTGTTCTCCTCTTCTACCACTGCCTATGAATAAATCAAAGTATTCAACCTCGGAATAGACCTTAACACACACACACACACACACAATAGTAACCCTTACTATTTGATCCAAACTTCTACTTCCAAATCAAACAATTTTTTGTAAGCAGCAGCTTGAGAATCTAGAACAAGAAAGTGATAAATTAAACAAAACAAATGCAACTGCAACTGCATTACAAGTAGTTCTTGTTGGAACCATAGGAGACATAATCAATGCATTTCCTTTATCGTTGAACAATCCTGCATCAGACTCATAATCATGTGTAACTCATTCACTGGATAATTTGATCACAAATACTAGCCAAACAAACTGCTTATTCCTATTTGCTGCCAAGGAGATAGCCTTAATCAAGTACATTTTCTCGTTCAACTGTTGGTGATACCATGTGCCGGATACATTCAGTCAATTATTCAAAAGTAAATTCTGAATAAACACCACATTCAGATAAGCTATTTCGATAACCCACTAACTACAGAAGTTAAAATTCCAGTCAGAGCAAGCATGTAATCCAGTCACAGCATCTTTGAAGCATGAAAACATAAATCAACAAGTAATATCGGTCAAAGGGGAAAAAATAATATACTTAAGAAGATAGAAGAGATGGGATACCTGAAGATCGTCAGAAAGATATTCATGCTTCATGGAGAGATCAATGGCACGCTTAAGACGCTGATTACGAGCATCAACTATCTCGCGAGGGAGACGATTTAGGGCTTCTTTGATGTCCATATCTTCCATTGGATCATACAGATCGTCGAACCTCAGTCCTACAACAACAATCAAATCAAATAACAACAAAATCAACACAATTCATCATGTAATATGATAGATTTAATACATCAAGAGGAATTTCGGTCTTTCAACTACTAAAGCAGATGAATTCAAAATCAAAATATGAAATCACGAAACCAAGTCAAATGAGTGCAAAATTGAAATCAAAGAATTTCATCACGTAATAAGATCGATGAAGTACAGAGAATGAAATACAAACAAATGAATAAATAAAAATGAATTCCAGTCGTACAACAAAATCAAACGAATACAATATTCTTAATCAAATCAAACTATGTCAATATCGTTAACCGAATGAAAGGAAAGCAAGATCAAAATCTCACAATAAGAAAGATTTGAAACATGCAACAAAAGAAGGATGAGAGAGAAAGAAGAACCATATTTGCGGAGGCGATGGTCGACGGAGCTCTTGTGCATGGCGGCTAAGAAGTTCTTCTTAGGGTCGAGAAGCCATTTGAGAAGCGATGAGGAGGAGGAGGATGCGACCGCCATTGTCGATGTCGATGTCGATGTCGATGTTATGTTGTTGTGGTTGTTGTAGTTGAAGCTTGTTTAATTGAAGAAACGCGAGACTTATATTTCTATTTGTCTGCCGGTGGCAATGGTGTTCTTCCCTAATCGGATTCGTTTCTTCAAATTTGGGCCTCAAATTATTACTACTCGCTTTGATTGGACTGATTCTCCATTTTTGGGCTTTCGTTCAATTCATAGGTGGGCTTTGTAACAAAAAAATAAGGAACCAGGAAAGATTGATGTACACATGATAAAATTTGATACTCTATATTTTTTTGAGTTTTTTTTGTCACAAACTATTTAGTTTTTTTTGTCACAAACTATTTAGTTTTTGTTAGCACCTACCTTTTATTTTATTTTTAGCATTCAACTACCTTTTATTCTCAGTTTTTATTAAAAACTACCTAAATCTAATTTCCGGTGACCCGAAATCAATTTTCCGGCGTTGGCTAAACTTAAGTTTTTTGTTTTGTGGGAAACTACATTTCGTTTTAACTGTTTTGTAGGTGACTACTTTTTACAAACAAAACTTGTGAAAATTCAATCAGCATAAACATTTCAGACAAACATTATCGTAAATCACTTCTACCAATATCTCTTGATCCTATAAAATGAATTCATCTTTAATCAATTGTCCTACAAATAAGACAATTGAAAAGAGTAGAAAATCATTTATTTATGCAACATTTGTGGAACAAATGTTTACATGTTTTTAGACTTTTAGAGCAATAGCAATAGAAGAACTCTATATAAAGTTCTTAACCTTCCATGTCATATTTTTTCATTCCCAACATTTAAGAACTTTAATCTACAGTAGAAGAACTTTTTTTTTGTTTAGGAAATAGTGAAAGTTTAAAGGTCATTCTCATTTTTCTATGCTATGATCAATTTATTATTGGTCATCACATTTCTCTATGTATACAACCCGAGTTCTTATTTTAGAACTTGGTTCTTAAAATTAAGAACAAACTTTATGTTTTAGTAGAAGAACTTTGCAAAACAAGTTTCTGTTGACAAACCCAAGAATAAGAACCACTATTGCACTTGCTCTTAGTTATCTATTATGTTCACCAATTATTATAAATAGTGAAAAACAAGGCGAATATTCTTCATATTTCCCAAATTTGAGCTCATGAATGCATTCTTAATATTGGTTTTATCATTCTTAACTTGCTTAATCACCCAATTGATCGAAGTAGGAACAATGATTAAGGATATTATATTTTGGTTTGTAAGCTTGACTAAATTGTTTTTATAGCATGATATTTAGTGAGAATGAGGGAGAGTAGTACGTGAATGATTTTTACTTATTTTGCAATTGACAATACAAAGTGTGAGATTCGTATGCCTATATAGATTTTACAAGTTAGAGCACATACACCGACATTACAAGTCATTTATCCATTTTGCTAATCTAATACTTCAATAGTGTAGAGAGATATTTTACTAAGGTAATTGTATACTTCCGATTTCTAAACAATTGTAGATACATGTAAATTTTTCTAGATTACCAATTATTTTAACAAGGAGTTGGTGGACAATTGATTAAAAAGTGTTATGATAGATTGTGATTAACAACATGAATGAATGATTAAGAACTTAATAGGTGACATTATTTTGTTTTAAAAAAATAAACCGAGGTTTAAATTTAAGAATTAATGAAAAACAAGAAAATTCTTTAGATGTTCTTTACTATAATTTGATATGATTATTTATATGAAATTTTAATTTTTGCATTACAAGTTTGTTTAAAAATAAGGTAGTCACCCGCAAAAAATAAAAATAAAGGGTTGTTTCTCACAAATAAAAAAACTTCACATTTAGTCAACACCGGAAAGTTGAATCTGGGTCACCGGAAATTAGATTTAGGTAGTTTTTCACAAAAAAATGAAAATAAACGGTAGTTAATCACAAAACATCCTTAATAAAAGGTAGTTCCTGATTTTTTTTAAAGAAACTACTTTGTATCTTTTATTTAGGGTGTTTTGAAATTAATAAAGTACCTTTTATTTTATTTTTTGGCATTCGACAACATGTTATTCACATTTTTTGTTAAAAACTATCTTGATTTCCAGTGACCCAAAGTTAACTTTCTGGCGTTTACTAAAAGTGATTTTATTTTGGTGGAAAAGAGCATCAGCGTCAATAAGAACGTAAAAAGCGAAAAACCAATAACCAAACTAAAAGCAAAAGTACGCTAACGAAAACTAAATACTACGACGGGACAGGTACTAGCCGAGGCCACAAAACTCCACCAATGTCCTGCTGAACGAGGTTGAAAAGGGCTGATGGGATCGCCAAATGCTCTCTTACCGAAGTTCGCTCCAACTCTGATACCCCCACATTTGCCAACCAATCTGCACATCTATTAGCTTCGCGAAAGATATGAGTGATCTCGACTAACCCAATAAATCCTTCAATCAGACTCTTGCAAATGTTAATCAGGTGGGAATGTGCTGAAGGTAAGGCCTTCGAATGACCCACGAGTTGCAAAACTACCTGTGAATCGGTTTGTATAATGATGCGGCAGTAATTACGCTCTATGGCTAGTAGTAAGCCTCTACAGATAGCCATAATTTCCATCCTAGTAACCGTTGCCAATCCCAACGTCTACGAGAATAAAGGCAACGAGAGGATTTCTTGCGCTGTCTCTAATAATGCCCCCCGCACCTGACGGACCCGGGTTACCTTTGGAGGCACCATATATATTAAGGATGACCCATCTTTCTGGGAGTGCCAGTCACCTTATGAACATCTCCTGTTTTTAGGCTTAATTCTACCATTCGCCAGGTCCATTCCATCCATCGCTTTTTTAACCCGGTTGACCTGAACCCATAAGAAGCGTCCCGGGTACCTGCTTTTGACTCTTGCTGTAAGTTTTCTATTATCCATCCCGCTCCTGTCATGCCTCGTTGCCCAACTCCAATATCGATACCTAGAATTGTAGCCCAGACTTTCTGCGCACATCTGCAATCTCGCAACAAATGTAGTAAGGTTTCGGTATCCTCCTTACAAATACCGTAAATGGGGTCATCGGATAATCCTCCTTACAAAGAAAGACTCGCATTCTCTGTGGCACATTTGTTTGCCATGGAAGTCTCCATTCAGGATGTTCGATTAGCACTTCCTCGTCTCTAATAATGGCTATGGCCGTTTTGAGCAAAAATCTTCCTGATGACGTCGGGCTTCAATACAAAGTATCAGCCTTATCTTCCTCCATGATGACTTCGAATAAGGCAATCTTCCTTAAAACTTCATCATTGAAAAAATTCCCTCAAAACGTCCCACTTCCACCCCATATTCTCCTCCCACATATCATGGACCTTGGCTTCCTTTAGATGGTCTGGTACATCTATGAGAGCAAAGTCGAGGAGTGGCGTGTTAGTAGCCCAGGCTTGCTTCCAAAACGAGGTTGAGCGCTCATTTCCTACCGAGGCAATAACTCTTTTTTTATCAACTCAAAACTCTCACAAATTCCCTTCCAATCAAGTATTGAAACTATTGTCTTTCGCTTCAAACATGCCCATGTCGCATCTCCCACGACAATACTTTTGTCGAAGCACCCTAGCCCAAAGTGAATTCGGTTCGTTAAGCATTCTCCATCCTAGCTTTCCTAAAAAGTGAATTCGGTTCGGTTTGTAAGAAACTAGCTTTTATTTTTATTGTTTTCTAGACAACTACCTTATTTTTAAACAAATTTGTAATACAAAATTTAAAATTTCAGATAAATAATCGTATCAAATTATATAAAGTAGATCGAAGTAATATTCTTGTTTTTTTCATTAATCCTCCAATTTAAAGCTTAGCTTAATTCTTTTTAAAACAAAATAGTGTCACCTATTACAGCATGCCTACCCATGAATGATTTTTCCATTCTTGGGTAGGACCCACTCCTTCCACTTCATCATATTTACCACAATTTCTTTACCCTAAAAAAACTCCTCCATCCAAGAATGAGTTTTCTATTCTTGAGTGGGTCCCAACACTTTCCACCTCATTTACATCACTCAACTCAATCATTTTACATTTATCTATTTTATTTTAATATCAACAATTTAAATATTTTTCGTAAACTTTACACATTTTAAGTAAAAATTAACGTAGTTACATATATTATCGGGAATACGGGAAGATAAAAGAAAACCAAAGAAAATATTAATAGCATCTAATAGTTACATATTAAATGAAATTAACAATATAAAAAAAATTAAAAACTACCGTATACAAATACAAACCCAAGCATTGTTGCATACTTGCATACTTCACTTGGGAAATTAATTCCTACACCCACGCTCCACATCCACGTGCCCCTCTCCAAATGGTTCACCTTAGTTGGACCCCACACCTCAACAATTGGTTATTTATACTACGCGTTTTGGTACCTTTTGGGATAAGACGACGTCGTTTTAACAAATAAAAATGAGAAAAATAATAATAAAGTTGTGTACACTGCATTGTGGGGCTCGTCACTTTTCTCCTCCCCTTCGTTCGTTCAGTCGAATGAAAACATATTCTCCTTCCATGAGAATAATTCATTCTTGGATGGAGAAATGATTATTCTCCATTCTTCACTAAGAATGAATTATTTTACATGGATGGAGGTTCTCTTAACCTCTTAATCATTCATTTATGCTATTAATCATGATCTATCATAACACTCATACTGTACACCTCTTTATAATCAATTGTCCCCAAACCACTTGCCAAAATAATACAGAGTAGGTTATCTAGAAAAATTTATGTTTATCCACAAATATTTAGAAATTTGAAGTCTATAATTATCTTAGTAAATTACTTCTCTACACTATAGAAGTATTAGAGTAGCAAAATCAATGAAAGACTTGTAATGTTGGTGTATGTGTGCTCTAACTTGCAAAGCCTATATAGGCATTTGTATCTCACACTTTGTATTGTCAATTGCAAAATAAATAAAAATCATTCACGTACTACTCTCCCTGAGCTCATTACCACTAAATACCACTCTATAAAACAATTTAATCAAGCTTACAAACAATTAACATCAAACAAAAACTTATACCCTTACTCCTTGTTCCGACTTCGATCAATTGGGTGATCAAGTTAAGAGTGATGAAATCAATGTTAAGAATGTATTAATGAGCTCAAATTTGTGAAATATGAAGAGTGTTCGGCTTGTTTATTAGTATTTGTAAATGGTAAGACAATAAGACAACTAAAAACATGTAAACATTTGTGGATAAATGATTTTCTACACATTTTAGTTATTGTTCTATTTGTAGGTGTAGACATGGCAAAGTCCACGCCCGACGCGGGTTTGGGTAGGCCGATATTCTCGTGATGGGATTGATCTGAATTGAAATTAAATCGAATTGGAGTCGGCACCGAACTTTCTGGGAGTTCGGACCCGTTCGAACCCACTCTATACTTAGGTCATACCACGCACAAAGCATGGTTTGCCTTATAGTACTAGAGCTTAGGGGCTCGTCCTTTTGCACATCGAATATCGTATAACTCTCGCAACTAATGGTTTCAGACATCCTGAAACCAAAGATTTTGAGTAAGTGTAACACTCCGGCCCAATCCTAGGACCGGAAATGTTAACTGCAGTAGCCCGCCAGGCTTTGTACTGGTCCCACAGACCAACACGAGTCCTTTCCAGCACATTTTGTCCTCACTCATGCGCATCCCAAAAACCTTCCCAGGAGGTCACCCATCCTAAGATTGCTCCCAGTCAAGCACGCTTGACTGCAGAGTTCTTATCATGGGCAAACCAGAAAAGAAAGTGCACTTTGTTGATATGAGTAGTACTTCAAATCCCTTTAAGGGAAGCTCATAAATAGGACATCTTTAATCAATGTGTGGTGTTTCAATCACTCCCACTTGAAGAACGCAACGTCCTCGTTGCGCCTGGCAGCATAACCGCTGACCCAGAATCCACCCCCGCCAGGTGCCAAATGCACGGTCGCAGGGTTGCTCTGATACCACTTGTAACACCCCGGCCCAATCCTAGGACCGGAAATGATAACTGCAGTAGCCCGCCAGGTTTTGTACTGGTCCCACAGACCAACACGAGTCCTTTCCAGCACATTTTGTCCTCACTCATGCGCATCCTGGAAACTTTCCCAGGAGGTCACCCATCCTAAGATTGCTCCCAGTCAAGCACGCTTAACTGCAGAGTTCTTATCATGGGCAAACCAGAAAAGAAAGTGCACTTTATTGATATGAGTAGTACTTCAAATCCCTTTAAGCAAAGCTCATAAATAGGACATCTTCAATCAATGTGGGGTGTTTCAGTAAGGGGTGAGGGTACGTGTTGGGAAGGCCTTTGGGAGGACACCCAAACCTGCCCGTACATAGCGGCCTCTACTAAGAAAATCAACTAATGTTTGATTGCTCACGTTAGTAAGATGGTTATGCATGACAACCGTTGTTTTGAATCTAGCATGTGAATTATAGGTTGTACTATGTCGTTTAACGCATCTTCTAGCACGTGAGATTCATTTAGAAAAGCGATAAATTGCCACAGAAGTAAAGTAAAGAACTTGGAATGTAAATTACAAGTTATATGGGCGAAACACAACCCGTATTTCACAATACGATAAATGATCGAAGGATAAACATAGTGAATCGAAAGAAAGTGCTAGGAATAGAATAACTAAGTAAACTATTAGCGTGTAGAAGTCAGAATTGATGAGTTATCAATTGGACAAACTCTGATCAGCTACGTATTGCGTTACTTACTGACCAGAGGACAGACGGTCAGGCGCGTAGCACCATCCGCCCTGAACATCAGGCGCATGAGACCAGGCGCCCTGGCTTCAGGGTGCGGGACCTGGTGCGTCCCAACTGGTTGAAGCTAGGACCTAACCGTGATGCTATCTTGATCCAGGCGTTCGGGAATGTCTCATCTCGACTTGTCATTACGAACCTAAAGTCCTTTGCATTATCGGTGTCATAGTTGACTAATAAAGTATGCAGTAATCGAATTAGCATCGTAAGGAGAAATGAAATTGAAATTGATGTAAGATGGTGGCGTATGCGGGAACGAGTAATTAATTGGCATACATCGACTTGCCTCGCGAGCATTAATCCTTTTGCGTTTTGGGTATCGTCGTTTGACTATGAAAGTCTACGATACTCAGTTTAGCGTCAACGGGTGCTCGTCCTAGACAGTCTCAGTTTATGGCTCGTGGATGCGAACATTTATATGTTATATCGATTCAACGTTAGGAACATAAAGTCCTTTGCACTATGGCATTGTTATTTGGCTAGGGTAGCATACGATGCTCGATTTGGCATCATCGGACATCTGCACTAAATCGACATAGACTCATTGTGGACATGACATAGGTCCACCCCGACGCGGCTACGCGCGGGTTTGGGGAGGCGAATGAATCTCCATATGAAAACGGATCGAATGGAAATTTAAATCGAAGTGGAGTCGCCACCGAACTTTGTGGGAGTTCGGGCCCGTTCGAACCCACTCTATGTCGTAGTGGGCCGTGTACAAAATACGGCCCATTTCCGATGTCAGAGTTTATTGGGTTCGTCCCTTAGCATTTGATACCGATACCGTCAATACCGGTTATCGTGTATTAAATAACTCTCGTGCGCCATCGGTTTCGGGCATCCGGAAACCGAGGTTCTGAGTAAGGGGTGAGGGTACATGTTGGGAAGCCCACAAAGGACACCCTACCCCGCCCGCACATTAGCGGCCTCTACTAGGATATCGAATGATTTTCTAATACGCGCGTTAGTTGAACGGGAAAAAAATGCTATGCAAACAATATTTTTCCTAAGCATGTGATAGAATTGAAAGAGTTTCAATGTCGATTTAATGCGATTAATTCTAACGTCAAAGTTGAATTTTAGCATGTGGGTTCATTTTAGTACAATAAAATAAACAACCAAAATTGACAAGAGAAACAACAAACGTGTTAGTAATGATATAACGGTATTGATGGTTTGCAAATTATGGAATAAAATTGAATAATGTAAATGTGATGCATGATTTCGAAAAGGGATGTTTCACATGATGGATTAGGCACGTGTTGACTTAAGTCATAAAAAACGGTCAACGAGACTAGAAAACGGTGTAGGGCTCACGGTTGACGTGATAAAGGTGCCACTCGACCGAGTCATTGAGGGACTCGACCGAGTGGACCTCTGAATAAGAGTCTGCCCAGATTTCGTGACGATACTCGGCCGAGTTACGAGGGAACTCGGTCGAGTATACGGCCACTCGATCGAGTTATGACGAAACTCGACCGAGTGGTTGTCGCGGGAGTGTTCTGTCTCGTTTTTGTAATGTCACTCGATCGAGTGGCAGAGGCACTCGGTCGAGTGGCACCTGTACGAACCAGGTTCGTTTGCAATTTTGTTATCGATTTCGAAGTTGCTTTTGATTTTGATGATTTGATGAATCGGGCATAAATATTATGGAATTTATACTCGATTCTTAAACTTGAATACTCGTTGTATCCCATATTCGATTATTGAATCGATATGGAATACTAGAGTAGAAATAAAAGAAAATTGCTTTAAGTTGTCTTAAATTAACTATCGCGATATGAATGGATTTCCTCCGCGTTTAGTAATGTCGTAATTCTAACGAATTGTATGACAATTACTTTAGCATCAATAGAAATCACGTTAATTAATTTATGTGACTAGATCGTTAGATTCGACGTCTAATTATGGAATTAGCATCGAATCTAAGAGTTTGACGCTATGCTAGAATTGAAAGACTTGATTCCCTCGGCTTTTCCGACATCGTAATGAATCCCTAGGGATTATGTGATGTCGGATCCGCGTCAACGTGTTTCGACCCTTATAAAAAAGTGCGTTTTGAAAATAGGTTTTTAGAATTGATGAAAATTGCGATGACGATGATAACGATGCGAACAGAAATGAGAAAATATTGTTTAAGTTGACTTGTTTCAATAATCAAGTGCTAGGGTGTCAGGATAAGCGACGGCAACGCTGTGTGCAGTACACTTGTATAATTGGGTTTCCTTATCCTTACATCCTTCGCACTCGACACAAATCTACGAGTATTTCAATGTCTTTTAGTACTAGCGATATTAACGATATTATGATGCGATAATGATGATAAAAAAAAACGACCCTTATGACAATAATGACGCGAGAAAGGAGGAGAAGAGAGAAGAGAAAATGGGATTTGGCACCCTCAACCTACATGTTCTTGTTCTCGGTATGGACTCGTCTAGATGCGGCTTGCACGGGAGTAATCGAGGTATGTAAGATGAGTTATGGTGGTTAGGCTTTTGAATTCCTAAAGCTAGGTTTAGGGTTTGAGTATTGTCGAATTAGGGTTGAATTAAGGTTGAATTTAGGGTTGAATTTAGGGTTGCAAAAAGTTGTGAAAAGAGATGTGCATGGGGGTGTTTATATAGGCAAGGCCTAGGACCCCGATTAGGGTTACTCGACCGAGTAACCAGCTGACTTGGTCGAGTGGTCCATTGTGCCTGCAGTCGGGCCTGAAATAGGCCCACTCGATCGAGTGGGCAGAGCACTCGATCGAGTGGCTCATCTGGGTCGCGTGGGTCCATCGTTTTGGACCTTGACCTTGGCATTTGATGGGTTTGTGTAATTGAAATGGACTTTCGATGTTTGGATGGTTGTTTTATGTGTTTCGGAAATGACTTTGACCGGGGTTGACCCAATTTCTAAAAAGTCAGTTTTATTTCCGGTGTCGGTTTTGGCCCAAATTAGTCTCGTTTGACTCGGAACGGTTCGCTGGGCCTGGATTTGAGGTCAATTTTGTGAGATTTGTACTCCATAAGTGCTTTAGCCAACAACTAATGGTTTTGAGCCCACATCCGAGCACGTAGAAACACGTTAGCGTTCGATCATCATCGGGTGTTTTTTGGAAACTACCATAGACACCTGGCAGTCAAAATGCGGGTGTCTACAGAGCCCCCACTCTGACTGAGGCTTGGACAAGGCAAAAGTCAGAGTAGCCACCAGGCCAATCGAGGATTGAAACCTGGCGGACTTCCGGTCGGGTCGTTTATAGTCCATTAGACTCGCGTGAAGGGCTTGCCAGCCATAAGCTAGAAGTCATACCTGAGCTGATGACGATATCTCTGTGGGGAATTGGACTTGTCGCGTAAGTCATGGGTGCGCCTGTATACAGGTTCATCCCGTGTTATTCCGGGAAAATGCCACCTAGGGCCTTCCGCTGGGGAGATATGGTGGGCTGTATGTTCCTGTTTGAGTCGTACCTGTATAAGTCACATAAGATCTGCATGCAACACGTAGGTAGAAAAATGACTCGTGCTGGGGAAAATGATTTTTTGATTTTTTTTGAAATTTTTGAAATTTTTGAAATTTTGAAATTTGTTTGAAATTTTGACCCCTAAAGAGATTTAGGAAAGTTCTGGATGGCTATCTCCGTGCTAGTACCGAGACTAGGCTTGTGGCTTGATTCTGTTTGGGATTAGGAAACTTTTGTAATATGGAAAGAGGGCTATAGAATTAATGCTATAAATACCCCTCCCTTGCCATTGATTTTCTTCATAAACTCCTCATAAATCATCCTTCTCAAAAGAAAGCTCCTTATTCCTCTCAAGAAATTTAACCATGGGTGTTGATCGATTGACCGTCATGTTGCAGGAATGGTCCCGACGCTTTAGGGACGGGGATAGGGTGACTTTGAATCAGACGGGTATTAGTCAACTGTATACGTTCCGTCAGATGCAAGTTGATCGCCACTTTCTGGATGCATGTTTGGCCTATTGGGATGACATACATGTCTTCGCCTTTCCTCGGGGCGAAGTCTGCCCTTTACCTGAGGAGATTGCAGCCGTAGGAGGGTGGAATCCGATACTTCGCCCTGCCGTCCCATACTCGATCTATGACCCGAGGAGGAAGCTTCGAGAATTACTAGGGCTTTCTCACAACGAAATATCCCGAATGATGGAGGGTGATAATATTTCCCTGATCGACTTGGCTGAGAAATTTATGAATCCGCTCGATGTCCGGGTCAGACCGGTTCATAGGCGTAGGGCTTTCTCTTTCTGTATGCTCCATGTTTATGCTTTTGAAGGTCACATGGATTTATTATCATGCATGGGAAACATCCGTCTCTTGACCGTGGTGGACTTGATGGAGACTGAACACAACCCGGCTTGGCTGATCACGGGTGAAATCATCCAAGGCTTGGAGAACCGTAAGAGAGATTCGTCGGTTCGCTTAACCGGGAGCACCCACTTGCTGCAAGTATGTTGGATTTTTATTATTTTCCAACTTTCCGATTTTCTTGATTTTTTCGATTTTTCTGCTGCAGTGGGCACTCGATCGAGTCACCCTGGCACTCGATCGAGTGCTTTCGTAAAAACCTCTTGATCTGCTCTCAGAGGTGCCACTCGATCGAGTCACCCTGGTACTTGATCGAGTGCCCTCGTAAAAAGCCCCTTGTTCGTGTTCAGGGGTACCACTCGATCGAGTGTCCCAGGCACTCGACCGAGTGCCCTTATTTTCGCCTCGGGAACTCATGTTTTGTTATCTTTTTCAGATTTGGCTATATGAGAGGCTATCAGTGATAGACCCTCCTCTTGATGCGAGCAATTACCGTCATAACCGGGTGATGACGAGAAGGCGGGCCATTGACTTTTCTCGTCAGATTACGCAGAAGTATTGGGACGATGTGTTGTCTTTTCACAGTGGCCCGCTAATTCGATGGGTAGTACCATGGTGGCCCATCTATCTTTGGACTGGCTTGGACCCGAGAGACAGAGCCCGTTATCAGGTAATCCTATCTTTCACGCAGACGGTTCATCTCTACCCGGATCGCATACTAAGGCAGTATGGATGGACCCAGCAAATTCCAGAAGTTGAAGCAGTTGTGAGTGACCCAACCCAACTGACTGATGTCATGTGTGATACCTGGATGCAAAGGTGGTACACACGGCATACTTGGCCTGTTCCCAAATCTCGCCACTCGACCTGGGTTTCAGATTCATATGTAAAGTGGACTAAAGCAGGCGATGCCAAAGCCCGAGCTGCTTTGAAGGTTAATGAAGCTTTCGACCTGCTACGAAGGGAGCAAGCTAAAGACAACAGGAGATTCTTTGATGAAGGTGACACCCCGGCTACTATGGTCCGATTAATGTCAGGTCAAAAGAAGAAGACCAAGACTCAAGCTGGAGGGTCCGGTGCTAAAGGTGCTTTAGGGAAAGTGAGGCCCCAGACTGACTTGGAGAGGAGACTGGGCCCAAAACTAGCCGTGCAGGACCGACTTGGCCCATGGGATAGGCTGCCCGAGCACGTACGGGCTCGACTTGGGCCAAAGACTGTGGCAGAAGACCCGCTGTCGAAGAAACGGGTTCGAGCTAAGGAGATTCCCCTTGTGATTCGGGAACGCTCGCCCCCGCCCCGTCGACCTCGGGCTCCATGTGACCCAAAGGACAAAGGAAAGGGCAAGATGCCGGGATATTAGCCTCCTTTATTTTATTATTTTATTATTATTATTATTTTTGGGTGTGATTTTTTTGTGGGTCTGCCATTTTTTTTGCAATTCCCGAGTTTATCGGTTTTAATAAAAGACATATTAATGAATACCGTTCCCGTCTTTTCATTTATTGCAGTGGTTGTACCCTTTTGAGGGGTTGCCGACGTATCCACAATTAGCGGAATCAAACCAAACGTAGTTCAAAATTGACTTGATTTTTTGCAATTTTCGAAATACATCAGGACTATTAGTTCAAGATGTGCGACAGTAGAATAATTAATTCTAACTTATTGACTTGCCTATAATCTTTGAAAATTTATAAAAAGACAAATTTTTATAAATTTTTGCAAATGACATTGAGATCGGGTTTATGGGTGGTAGCGCTTCAGCTGGTCCAAGTTGGTTGGGTTGACGATTTCGTTCCCGTCCAGGTCTGTCAGCATCACCGCTCCTCTTGATAGGACCTTCTTGACTAAGTATGGCCCAACCCAATTGGGTTTGAATTTTCCCCTTGGGTCAACCGGTAGTAAGGCACGAACCGATTTTAGGACCAAATCCCCTTCTTTGATGTTTTTGGGCCTAATTCTTTTGTTGAAAGCCCGTTGGATCCTCTTTTGATATATCTGAATATTGTTGAGGGCCCGTGATCGCCGTTCGTCTAAAAGGACTAGCGAATCGTATCGGGCTTGGACCCAATCTGCTTCAGGTACTTGGCTTTCAAGTAAAATCCTGAGAGATGGCATTTCTAACTCAACCGGTTGGACTGCTTCCATTCCATGTGTCAGGTAATATGGAGTAGCTTCGGTGGCTGTGCGAATTGAAGTTCGATACCCCCATAAGGCAAAGGGTATTTGTCGGGCCAGTCCCGATAATTCTCAGCCATCTTTTTAAGTATGGTGACAATTGTTTTATTGGACGCTTCTACCGCTCCATTTGTTTGGGGACGGTAGGGAGAAGATGTATGCCTCTGAATTTTGTATTTTGCCAGCAATGCGGCAGTTTCAGCTTGGAAGTGGGTCCCGTGATCACTGATAAACTCGTGTGGGATCCCGTATCGGCATATGATCTTGTTCTGGATAAATTTGGCCACGTGCTTGGCGTTCAAGACACGGTATGACTCGGCTTCGACCCATTTGGTGAAGTAGTTGATGGCCACCAAAATGAAGCAATGACCTCCCATCCCGGAAGGGTGCACCTTTCCAATTATATCAATACCCTATGTCGAAAATGGCCATGGTGACGTCATGGTATATAACAAGGAAGATGGCATATGCTGTACATTGGCAAAGATCTGACAATTATGGCAGTGCTTGACGTATAATTGACAGTCTGTTTCCATGGTGCTCCATTAATATCCGAGCCTCATGATTTTGCGGGCTAACATATGGGCGTTCATATGCGGGCCATTTTCACCATCGTGTACTTCGGCCATAACCTTTTCGGCCTGTGTTTTGTCGATACACAAGAGAAGAGCCCCCTGTGCCGTCTTTTTGTATAATTGCCCGTCATCCATGCGAACGAATTGGGTTGTCAATCTCAGCAGGGCTTTCTTGGCCCGGTTTTTGGTTCCCGGGGGATACTCTCCCGTTGCCAAGTAGGTTAAGACTGACTGATACCATGGTTCTGGATCAGTTATCTCGATATCCTGGATGGCATGGATGTAGGCCGGCTCGAACCGCCTTTTGACACAGATCGGCATGCTGGTAAGATGGTCCGGTATATTTAACAAGGATGCTAATTTGGAAAGTGCATCTGCGAATTGATTTTCTTCCCGGAGCAGGTAGATATACTCTACCTTCCGGAATTGTTTCTCTAGAACCCTTACTCGTGCTTGGTAAGCCACGAGATTGACGTTCCGAGTTTTCCATTTCTGGAGCGCTTGATTGATGACCAGTGATGAGTCACCATGGACTCGGAGGTTTGTTACCCCTAAATCAGCGGCGACTTGCAACCCGTGAATGCATGCTTCGTACTCAGCTGCATTGTTGGTCACATCAAAGTCCAATTTGATGGATAACGGGGTGTGCTCCCCTCGTGGTGAGATTAAAAGAATCCCGACCCCGAATCCTCGAAAGTTGGATGCTCCGTCAAAATACAAATCCCATGTTTCGTTATCGGTATGGAATATGTCTTCATCGGGAAAGGCCAAAGTATCGGTGTGGCCCTCTTCAGATATTGGGCTATCGGCGAGGAACTCGGCTACTACCCGGCCTTTGATGGCTTTTAATGGTATAAACTTGAGGTCAAACTCAGCTAACATTAAAGTCCATCTGGACATTCTGCCATTAAGGATGGGCTTCTCGAACAGGTACTTTATGGGATCCATTTTGGATAATACATGTACCTCGTGACTTAGCATGTAGTGTCGGAGCTTTTTAGTGGCCCAAACCAAAGCTAGGCACGTTTTCTCGAGCATTGTGTACTTGCATTCGTACTCTAAGAACTTTTTACTGATGTAGTAAATAGCCCGTTCGTCTGTTTTGACTGTCTGGGCCAGCATTGCCCCCATGGCTGTCTCGATCGTTGTTAGGTATAACGACAAAGGCAAACTGGGTTGGGGTGGCATTAAAACCGGCGGTGCAGACAGAATCTCCTTGATTTTATCGAAAGCCGTTTGACATTTGTCGTCCCATAGTACCTGTTCTCCGATCTTCAGGTTTTTGAAAATGGGCTCACATACCATGGTTAGTTTTGAAATGAATCGGCTGATGTATTGGACTTTCCCGAGAAACCCCCGTATTTCTTTTTCGGTCTTGGGTGGTTGCATCTCGGTGATGGCTTTGATTTTAGCTGGGTTGACCTCGATGCCGCGTTGGCTAATGATATGGCCCAGTAATTTGCCCGATGTTACCCCGAAACTGCATTTTTGAGGGTTTAGCCTCACATTGTATTTACGCAGCCGGGTAAAGAGCTTTCTTAGGGCCGCAATGTGCCCACTTCGATCTTTGGACTTGACGATCATATCGTCCACATAAACCTCCACTTCCTTATGCATCATGTCATGTAATAGGGTGGTGGCAGTTCGTTGATACGTGGCCCCGGCGTTGATAAGCCCAAATGGCATAACAGTGTAATAGTAAGTACCCCAAGGTGTAATGAAGGTGGTCTTACTCATGTCTTCCTCTGCCATTTTGATTTGATTGTATCCGGCATACCCATCCATGAATGATAGAAGGGCATGATCAGCCGTGTTATCCACCAATATGTCGACCTGGGGTAATGGAAAATCGTCTTTTGGGCTGGCCTTGTTAAGGTCCCGGAAGTCCATACACACCCGCACCTTGCCGTCCTTCTTGGGTACCGGCACAATGTTCGCGACCCAGTCTGGATATTCAGACACTTGTATAAAGCCCGCTTTGAATTGCTTGTCGACCTCTTTTTTGACTTTGAGAGACCATTCGGGCTTCATCCTTTGGAGTTTCTGTTTTACCGGCTTACACCCATCTTTGATTGGTATTCGATTTTCAGCTATTTCCCGGTCTATACCCGGCATGTCCTTGTAGGACCATGCAAAGACGTCCTTGAACTCTTGGAGGAGGTCCGCGAATTGTTTTCTCTCCTCTGGATCTAAGGATAGGCCCAACTTAAGCATCTGGGGCTCTAAAGTGGTTCCCACATTGATGGACTCGGTTTCTTCGATTACCGGATCTCGGGACTCCCTTTGTTCGAGGTGCTCGATCAGATGCGGAGGTAGAGGTACCTGTTCGTCGGGTTTCTCAATGTCATTGCATATAAAATCTTTGAAATTGAGAAAGTTTTGGAAATAAGACAAGTCGTAAGGAGAACGGTTTTCGTTATTATTATTAATGGTAAATTTTGAGAAAAGCTCGAATAGAGCGGCCATCTGCTCGTTGGTCAGTGGCGGGATAGGGAGAGGTCTTGGGACAGGCCCCGAGACCTCAGTGGAAGTGGCTGAGGGAAGAGGGGTTACAGACTCGACTCTAGCACCAAACCCTCTAGACTCTAACTCAGACTCCGACTCTGACTCTAACTCAGACTCGGTATCCGGCATGTCTCCCTCGCCAGTGGTCAGCTTGTAGGTCCGTCCTTTGCTGTCGGTCTATTTGATGGTTTTCCTCCATGCCCTTCTCTCGGTGTCTGCACCGACTTCGGTGATTAGCTTGGTTGGGTCAAACCGATTGCTGCGGAGGATCAGATTGACCAAATCATCTTTTGGAGCGGGGACGGCCTTGTCTTCTCCAATTAGAAGCCCCAACACGGGCTCAAAGTTGTTTTCCCCTTCCTGGGGCTCAGCTTGAATAAGGGTGAATATATCATCGGGGATGAAATTGCATTCCCGAGCCGTTTTGGTCTCGGGATATGTGATGGTGGGTTGGTAGAGGCCCACTTGAATAGCTCCGAAAACTGGAGTGACGAAGTAGTCAGTTAACTTCGGGCTATAAGGGCCTATGTAAGTACCCTTGAGAATGTTGATGGCCTTGTGATTTCCGGCCCAAACCACGTTTTCCGGGGTTATAGCATACCCCAATCCGAACTGTGAGTCACCATCGTTAAGGACCTCAATAATCTTCCCAGCTAGAAGATTTGGCCTCGAGGTAGCTCCCGGTAGATAGCCCAAGTTTTGTAGCATCGTGTCGATGCTAGTTGTGAAGTAAGGCCTGAAGAGATATTCTTCTTCAATCATGCCCACGAAATTGAATCCCCGTGGGTCGGCCCGGCCCGTAGCATTGCAGCTTGCTATAGTAATGGGGGTTGCTTCTAGAGTGATGATACCGTCCCGTAGTGGCATCTTAACTTTCCGGTGGAGAGTAGAGGATACGGCCTTGACTGCATGGATCCAAGGCCTTCCTAGTAGTAAGTTAAAGGATGAGGTGACATCAATCACCTGAAACTCTAACTCTTTTTCGATTGGGCCCGTTATGATTTTCAGTTTAACGGCCCCGGCTACCGGTTTTGGGCTTCCGTCGAAAGCCTGAATAGTTTGTGCCGTCGGGAGATAGTCGACATCTGTGATGCCGAGGGCCTTAGCGGTCCTTAGAGGTAGGACATTTACAGCGGACCCATCGTCGATAAGGGTCATTGGGAGGTACTTCCCTCGGCAAATGACCGTGATGTAAAGGGTCAGATTATGATTGGGCCCGAACGCCGGTAGATCAGACTCGAAGAATGTGATGAGTGGGCCTTCTTCCTTGGACTTGCCTTTGAGATAAGGCATAATAGTGGCTACCATTTCAGAGGGGGTAACCTGAGAGTCGACCTTGATCTCATCGAGAGCCTTAGTTAGTGCTTCCCGATGTGCTTGTGAGCTAACCAGTAGTTGCCATATGGTTAGGTCAGCTCGAACCCTCTTTAACTGCTGGACCAAGGCGGTGTCGTTGCTTGGTTCTTCAAGGGTAGGTTCCGTCCTGGCAGGTTCAGTGACGGATGTAGAAATAGAACGCCCAGCTGCGGCGAGGTGGTTGGTGGCTAAGGCTTTGGACTTAGCCTTTCGAACCTCTTCAAGGGTGATGGGGACAGCTTCCCCTTTGGCTAGGTAAACATCATCCTCGTCATCGAACCATATCCCATTGATTTGTGGGACATGAGGGGAGATAAGGTGTGAGCAGTCGATTACCTCACCGGTGAATATTGAATGGGCACTGAACGGGTTTTCTTTGTTGCTCGGCTTGTCTCCGGGCAACGGGATCTTCCCGCTCTCGATCAGGTCCTGGATCAGATGCCTCAGTCTTCAGCATTTTTCAGTATCATGTCCGTTACCTCGATGATACTGGCAGTAGGCTTGGGCGTTATAACTTTTGGGCCTCTTCTCTACTGGAACTTCTGGAGTTGGGCCTATCGGTTGGATCAGGCCCTTTGAAGATAGCCTTTGTAAGGCATAAGTATAGGTAGTCCCTATATCTGTGAATACCCGATTTGGTGTATTCTTTTTGGATGAGGTGTCAAGCAGATTTACCTCGTCGAAGATGCTGCGAGTTGCAGCTGCAGGTGTGGGCTTGCTCGCAGATGAGCTTGCCCCTTGATAGCCCTTGGTAGAGGCCTTAGTCAGGCTCTCTAACCTTAAGTCGTCCTCGATCCTTGTACCCATTTCAGTTAGGGTAGCAAAATTAGGGATAACAACATACCGGAGGTGGACCTGGTAGGAAGGGAGGAGGTTCTTGACAAACGCCTCCACTAGCACTTTCTCGCTGGGCTTATCGACCAGCTTCACACTCTCGGCCCGCTATCTTTGTAGATATTTGGTGAACCCTTCTTTGGGTTCTTGGGCCATCACTTCCAGAGTACGCATTGTAGTCTGGATCTCGGTATTATCAGCGTAATTCCGTGCAAATTCAGTCGCCACATCATCCTAAGTTTTATATTTCTTGGAATCGAGCCTGTAGTACCAGGCCTTGGGATGCTTCTCCAGGGAGGAAGGGAATAAGTGAGTAAACATGGTGCACTTCACCTCCTTTACCGCCATAAAATCTTTGAAAGCCCGGATGTGGTGGACCGGGTCTTCGGTACCCTCAAACATTGGAATTCCCGTAAGGTTGAGGTTAGCAGGTAGCTCGTCATTCAGAGGTGAATAGGAACGACGATCGAACTGCAACGCGATGTGAGTTTACGATGTTTTAGATAGTTTTTCTATAGAACGGATCAAAAAATTACTCGGAAAGATCAAATTAACATCAAGGTAGCCTTAGTCGTGTCATTACGGTTGCGTCGACACTAATTAGAGTCAATTCCGACACCGGGGCCCCGATTCGGTCCCGAAATATGCAAAGTCAAACCCGAGTCAACGCCTTGGGCCAAGCGAACCTCGGGACGCGCACCCGAAGCCCACCCGGAACTTGAAACACTAGGGTTATAAGGAAGCCTTAACCTCCAAGATAACCTAAGATGTGCATCTTCTCCGTTTTGGAAAGTTTTGATATCGGATCTTCAAAACTTCGACAGCCTCAGCTCAGGCGCCTGAAGACTGAACTGCCTCACACCAGGCGTCTGACGACCGAACCAATTGACCCCGGGCGTCCATATGGGTGACGAGGACCGAAAACACCTATACATACCCCTCCTCACCTCATTCGTTCGACACACAATAACGAGTTCGTGCCTACTTCATTCTACACAACTCGTTCTTCCCTCTCTTTTCTCTCGCTAAGGGCTCGCACTCCGACACTCGAGGCAAACGATCCACTCGATCGTAGTTCCGATAAAAGCGACATCGACGCTACTCCTCACCTTCAAGCACCCCACTCGATACCAAGGTGCCTGTGTTCGACTAGCTCAAGTCTAGTAGCGAAGCTCTGCCGGATTAGCCGCAGAATCGGTCCATAGTAACGAAGCTCTGCCGGAGTAGCCACAGGAAGGGTCAACGGTAACGGAGCTCTGCCGAAATCACTAGGCGGATCCGCTTTTGAAGTCGAATCGTCACTAGGTTGTCATCTAAACAAAACTTTCCATATTCGCAATTTCCTTTATTATGCACTACGACAACACTAGATGTGGACACGAGGTCCACAATATCTACTAAAACACGTAACATCCCAACTTCAACCACAAATACTAAAATACACTAAATAAACTCGAGTAATTCCGAGATCCGTTCTCAACTATCTATGCATCGTGCCCCGTTTAGTGTATACTCCGAGGTTGCAACTCCTCATAATGTGATTTACTTAAATTCCCATTTACAAATTTTTGTATGATTTACCGCTTTTATGACCTTATAATCGCATGCTAAATCACCTAAACACGGAATTCAAAACGTAAAATAACTAAAACTGAACAAAGTGATGGTCCGGTTCCGTATTAGTCCAGGTGCTCGCCTTATTAGGTTCGACGCATCTCTATTAATACCGAGCTGACGCATCTTAAGCAGAATACCAGGTAAGGTATATCACGAGAACGACTAATATCCGTATTATCGCGTTAAAACTGATTTGCTAATACGTATAATACTAGTACTCTCTACTCTCCTACGTGCATCTTTTCATGGCCTGCTTGTCACGTGAAATCGCATGTAAAGAATGTAAACATAACTACTTTGACGACAATACTTGTCCTTAAACAACCGACGTAGCAAAAGGTATAGGGTTAAGACAACGGATGTTACAGTACTTCCGCCACAATAAAAGAACTAGGTTATCAGCCCACCGATTGATTAGTAGAGGCCGCTATAGTGCAGGCGGGATTAGGTGTTGACATCTATCGGATGTTGGCTTCCCAATACGTACCCTCATCCCTTACTCAGAATCGACGGTTTCCGGATGTCTGAAACAATTGGCAATGAGAGTCATTCCAGGCATGGAGTGCTTAAGGGTACAAGTCATTATCTTTAGGTCCCGTGCCCCTTAGCTTTGAGCCGGCTAAGGATCAAAGTTGACTTGAACGGTTTCCGAGTCTCCATAATTGACTCGGTGGCGACTCCACATTTCGGCAATGAATTCAGTTCACTAAAAAGGCCGCATTACCAAATGAATCGGCCCTTAAACATTTACAACCACGACTCGATCGATTCCAAACGGAAACACGGGTGCCTGCACCCGTCTAGTACAAGTCTGGATCGTCATCCGAATCGAGGTCGTTACTGCTATGCGTTTTGCGGTTGTTCCGTCACTGCTGTGTTGTTCGTATCGTTGCTGCCTATGATGTTTAACATCATCGTTCCAGTTCCGTACTGCTACTGCTTGTTACTGATCTGTTGCTGCTGTTTCTTCTTGTCGTTTGTCCTGTTTTACGTTGCTACTATATGGTTATCGTGTGCTGCTCGATTTTGAACCAGTTTCTTCATCTCTCTTGGTTTCAGCGAAAATCATTTTCTCCCTTGTTGTTTGTCGTATAATTACGATTCGTATCCTTGTTGTCTCTTCTATTCTCTATCGACTGTTGCTACTATTATTGTTCTTCTATTCATGTCCCTTTTCTTCTCCTCGTTCTTGTTCTTCCTCCTATTGTTGGTTCTACCCGTAGCTGCTGGTGTGTCGTTCCTCTGCTGCCACTGTTTGGTTGTTATTACTTGTTGGAACTGTTGCTGATATTGGTCGCTACTGCTGTTATAGTCGTCCTGATGGGTTTCACATAAAGGCCTTGGAGTTTTATTGATTAGCAAGATCCGGGAACGACTTTCAGATTCAAAGGTTGGGGCTTGGACTAATCAAGAAGGACGAATATGTATCCGTTTCGAACTCAACTCAAGGTAACTTTAGGACGTTACTCGATTTTATATCGTATGTTTGAGTAGTAGTATGTAGTAAATATTTTAACTTTGGTTTTCTAATTTTAGCTATTTATTATTGCTAATCATATTAATTTTAAATCGTATGCCTTATAAATATTTTACAGGTTTTCGATATCGTTTTATAAATCGTTAGTAAATTAATTATTTACGATTGTTATAATATTTTGTTGGTTATCGTGACAATAGTATCTAAATAATATCGATTTCATATTTTCGACATATTTTGTTATTTTATAATTTTAACTCAAAATCGTATTTTTATATTATAATCGAGATTTGTATATTTGTTCAATAAATTAATTTCGTTTTATGACCTATATTAATAAATGAGAAAGTAGTCAATTTTGTTTTAAATACATTTTTAGTGGAGACTATTTTCCCTAATAATTTATCATTTTTCTATGATTGATTATTTTTAGTAAAATCATTATTATTTATTGATAAAATATATTTGCTAAAACTAATTTGCAAGCTTTATAAAATCTCGTTTAATTTATAAAATTTGTCGACTCAATTAATTTTGATATCATTTTCTTAAAACACCTATTTTCTAAAATTATAAGTTTTAACTCGATTTGCTAATTATTTATAAAATACTATATATTGACTTATTATATTTTCTTTATACTTTGAGTAACGAATTTAGAAATATATTAAAGTTACGATAACGACGATAATAATAAAACGTTAATTTCGTTAGAAATGCTATTTTTTATTCATTTCACTTATTTTAATCACTTACGTATTTTCTATAACAATATTTCTATTTTAAGTAAGTTTCTAAAATTAGTAAGTTTCTATTTATAGAAAGTTTTTCTTTCAATATAAAATGTTTATTCCTTTTATCCTCATATTATTTGTATTGATTGTATTTATTTTTGAATATCGATAATGGCTTGTTTTGGAGTTATGGAATAAAGTCAAGTGTGGGGTTAGAGTAATATAGTCTGGGATGTACGTTTTTGCCATCAGCTATAAAGTCGGTGTGTCTATTTGGGGCACATTTGGTCATTGAATTGGGCGTAGTTTCGCCCAGGAGAATGTATGTTTTGACCTTAAGCTAGATATCGCATCGTGTTAGTCGCCATCAGCCAAACTATACATATTTGTTGTCTCTGAGGGGTATGCACTACTTAAACCAGGACCTCGCTGCACGCAGTCCTGTTATAGTTGAGTTGCCTAGTTAGAGACTGGATTCTGTTATGAGTTAAGTCTACAGTTCTCGAAGCTAGTTTCTAGTATTATCCTAGTGAAAGTCTAGCCTTGTGCACACTGATCGAATTTCCATAACACCATCTTTGAATATGATTATTATTATTGATATAATTTGATTTGCAGGTTGACAGATGTTTTAAGTTTCCTCCGAGAACTTATTTTATTATATTGTTTTTTATGTTTTCCCATTTTAAGTATTTTCATATAATAATGCTATTATTATCCCATATGATATAATATGGCTGGGAGAACGTCCGAGTTACTCCCCACTGACTGGCTTTTATGTTTATAACTGTGGACATGACATAGGTCCACCCCGACGCGACCACGCGCGGGTTTGGGGAGGCGAATGAATCTCCATGAGATGGTCAAATGGAAATTTAAATCGAAGTCGGAGTCGCCACCGAATTTTATGGTTATTCGGAACCGTTCGAGCCCACTCTATGTCGTAGTGGGCCGTGTACAAAATACGGCCCATTTCCGATGTCAGAGTGTATTGGGCTCGTCCCTTTTGCATATCGATATAGATGCCGACTAGAGCGGTTAATCGTATATTGAATGACTCTCGTTGCCAATGGTTTCGGACATCCGGAAACCACGGTTCTGAGTAAGGGGTGAGGGTACGTGTTGGGAAGTTCACTAAGAACACCCTACCCCGCCCGCACATTAGCGGCCTCTACTAGGATATCGAATGACGTTTTAATGCGCGCGTTAGTAATACGATGAATGATTATGCAAACATTGTTTTCTAAGCATGTGAAAGATTGAATGGGTTGCTAAGTGGTTTAATGCATGCAAATTGATTGATGTCAAAGTCAAATTTAACATGTGAGATTCGTTTTAGTATAATAAAACAAATGAAATAAAAAGGATGGATTTGCTACAAAACAAACAAACGAGTTAGTATCGATTTGTAAATAATAATAGCAAAATAAAATATGCGAAATCGAAAAAAACATTAATCGAAATCTGAAAAATATTGTTGAAAAGACGTTGTTTTGTAAAAAACGAAGTTCGAAAAATAAATAAAAAAAGACGGAAAAGGCCGCGGCATAACAGCCGGCCGCGCTACTCGCCCGGGACGCCGGCGGGTCGCGTGGTAGCCTGTCTCGGGTCCGGTTTTCGAAAACTCGAAGTTCGTATTAAATCGCGTATGAATATTGCATGATTCGTACTCGACTTAATATTTTCGTTATTCTTTATATTCGATAGTTGACTACGAAATCAATATCAAATATTTGGAATAGTTTTAGAAAAGATGTAAATTTTAGAAATCGTTCGAAAAATAAATAATAAAACGAACGAAAACGTAGAAAAAAGAAATCCCGGATTCCAGGCCTGCGCGCGAGTCGCCTGGGCATGGCGCGACTCGCGTGCGGGTCTGTCCGTCTATATATTTTTGTTCGAAAATTTGTTATTTTGAACGAAAAGTAAAAGAAAAGAATTTTGACAAAAAAAAAAGATGTAACGATTTCTGATATTATCGAAATCTTAATATAATTCTTTTTGATACGATATTCGATTATAGAAAAATCGATATCGTATGTTTAAGAATATTCGTTATGAAAATAGTTTTTCGTTAATAACGATATTAGGAAAATAATAAAAAAACGACTCTAGACCCGTAACGAAAACGGACGAAGAGGAGAAAAGGAGAGAAAGGAAGAAATCGGGTTTGATTACACCCTCAACCTACATGCTCTTGTTGACTCGGATCGGGACTCGTCGAAATGTGGCTAGGCACGGGAGTGTCGAGGCAACGTCGGTTGGGTTAGGGTGGTACGATTTTGACGGGTGAAGGGTGTCGGGTTTCGGACCGGTTTTCTTCGGGTTTTGAATTTATTATCGGTTTCTCGATGCTAAGGAATTTTATGTATCGGGATGATAGAGAGTTGATGCTGGAAAATCGTGTATGTGTGTATGAATTGTTGGTAAAAATCGTATTGATAAATCGTCTCTTCTGATGTTGGATGCAAGGGGCTATTTATAGGAAATTCCCGACCTTGGCTTGGGAGAGTTTGACTACCGCTTAGGATAGGAAACGAGGGAACTTGAGGGAAATAAGGATTCCGCTTTCTTGTGGAGGAAGAAAGGCAAACCGGCTGGTTTTGGGCTGTTTCGGCCGAGTGTTTTACACTCGGTCGGATGCTCGAATCGGTTTTTGAATAGGACTCCTGTTTGAGCTAGAATTACCGCTTGAGTAAGAAGCTGAGGAGAACGAGAATTCCGTTTTCTTGTGAGGGAAGAAAAGAGGAAATACCGGCTGACTTGTGTACTTGGCCGAGTGGTTGCACTCGGTTGAGTGTCTGAGTCGGTTCTCGGATAGGATTCCTACTCGAGATCGAATTCTACCTTAAACGGAATTGTTTATTATTTTTTGTATGGCTGTTTTTGTAGAGTTGGAGTGTGGACTGGACACGTGAGGTGTCACGGTCAGTCCGGAGGTTACGGGAAATAGCTTTGACCGGGTTTTGACTCGGTCGCTAAAAGACAGTTTTACCCCTGGTGACGGATTCGACCCAAATTAGTGTTATTTGACTCGAAACGACCCACTGGGCCTGAATTTGAGGTTGGTTTGGTGAGATTTGTACTCCTTAAAATGCCTAGGCCAAATGTCCATTATTTCGAGCCCATTTCCGAGTACGTTAGAGCACGTTAGCGTCCGATCATCATCGGGTGTTTGTCGGAAACTACTATAGACACCTGGCGGTCAAAATGTGGGTGTCTACAATAACATGACATGTATTTGCTGCTGGGTTTTGGGTGTGAGCTAACAATTAGCGTGAATCCTACTCTTTCTTTATTCATGTAATTTATGGATTTGTATAACCCGTTGGTGAATTTTCTTTTTAGCTCTTTTGTAAAAAGAGGCCTTTGTATTGACTTACCATTTCTTTTAATAAGATATAATTTGTCAGTGTGTTTTAATCCCAACTCTACAGTGTTTCCGCCACTGTATTGCGTTAGATTTTCTAGGGGGATTACAAAAACATTTATATAACCAAAAACTATTAACATACAATAATGACGTAGTATATAGCATGTAAAGGGGTTAAATCACAGAGATGGAACTCACTACCAAATAATGCAAACATGAGTGAACAATGTCTAACAGAGTTAGAATAAGGCACAAAACTAAAGAATCACACGACGAGAGAAAATATAACCTAAACACAACGGAATGTCATGAAATCTGAACCAAGTATCCAGACGCCCAAAAACACACGTAGACTAAAAATCAAGTCAAACAGACTTGCATCAACAGAGTCAGCTGTCTCAGAACAATGTCATACAAAAGCTAAAACAAAGAATAACAACTATACTAAACATAAAGGTGGGTTTTGATAGTTGGTTTGAACATGAAAACACAAGGGATGAACAAATGTTAAGAGGGTAAAATGACAAATATCAATTGACAAGCTCAACTAATAACATAATAATAATAATAATAATAATAATAATAATAATAATCTAATTTATATCATCTTCTCACCCCAACAACTTTATGCTCAATACCATTTCACATAGAATATTCGTTTGTCCACACAAAGTCTAGCATATCAGCATTAACATGTGTATAGAACTTAGTAAGGATTGAGGGAGTAAGATATTGACTATGCAATCACAATCATCAAATCAAACAACTAGATATTTCCTAAGTCTCAATCAAGTCTCATGCAAGATCCAAATCAACTTGACTAAGAATGCTATTAGGGGTGTAGATAGGTATACCAAATTTTCTAACACACAAACAAGTGATGAAAAATATTCGAGAAAAGGAAGACCTAATGTCCTAATCAATTAATATTAATCATCATTAAACATGTAAAGTAGGAGAATCTAAAGATTAAGATAGAAAAGTGAATTATTCTTACAAAGTGGAAATTGAGAAAGTAAGAGAATTACACCAAATGATGGAGGTTAACTCGCCATAGTCACCCAATTACACAAATTCTTCCCAAAACAAAGATAAAAGATAGAAAATCTAAACTAGATCTCCAATGGAAGATAAACTCCTTCTCAAGAATTCTCCTTCAAAGGATGATGAATAAGAAATCCTAAAATTGGTCTATTTATACTCTAGGAACAAAATCATAAGCAAAGCAATGGACAGAAGCACGAATAGGCCGCAAAATAGAGCTCAAACCGGGCTTTTAAGTAGATTTCCACCGTCTGCGCGCGCATGCTGCGCATCTGTCTTTCCAGCTTCACAGCACCATTTTGCGAACACGATAACTCTCTCCTTTCTTGTCCAAATAAGGCATGTGACCTATCATTGAAAATTTAAGAGAAATAGCTTTCACCTCTAATTGGCCTTGCATCATTTGGAGTTTTAGAACGAAAGTATGCATGTTTGAAGTTGATGCAGCGAAACCGAACTAATGCAACTAGTAATTTCCAACTTCTTTGTTCATGTTTCCTTCATTGTTTTGTCTTCTTATTTCTTTGACGTGACATATAGTCCTTGACTCCTTGATACTTTTATGGAATGATATTTGGGACGTTGTCGGCCTACTAATGTTTGGTTAGGTGGTCGGCTTCTCCCTTGATCATCTCTTCTTTAGCTAACTCAAAGGACATTTTCTTCACCATTTGCTTAAAGACAAAAAATATAGATAAAAGTTGGAAAATAAAATAAAATACACAAAACGGAGGCAAACATAACGATACTCTAAATAGGAGTATTTAACGCTAAAACCACCCCTATTGGTACCCAAAAAGAGTCTAAAATGAAGGTATATATTTTGTGTCAATTAGTGAACGATAAATAAAAGAGTATAGATTAGAAATGGGGTTTGAACGCCCTCAACTTACATGTCCAAGATTCAAAATGGGACTCGTAGAGGTATTGACACGAACACGAAGAGTCTTTCGGTATGTAGATGAGTTAGGGTATTTTTAGGATTTTGGAGTAATATGTGAAGAGTGTGATTTTTTGGATTGCTGACCCCTGAAATGATCACTCGAGTATCATATTTACAAAGTTTGTGGATTTTGAAAATGTGTTTGGGCACCATAACCTAGTTCCTGAAAATAGAACAGAGGCGCAGGACGTCGCGCGCTCTGAGCCTCAGGAGCCGGAGCTAGGGCGCTTCAATTCTGGAACACACGACTATGTGCTGTCAAGCGCGTGTTGTTTGGAATTTGCTTGACTTACGTGATTTATCCGGTTATTTGAGGCATGATCTGATGCGCATGTTTGAATGAATTTGGACTGTTTTTGGTATTTTGGATTGTTCGAATTTTACGACTTTGACCGGGTTTGACTTGGTCCAAAAAGACGATTTTGCCCCATGTGGTGGTTTGACTTAGAATAGCTTTGTTCTATTGGATTTTGCTCATTGAGTTTGATTTTGAGGTCGGTTTGAGAGATTTGTACTCTGTAACGTGTTCGAGTCGAATACCATTGATTACGAGACCTTATTCGAGCGTTCTGAAGCATGTTGTCGTCCGATCATCATCAGGTGTTTGGTGAGAAGCGGCTACAGACACGAGCAGGCAAAATGCGGGTGTTTATAGTAGGACAGTTAAGAAAAGAGGAGTTCATGTTTTGGGATCAAGAGATATTTGTAGGAGTGATATACGACAATGTTTGTCTGAAATCTTTCCTACTTCTATGTACTGTACTTCTGCCACACGTGTGATTGCACACAAACTAAAAAATTATTAGTTGATTTTTATCATATTTCCTAACGTGGATCAAAATAATTTATAAAATTACGTTCCTAATCTTTTAAGGATAGTATTTTATCTAAGATAATATTCTAGTTTTCAAATCTATCCTAAATTCTTTTAAAAGATTACTCCGTCCGTCCCTTCAGAAGAGTTACCCTTTCCTTTTGGGTCGTATCACCAAAAGAGTCACCTTTTGTTTTTTCCTTTTGTCTGATTTCTATGGTTATCATTAGTTGTGACCCCACATATTTCTTTAACTTTCATTTTCTACCACACATTTCTACCCACCCTAATTTCTACTAAATGGAAGGGGTGACACTTATAGAGAGACGGAGGGAGTACAATAATTTTATTTTATTTCCTATCTTATGGGATAAAATATTTTAAACATATTTTTTTATTAAAATCTGATGTCACACGTAACTAGCAACAATCTTGGATCGGAATTTGATTCCGGAATATTCCAGAAGAGCCCGGAATTTCGTGTAGACTAGGATAGAGTGTTAGGGTTTTGACACAACTTTAATTGTCATCCTTTATATATTAAAGCAAGCACCGGTGCCAATGACATGGCACTGCTCATAGCTGAGCATTTCGAAATACTCAGCTGTGGTGAATTCAAGCTAAAATTGGAAAATTACGCACGAGAATCAATTGGACCTTCACAATTCCGGGCTTCAATCAATCAATTCACAATCCTAAACATAATTAGGAAATCAATTAATTCGGCTTCAATATTTGTTACTCTAATACACATATTACATAATCAATTAATTAAAAACCTAATACAATAGGATAATCATAACCTATTAAAAAACCTAAACTATTAAAAACCCTTATACAATATCAAAACAATCAAATAATGTTACCTACACGACATAACCCTGATACAAGAATTGATCCATCATATCATTTCAACAATTATTTGCTATGATTAATATAATTGCTATGTTACACAATGTTTTTACAATATATTTGTTTTGCAAATTTCAATACTCTGTTAATGGAAATATGATTAATATGATTTTATGTTGCTGTTACAGCTTCAAATTTCAGTATTCTGTTTGTGATTTTATGTTGTTAATATATCTGAAAAATTATATCATCGGACAGATGTTTATCAATCCTGCTTATTACGTCATACCAATTAGGTTATGGCTGCCAGGCGTGGACGACATTGAAGATGGTGAACAACTTCAGGTTGACACTTCTGCTTATAACTCATTTCACCCGGCTCTAGATGATGGTTGTTTAATCTTCATCTTCTTAAATCCGCTATTTATTCATATCCCCCTCTCCGTTATTCCATTCTTCAGGTATTTTCATCAAATTTTCTTTTTTACCATAAAGTTTCAATCTTTATGTTCTGTTCTATTTTAGTTGATTCAGTTATTGATGGTTACCGATTGATTTCCAAAAAAATCACATGGATACTGATGGGGGTCGGTAGCCTGCCACGGGTCGCCCATTAATTCAGACCCTGAAGGAAACCCGACCCAAGAAACAGCCTGCTTAGCAGGCCGTCAGGGCAGCCCAGCTAAAACCTCCAAGAGGTCACAGTTGGCAAACCCCAAAGGATCCTCCTCTCCCGCCTGCCGGGCAGGGCCCTCTGGCCCCTGGCAGGAGCAGGGGGAAGGGTCAACCCTTCCGATCAGGCCTAAGGCAAAAAGGTATGAGTGGACAAGGAGAGCCCACGTGTCATCCCCTCATCCACTCACATCTCCTCTCTCTCTTTCTCTCTCTCTTTTTCCTCTCTCTTGTGGAAAGGTATAAATATTCTCCCATTTCCCACATTGAGGGGGGTTGGATTTTCTCTCTCTAGACTCTCACTCTAAAAACCGCCATCTTGCTCCTCACGAGTAAGGTTCCTAAAGGCTATTCACGGACAGACTTAGGCATCGGAGAGGGTTCTCTCGGACACCTCCGGGGCCCTGTGCGTTCATTGTGCAGGGGGCAGGCCGTCTTCGCCGGGAAGGTCCGACCGCGGGAGTGAGATAAAGGAGGGAACAAAGGAAATCAAACGATTACTATCCGAGCAACACCATATCTGTTAAGACCCGAATCCGAAGTCGGGTTAATTGTTTCCATACCGGAACAATTTGGCGCCGTCTGTGGGAAGATAATTCGGTTGTGCCCACGAGTTACCCACAAAAATCAACCACAATCAAAACAAAATGCCTGAAATCCTAGAGGCCAACTCTGGGGCGGGTCCAACGGTACCACCGGTGATCCCCTTATATGGCATGCCTACACCTGGGATGACGCCTGCTGCAACAATCCCAGGAGTAGGGCGAGCAAGCCTTCATGAAGCGCTCAATGGAGAAACTGCAGTCGCAGCTGGGCAGGTCAGCTATCAGAGGCCTAGTCTGAACCTCACTCCTGCCCAGATTGCGCAGACCGTCGTCTTTTTCTCGGCCATGCTCAACCAGGAGTTCACCCCAGAGGATCTGATGGGCAGGATCGCTACGACCCCCAGGCAGCTTCACTTTAAAGGGGTGGATGAAGCTGGGGGCACGAAGCGAACCGCCGTCAGGAACATCTAGAGGAAGGCGAGGAAGACGGCTCAAGGGTATGTGCAGGCCCAGAAGCGCCTCACCGAAAATCAAAAGCAGCCTGCCCAGCAGCAACCCTTTTCCATACATACCACTGAGTCTACCTCAGCTATGGAAAAAAGGGGTTTATCCCAGGAGCTCCGGGATAGGTTGAAGCACAGGGAACCGGCGACAACACGCCTGGGGGAAAAGCAGGGAGATGTCTTCTCCATGCTGACCCCAGCCGGGTCGCAACGAGCTCCAGGGTTATCCCACAGCCTGCAATCAAGGCTCAACCAAGGGCAGGCACTGGAGTCAAAACACCGTCAGGGTGATAACCTGGAGCCACCCCAGAAAAAACGGTCCAGGCACCACTCCCTTGACAGGGATGATGAAGCTATGAGTAGGCGACCACCCAGGCACCACTCCCCCACCGCCGGAAAACCGACCCCTGAAAGATGGGATGACTACGGTTACCACTCTGGGGGAAGCAGGTCAAGAAGGGTAGGCCAACCCACCAAAACATCCTTTCACCCTGACGTGCAAGAGTATCCCATCCCAAAGACCAAGATGCCCTCTATTAAGTTCCATGGAACTACTGACCCGGAAGATCATCTGGCGGCGTACGAAAGCCACATGGGGATGTACGATGTTGATGACGCAGTTTGGTGCAAGGTTTTTCCCACTACCCTCGTAGGGCTGGCACAAGGGTGGTTCAGGGATTTACCGCATGGATCAATTAGTTACTTCATAGAACTAGACGAGGCTTTCTTGGACCAGTATGTAGGGAACAAGAGGCGCCGGCTAACCCGATTTGACCTGATGACTCTCAGGCAGAAGAAGGGTGAGACTATCAGGGAATACCTGAAGAGATTCGACCTGTCCTACCAGCAGGTCAAAGAAATTGACGACTCAACTGTAGCATATGCACTAACCATCTCCTTGCTTCCAGGGGAGATGAAGAACCAAATGATCATAGCCCAGCCAGAGACCCTGGCCAAAGCTCGAAAAATTGCCGAGGGCTTTATGCTGTAGGAGGAATTCCATAGCCTGCCGGATACCCCCATAGGACCTTCCAGGCCTCAGGGGAGACCGCAGGGTGGACGTAGCAGAAGCGAGGCCGGCAGACAGAAAAACGAAGAGGGAGACACTCCAAGGAAGGAGCGTGTAGCCTATCAGCCCAGATTTGATAGCTACACAACTCTAAACAAATCCAGGGCAGAAATCTTCGAGCTGGAAAAAGAAACAGCCAAGTGGAATCGCCCGAGTAAGCCACGCAGCCCAAAGGGAGACCCAAAAAAGTTTTGCACCTTCCACGATTGTGTGGGGCACACCACTGAGGAATGCCGACACCTGAAAGATGAAATTGAGAAACTCATCAGGAATGGGTGGCTGAGCAATTACGCTGCAAGGAACAAGAGTCAGAAGGAAGTAGTGGACAAACCAGAGGGATCAGTACAGAATTGCATGGTAATCCATGTAGTATCAGGAGATGCGGAAGGCCAGACAAGCAAAAGGGGCCAAAAAAGACAGATCCACGAACTCAGAAACCAGATATGCTACGCTGAGAGGGCAGGGTGTCCAAAGGGCCTGACCCTGAGCATCACCCCCCAGGATGCAGGGCGGGTCATCTACCCTTACAGCGACCCTCTGGTATTATCCCTTGTTATCAGTAACCATATAGTAAGGAGGTGCATGGTAGACACTAGCGCCTACACTAATTTACTATACAAAGGCACCTTAAGCCTGCCCCTGGATCGCTGTACGAGTTCAGTGGAGCGGGCGTGCTCCCAATGGGAATCATTGACCTACCCGTGACTTTTGGGGAAGGCACCTCAGCTAGAAACATCAGGGCGTCATTTGTCGTTGTGGACGCCAAGTCAGCATACAACGCCCTGATAGGCCGGGCCACCTTAGATGAAATCGAAGCTGCCATATCAATCAGAGCCTTGACCATAACCTACGTCACGGACTTTGGCATGGAAAGAAAAGTACATGGTGACCAAGAATCTGCCAGGCAGTGCTACTCAGTAGCCCTGCACACCCATGAAGTAGAACGAAAAGGCAAAAGAAAAGAGGACAGTTCTCCCCGCAGGGAAGGAGAGATTCCAGCTGGCCAGCAGGCAGCAGACCATCTCGAACCTGGGGGAGAGAGCATGCTGGTAGACCTGGAACCAGGAAGGCAAGTCCTCATAGGAGCTGACTTGGTAGACCCCTACCGAGAAGAGCTAATCAGAGTCCTGAGGGACAACAGGGATGTATTCGCCTACTCGGCCGATGAGATGTCGGGGGTAGACCCAGCGCATATCGTTCACAAGCTGAACGTGAGCCCGGAAGCACGCCCTGTAAAACAGAAAAAGAGAAACATGTCCGTCGAAAAGGATCAGGCCATAAAAGAAGAGATCGAAAAACTTTTAAAGGCAGACTTCATAGAAGCCTGTGACTACCCTGAATGGCTGGCGAATGTTGTGATGGTGAGAAAGTCCTCAGACGCATGGAGGATGTGCGTGGACTTCACCAATCTCAACAAAGTCTGCCCAAAAGACTGCTATCCGCTCCCGAGGATTGACCAGCTGGTAGATGCCACCAGTGGATACACCACACTAAGTTTCTTGGATGCCTTTTCAGGCTATCACCAAGTCTTCCTCTGGCAACCAGACAGGGTAAAATGTGCCTTCATCACCAGCGCCGGCACGTTCATGTACAAAATGATGTCGTTCGGACTCAAGAACGCAGGCGCCACTTACCAGCGATTGGTCGACAAGATTTTTGAGAAGCAGAAAGGCAGAAACTTGGAGGCCTATGTCGACGACGCTATTGTAAAAACAAAGGGGATGCAGAACACCTGAAAGACCTGCAGGAGACTTTCTCTTCCCTGTGCGCATATCAAATGAAACTAAACCCCAAGAAATGTACTTTCGGTGTCCGCTCTGGAAAGTTTCTGGGTTTCTTAGTAAGCGCCAAAGGTATTGATGCAAATCTCAAAAAGGTCCAGGCAGTGTTAGACCTCCCAGAACCAAGGACCATAAGAGACATCTAGAGCCTGACTGGCAGGATGGCCGCCCTGGCGCGGTTCATTGCCAGGTCGGCCGATAATTCAACACCCTTCTTCAAAGTGTTGAAGGGAAACAAGCAGTTCAAATGGGAGGATGAACAAAAAGAAGCCTTCAAACAGCTGAAGGAACATTTAAAGAAACTGTCCACCCTGGCAAGGCCAGTGGCAGGGGAGAAGCTTTTCCTCTATGTCGCCGTGACGAACACAACAGTTAGCGCGGTGATTCTAAGGGAGGAAGCAGGCTCCCAGTAGCCGATATACTTTGTGAGCCATGCTCTGGGCGCAGCAAAAAAGAATTATCCGCTGGTCGAGAAGGCAGCCTATGCAGTCATCATTGCTGCTAGGAAACTCAGGCATTATTTTGACGCCCACCCTGTTGTGGTGCTAACCGACCAACCCCTTGAGAAAGTGTTGGAAAAATTTGAAAAATCCGGGAGATTGTTGAAATGGGCCATAGAGCTGAGTGGGTTAGGAATATCATACCAGTCCAGGACCGCCATCAAGGCACAGGCCTTGGCAGACTTCTTGGCTGAATGTTCCCACTCAGAAGAGGATGATCCGCTTACCGGAGAATGGGTGGTATACACGGATGGATCCGCCACGGCTAACGATGCGAGGGCAGGGATTGTGCTGACCATCCCTGAGGGAGTGGACTTCGAGCATGCGCTCAGATTCACCTTCCCCACATCAAACAACGAGGCTGAATATGAGGCCGTCCTTGCAGGCATCAATCTAGCCAAAGCCGCAGGAGCAGAACGAGTTATACTAGCAACAGACTCCCAGCTCATCGCTAACCAGATTAACGGAGAGTACGAGGCTAGAGATTAGGCCATGGCTGTTTACCTAGAAAAGGTAAAGCAAGAACTATCATGGTTAAAGTCTTATGAGATCAGGGGAATCCCCCGGTCCCAGAACAACCGGGCAGACCCCCTATCTAAGCTGGCCAGTTCTAGCCTGCAAGACATAAGAAGGTCTGTCTGGGTAGACGTAGTTCAAGAGAAATCTACCACCCCTTCCCAGCTGGTCAGTGTTGTTGAGGAGTCATAGCCTGAAGACTGGATGACCCCAATCATCTAATTCAAAAAATACAGAACCCTTCCGTTTGACCCTGCTCAAAGAAGAAAAATGCCGGCAAAGGCTGCATGGTTCATATTGGTCAATGAAGAGCTGTACAAGAAGTCTTTTTCCTCACCACTACTTAGATGCCTGGGGGCAAGACAGGCTGCGGAGGTTCTAGATGATATCCACTCCTGAATCTGCGGCCACCATATAGGAGGGAGGTCACTAGCCCACAAGGCCCTAAGGGCGGGCTACTACTGGTCAACCCTGCTAGCTGATGCAAGAGACTTAACCCGAAGATGCAGAAAATGTTAGTTATTCGCCCCTTCAATTCACGCTCCAGCCCAGGAGCTCAGGCCAATCTTATCTCCCATACCTTTCGCTCAGTGGGGGATGGACATATTGGGCCCTTTCACTGCAGCTACGGGAGGCCGGAATTTTTTGATAGTAGGGATTGACTACTTTACAAAATGGATTGAAGCCGAAGCAGTCCCAAACATTACTGAGCCTGCAGTCAGGAAAGTAATCTGGAGGAATATCATAACCAGATTTGGCCTGCCAAAAATGCTGGTATTTGATCACGGGAGGCAATTTGACAACGACCCCGTAAGAGTTTGGCTGGAAGGTCATTGTATAGCAGTCGCCTACTCCGTCGTCTGCCATCCACAAACTAACGGGCAGGCTGAGGCTGCCAACAAGCAAATCCTGAATGGGCTAAAAAAGATGGTGGATGACCTCAAGGGCAGGTGGGCAGATGAGTTACCAAGAATACTATGGTCAATCAGGACCACCCGGAAAGAATCAACGGGTCAAACCCCTTTTGGCCTGGTCTACGGGGCGGAGGCCCTGCTGCCCATTGAAGTGCGGATACCCACCCTGCGATCCCAGCAGTATGACAAGGCCGATAATGAGGCAGCAACGGCCAAAACTTTAGACCTAGTCAGCGAAGTCAGGCAGGATGCCAACATTAACATAGCCGCCTACCAACAGCGGATAAGGAAGGCGTACAACAAAAAAGTGAGCGAAAGAAGTTTCCAAGTGGGGGATCTAGTTTTGAGAAAAACGCAGGCTATAGGAAGGTTAAGAGAACATGGAAAACTGAGCGCCAACTGGGAGGGCCCATATGAGGTAACCCGGATTATGGGGCCAGGCACCTACAGAATTGCTAATCTTGAAGGTCAGGAGTTGGCCGCCCACTGGAACGAAGACACCTTGAAGAAATATCATGTCTGACCACTAGGAAGCTAAGTAATTTTCTTTTCAGAAAAATTGGCGGAGGACGGTCAAAATAGAATGTCGACGGCTCCGACCACAATTACTGTAAAAGTTTTTGAAGAAATGAAAAAGTCTAAAGTTTATACTCGTTGTCTGTTCAAACTGGCGTTTTCACACACAAATGAGCAGAGGGCAATAGGGGGAGGCCCCCTATTGCTAAAACCAAGGGAAATGGACCCCCCAACAAAAATTTAAGTCCCCCTGGACTTCGACCAGAAGCCAGGGTCAGGCCGGGCCCCACGCGCCGATTGAACAAGGACTGGGGGTAACCCCCCAACCTTGTATAAAAAATGCAAAGCCCCCCTGCCTACCTCTGGGCAGACAGGGGGCAGGACCCTTGGACTTCGACCAGATGCCAGGGACAGGCCGGGCCCCACGTGCCGAATGAACAAGGACTAGGAGCATCCCCCCAACCTTGTATAAAAAACGCAAAGTCCCCCTGCCTACCTCTGGGCAGGCAGGGGGCAGGCCCCCTGGACTTCGACCAGAAGCCAGGGTCAGGCCAGGCCTCACACGCCGAATGAACAAGGACTGGGGGCAACCCCCCAACCTTGTATAAAAAACGCAAAATCCCCCTGCCTACCTCTGGGCAGGCAAGGGGCAAGCCTCCTAAGACTTCGACCAGAAGCCAGGGTCAGGCCATACCTTAGAAGAAAAACATCAAACAAGAACAAAGAGCAAAGAAAATATGTTCATAGCAAATAAAAGGAGTTTGACAGAAAAGAACAAGTAAGAATCCAGGAAGAGGAGTTAAAATATTACATTAAATAGGCAGCCGGCCACATCAGGCCCGGCGCGCAAAAAAAGATTATATCAGCGAGGAAACAAGGGCGCAGCAGGGTAGGAACAAGAGCCCTTAGAGGACGACTGCCCTTCATGTTAGGCAGGGGGGGCATCTTGTTCAGGATCAATAGCTTCCTCAGGCGATCTGTTGGCTCGAGCTTCATTCTTGGCAGCATATAAGTCCTGGAAAGCATCCTCATCAAAGTTTGGGTGCATTTCTCTAATAACTTCCATAACGAACTGCAAAGACGAGGATGCTCCAGCCTGAAAATTCGTCGCCACTGCAGACTGGGCCTCTTGAATGATGACGTCCTTTTCCTTCTGCCACTCCTCGCCCTTCGTCTTCAAATCACCCTGCGCCCTCTGAAGGTCTGAGTCAGCTTTTGACAAACGCTTCTCCAGATCAACCACCCTTCTCTTGGTATGCTCCAGCTCGGCGACCGCCTTCCTGGCCTGCTCCAGCTCAGCAACTGCCTGCCTAGCCTCCTTCAGCTCCGCCTCCAAAGTGGATGCCTCCCTCACAGCTCTTTTGCCCTGAGTCCTCCAGCGGGCCTCCTGACCCTTGGCTTCCTCCAAATCATCCTCCTGCTTCGCCAGCTGGTCCTTCAGGCTGGCAATAAGGGCCACGTCCCTTTCAATCACCGCCAAGCGATCAGAGAGAGGAAGCCCAGGAGTAACGACTAACTCCTCGTCGCTCAAACGGATGAGGGCCGCCAGCTCAGTAGAAGTCTGAAACACCTTGGAGGTACGCTGGATGTACTGAATCACCTGAGTGATGGTAGAGGCCACAATTTTAGTAAGATGATCCGCCAGTACAGCGCTGGAGTCAGAAAGCAGGGCGGAAACATCAAGGCTTTCGCCATCGGTATAGTGGAACTCAGCGTTTTCCTCTGAAAAAAGAGTGCTGGGAACATCATGGGCAGGACGCTTGGGATTAGGCGTATTAGCATCAGCTTCCAGATCCACCACTAGTGTAGCATTCGTGGGTTCTCTGTTTTTTCTCTTCCTGGTCTCCAGGGGAGTACTCTCCCCAGTATCCTCAGAATCAGCTGGCCTTGACCTCATAGGAGGGTGAGTCCTTGCAGGAGAGCCCCCCTACTTGCTGGCAGGAGAGAGGGTGGCCTCCGAGGCAGCCTCCTTCCCTGCATCTTGGAAAGCAGAAGGAGCAGTCGGCCTTGCAGGCGTTCGCCGGGGAGGGAGAGGAAGTTTCGCTTGATTGGCAGCTATGTTCTTCACGTACTTCATCAGGCCTTTGCAACCTTTCTTGTAGCTGGAAGGAAGAGAGGGGCGTCTCACAGCGATGGTAAAATCACTGTTTAGTCCGAGGTCCCTCACCTCGTTCTTTGACCAAAGGCAGGTGGCAAGCTCTGCAGGGCAAAGGAAAACTGGTCAGAGAAATACAGAAAGATAAGGTAGAAAAAAGGACAAAATGTCAAGTGTCCCTGAACTACCTCCGCCGAGGCCAGGGGTTAGACCCACTCGGGTCAGATATTCGTCATTGGCTATGAGCTCCGCATAAGGGAGCCAGAAGTCATGACCAAATACGCCTGATTTGTCTATAGAGGCGGCAAACTTCTTAACCAGGTCCAACTCCTTGTCAGTCAGTCTCACCTCAAGGGCCTTTCCCCCAACGCCAGGGTGATACTCCTGGCGGGTTTCCAATCGAGTATGTACATGATTCCAGAAATGACGAGGAATCTTCCACCCCGTGGCGCTGCGCACATACAAAAAATTATTCTTCCAGTCCTTCAGGCTATTTAGAACTGGCTAGACCAAGGAGCATTTTTTCTGCCTGAGAATGAACAAAATATCCAGGGGAGCCGTCACCCGCAGAGGAGGCCACCATCTGTAGGCCGGCCATGAATCTCAAGACATCAATGGAGGGCCCCTCGTCATGAAATAGGCAGGTCCACGTATAAGCTATTAGTGATCTGACCGCCACGGCAGTCAGCTGAGCAATGGCCACGTTCATTCGCCTGAAAGTCTCCTCCAGAAAAGGGTGCAGAGGAAAGCGCAGGCCAAACTCCAAACATTTATGATAGACGGCTATGCAGCCGTCAGGAGGGCAGCACACAGTGTCCTTCTCTCCAGGGACGACAACTGTATACCCCTCCCCGAAATTGTAGAGTCGTTCGATGGCCTCGGCAGTATTTAACTCTAAGATCAATTCCCGGTTTTTAGCCTCCGGGTAAGTTCTCAGGAGAATTTTATACTTAGCCTTGTCTAAGTAATAGGCCCTCCCCGACTCCCGGGGGACGAGGGGGTCGGCAATTGTGGAGGGATCGATCTCCATCGCCCCGTCATCAGAATCAACAACGTCAAAAGGGGCAGGCTCAGGAGAGTTAGCACCTCCACTCTCCTCTGAGCGATCCTCCTTAGCCATTCTAACACTAAGCCCCCCCAGAGGAAGAGGCAAGATCATTTTTTTCAGACGAGGGGTCGGTAAAAGTGAGAATGCGAGCACGACGACTACCCATAGTGGCAAAGGAGAAGGGAAAAGAGAACGAAAAAAAGAAATGAAAAAGATGAAGGCTGAGGGTAAGATTCTAACCTAAGTTGATTGCCGCCGGATAAAAAGCGCAAGGGAAGAAGCTCCTCAGTCTAAAAGCGTTTTAGCAAGGAAGAAATTTGAAGTAGAGTTTTTCTGGGTTTTCAAAAAGTGTGAAAGGGGGAATGGGAGGAGTAGGAGTGCTTTTATAAGGCAAGAGTGAACGAAGGGTCATCTATCTCAAAAACTCCCCCGGAAAAAGCCCCCACGTGTCACGCTTTCAGAAAACCCAACCACCCATCATTTCCCAAGAAACCTTGAAAAGGCAACAAAGACAGAGGTAATCATGGCATGACGTCATCCATTCACTCGTTCAAAAAAAAAAAAACAAAACGAACACACATGAAAAAGCCCGCCTGATTTCTCATTAATTAAAAAGGTCTAAAAACGACCAAGGTTACAGAGTAGGCATGGAAAGTAAATACAAAAGGAGCCTGATATTCCGGCTCAGTTAACCAGCCTGCATATACAAAGCAGGCCTAATCATCATTACAACCCGGGGAGTAATCTCCAGGGCTGTCATAATCATCCAAGGCGGACCCCCAATCCCAGTCGTCAGAGTCCTTAAAGGGATCATCAGGGCCCTCTTCCTCACCCCTGCCGGAGGACTAGCCTTGACCTTCATTGTCTTCTGAGTCATGGCTGCTCACTTCCCAATCCCTGCCGTAGGGAACTGCCCTGACACCATCAGGGTAACCATGGCCTTCTCTCCTCACCAGGGGCGAGGAAGGGCCCGACTCAGGAGAGGAGGTTAGTTCAGCACAGTAAGGGTCAAATTGTTCAGGGTGCAGCGAAGGAAAACACCTATGGCATCCCCTGTCATAGCAGCCCCCCCTCCCCGCCTGGGAGCAGTGTCTGGATAAAGGACCAGCAGGAGAGGGAGACCTCTTAGGGCGTTTGCCAGCCCTGGAGAGGGTCTTCCTCCTAGCAATCCGTTGAGGACGGGAGAGTTTCTGTCTACTACAACGAAGAATCTGATGAGCTCGCTTAGAATACTTCAAACGCCGGCGCCCTCTAAAACAGAGGACCTCAGCGTAAACTCCGCAGCGAAAAACAGTTTTCTTGATCCAAGACATTCTTTGATTCTTTGAAAGAGAGTAGAAGAAGAAGTGAAGATAAGGTGTGGAAGTGGTGAAGAAGATCAGAATTTATATAAAAACAAAAGCAAGGAATTAATGGTGCTCCAACAACTTCTGCAAGAGGAAGAGCCAATCATCAAACTGGCACGCTGTCCAAAAATCCACTTTACAAGAGAAGTAATCATGAGTAAAAGACATTCCAACTCTTTGCATACCCAGTACGGTTGAGTCTTCTCCCTCGGGAACATGCAACGCATTAAAGGCAAAGTTGTTCAAAAAAGTCAGCCTCCCGCTACCCGGATCAAGATGTCGCCTGCCGAGCAGGAGCTCTCGCTCCTCCTCAGCCGGCGAGGGCCAATTGATGGGGGTCGGTAGTCTGCCACGGGTCGCCCATTAATTCAGACCCTGAAGAAAATCCGACCCAAGAAATAGCCTGCTTAGCAGGCCGTCAGGGCAGCCCAGCTAAAACCTCCATGAGGTCACAATTGGCAAACCCCAAAGGATCCTCCTCTCCCGCCTGCCGGGCAGGGCCCTCTGGCCCCTGGCAGGAGCAGGGGGAAGGGTCAACCCTTCCGATCAGGGTTAAGGTAAAAAGGTATGAGTGGACAAGGACAGCCCACGTGTCATCCCCTCATCCACTCACATCTCCTCTCTCGCTCTCTCTCTCTCTCTCTCTCTCTCTCTCTCTCTCTCTTTTCCTCTCTCTTGTGGAAAAGTATAAATACTCTCCCATTTCTCACATTGAGAGGGTTGGATTTTCTCTCTCTAGACTCTCACTCTAAACACCGTCACCTTGCTCCTCACGAGTAAGGTTCCTAAAGGCTATTCACGGACTGACTTAGGCATCGGAGAGGGTTCCCCCGGACACCTCCGAGGCCCTGTGCGTTCATTGTGCAAGGGGCAGGCCGTCTTCGCCGGGAAGGTCCGACCGCCGGAGTGAGATAAAGGAGGGAACAAAGGAAATCAAACGATTACTATCCGAGCAACACCATATCTTTTAAGACCCGAATCCGAAGTCGGGTTAATTGTTTCCATACCGGAACAGATACTTTTTAATTATCTTGATTTCAATTTTTTTGATGATTAATTCTTAAATTTAGTGCGTTGATACCAATCTTTAGTGTATTTGTTGTTTTATTGAATTTAATTAATTGTAGAAACTTAAGGTTTTTTACCTTTTACATTTTCATTTTTTGAACTAATCCTATAATATTGTTAACATAATTTCACTTTGTTTTAAGTCTACAATAGAAAATTTAATTAATGTAATTAAAATTTATATATTTTTCTATAATCTTAAGCTATTATTGTATGATATTTTTGTTTGGCCTAAAAAATATAATTAAAAAGTTTAAAAACAAAGATTTTACCTAAATATATAAATAGAGTAATAATAAAAAAAAATATATCAAAAAATTAAATAAACGGGTTATCATAAAAAAAACATATTATATAAAAAAATCACGGTAAATTAATAAAGATTTTTTTTTAAAAGAACATATATTTCTAAGAGATAATAACTTAATAAGAAAGATATTAAAAAATCTAATCCCAAATAGGATAGACAGAGATTTAATTTACTTTTGAATAAATTAAGTTTAAAATGAAATTTTGATTTCCAATTAAAACAAAGAAACAAAATACTTACAATGTTTTCCGTAATAATTACAAAAAAACAAAAATTATTTTCAAAACAATTAATATTTTCTATAACCATAAAGTAAATCAATGAAGATATTATATGATTACAAAATCATTCAATATCTTTGACATATTTTCGAAATATTTAAACTTTAGGTATCAATAACCCATAACTTGATTTATTTATTTTCCTTTTTTTGTTTGATTCGTCTACGTATGTAGACTTTTTATTTACATATAGTCCGTATAATTTATCACCCAAAATTAAATATAATTGAAAACTTTCCTATTGGTCGTTTAATTGAATTTTTTGTCTTTAAGTTATAATTTTTGTTTTTTGTGTTGAAAGTAATTAATTTATTTTTTAAATTGGAATAAACATATTATATCAATTAATCGGTGTTTGAAAATTAAAAAAATGATAAAATATTACTTAAGATTACAACAAAAATTTAAATTCAAAAAATGAATAAATAGAATTTGTATGATAATTTTGTTTTACCTAAAAAAATATAATTAAAATGTTTTAAAAAAAAGGTTTTACCTAAATATATAAATAGATTAATAATAAAAAATATATCAAAAAATTAAATAAATGGGTTATCATAAAAGAAAACCATATAATATAATTATAATCATAGTAAACTAATAAAGAATTTTTTTTAAAGAACATATATTTCTAAGAAACAATAACTTAATAAGAAAGATATTAAAAAAAACTAACCTAAAATAGGATTGACCAAGATTTAATTTATTTTTGAATAAATTAAGTTTAAAATGAATTCTTTATTTACAATTAAAGCAAAAACATATTTGTAGACACCCACATTTTGCTGCCAGGTGTCTATAGTAGTTTCCGACAAACACCCGATGATGATCGGACGCTAACATGCTTTAACGTACTCGGAAATGGGCTCAAAATCATGGATATTTAACTTGGGCTTTTTAAGGAGTACAAATCTCACAAAACCAACCTCAAATTCAGGCCCAGTGGGTCGTTTCGAGTCAAATAACACTAATTTGGGTTGAATCCGACACCAGGGGCAAAACCGTCTTTTAGCGACCGAGTCAAAACCCGGTCAAAGATATTTCCCGAGACTTGTGGACCAACCGTGATGTCTCACGTGTCCAATTCGGACTCCAACTCCACAAAAAACCAGCTTCACAAAATAGTAAACAAGTCCGCTTAAGGATGGAATTCGATCTCAAGCAGGAATCCTATCCGAAAACCGATTCAAACACCCGACCGAGTGCAAATACTCGGCCAAACAGCAGCAAACCAGCCGTGTTTCCCTTTCTTCCTTCACAAGAAAGCGGAATTCTCATGCTTCTCAAATTCCTACGTTTTCTATCCTAAGCGGTAGTTCTAATTCAAATGCACCTCTCCTAGCCAAGGTCGGGAACTCCCTATAAATACCCCCTTGCATACAACACTTTCAACATCAGAAAACATCATATCACACAGACAGAATTCCTGAGAGAAGTCAGAAAATATCATAACACACATCCATAAAACTCCTTACATTTAGCATCGAGAAACCGATATTACATCCAAACCCGAAGGAAACCGACTTCCTCGTACCCGTCACCTTCACCGAGCCACCCTAGCCCAACCGACATCACCTCGACGCTCCCGTGCCTAGCCACATTCGGACGAGCTCCGATCCGAGTTAACAAAAGCATGTAGGTTGAGGGTGTACTAACCCCGATTTCTCCTTTTCTTCTCTTCTCTTCCTCGTCGTTCGATTCCTTTTTACGGGTCAAGCGTCGTCTTTTTATTTTCTAATATCGATATTAACAAAAACTATTTTCATAACAAACATTCTTTAAAATATGATATCGATTTTCTATAATCGAATATCGTATCAAAAAGAATTATATTAAGATCTCGACGATGTTTAAAATCGTTACATCTTTTTTTCGTTCAAATTCCTTTTTTTTCAAACAATTTTACAAAACCTTTTTAAATTCATTCCGAATATTCGATATCGATTTCATAATCGAATGTCGGATACGACGAATATCGAAAACATGAACCGAATACAAATTAATTCATATTTTGCACGCGATTCATTAAATTTAGCAATTTCGAACAAAAATAAAAAGCCGGACAGACCCGTACGCGAGTCGCGCCACGCCCAGGCGGCTCGCGCACGGGCCTGAAACCCGAACCTCTTTTTTTAACTTTTTCGGTCGTTTTATTATTTATTCTACGAAACGATTTCTAAAATTTACATCTTTTCTAAAACTATTCCAAGTATTTGATATTGATTTCGTAGTCAATTATCGAATATAACGAATATCGAGAATATTAAGTCGAGTACGAATTATGCAATATTCATACGCGATTTAATCATCGAGTTTTCAAAAAACCGTTTTCAAAAACAGGCCGCCACGCGACCCGCCGGCGTCCCGGGCGAGTCGCGCGGTCGGCTGCCTTGACGCGCCTTTCTCGTTCTTCTTTTATTATTTTTCGAACAACGTTTTTATACAAAACCGCGTCTTTTAACAAATATTTTTCAGATTTCGATTTTTTCTCGATCTCGCATATTTATTTCTTGCTATATTATTTTACAAATCGATACTAACTCGTTTGTTCATCTTGTAGCAAATTCATTCTTTTTTTTATCATTTGTTTTATTATACTAAAACGAATCTCACATGCTAAATTCAACTTCGACGTTAATTTTTCATGCATTAAACCGACTTAGCAACCCATTCAATTCCTCACATGCTTAGGAAAACAATGTTTGCATATCATTCATCGTTCAACTAACGCGCGTATTAAAAAATCATTCAATATCCTAGTAGAGGCCGCTAATGTGCGGGCGGGGTTGGGTGTTCTTAGTGAACTTCCCAACACGTACCCTCACCCCTTACTCAGAACCGTGGTTTCCGGATGTCCGAAACCATTGGCAACGAGAGTCATTCAATATACGATTAACCGCTCAAGTCGGCATCTGTATCGATATGCAAAGGGACGAGCCCAATAAACTCTGACATCGGAAATGGGCCGTATTTTGTACACGGCCCACTACGACATAGAGTGGGCTCGAACGGTTCCGAATAACCATAAAATTCGGTGGCGACTCCGACTTCAATTTAAATTTCAATTTGATCATCTCATATGGAGATTCATTCGCCTCCCCAAACCCGCGCGTGGCCGCGTCGGGGTGGACCTATGTCATGTCCACAATTTGGCGACTCCGCTGGGGATTTACTGATGTGTTAATAACCTTCGGTATCCTTTAAGGTGAGACTCGAATAGAAATCGTTTGACTAGTACAATACGCGTTTTAGTTTTACGGTTCATGCATAACCCCATTTTTCCCGGGCCGGTACTGGTGATCGACGTCCCACTATACCATTGATATAGTCCAAATTGGTTATGTCAAAGGTGTCCATTAGCCGATTCGTATGGGTTTTACGGCATGTCCTAATCTCAACTCGAGTTAGGGAGTCCGCCCCGATTCTCGATAGGCTATGTACACTGGTATAGACCCTTATAGACTGACCGAGACTTAGCTTAAGAGCATACATGGCGTCATTATACTGTTTCCATGACTACGTGCTACTTGATCCACATCTTTTTCAAAAACCATCATTTTTCAAAATTTGCATCCTTTTCAAAATATCCAATTTCAAAGCCCCGGACATATACCGAACTTAGGACTTATGATTTTACTCAAAATAGCCTTTTTCTAGCCGGTATTATGCCCAACTCAAAACTCGAAATTATTTTCGAAATTTTCAAACCATCACCCGGCCCACCTTTTCCGTTTTTCCTCGAAAAAGGGCCGGTTCTTCCCCGATCTTTTCGGGCCTTTTCAAAAATATCATATTTCAAAACTTCCTCTTCTTAGACTTTCCGTATTTAGCAGTGTCGGGTCGTGTCATAAGTCGTTGAAGTCTCTAGCGTCGAAACTCCGTCGATCTTACATCACGGATTTTCCCCCCTATCCTAAGTCCGCCTTATTTTACTGAGGCAAAGCCCACCTACGTAGGACATACTCCTACAAAGGTGGCCCATTTACACAATCGAGTCTAAAAGTCTGTGAATGTCTCACGTGAACCTTCCTTTGGACAGGGCCCAACCCACAGCGTTGGATCCTGAGGAAGGCCCACCTTTTCACAAGTCACCCGTCTAGGTGTCTTTTCCGAGTCATTACCGTTTTAGTCTTCTTCCTTTTCCCTTGCTCGGGATGTACTTTTCTTAGGATTCAGGTTAAATTGCTGATTACGCGGTGTTCTTACAGACAGGCCACCCTTCACTCGAACCATGACGAAAGAATCCATCAATGAGTTGACGGCTTCATTGGCCAAAATCCAAGATCAATTGCGACAAATGAGGGAGGACCAAATCGCCATCGTCACTCGGGTTAGTGTCGTGGAACAGGGAACCCCCAATGCTTCCATCGAAGATGATGGACCTCTGGCCGCACTGGCCGGCGCGGTCCAAAAGCTGCAGGAACAGGTCCACTCGACCACTAGAAACACTATTCTCACGGAAAATGCTCGCATTTACTCACCCTTGACTGATGAACTACCCGCTAACCTTAACTTAACGAGCTTGCCAATGTTCGACGGGACTGAAGACCCGGTACTTCATATTCGGGCTTTCAAGGACTTTATGGCGGTTAAGGGGGTCAAATCGACCATGTTCAAGCATCTCTTTGCTTCCTCTCTGGAAAAGCACCCGAAAGCCTGGTACTACAGGCTTGACCCCAAGAAATACAAAACTTGGGACGATGTTGCAATGGAATTCGCGCGGAACTACGCGGATAATGCTGAAATCCAGACTACCATGCGTACTCTGGAAGTTATGGCCCAAGAGCCTAAGGAGGGTTTCACCAAATACCTTCAAAGGTGGAGGACCGAAAGTGTTAAACTGGTGGACAAGCCCACCGAAAAAGTGCTAGTGGAGGCCTTTGTCAAAAACCTCCTCCCAGCTCACCGAGTCCATCTCCGGTACGCCGTCATACCCGACTTCGCCACTTTGACCGAAATGGGTACTAGAATCGAAGATGATCTAAGGCTAGAGAACCTTACTAAGGCCTCTACCAAAGGGTATCAAGGAGCCAGTTCATCCTCCAGCAAGCCCGCAACTACAATGGCGGCCCGAAGCATCTTCGACGAGGTTAACTCACTGGACGCCTCGACCAAAAAGAATACTCCAAATCGGGTATTCACTGACATAGGGACAACCTATGCTAATGCCTTACAAAGGCTGTCTTCGAAAGGCCTAATCCAATCGATAGGCCCAATTCCGGAAGTTCCCGTGGAAAAGCGATCCAAAAGCTACAACATTCAGGCCTATTGCCACTATCACCAAGGCAATGGGCACGACACGGAGAAATGCTGGAAATTGAAACATCTTATTCAAGATCTGATCGAAAGTGGGAAGATACCACTACCCAGTGACAAGCCAAGTAACAAAAATAATCCTCTTGCTACTCATGCCATTCTTACTGGAGAGGTAGTTGACTGTTCTAATCTCATTTCCCCTTTCATTTCCCAAATCAACGGAATATGGAACGACGATGAAGATGATGTCTACGTGGCCAAGGGGGAAGTTGTCCCCGTCACCATCGAAGAAATCCGGAAAGCTAAAGCCAAAGCTCTGGCCGGCACACACACCATCACGGCCAGTCTCGTCACTCCGGAAACCGTCACTGAACCTTCCAGGACGGAACTCATTCCCGAAGAGCCAAACGCTGACACGACCCTAGTCAGACAACTAAAGAGGGTCCGAACTGATATTACTATATGGCAGCTTTTGGTTAGTTCACAAGAGCATCGGGCGGCACTTACTAGGGCCCTTGATGAAATCAAGGTCGACTCATCGGTTACCCCCACTGAGATGGTAGCCACAATCTTGCCACACCTCAAGGACAAGTCTAAACGAGAAGGCCCACTTATCACCTTCTTCGAGTCCGACCTTCCACCATTCGGGACCACCCATAACTTGGCCCTATACATCACGGTGATCTGCCGCAACAAGTATCTCCCGATGACCCTGATTGATGACGGGTCCGCAGTAAACGTCCTTCCCTTAAGGACAGCCAAGGCCCTCGGCATTACCGAGGCTGACTACCTTCCGACTGCAAAAACTATCCAGGCTTTTGATGGAAGCCCGAAATCAGTTGCTGGGGCCGTTAAGCTAACCATCATAACGGGCCCGATCGAGAAGGAGTTAGAATTCCAAGTGATCGATGTTACTTCATCTTTCAATCTGCTACTTGGGAGACCGTGGATTCACGCGGTCAAAGCTGTGTCTTCCACTCTTCACAGGAAGGTCAAGCTACCTTTACAAGATGGGATCGTCACTCTTGAAGCTACTCCCATAACCGTGTCAAGCTGCAACACGGCAGGCTCAGACGACCCACGAGGATTCAACTTCGTGGGAATGATCGAGGAAGAATACCTTTTCCGGCCATACTTCACTACTAGCATCGATACGATGCTACAGAATCTGGGTTGTCTACCGGGAATCACATCAAGGCCCTATCTTCCACCCGGGAAAATTATCGAAACCCTGAACAACGGACAATCTCGCCTCGGTCTAGGCTACACCATGGCGCCCGGATACACGGACCAAACCAAGGCGGTCACGTTCGTCACCCCAGTGTTCGAAGCTATTCAAATGGGCCTCTATCAGCCCACCATCTTATATCCCGGGACCAAACTGGCTCGGGAATGCAATTTCATCCCAGATGTTATCTTCGCCCTTATCCAGCCCGAGTCAAAGGAGGGCACAAGCAATACTGATCCCATCCTAGGACTACTATTCGGAGAAGAAAAGGTCATCCCAACTCCTAAACAGGAGTTAGTCAGCTTGATTCTCCGCAGCAGCAGGTTCGATCCAACTAAGCTGATCTCTGAAGTTGGTGCCGACACTGGGAAGAGAGTTTGGAGAAAGACAACTAAATGGACCGACAGTCAGGGTCGAGTCTACAAGCTAACTACTGGTGAAGGAGATATGCATGCTATCGAATCCGAATCTGAGTCCGAGTCCGAGTCAGAGTCAGAGTCGGAGTCTGAGTCGAAGTTTAGAGGGTCCAGTACTAGGATCGAGTCTGTAACCCCTCTCCCTCCTTTAGTCACACCATCGAGAGCCCCAGAGTCTGTCCCGAGGGCTCTCCCTATCCCGCCTCTGCCCAACGATCAGATGACAGCTCTCTTCGAGCTATTTTCAAAATTTACTATCAATAATAACGATAACCGTTCTGCTTACGACTTGGCTTATTCTCAAAATGTTTTCAAAAATCTTACTTGCAATGACATTGAGAAACCCGACGAACAGGTACCATTGCCTCCGCATCTAATCGAGCAACTTGAGCAAAGGGAATCCCGAGATCCGGTAATCGAAGAAACCGATTCCATCAACGTAGGAACCCCTTTAGAACCTCAGATGCTTAAGCTGGGCCTATCTTTAGATCCCGAGGAGAAACAGCAATTCACTGATCTCCTCCAAGAATTCAAAGACGTCTTTGCATGGTCCTACAAGGACATGCCGGTGTGGACATGACATAGGTCCACCCCGACGCGGCCACGCGCGGGTTTGGGTAGGCGAATGAATCTCCATATGAAACGGATCGAATTGAAATTTAGGTCGAAGTGGAGTCGCCACCGAATTTTATGGTTATTCAGAACCATTCGAGCCCACTCTATGTCGTAGTGGTCCGTATACAAAATACGGCCCATTTTCGATGTCAGAGTTTATTAGGCTCGTCCCTTTGCATTTGATACCAATACCGACGTTATCAGATATTGTGTATTGAATGACTCTCGTGCGCCAACGGTTTCGGGCATCCGGAAACCGAGGTTCTGAGTAAGGGGTGAGGGTACGTGTTGGGAAGCCCACGAAGGACACCCAACCCCGCCCGCACATTAGCGGCCTCTACTAAGAATTCGAATGACTTTCCAATACGCGCGTTAGTTGAACGGGAAAATGATATGCAAAGATTATTTTCCATAAACATGTGAATGGAATTGAAAAGGGTTTTTAAGTCAATTTAATGCAATTAATTCTACGTCAAAGTGAAATTTTAGCATGTGGGTTCAATTTAGTAAAATAAAATAAACAATGAAAATTGACAAAGGAAACGAACAAACTGTTAGTAACGATATAACGAATAATAACGGTTTGTGCAAATATTGAATTGAATTGAATGATGTAAACGAGATGATGCATGGTTTGAAAAGATAGTAGTACACGTGATTAATTAACACGTGTTGACCGAGGTCAAGGGAAAAATATATCAAAAACTTGAAGTATGCCGGAAAAGTCGATGTTTTAAAGAAAAGAAAACGAAGATATGCGTCGCGGTTTTCAGGGAACCGTGCGACTCGCCCGAGAAGGGCGCGACTCGCGCCACAGGCTGCCCCGGACTCGGTTTTTCGAAAACTGTTAATTTGACAAATCGCGTACAAATATGGACTGATTTATACCCGATTTAATATTTTCGACATTCGTTATATTCAATATTCGATTATGAAATTGATATTGAATACTTGGAATGATTTATATTCGATTCTAATTGTGACGCTCGTCATATCCCATATTCGATTACGAAATCGATATGGAATACTAGAGTAAAAAAAATAAAAAAAATTGATTTGAATCGTTTAAAATAACCAAGACAATATAGATATTCTTCCGCGTTTGTAGTGTCATGATTCGAACGAATTAAATAACATCTACGTTAGCATCAACGAAAAATTGAATTGGCTAAATTGTTTGATTAGATTATTAGACTCGACATCCAATTATGGAATTGGCATCGGATCTAACGTATCGACACTTTGCTTGAATGAAGACTTGATTCCCTCGGCTTTTCCGACATCGATATAAATCCCTAAGGATTAGGATGTCAGATCCGCGTCAACGGGTTTCGACCCTTATTAAATATAATGCTTATTTTTGAAAATTAATGTAAATATGCGACTAATAATAATGATGCAAACAATATAAAGATTATTGTTTAAGTTAACTTATCTCAATAATCAAATAATCGGGGTATTGGAACAAGCGACCGTCAACGCTGTGTGCAGTACACTTGTATATTCGTGTTTCCTCATTCCGATACCCCTCTTATTCGACACAAATTGATAAGTATTTTAATGCTTTGATACTATCGATATTAATGATATTAAGGTGCGATAATAACGATAAAATAAAATAGAAAAACGCGACCCGTATGAAGATAACGACGACGCGACACGAGAAGGAGAAGGAGAAGAGAAGAAACGGGGTTTTGACACCCTCAACCTACATGTTCTTGTCTCGGAACGGACTCGTAACCGTAGCTTTAACACAAGAGTCTTCGAGGTTTTATGAAGATTAAGTTATGGTGGCTCAGAATTGATTCCTAAAACTAGGTTTAGGGTTTTTGCTAGTGTAGAATTGCTAGGGTTTGATTAGGGTTGTATGTGTGTAGGGATTAGGGTTTTTTTGAAGTGGTAAAAGTTGTGTAAAAAGGTTGTGTGTAGTTGTGATTAGGGTTGTAAAGTTGTGAAATTGAGTGTGCATGGGGTTGCTTATATAGGCATTGCCCATGTATTTTGGTGTCTAGGGTTTTGTGCCCTGACGGACTTGACCTGATGGCCCGTCTGAAGGTGGACTGTTGGTTTTGCTTCTTGAGTTGGACTTTTTGTATTTGAGTGGCTGCTTTGATGTGTCTCAGAAACGACTTTGACCAGGGCTGACCTAATCGCTAAAAGTCGGTTTTATTTTCGATGTCGGTTTTGGCCCAAATTAATCTTGTTTGATTGGAAACGGCCCACTGGACCTGGATTCGAGGTTGATTTTGTGAGATTTGTACTCTGTAAGTGTGTTAACCAGCGATTAATGGATTTGAGCCCGTATCCGAGCGCACAGAAGCATGTTAGCGTCCGATCATCATCGGGTGTTTTTTGGGAAACTACCATAGACACCTGGCAGTCAAAATGCGGGTGTCTACAGAGCCCCCACACTGACTGAGGCTTGGACAAGGCGAAAGTCAGAGTAGCCACCAGGCCAATCGAGGATTGAAACCTGGCGGACTTCCGGTCGGGTCGTTCATAGTCCATTAGACTCGCGTGAAGGGCTCGCCAGCCACAAGCTAGAAGTCATACCTGAGCTGATGACGATAACTCCGTGGGGAATTGGACTTGTCGCATAAGTCCTGGGTGCGCCTGTATGTAGGCTCATCCCGTGAAATGCCGCCGTTGGCTTCCGCTGGGGAGATGTAGTGGGTTGCACATCCCTGTTTGAGTCGTACCTGTATAAGTCACATAAAATTTGCATGTAACACGTAGGTAGTAAAATGACTCGCGCTGGGGAAAATGATTTTTGATTTTTTTGAAATTTTTGAAATTGAAATCCTGAAAGCACCCACGGGCTAGGTTTTCAAAATGGAAAAGGGGTAGAAATTTGCAGTTTAAATTGACCGAAATTTGACCTTGTCGAAAAGAATTTTCTCAAATGGCTATGTTTTGCAAATTTTAAAATGAGAATTTGGAGAGAGACATACCGACAGACTCGACTCTGGACGCGACAGGACGAGTTGAGCGACACGGACTGGACTCTCTAAGGGTTGGACCGTGAGTCGGTAGGGGATGGGCCACCTAAGATGACGAGACTCTCGAGTTGCGCTATTTCGTAGCCTAGGCGAGTGGCAACATGGTCGAACATCGAAATGGGATGGATATGCTATAGGGGACTTCAGTAGTTTGTAATGAGACTGTTTTAGTCTGGTGTCCTTCTGGATCTCTGATTTTAGGGTACAGTCCAAAATGGGTATAACTTCGAGTCCGGACAGATTCTTGTCTTCGACGGAGCCGAGTACTAGGACACACTACAGAAAGGAGGCTAGTTTTTGAAAGTATTTTGGATTTTGTGAGTGGAAGGAGAACTTCTGCCTAGGAGAAGCCCCCGGGACAACAAAGCTAGCTGTTGAGAACATGATGGTGTCATGACCGGAATAATGGCGCTTTTTGGATGTGTGTCAATGTGGGTGGTTGTGCCTCTGTTGAAAGGCTGCTTACGTATTCACGTGTAGTGAAATCAAACCATGCCGTAGTTCAGTGGACGGGAAGATGTATTATGGCGCCTAGTTTATTAGGGCTTTGTGTGTAACTAGCCATAGCGATGGTGTAGGCTAGGTGCATTCCCAATGATGTCTAGATCAAAGGGCTAGAATGGTTAGGATGTTAATCCTGTGACTGTGAGCGTTCTCCGGGGTAGCCCCCAGAGGTGGTGTGAACTATTTGGGCATGTTCTATGCCGACTGCAAGTTGAGTTCCCGTGTTTGGGGTTGGTAACTGGTTTGGATGGGATTTTAACGAGTTTTGTTCTCGGGATTTTTAACGAGTTCTGCTCTCGGGATTTTTAACGAGTTCTGCTCTCGGGGAATTTTAACGAGTTTTGTTCTCGGGAATTTTAACGAGTTCTGCTCTCGGGGAATTTGATGTTTTTGGAAATGTGGTGCTAGGAAGTAAATGGCTTTGATGACTCGAAATCTGGAGCTCGGTTCTGTGGAGCTAAGGCTTCGAGGGCTGGTTTGATAATGTGGGATCTGGTTTTGATGACTCGAAATCTGGAGCTCGGTTCTGTGGAGCTAAGGCTTCGAGGGCTTGTTTGATAATGCGGGATTTGGTTTCCATGTCTGGCCCTAATTGTTAGGGGTATCCTATGGAGCTTGAATCCTCAAAATTCCAGGCTGTCTCTAGCCTGGGTCTCGGGAAGGTCTTGAGGGTTGTAATGTGGGAAGCCTGAGTGTGGTGTTAGCTGACCAGCTTGATTGTTACTCCCCTATTGGATGGCATGGATAATTTTGAATTTGACCGTACCACGGTCAAAGGATTTTCACTTGAGTTGACCGTTGACCACGGTCATGGGTATTTGATTTTTGATTGACCTCTTAGCCGCGGTCATGGGTTTTGATAATTTTGACCGTACCCTGGTCGTGGGGCTTTCCCTTGAATTGACCGTTGACCATGGTCATGGGTATTCTGAATTTTTTGATGATGGCCTGCTTTTTTTTGGCCTTTTGCTTTTTTTCTCATGGATTTTCGATTTTTTTTTTGTCCAGTTTTCTTTTTTTGACGGTCTTCTTTTTGTTTTGGCTCTTTCTTTTTTGATGGCCTTCTTTTTGTTTTTTTTACTTTTGATTTTTTTGTCCAGTGTTTTTTTTTTTGCCGGTCAGACTAACACCTAAGGTGGGGATTGGTCAGTCTTATTGGAGGGGTATTTTATTGTGGGAAATGGGCTTGCCTCCCGTCTTGAACCCAAACTAGGAGATTACCTAGATTTGTCATAGGATTCGATACCGCTCCTGCTACGGGTAGTTATGTGGTTTTTCTATACCAGACACGGAATAGGTAAAAAGAAAACACGGGCTCGGTTTCCTGCAGTCATTATAGATGTGCCTATAATAGTCACGTGCGTGTGCTCACAGTGTATGATGGTGTTCATCATGTTCTCGGAAACACATAAGGAAAATATATATGAGAAAGAATATTGAAAGCTGATTTTATTGAATTTTGAAAAAGAAGACAGAATACAACTGAGTCTGAGTCTGACTTTGACCTTGGCTTTGGAATAGAACATCCTAGACTCAGACTCAGACTCGGACTTAAATCAAATCCGGACTCTTGGGTGCATGAGAGGTAGATTGGATGCTTCGGTCATCGAGCCCTGTGTAGTCCACGAGGGGCTTTGCAAGTGACAATGTTTCCAAAACGGGAGTCTTCCCGGCATCGAGGAAGTCTTGAATGAGGTGTTTCAGCTTCCAGCATTGTTCTGTATCGTGTCCCCTCCCTCTGTGAAATTCGCAGTAATGCTCGGCGTTCCATGCTTTGGAACGTTTCTCCACAGGTGGGTCGGCTGTTGGGCCTATAGGTAGCACTAGGCCTTTCGGAACCAACCTCTGGAAAGCGACGGTGTAGGACATATCCAAGTGAGTAAATGTCCTTTCCTTTGACTGGTTCTTGATTCTTGGAGAGGTGACTTGAGGGTTACCTCTCTCGGCCTTGCCATCTTGAGGGTATCAGACAGTTTCGTAAGAGTGTTCACCCTTCGAATTGCTCAGTTGGGTGACTGGCTGCCTTACCCGCTCTAGCTGTGTTAGACGGGATCGGGTTCTTACAAGGTCTTCTTCGATGATGGTTACCCTGGAACTTAGGTTATCTAGGGCAGTATCGATTTTCGAGAAGATGTTGTTAATGGAGCAAGATAGCATAAGCATACTCCCTTGGATATCCCCTTTCTTGACGGCATGGGATTTGTTGTGGTTTGGTAGTGTCTCGTTCATAGGGTCCCTGATCGGAAGAAACAACAGGTGTTAGAACTCGCCTAAACTCGGCTTTGCGCAAGAGAGAGAGTCAAACCAGACACAGCCCGTGGTGACGGGTCGACAAAGTCTCTCGGACCGGGATACTTGAATGTTGACCTAGACGAGGTAACGACCGCAAATTAGACTCGAGCTGCAGAAGGGTGAGTCCGAAAATGGGGCGACCATGTTTGACTTGGGTTAGACCCTCCTAAGACGAATGTGTAGGGTGCGATTCTCAGAGTGACTGTGATTAATCGCTCCGTCGGAGAATAGCCCCCCAAATGAGACTAAGGACTCAGATGGTGTGGCGTCTAAGTGACTCAAAGGTGTGGTACGTGAGACACGTGTAAGACATGACCCTTAGGGCAACCGTGATTGATCGCTCCACTAAGGGGTAGCCCCCAAGTGGGATTGAAGATTTTGTTAAGACTCGATTATTGGACGAGTGACCCTTAGACGTAAGGACCGTGAACCTTTTCTTATAGGGCTATGCCTTGTAAAAAAGGTCGACTCGGAAAATACACCTAGACGGGTGACTCGTGAAAGGTGGGCCTCCCTTAGAATTCGGCATGTGGGCCGAGTCCTGTTCGAAGGAAGGTTCACGTGAGACATCCCCAGACTTTTGACTCGATTGTGTTGACGGGCCCTCCTTCGTAAGAGTATGTCCTACTTAGGTGGGCCCTGCCTTAGTCTAATAAGGCGGACTGGGATAGGGAAGAGACCCGTGATGTAAGATCGACAGAGTTTCGACGCTAGAGACCTCGACAACTTATGACATGACCCGACACTGCTAAATACGGGAAGTCCTAAGAAGAGGGAAGTTTTCAAAATCGATTGTTTTTGAAAAAGGTCCGAGAAAACTCGGTTGAGGGCCCAATTTTTGAGAAAAACGAAAGAGCATTGGGCCGCGGGTTTTGAAGGTAATTTTGAGTTTTGAATCGGGCAGCATACCGTCTAGAAAATAGGCTATTTTGAGTAAAATCATAAGTCCTAAATTCAGTATGTGTCCCTGTTTTTGAAATCGAATGTCTTGAAAAAGATGCAATTTTTGAAAAGTTGACATTTTTGAAAACGACTCAGAAACCAAGTAGCACATAGTCACACAAGCATTATAACGACGCCATGTATGCTCTACACTAAGTCTCGGTCGGTCTCAGAGGGTCTATACCAGTGTACACAGTCTAGACGTTGATCGGGACGGACTCTCTAAGTCGAATTGAGCTTAGAACATGCCGCGAAACCCACTCGAATCGACTATGGACACCTTTTGACATATCCATATTGGAGTACATCAATGGTATAGTGGGACGTCGGTCACCAGTACCGGCCTGGGAAAATATGGGTTATGCATGAACCGTAAAACTAAAACGCGTATTGTATTTGTCAAATGATTTCTATTCGAGTCTCACTTTGAGGATGCCGATGGTAAGTCACGCATCAGTTAATCCCAGCGGAGTCGCCAAATTGTGGACATGACATAGGTCCACCCCGACGCGGCCACGCGCGGGTTTGGGTAGGCGAATGAATCTCCATATGAAACGGATCGAATTGAAATTTAGGTCGAAGTGGAGTCGCCACCGAATTTTGTGGTTATTCGGAACCATTCGAGCCCACTCTATGTCGTAGTGGTCCGTATACAAAATACGGCCCATTTTCGATGTCAGAGTTTATTGGGCTCGTCCATTTGCATTTGATACCAATACCGACGTTATCGGATATTGTGTATTGAATGACTCTCGTGCATCAACGGTTTCGGGCATCCGGAAACCGAGGTTCTGAGTAAGGGGTGAGGGTACGTGTTGGGAAGCCCACGAAGGACACCCAACCCCGCCCGCACATTAGCGGCCTCTACTAAGAATTCGAATGACTTTCCAATACGCGCGTTAGTTGAACGGGAAAATGATATGCAAAGATTATTTTCCCTAAACATGTGAATGAAATTGAAAAGGGTTTTTAAGTCAATTTAATGCAATTAATTCTACGTCAAAGTGAAATTTTAGCATGTGGGTTCAATTTAGTAAAATAAAATAAACAATGAAAATTGACAAAGGAAACGAACAAACTGTTCGTAACGATATAACGAATAATAACGGTTTGTGCAAATATTGAATTGAATTGAATGATGTAAACGAGATGATGCATGGTTTGAAAAGATAGTAGTACACGTGATTAATTAACACGTGTTGACCGAGGTCAATGGAAAAATATATCAAAAACTTGAAGTATGCCGGAAAAGTCGATGTTTTAAAGAAAAGAAAACGAAGATATGCGTCGCGGTTTTCAGGGAACCGTGCGACTCGCCCGAGAAGGGCGCGACTCGCGCCACAGGCTGCCCCGGACTCGGTTTTTCGAAAACTGTTAATTTGACAAATCGCGTACAAATATGGACTGATTTATACCCGATTTAATATTTTCGACATTCGTTATATTCAATATTCGATTATGAAATCGATATTGAATACTTGGAATGATTTATATTCGATTCTAATTGTGACGCTCGTCATATCCCATATTCGATTACGAAATCGATATGGAATACTAGAGTAAAAAAAAATAAAAAAAATTGATTTGAATCGTTTAAAATAACCAAGACAATATAGATATTCCTCCGCGTTTGTAGTGTCATGATTCGAACGAATTAAATAACATCTACGTTAGCATCAACGAAAAATTGAATTGGCTAAATTGTTTGATTAGATTATTAGACTCGACATCCAATTATGGAATTGGCATCGGATCTAACGTATCGACACTTTGCTTGAATGAAGACTTGATTCCCTCGGCTTTTCCGACATCGAAATAAATCCCTAAGGATTAGGATGTCAGATCCGCGTCAACGGGTTTCGACCCTTATTAAATATAATGCTTATTTTTGAAAATTAATGTAAATATGCGACTAATAATAATGATGCAAACAATATAAAGATTATTGTTTAAGTTAACTTATCTCAATAATCAAATAATCGGGGTATTGGAACAAGCGACCGTCAACGCTGTGTGCAGTACACTTGTATATTCGTGTTTCCTCATTCCGATACCCCTCTTATTCGACACAAATTGATAAGTATTTTAATGCTTTGATACTATCGATATTAATGATATTAAGGTGCGATAATAACGATAAAATAAAATAGAAAAACGCGACCCGTATGAAGATAACGACGACGCGACACGAGAAGGAGAAGGAGAAGAGAAGAAACGGGGTTTTGACACCCTCAACCTACATGTTCTTGTCTCGGAACGGACTCGTAACCGTAGCTTTAACACAAGAGTCTTCGAGGTTTTATGAAGATTAAGTTATGGTGGCTCGGAATTGATTCCTAAAACTAGGTTTAGGGTTTTTGCTAGTGTAGAATTGCTAGGGTTTGATTAAGGTTGTATGTGTGTAGGGATTAGGGTTTTTTTGAAGTGGTAAAAGTTGTGTAAAAAGGTTGTGTGTAGTTGTGATTAGGGTTGTAAAGTTGTGAAATTGAGTGTGCATGGGGTTGCTTATATAGGCATTGCCCATGTATTTTGGTGTCTAGGGTTTTGTGCCCTGACGGACTTGACCTGATGGCCCGTCTGAAGGTGGACTGTTGGTTTTGCTTCTTGAGTTGGACTTTTTGTATTTGAGTGGCTGCTTTGATGTGTCTCAGAAACGACTTTGACCAGGGCTGACCTAATCGCTAAAAGTCGATTTTATTTTCGGTGTCGGTTTTGGCCCAAATTAATCTTGTTTGATTGGAAACGGCCCACTGGACCTGGATTCGAGGTTGATTTTGTGATATTTGTACTCTGTAAGTGTGTTAACCAGCGATTAATGGATTTGAGCCCGTATCCGAGCGCACAGAAGCATGTTAGCGTCCGATCATCATCGGGTGTTTTTCGGGAAACTACCATAGACACCTGGCAGTCAAAATGCGGGTGTCTACAGCCGGGAATAGACCGGGAAATAGCTGAACACCGAATACCCATCAAAGACGGGTACAAGCCGGTAAAACAGAAACTCCGAAGAATGAGGCCCGAATGGTCTCTCAAAGTCAAGGAAGAAGTGGATAAATAATTCAAAACGGGCTTTATTCAAGTGTCTGAATATCCAGACTGGGTTGCGAACATAGTACCAGTACCTAAAAAAGATGGCAAAGTCGGAGTATGTGTAGATTTTCGAGACCTTAATAAGGCCAGCCCAAAAGACGATTTTCCGTTGCCACATATCGATATACTAGTGGACAACACGGCTGACCATGCCCTTCTATCATTTATGAACGGGTATGCCGGATATAATCAGATCAAAATGGCGGAAGAAGACATGAGTAAGACCACCTTCATCACACCGTGGGGGACTTACTGCTATACCGTGATGCCATTTGGGCTTATTAACGCCGGTGCCACTTATCAACGGACCGCCACCACTTTATTGCATGACATGATGCATAAGGAAGTGGAGGTCTACGTCGACGACATGATTGTCAAATCCAAGGACCGAAACGGGCACATTGCGGCCCTAAGGAAGTTCTTCACCTGACTACGCAAGTACAACATGAGGTTAAACCCTCAAAAATGCAGTTTCGGGGTAACATCGGGCAAACTACTAGGCCACATTGTCAGCCAACGTGGCATCAAAGTTGACCCAGCAAAGATCAAGGCCATTACCGAGATGCAACCGCCTAAAACCGAAAAAGAGATAAGGGGGTTTCTCTGGAAAGTCCAATATATAAGCCGATTCATTTCAAAGCTAACCATGGTATGTGAACCCATTTTCAAGAAACTGAAGATAGGAGAACGAACACTATGGGACGACAAATGTCAAATAGCTTTCGATAAGATCAAGGAGATTCTATCCTCTCCACCGGTGTTAATGCCACCTCAGCATGGTTTGCCTCTATCACTATACTTAACAACGACCGAGACGGCCATGGGCGCTATGCTAGCCCAGACGGTCGATTCCGAAGAACGGGCTATTTACTACATCAGTAAAAAGTTCTTGGAATACGAATGCAAGTACACAATGCTCGAGAAGACGTGTCTAGCTTTAGTATGGGCCACTAAAAAGCTCCGACACTACATGCTTAGTCACGAGGTACATGTGCTATCCAAAATGGATCCAATCAAGTATCTATTCGAGAAGCCTATCCTCAACGGCCGTATATCCAGATGGACTTTAATGCTAGCTGAGTTTGACCTCAAGTTCGTACCTTTAAAAGCCATCAAAGGCCGGGTAGTAGCGGAATTCCTCGCCGATAGTCCGGTATCCGAGGAAGAACACACCGATACTTGGGCCTTCCCGGATGAAGACATATTCCATACCGACACCGACACATGGGATCTGTATTTTGAAGGAGCGTCCAACTTCCGAGGATTTGGTGTCGGGATTTTACTAATCTCACCACAAGGGGAACACACCCCATTATCCATCAAGTTAGATTTTGACGTGACTAACAACGCAGTCGAGTACGAAGCATGCATTCACGGGTTGCAAGCCGCCGCTGATTTAGGGGTAACAAACCTCCGGGTCCACGGTGACTCATCATTAGTCATAAATCAAACCCTACAAAAATGGAAGACTCGGAACGCAAATCTCGTGGCTTACCAAGCACGAGTAAGGGTTCTCGAAAAACAATTCCAAAAAGTGGAGTACATTTATCTGCCTCGGGAAGAAAACCAGTTTGCAGATGCTCTCTCAAAATTAGCATCTTTACTGAATATCCCAGCGCATCTACCCAGCATGCCCATTTGCGTCGAAAGGCGGTCTGAGCCGGCATACATCCACGCTATCCAAGATATTGAAATAACTGATCCAGAACCTTGGTATCAAGCTGTTCTAACCTACTTAACATCAGGGGAATATCCTCCGGGAGCTGAAAACCGGGCCAAGAAAGCTCTACGAAGATGGGCGACCCAGTTCATCCGCACAGACGACGGACAGTTATATAAGAAGACAACATAGGGGGCTTTACTCCTATGCATTGACAAAACTCGAGCCGAAAGAGTTATGGCCGAGGTACACGATGGTGAAAACGGTCCACATATGAACGCCTATATGTTGGCCCGGAAAATCGCGAGACTCGGTTATTATTGGAATAGCATGGAAACTGACGGTCAGTTGTATGTTAAACACTGTCATAACTGTCAGATTTTCGCCAATGTTCAGCATATGCCTTCATCCCTATTATATACAATGACGTCACCATGGCCATTTTCAACATGGGGAGTTGATATAATTGGGAAAGTGAACCCTTCCGGGACGGGAGGTCACTGCTTCATCCTTGTGGCTATTGACTATTTCACTAAATGGGTCGAAGCCGAGTCATACCGGATCTTGAATGCCAAACATGTGGCCAAGTTCATCCAAAACAAGATTATATGTCGATACGGGATTCCGCACGAGTTCATCAGTGATCACGGGACCCATTTCCAAGCTGAAACTGCCACTTTGCTGGAAAAGTACAAGATCCAAAGGCATACATCGTCACCTTACCGTCCTCAAACAAATGGAGCGGTGGAGGCAGCCAATAAGACAATAGTCACCATTCTAAAAAAGATGGCTGAGAATTACCGGGACTGGCCCGACAAGATACCCTTTGCCTTGTGGGGATATCGGACATCAATTCGAACTGCAACCGGAGCAACTCCATACTATCTGACATATAGAATGGAAGCAGTCCAGCCAGTCGAGCTTGAAGTACCATCCCTCCGAATTCTACTCGAGAGTCAGGTACCTGAAGCGGACTGGGTCCAAGCCCGATATGACTCGCTAGTTCTCTTAGACGAACGGCGGTCCCGGGCTCTAAATAATATTCAGATATATCAAAAAAGGATCCAACGGGCTTTTAACAAAAGGGTTAGGCCCAGGAATATCAAAGAGGGCGATCTAGTCCTAAAATCTGTTCGAGCTTTACTACCAGTTGACCCAAGGGGAAAATTCAAACCCAATTGGGCTGGGCCGTATCTAGTAAAGAAAATCCTTTCAGGAGGAGTAGTAATGCTAACGGACTTGGACGGGAACGAGTTCGTCAATCCAACAAACTTGGACCAGCTGAAGCATTACTACCCATGAGCCCAATCTCAATGTCATTTGCAAAATTTATAAAATATTTCTTTTTATGAATTTTCAAAAAATTTTAAGCAAGTCAATAAGCTAGGATTATTTATCCTACCGTTGCACATCTTGAATTAATAATCTTGATGTATTTCGAAAAATTGCAAAAATACTTCTGAACTACGGAAGGTTTGATTCCATTAATTTTGGATACGTAGGCAACCCTTCAAAAGGGTACAACCACTGCAATAACGAAAAGACGGGTACGGTATTCACTAATACGTCTTTTTATTATTTAAGAAAAACCGATAAACTTGGAAACAAACAAAATCACACCACAAAAATAGTAGTAATACTTAAATAATAAATTTAGGAGACTACTCGTACATTTTTCCTTTTCCCTTATCTTTCGGGTCACGTGGAGCCCGAGGCCGACGGGGTGGGGGTGAACGTTCCCTAATTACAAGGGGAATTTCTTTAGTTCGAACCCGCTTCTTCGATTTTGGGTTTTCCACCATTTGCACCGGTCCAAGCCGAGCCCTGACGGGTTCGAGAAGCCTGTCTCGAGGACCAAGTCGGTCCTTGACCGCCAGCCTTGGTCCTAGTCTCCTTTCTAATTCCGTCTGGGGGCTCACTTTCCTCCGTGCACCCTTAGTACTGGACCCTTCAGTCTGAGTCCTAGATCTCCCTTTCTGACCTGTCGGAGTAGCTTCTTCGGCAAAGAAGCTTCTATTATCTTTAGCATGCTCCCGGCGTAACAAGTCATAGGTCTCGTCAGTCTTCAAGGCAGCTCGGGTTTTAGCTGAATCAGCTCGTGTCCATCTCAAATAAGACTCAGATACCCAAATCGAATGAGGATTTTTGGGAACAGGCCAAGTAGCTCGTGTATACTGATAAGTGCGTTTTGTAGTGTTTATTTCTTGTATTTAGTCTCGTTTTCTCTGCTGAAATCGCTCCTTAGGGCGGTTTTAGGGACGACTTATGCTTATCTAGATTATTTCAGGTTCCTAGGGGTCATCTCGAAGAAACGGAACGATTCAACTCGTTTCCGACACGTATGGAACTCAAGAGGAGAAGCAACGATGATTCGGCGACTCCCCGAGCACCGAGCATCGACAAGGAGTCGAGGAAGAGCTAAACAAGGCTAATCCCGATCGGGAATTCGTGAACCCGATCGGGAATGAAGTGCAAGAATAGCTGCTCACTGTCAAGCATTCCCGATCGGGATCGCATATTCCCGATTGGGACTATCATTTCTTCCCGATCGGGATTTTCCATTCCCGATCGGGAATGACCCAGTCTCTGTTCCGTCTCCTTCTTTTATTCCTCTCACTTACGGAACCCTATAAATACTTCCCTCTTGTGTTGTTTATGTATCTTACATTACCCTAGACTATCTTAAGCCTCTCTAGAAGTTATAAACCCTAGATTTAGTTCCTCACATTAGTTTTAATCTCTCTTTAATCCTTAGTTAAATCTAGTTAATCTTAGTTAATTAGTTCTTGTATTAAGAAGATACTTGAAGATTTCTCCAAACTTGACAACCTTGGGATTATTTTGGGGTTTCTTATTTATACAAGATTGCATCTTTTTATTCATCTTGTGTTGGTATAACTTTCTTTACTCTTATTCTTTGTTATTATTTCAAGTTTGAATCTTTACTTAGTGTTCTTGTTATTGTTCTTGTTTTCTTTCATTATGGATGTTTGGATTGTGATGTTGTTCTATCTTTTCATTGTTGTAGTTAGTTTGAATATGTGTGAGTAGTCTTCTTGTGGGTTAGTAGGGGGATTAAGGGTAGAATATGGGTGATTAGGGTTTGATTAGGGGTAAAGGATGAATCTTTGTTGTTAGTCACATACTTGGCACACCATGTGTTTGTTGAAATGCTTGTTTGAGTTGTAGTGGCCATGCTTCTCATGCTAGTTTTCCTCTACTCATTGTTTGTCTTGTTTGTGGTCATGTTGAGGATAGTGTTGAGGATAGTCTAAGTTGCGAGAGCCCGGACATACCTCGATTAGAGTCTAAGTTGCGAGAGCCCGGACTCACCTTGACATCGGTCTAAGTAGCGAGAGCCCGGACCGACTCTAGCACTAGGAGGCACCCATACCCGTGATCAACCCGATCACCCTACTATTCTTATGAACCCGACCTAACCCACTTTCTTTCCATATTTGATTCATCTTCTTAGTTAGTCATCATTTCTTTAGTTCATTGTTTAGTTTGTGTTTAGTTATTTCATTTAGCCTTGTTATAGTCTAGTTCATTGTGAGTCTACTTTCTTCTTCTCCTCTCATCATAATTCACCAATTAGTAGCTCTTTGTGTTTGTTTGGTAGCATAGTCTCGTTTTAGGCCAACCTAGTCTAAACCTTGCAACACCGTCTCCGTGGACACGACCCGACTTACCCTAACTACAGTTAGGTGCTAGTTGGTTATTTATTTGACGGTGGGATCCACGACAAATTCCCACCATCATATACCACCTTTGCATCCAGGTGTCACACATTACATCCGTCAACTGAGTAGATTCACTCACGACTGCCTCAATTTCCGGGATTCTTTGCACCCGACCATATTGCCTAAGTATGCGATCGGGAAAGAGGTGAATTGTCTGGCTAAAAGATAGGATTACCTGATATCTAGCCCTGTCTCGGGACTCCAAGCCGGTCCAAACGTAAATCGGCCACCATGGCACGGCCCAGCGGATCAATAGGCCTCCGTGGAAGGATAGCACCTCATCCCAGTATTTTTGGGTATTGAAGCGAGAAAAGGCAATAGCTCGTCTCCTCGCCATTACTTGCCTGGGTTGATACCGGCTCACGTCTAAGGGAGGATCCAAGATCGATAGCCTCTCAAACAGCCACAGCTGAAAAACCCGCAAAAAATCAAAATCGCAAAAATCGTAAAAATCACGTCAAAAAAAAAAAGTGAAAACCGAGAAAACCGCAGAAACCGGGAAAATCGGGAAGAAACCGGAAAAATTGGGAAAAGCCGAAAGAAAAATCAAAAAACGGCATACCTGTAGAAGACGGGTACTCCCAGTCAGCCGGACTGACGGATCCCTTTTACGATTATCCAAACCCTGGATAATCTCTCCTGTAATCAACCAAGCCGGGCTGTGCTCCGTCTCCATCAGATCAGCCACAGTGAAAAGTCTAACGTGGCCCATGCAAGATGGTAAATCCATATGTCCCTCAAAGGCATAGACATGGAGCATGCAAAAAGTAAAGGCCCTACGGCTATGGACCGGCCTGACTCGGACATCATCTGGGTTCATAAATTTTTCAGCTAAATCGATCAAGGAAACGGTATCTCCTTCTAGCATGCGGGATACCTCCATATGAGAAAGCCCTAAAATTCCCGTAACTTCCTCCTCGGGTCAGAAACCGAAAAAGAAATAGCAGGACGAAGTATGGGATTCCATCCACCTGCAGCAGTAATTTCCTCAGGGATAGGGCAGATCTCTCCTCGAGGGAAACCAAATACATGATAAGTGTCGTCCCAATAGGACAGGCAAGCATCCAAGAAGTGACGATCTACTTGCATCTGACGGATCACAGATAGTTGGGTAACGCCATTCTGATTTAGGATAGCCCTATCAGCATCTCTGAAATATTTGGACCATTCATGCAACATTCCAACTAATCGGTCGATCCCCATAATTTATTTGCTAAAAGGAGGAATAAATTTTTCAGGGCTTATTCTTTTCTTTAAGGAATTGTGGGAATTATGAAAATTTATGAAGCAAGGAGAGGGTATTTATAGCGTAAAACCAAATTCTCCTCCTCACCTTAGGATTCCCAATCCTAGAGTATTTAGCGTACAAACCATTGTCCTAAGGTTTAGCTAAGTCATCCCGAGTATTCCTATTGCTTTTCAGAGTCAAAATTCTCTAAATTTCAAAGACTCCTACAAACTCACAAATTCAAACCTTTTCTCAAAAATTTTATTCCCCAGCACGAGTCATTTTTCCTACAAATATTACGTGCAAAACTTTGCTACTTTGCATAAATATGTACAGGACGACTCAAACAGGATCATGCAATTTGCATAACTCCCCAGCGGCATTTAACAAGATGAGCCCACATATAGGCCCATTTTAAGTCTTATGCGACGAGTTCAAATCCCCCACGGAGTTATCATCAGCTCAGGTACATTTCTAATCCATGGCCGGCGGGCCCCTTCACGCAGGTCTAATGGACCTTAAACGACCCGACCGGAAGCTACCGGGTTTTAATCCTTGATTGACCTGATAGCTACTCTGACTTTCGCCCTGTCCAAACCTCAGTCAGAGTGGGGGCTCTGTAGACCCACATTTTGCTGCCAGGTGTCTATAGTAGTTTCCGACAAACACCCGATGATGATCGGACGCTAACATGCTTTAACGTACTCGAAAATGGGCTCGAAATCATGGATATTTAACTTGGGCTTTTTAAGGAGTACAAATCTCACAAAACCAACCTCAAATTCAGGCCCAGTGGGTCGTTTCGAGTCAAATAACACTAATTTGGGTCGAATCCGACACCAGGGGTAAAACCGTCTTTTAGCGACCGAGTCAAAACCCGGTCAAAGATATTTCCCGAGACTTGTGGACCAACCGTGATGTCTCACGTGTCCAATTCGGACTCCAACTCCACAAAAAATCAGCTTCACAAAATAGTAAACAAGTCCGCTTAAGGATGGAATTCGATCTCAAGCAGGTATCCTATCCGAAAACCGATTCGAACACCCGACCGAGTGCAAATACTCGGCCAAACAGCAGCAAACCAGCCGTGTTTCCCTTTCTTCCTTCACAAGAAAGCGGAATTCTCATGCTTCTCAAATTCCTACATTTCCTATCCTAAGCGGTAGTTCTAATTCAAATGCACCTCTCCTAGCCAAGGTCGGGAACTCCCTATAAATAGCCCCTTGCATACAACACTTTCAACATCAGAAAACATCATATCACATAGACAGAATTCCTGAGAGAAGTCAGAAAATATCATAACACACATCCATAAAACTCCTTACATTTAGCATCGAGAAACCGATATTACATCCAAACCCGAAGGAAACCGACTTCCTCGTACCCGTCACCTTCACCGAGCCACCCTAGCCCAACCGACATCACCTCGACATTCCCGTGCCTAGCCACATTCCGACGAGCTCCGATCCGAGTTAACAAAAGCATGTAGGTTGAGGGTGTACTAAACCCGATTTCTTCTTTTCTTCTCTTCTCTTCCTCGTCGTTCGATTCCTTTTTACGGGTCAAGCGTCGTCTTTTTATTTTCTAATATCGATATTAACAAAAACTATTTTCATAACAAACATTCTTTAAAATATGATATCGATTTTCTATAATCGAATATCGTATCAAAAAGAATTATATTAAGATCTCGACGATGTTTAAAATCGTTACATCTTTTTTTCGTTCAAATTTCTTTTTTTCAAACAATTTTACAAAACCTTTTTAAATTCATTCCGAATATTCGATATCGATTTCATAATCGAATGTCGGATACGACGAATATCGAAAACATGAACCGAATACAAATTAATTCATATTTTGTACGCGATTCATTAAATTTAGCAATTTCGAACAAAAATAAAAAGCCGGACAGACCCGTACGCGAGTCGCGCCACGCCCAGGCGGCTCGCGCACGGGCCTGAAACCCGAACCTCTTTTTTTAACTTTTTCGGTCGTTTTATTATTTATTCTACGAAACGATTTCTAAAATTTACATCTTTTCTAAAACTATTCCAAGTATTTGATATTGATTTCGTAGTCAATTATCGAATATAACGAATATCGAGAATATTAAGTCGAGTACGAATTATGCAATATTCATACGCGATTTAATAATCGAGTTTTCAAAAAACCGTTTTCAAAAAAAGGCCGCCACGCGACCCGCCGGCGTCCCGGGCGAGTCGCGCGGTCGGCTGCCTTGACGCGCCTTTCTCGTTCTTCTTTTATTATTTTTCGAACAACTTTTTTATACAAAACCGCGTCTTTTAACAAATATTTTTCAGATTTCGATTTTTTCTCGATCTCGCATATTTATTTCTTGCTATATTATTTTACAAATCGATACTAACTCGTTTGTTCATCTTGTAGCAAATTCATTCTTTTTTTTATCATTTGTTTTATTATACTAAAACGAATCTCACATGCTAAATTCAACTTCGACGTTAATTTTTCATGCATTAAACCGACTTAGCAACCCATTCAATTCCTCACATGCTTAGGAAAACAATGTTTGCATATCATTCATCGTTCAACTAACGCGCGTATTAAAAAATCATTCGATATCCTAGTAGAGGCCGCTAATGTGCGGGCGGGGTTGGGTGTTCTTAGTGAACTTCCCAACACGTACCCTCACCCCTTACTCAGAACCGTGGTTTCCGGATGTCCGAAACCATTGGCAACGAGAGTCATTCAATATACGATTAACCGCTCAAGTCGGCATCTGTATCGATATGCAAAGGGACGAGCCCAATAAACTCTGACATCGGAAATGGGCCGTATTTTGTACACGGCCCACTACGACATAGAGTGGGCTCGAACGGTTCCGAATAACCATAAAATTCGGTGGCGACTCCGACTTCGATTTAAATTTCAATTTGATCATCTCATATGGAGATTCATTTGCCTCCCCAAACCCGCGCGTGGCCGCGTCGGGGTGGACCTATGTCATGTCCACAATATTACTCTTAAAAGAAACAAAATACATACAAAGTTCTCCGTAATAATTAAAAAAAAACAAAAATTATTTAAAACAATTAATCTTTTCCATAATCATAAAGTAAATCAATAGAGATATTATATGATTACAAAATCATTCAATATCTTTGACATATTTAGGATATATTTAAACTTTAGGTATCAATAACCCATAACTTGATTTATTTATTTTCCTTTTTTTAGTTTGATTTGTTTACATATGTAGACTTTTAATTTACATCTACTCCGTATAATTTATCACCCAAAATTAAATATAATTGAAAACTTTTCTTTTGGTCGTACAATTAGTGGTACTAAATTAATTAAAAATCATGAAATGTAGTAAAATTAGTTGTTTTTGTTCATAAGTAAATGTATATACATAATTACAACTGGATCAGACCGGAATATCGTAAATGTTAAAGGTTAAACTTTATTACACTTAAGAAAATGTGATGGTTCAATTTTCTATTAGCTATAACTCATTTTATAGTACAAAAGTGCAGTAAATACCCTTGCTCTTTTCAGAATTATTATTAGCATATAATGGCTCTTTGGTTGTTGGATTTTTTTCCGAGTAATCTTCGACTACTGAATATATATTTGAATCAAGTGCATTTTTGTTATCTTTATTCAGGTCACTGACTCACGGTATCATATATTTGTCCCTGGAAGAATCAATGGATTATCAATCATATCTGTAGGACTCGAACTTGAGATATCATTGGTGAGGGCCACAACAACGGTGATGAGAAGAGAGTTTTTTTTGTCAAGAGAAGATCGCACTACGTTGTAAATGAGAATCGAACGTCCATTATATGTCGGATCATAGTAAAGGAGCTTTAGCACTTGAGCTTCCCTCTCCTTTTTATGAAATGAGAGTTTTAGATGGGAGTTTTAGTAGTTGTATATTGGAACAAGGGAGATGGTCAAAGGTAACCTTCTACGATTAATACATAGCGCAATTTAGGATACTAGTTTAATACCCTTGATAAAATCACGGGGTTGAGTAAGATTGACTATTAGAGTTCTTGTTTTTATCGTATTAAACAAAATGGAAATGTCAAGGAAATCAATATTAGTGCTTGATGTAGTTATTGGGCACCTAATTTGTCAATGACTAATGGCAAATGTGCCATATATGAAATGACGTAGTTATTAGCGACTAAAGTTGTGAATAATGGAACTCGTCCTAACGTGGTATACAAATAATAATGTCAATAATCGAGTTGTCAAATTTGATAAGCACAATAATAAAATAGAAAAGAATACGTGAATTAATGAGTTAGATGCTCGAAATGTCAAAAAAACCAATATTATTGAGACCATATATAGCAACGAAATAGTCATCAAGGGAACGTAACTGTATAAAAATACAATCTTAATACAAAAATAATATAAACTAATAAATTATTTATGTAAGTTCGAAAGTGAATAGTAACAAAGCGTCCGTAAAAACGGCAAAGAAAGATACGATTCGTGAATATAGAAGGTACGCGTGATAAAAACAGTCTAATAAAGGAAGTGCGACACAATCAAGTGAAAATGACCGGTAAAACAATCCATGATAGATGTACGAAAACGGACAAAAATGACAAACCGAAATGTATGACCAAATAAATACATAAATGAAAATGACATATAAATACAAATGAACGAAGCATACTAAACATCCTCGAGCTTGATGTTACGATATTCAAAATCGTTCTTGGTATGGCTGAGCGGACCGATCTCGAAAAGCTTTCCGACCAAATCTGAAAATATTAGGCAAACGGCAGAAAGTTTTAGGACGTAATTAGTCACGAATTAGAAGAAATTTAGATCGGTTGTATAAATGAAATGTTATTTACCGATGTAGTGAGTTGTCGAGACACGACCGTTGACAATATCCTCGAAATCGGCAAATCGAAATCCGTAGAGTGGTATAGATTGCTGACCATCGTAAGGGAGGACCTTGCTGGAGTACTCAAAGTGCAAACGAATGCTGCTTGATGTAGCCCTATCGTAACCGGTATTGGGACTGACGGTGAGGTTATGGATGATGTACACGACGCCAACGGCGCGCGAATTAGAATATTTACTCAGAATCTGCCTACGCACGCTACCTTGAACGATCTCATTCTGCAAAATAGAGTAGTTAAATATGGATTTTATACCGAGGAATTGGAACGTATTTTATTGGCTCGTAAAAGTTTCGCGGGAACCACAACGAAAAAAACCGTATCAAATATAGATATGAAACGAAAAACAGAGACTACAATAAAATATCAATTTGCTCGAAATACAAAGGAAATTAGTATATTGACTCAAAAATTTTACGCGGAAACCACAACGCAATAAAACTATATCAAATATCGATATAAAAAAAAACAGAGTATACAATAAAATAAAATGATTAAACGCAGATTGAACTCAGAATTTGGTATCACAATTAAACGCATAATGATCGGATGCGAACGATTTTAGTAATAATATGATTAACGTAATACCTCGGAATCGATCATTAGAACCTCGATAGACTCAACTTTGGATCTTTCCTTCATGACCGGTCAGGTCCAGCGATGAACGACCCTGACAACCATCTTCTTAAGCCGCTTAATTACCTTGCTCGAGCTTCGATATGTTCGTTAACTCGGAACTCGACATAGTGTTATATAGGACGTGATTTTTATCGAGAAGTAGAGATAGGGGTGCTTACGATACTAAAAACAGAAAAAGAAGGCGATATATATAAGGTGGAGTTTGCTAATGTGAACGCTTTATTATTATGGGAGGATATCACGGTATATTCGTATGAATATTTTCCGGAAGATATTATTGAAACGTTGATTTTCATATTCCTTCCGTTTATAAATATATTCTGGAAAAGGTTTTGCGTATAAGCGTATACGGAATTTAGATCATATTTAGGACGGATACGTAATATCTGTTCAAGAATTATATTCCGTATATGTGTAGACACCCGCATTTTGCCTGCTAGTGTCTATAGCAGTTTCCGACAAACACCCGATGATGATCGGACGCAAACATGCTTTAATATACTCGAATATGGGCTCAAAATCGTTAGTATTTGGCTTGGGCTTTTTACGGAATACAAATATCACAAAACCAATCTCAAATCCAGGCCCAGTGGGTCATTTCCAATCAAATAAAACTAATTTGGGTCAAAACCGACACCAAGGGCAAAACCGTCTTTTAGCGACTGGGTCAAACCCCGGTCAAAGGCGTTTCCGAGACATAAAATCTGTCATGCAGCTTTCGGAAATCCGATTTGAAGTCAAATACCACAAAAAATCAGCCATAAAAAAGAATTAAGCAGCTAAACCTCTCTGCTAGAGATAAAACTCGATCTCTAAAAAGAGTCACCCACCCGACCATACCCACTCGATCGAGTGGACCGGCCCACTCGGTCGAGTAGGTTCATAAAACCCACCAAAATCGGGGTTAGATTGGGCACTCGATCGAGTGCCGCGCACCACTCGATCGAGTGCCGCGCACCACTCGATCGAGTGGCCTCTTTTCCAGCTGAAACCAGATTCCTTTTCTATCCAGAATCGGAATCCTATTCCATCGAAGCCGGATGTTTTCTTCTCACCCAACCAAAGTCTTTCCTATCCAAAGTCGGGTACCTTTCCTATCCTAAACCGGGGAACTTTTCCTAAAAATACACCCCTTTTGCAACCTTCAAATTCACAACTACAACAACACAACACAAGACACAATTCACAATCACCATACACAAACCCGAGATCAAAACTCGTCAAAGACCCGAGATCAAAACTCGTCAAAGACCCGAGAGCAAAACTCGTCAAATCCCTTCCCAGTTATACACACCATAACTCTCATATATACATCTTAACGCTCCCGCGCCTAAGCCGCTACTACGAGTCCATTTTCGAGATAATTAAGCATGTAGGTTGAGGGTGTTACAAATCCCGCTTTCTCCTTTTCTCTCTTCTTTTTTTCGTCTTTTTCATCCGTCGTTCTTCGTCTCTTTTGTCACATTTTTTTACTATTATTTATTTCTTTTCTCGTTTCTACTATCGATATTATCGTACTATTTTCTAAAAAACATCATTCCTAGGATACGATATCGATTCTATAGTCAAATATCGGATCTAAAGGAATCAATCACTAAATCATATTAAACACGATCCTGTTGACACCGAAATAATAGTCACATAATCCGAAAGGACTAATTACGACGCGGAGGGAATTATTTTCATATTAATTCGAGTTTAAAACGATTTATAAAAATCTTTTACGAAATTCACTCTAAATATTAGATATTGATTCTACAAGCAAGTATCGAATATGACGAGTATCGAAAACTGAATCGAGTGTAAATCATATTATATTTTCACGCGATTTAGTAAAATTATCGATTCAAAATTCAAAGCAAATTCACGAACTATCGTTCGCACAGGGGGCACTCGACAGAGTGCCTAGCCCACTCGGTCGAGTGGCACCCCAAAATTGGGGCAGAAGGTTTTTTGAGGACCACTCGGTCGAGTCCTCCCTATGACTCGATCGAGTGGCCCCTGGTACACCGAAACCGTGGGCCCTTCAACATATTTTGAGTCCCGATAAAATTCTTTTAACGACTTCGGTCAACACGTGTCAAGTCCAATCACGTGATTTACTCTTCTCAAAACCGTTCATCATACCTTTCTTTTATTTATGCTCCGTTATTATCGCGATTGTGGCAAATTGTAATTTGTTGTATTTCCGGGTGGTATGCCGCTCGTATGTTGTAATTTACTTTTACGCTTTTATCTCGTTGTTTGTTTTATTGTACTAAAATGAACCTCGCATGCTAAAACAACTTCGACCTAATTCAAAGATGCATTAAAACTACGTAGATCAAACATAATTCACATGTTTAGTCAAAATGCTGTTTTCATATCATTTAACCGTCAAACTAACGCGCGTACACGAAAAACGAACGATACCTAAGTAGAGGCCGCTAAGTGCGGGCGGGGTTGAGTGTTCTTTGTGAACTTCCCAACACGTACCCTCACCCTTTACTCAGAGCCGTGGTTTCCGGATGTCCGAAACCGCTGGCATACGAGAGTCATTCAATACACGATTACCGATACTTTCGGTATCGGTATCGCAATGTAAAGGGACGAACCCCATAAACTCTGAAATCGGAATGGGCCGTACTTTGTGTCCGGCCCACTAAGATATAGAGTAAGTTCGAACGGGTCCAAATTCCCACAAAATTCGGTGGCGACTCCATTTTGATTTAAATTTCAATCCGAGATCCATCTCACATGAGATTCATTCGCCTCCCCAAACCCGCGCGTGGCCGCGTCGAGGTGGACCTATGTCATATCAACAATATGTTATAGTTAGTTCGACTTAGGAATTTATTGTTTACTAAACAACGAAAGTTCAGTGATCAATGAACACCGAAATACAGTAATTAGTTAAGCTGCTTACACTTGATAAATTCTACGTTCTTATTTCTGGCACGAAATATACATTTTTGCATACACGAATGATTATATGTTCTGCCTTTCCGAAAAGTACAATAATGCATATGAACATATATGACCCAAAATATCCGAAAATATATGAGAGTATATGTTGGTTAGACACAAAAATTGCTAAATTGAAGAAATTTCCATAAAAAGAGGTGATAATATATCGTTAACTAATTATTTAAAGTATTATATTAGGAATTTATTAGGTGATAAATTGTTTAAATTGTTTAAGAGGTTATAATATATTAGATATTATATTCTTTTAAATTGTTAGCTATTTATATATATAAATTAGTTAAGCTATTATAATTACATATATAATTATATTATAGTACGTAATGATATTAATATATAAATTAAAATATAGTTAATTATATAATACTCCCTCCGATTTTTATTTATCTTCCTTGTTTTCTTATTGAACTGAAACACCATTTCTTCCCTATTTCTATTTTGGGCCATCAATATGTGGTCTAAAATTACCCTTACATTTCTCTCTCATTCTTCTTCTCTTTTGTGCCACACATTTCTACACCCTTATTTTTCACCCAAAAGTCAGAGGAGAAGATAATAAAAAATCGGAGGGAGTAATACGTATGATTATACGTATGGTTATAATAATACTAATGATTAAAATAATGACTATTGTATAATATCCTAAATATTCGAAAATTTCGTATCATTGAGCCAATATATCCGAAAATATATGAGAGTATATGTCGGCTGCACACAAAACTTCCTAATTTGAAGAAAATTCCTTAAAAAGAGGTGAAAAATATACTGAAATATATACATGAAGAAAATGACAATCTTGCCCATAAACTATGCAAAGGATTTGAAAATTTTTAAGTGATTAGACTATTATATCCAATTAATGTGAGAGCTCGGAGCGAACTTTTGAGCGATGTGAGGCGTGCCAACTCAACATCTACGGGCCTATCCTTAAAGAAAGTAAGATGAGTTTCCTAACACAAAAGAAGATTTTGTATAACCATTAAGACTATAATTTGATACTTCACCTTAGGTTAAAGTGATCAATGTAAAATGTGTCTATAGTTTGTCTATCAAGATTTTGAGTGCTACAATTGTTACTTCAGTTTTATTTAACATGTGCTCCAACACTATAAGCATAATAATAATAATAATAATAATAATAATAATAATAATAATAATAATAATAATAATAATAATAATAATAATAATAATAATAATAATAATAATAATAATAATAATAATAATAATAATAATAATAATAATAATAATAATAATAATAATAATAATAATAATAATAATAATAATAATAATAATAATAATAATAATAATAATAATAATAATAATAATAATAATAATAATAATAATAATAATAATAATAATAATAATAATAATAATAATAATAATAATAATAATAATAATAATAATAATAATAATAATAATAATAATAATAATAATAATAATAATAATAATAATAATAATAATAATAATAATAATAATAATAATAATAATAATAATAATAATAATAATAATAATAATAATAATAATAATAATAATAATAATAATAATAATAATAATAATAATAATAATAATAATAATAATAATAATAATAATAATAATAATAATAATAATAATAATAATAATAATAATAATAATAATAATAATAATAATAATAATAATAATAATAATAATAATAATAATAATAATAATAATAATAATAATAATAATAATAATAATAATAATAATAATAATAATAATAATAATAATAATAATAATAATAATAATAATAATAATAATAATAATAATAATAATAATAATAATAATAATAATAATAATAATAATAATAATAATAATAATAATAATAATAATAATAATAATAATAATAATAATAATAATAATAATAATAATAATAATAATAATAATAATAATAATAATAATAATAATAATAATAATAATAATAATAATAATAATAATAATAATAATAATAATAATAATAATAATAATAATAATAATAATAATAATAATAATAATAATAATAATAATAATAATAATAATAATAATAATAATAATAATAATAATAATAATAATAATAATAATAATAATAATAATAATAATAATAATAATAATAATAATAATAATAATAATAATAATAATAATAATAATAATAATAATAATAATAATAATAATAATAATAATAATAATAATAATAATAATAATAATAATAATAATAATAATAATAATAATAATAATAATAATAATAATAATAATAATAATAATAATAATAATAATAATAATAATAATAATAATAATAATAATAATAATAATAATAATAATAATAATAATAATAATAATAATAATAATAATAATAATAATAATAATAATAATAATAATAATAATAATAATAATAATAATAATAATAATAATAATAATAATAATAATAATAATAATAATAATAATAATAATAATAATAATAATATGAAGAGGGAAAGGCTCTGGTGTTGACTATGAAGAGGGAAGAAAGGAGATAGGATTTGCAGCCTTGTTAACTCCAAACAGATATGAAATTCTGCAGGGTAAGGGGAGTAATTCGCAAGAAGGGGAGGACTTATATCCTCCAGTAGAGGGTGCTATTCCTCCTGACATTAGAGCATGATTGTTGCTTCTTGGAATATTAGAGGTGGGAATGAACCCCTGAAGCAAAATGAGATTATAAAACTGATACGGGGTAAGGGGCTTGATATATTGGGTGTTTTAGAAACCAGAATCAAGGAGGGTAAGGCAAAGTCTGTTATTAAAGGTAAATTTAAGGGGTATGAGGTTATTACTAACTATAGCTGTCATTATAATGGGCGTATTTGGGTTGTTTGGAAACCTAGTAGCGTAAGTATTACTGAGGTAGAGATTGAGGATCAATGTATCCACTGCCATGTGCATCACTTTGCCACTAATAAGCATCTTGATGTAACTATGGTTTATGGGCATAATGACCCGGTTGAGAGAGTCAGATTATGGGAAAAATTACTTAAAATTAGTAGAAACGCTGGCAATTGGATTGTTATGGGGGATTTTAATATCATTCGTTATAGTTCGGAGAAGATTGGGGGATCTGATCCTCAAGCAGATGATATGGAAGCCTTTAATAAATGCATAGAGGGGTCTGCTTTGCAAGAGATTGCCGGGCAAGGGTGCGAGTATACTTGGACGAACAAACAAGAAGCTAAAGATAGAGTGTGGACTAGATTAGATAGAGCGCTTGTTAATATGAATTGGATAAATAATTTTCCTGATTCATATGCTCAAATATTGACTGCAGGAGTGTCTGACCACTCTCCAATAGTGGTTACCGTTGTTAATGACACTAAGACTCATAGAAGATTCAGTTATCTCAATTGTTGGGCGACTCATCCCCAATTTAAGCAGACTGTACAGGAGGCATGGCATAAGAGGGTTAATGGGAGTGCTGGTTATCAGTTATTCAGTAGGTTGAAGAATGTTAAAATTGCTTTGAAAGAACTACATAAAAATTCTTTTACTGATGTGAGGCATCGAATAAGGAACTTGGAGATTGACCTGGATGGGTGTCAACAGAGAATGCAGAAAGATAAGAATGATCTTGCTCTCATTGATGAGGAGAAAAGAATTTTGGGTGAATGGAAAAGGCTTAAACAGGCAGAGTTAAGTATTGCTCATCAACGGGCGAAAATGGATACCATTGTGAGGGATGATGCTGCAACTACATATTTTCACTCTAGAATTAAAGAGAGGAGACAGCAGCAAGTGATAGGAGTTATTAAGGATAGGAAAGGCATTCTTCGAGAAGGGAGAGAGGAGGTCGCAGCTAGTTTTGTGGATTACTATGAGAGCCTTCTAGGGCATCGAAAGAATGTTGTGGCCATTGATAAAGATAGCATGGCAATTGGGGGGAAGGTTGAGCACAATGAATGGAGTATCCTGGTGGATCAGCCTACCGATGAGGAGATTAAAAGAGTAGTTTTTTCTATAGGTTCTAATAAGAGTCCGGGTCCGGATGGCTTCTCGGCGGGATTTTTTAAGGATGCTTGGGGCATCGTGGCTAGGGATTTTTGTAATGTTGTGAAGGAGTTTTTTGCTAAGGGAAAGTTGGTGAAGCAGGCGAATGCTACTCTTATCACCCTAGTGCCTAAGAAACAGGTTTGCCTTTCTGTGATGGATTTCAGACCTCTTTCTTGTTGCTCTATTTTATATAAGACTATAACTAAATTACTTACCAATAGATTGCAGAAGGTAATCCATAAGATTGTTGGGCCTGAACAAGCGGCTTTCATTCATAATAGGAGTATTCATGAGAATATTGCTTTATCTCAATCTCTTATTAAGAATTATAGTAGAAAATATATAACTCCTAGATGTTTAATGAAAATTGACCTAAGGAAAGCATTTGACTCCTTGCAATGGGAATTCTTGGATAACATGTTGAAGGAGTTTAATTTTCCTGAGAAATTTATTACTTGGATTAAAACTTGCATTGAAGGCTCTTGGTTCTCAATTAAAGTGAATGGTTCTTCTCAAGGATTTTTTAAAGGAAAAAGTGGGGTTAGACAAGGGGATCCCCTTTCTCCTTACTTATTTGTTCTTAGTATGGAAGTCTTATCTCGACATCTCAGGCACAGTCAAAGCCTTCCTCAGGTTTCATATCATCCGAAATGTAGGCGAATTAATCTTAACCATCTTGTTTTTGCTGATGACTTGATGGTTTTTTCTAGAGGAGATATTCCTACAATTCAGGCTATTATGAATGCTTTGGACCAGTTTGAAGGTGAGTCTGGATTAAAAGCTAATAAGGAAAAAACTGATATATATTTAGGGGGTGTTAATGCTGATGTTATGAATCTGATCATGGATACTACTGGATTTTCGAAGGGAGCCTTTCCTTGCAATTATTTAGGCATACCTCTGAATTCCATTACTAATAGAATGGAGCATTTTAATGGGCTTTTTTCCAAGGTTCAAGCCTCTATGATTGGTTGGTCTGCTGCTGCGCTGACTTATGCAGGTCGTGTGGAGCTAATTAACTCAGTTATTTTTGGGGTTCTAAACTATTGGAGTGCCAACACGCTGCTGCCTCATAATGTGCTGATTAGACTCCAACAGCTCTGCAGGACATATCTGTGGACGGGTAAGCTTGACAAGGGGCGTATGTTCTATAAAAGCTGGGATAGTATGTGTGCTCCTTGGGATGAAGGAGGATTTGGGATAATTAACATGGAAGCTTGGAATAAGGCTTTAGTTTGCCATTGGCTTTGGAAGATTCTTAGCAATAAGGAAGGTATATGGATTAACTGGATGAAGAGCTACATTCTGGGTTCGCATTCTATTTGGGAGATCAAGAAGGAAGAGAGGTACACTTCTACTATTAAAAGCATTATTAAGATAAGAGATGAGATTATGGTTGGGATGGGAGATGTTCAAGAGGCCATTGCACTTATCTGTAGCTGGCAGAAGAATGGTGTTTTTCAAACAACGATGGCTTATAATTGGTTCAGGCATAAATTCTCCAAGCAGCGTTGGTTGGATTCTTTACGAGGTCAAAAAGTTATCCCCAAGCACGGATTTATAGCCTCACTGGCTGCTCAAGGACGACTTGCTACAGTGGAGAACATGAAGAGGAGGGGGCTTCCTATGGTTAACAGGTGTGTTTTGTGCAGGATAGAAGAGGAAGATCATGGACACCTTTTCTTTGATTGCAGATTTGCGAGCAGTGTATGGCAGGGAATTCAAAGTTGGTTAAACATTCAAGATAGAAGTCGAGACTTGAAGACGGAATTGAAATGGAGCATAGCTAAAAAACGGAAAAAGCACTGGAAGAATCAGTGGTACTGTCATGGGCTGGCTGCTGTCACTTACCACATTTGGCTCGAACGCAATAACAGGCTATTTCAGAATGAGAGGAGGTCTTGTATTAGCATTATAAACCAGATAAAATTTGAGGTTTTTATTAGGATGAGGAGTAGAGGTATTGATCTTAGCTTGATTAGAAGAGGTTAAGGGGAGTTGAAATTCCTTAGGGGTAGACTTTGTAAGATGAGCCTCTTTCTTTATTATATAAGAGAGTTTTGGCCAATTAAATGTATTTGTACATTGTAGGGGATATGCTTTGTAAGAACTAGCTCCCTCATTTACCCTATTATGGATGAATAAAGGAGTCATAACATTCTTGCAAAAAAAAAAAAAAAAAAAAAAAAAAAAAAAAAATAATAATAATAATAATAATAATAATAATAATAATAATAATAATAATAATAATAATAATAATAATAATAATAATAATAATAATAATAATAATAATAATAATAATAATAATAATAATAATAATAATAATAATAATAATAATAATAATAATAATAATAATAATAATAATAATAATAATAATAATAATAATAATAATAATAATAATAATAATAATAATAATAATAATAATAATAATAATAATAATAATAATAATAATAATAATAATAATAATAATAATAATAATAATAATAATAATAATAATAATAATAATAATAATAATAATAATAATAATAATAATAATAATAATAATAATAATAATAATAATAATAATAATAATAATAATAATAATAAATAAATAATAAAAAAAACGCGAAGAGAGAGAAAGCTTTCTCTCTCTAAAAATCAGTTTTCTCTCTAATTCTGTTACGCGAGCTACTTCCATGGCTTCCACAGCTCCGATTAAACGAGGTCCGGGGAGGCCTAGCAAGAAATCATTGCAACACAAGCAGGATTCACGCGAAGGGCATGAAGAATTAGAGAAGGAACTGGATTTGCAGAGTTCTTCGCAGCAGACTTCTCTCAATGAGATGATCCTCTCAGCTATGGCAGCTTCTGGTAAAATTCCTCCACCAAAATCTGGTACTACTAATGACTTACATGATACTCCTCTCATTACTAATCATAAAGAATTGTCAAATGATCAAATTCTTGAAAAACCCGATTTACCGCCAAAAATACCGGATTCAAATTGGTCAAAAATTGCTGCGAAACGCAAGCAATCTGGTATGAGTCTGTATTACTGTGATGCTAGTGTTAATTCAACTGAAATTGACATTGAATTGGAAGATTTTGAGAAAGAATTAAAAATCTGGGAACACACTTTAATGGGGAATGTTATTGGTTCAAAACCTTCTTTGCAAACTATGCAAAAGTTTGTTCAAACTAACTGGACTACCATTGATAAACCTATAGTTCAGTATTATAAGAAGGGATGGTTCTCCTTTCGTTTTGGATCAAAGGAAGCCATGGATAATGTTTTGAGGGATGGTCCTTGGAGGGTTGGGGTTTACTCTTTGATCCTCAAGGAGTGGTCTCCTTCATTTTCAGCTGAGATGGAAAGGGTTTCTATTGTACCTGTTTGGGTGCTATTCCCTGACCTTGATCCTTATCTCTGGTCTGATTCTGTTCTAAGTAAAATGGCAAGCAAGGTTGGATCTCCCCTTTGTGCTGATATGGCAACCACTACAAAGGCAAAATTGTCCTTTGCTAGGGTTCTTGTTGAGGTGGATGTTTCAAAGAAGCTTTTAGACTCAATAGTTATCAATACCCCTTATAATGAGCATTCTATTCAGAAGGTTCAATATGAATGGGTCCCTTTCTTTTGTCATGGTTGTAAGAAGTTGGGGCATACCATTGATTCTTGTAAGTTTGAGAAGAAGAAGAATGCAGCTCAAATGGCTAAGAGGGATAAAGGGCTAGGTGGTACCTCAGGTTCAGTGGTGGATGGAGTGCAGGTAGTGGATCAGAAGAATGCTTTGTCTTCTAAAAATACACTGTCTCCTCCCCCAGATGAACCTGTAAAGCATCAAGAATGCCCTCAAAAGTTCTATCAGGATGATACTTTCATTCCTGTTTCTAGAAGGAATTCTTCCTCCATTAAATCTAAGGAGACTATTTTGAAGCCCTTAGTTCTGGAAAATACTTTCCAGATACTCCTTGGGAGTCAGGAGAATAGTGGTGGTGAGGAACTAGGTGGTACCTCAGGTCTCCAGAGTGTATCTCAGGGTGCTGAAAGGAGGGTGGAATCTGGTTATGGGATAGAACTGATCCCCTCACTTTCCCCTGATGGCAGCACTTTGGAGCTCCCTGAAATGCATCAAGAATGTTCCATGGTGGTTCTGAATAGGGATCCTTTACCTCCTAATAAATGAAGATAGCATCTTGGAATATCAGAGGGTTTAATGATCCTGTAAAACATAGTGAGGTCTTGGATTTTCTGTCTACTCAATGTCCTGATATGTTTGCTCTTCTTGAAACCAGGATCAAACATAATAAGGCTGCTAGGATTATTAATAATAAATTTAGAGGGTGGAAGGTTGAGACTAACTATACTTCTCATTATAATGGAAGAATCTGGCTATTTTATAATCCTGTTAAGGTTCAGATTACTAACATCATTAGCAATGATCAACACATTACTTGCTTAGTTTCTCATCATTTGACCCAATGCTCCTTCTGGTTGAGTGTTGTGTATGGTATGAATGATGGCAAGGATAGGGAGGGGCTCTGGGATTTCCTTACTTCTTTTGCCCCTTCTAATCCTTGGATGGTTCTTGGTGATTTCAATGTGGTTAGATGCCCTGAGGAGAAAGTGGGGCTCAATTCCCCTTCTCTGAAGGATATGTTTGACTTTAATGCTTGTCTTTTGTCTTGCTCTCTGGAGGATATGCATAGCTCTGGGAATAGCTTGACCTGGACTAATAAACAAGAGCCTGGCTCTAGAGTTTGGTCTAAGCTTGACAGGGTTCTTATAAATCCTACTTGGGCAGCTCAGTTTCCTGATTCTAGGGCTGTGTTTGCAGATCCTGGTATCTCTGATCACTCATCTATTATTGTTGATATTATAAAGGAGAAGAAAGTTAGGAAGAGGTTCAGTTTTTTGAACAGTTGGTGTGAACATCCTGATTATGCTTTAGTTGTTCAGAATGCTTGGCATACTAAGGTTAAGGGCTCACCTATGTTCAGGTTTTTCTCTAAACTAAAGATTGTTAAGAGGGCTCTACAAGAATTTCATAAAAAACATTTTTCAAACATTTCCTCTAGAGTTTTTGAAGCTCAGAAGGAATTATTTGCTTGTCAGAAAAACTTGCAGGATGATCCTTTTTCTCTAGCCCTTATTAATAAGGAGAAGAATGCTACTAAATCATATTACTGTGTGAAAAAAGCTGAGTTAGTAATGTTGCAACAACGGGCTAAGGTAAAGCATATTCAACTCAATGATTGTTCTTCTAAATACTTCTTCTCTAAGATTTCTGAGAGAAGGACTCAGCAGATGATTGGGACTATTAATGATGCTGATGGCAATATAAGATCTGGGGCCAAAGAAGTAACTAAAGCTTTCCAGGATTACTATGTCAACCTGTTGGGTAAAAGCACACATGTTGAGGCACTACCTCAGCTAACTGGTGGTTTGCAGTTGGAAGCTCAAGGGGGTCTTATCTCTCCTATTACTCCTCTTGAAGTTAAAGCTGCTGTTTTTCAGATGGACTCTAATAGCAGCCCTGGTATTGATGGTTTCTCTGCTGGATTTTTTAAATCTGTTTGGCATATAGTAGGACCTGATTTCTGTAGGGCTGCTGATTCTTTCTTTAAAACTGGTCATATGACCAAACAGGCTAACTCCACTCTAATCTCCCTCATTCCTAAGAAGCCTAATGCCTGTAGTGTTATGGACTTCAGGCCTATCTCATGTTGCACTGTGTTTTATAAAGCCATTTCAAAGGTCTTGGCAAACAGACTAAAGGTTGTTTTGCCATATTTGGTTGGAGAGGAACAGGCTGCATTTATAAAAGATAGAAGTATTTTTGATAATATCTTGTTGTCACAAGCACTGGTGAAGGGTTATAATAGGAAGTTCTTAACTCCTAGATGCCTCATAAAGGTGGATATTAGGAAGGCTTTTGATACTTTACAATGGGAATTTGTTGAGCAAATGCTTACTCAAATGCATTTTCCTCCTCTTTTTATTAAGTGGGTCATGGGGTGCATTCAGAACCCTTGGTACTCATTCAAGATTAATGGAGGGGTTGAGGGGTTTTTTCAAGGGCAGAGTGGGATAAGGCAGGGGGATCCCCTTTCCCCTTATCTCTTTGTCTTAAGCATGGAAGTACTTTCAAAAAAGCTTAGAAGTTTATGCAGCCAGAGCAATGTTTCTTTCCATCCCAAGTGTACTAAGCTTAATCTTACACACTTGGTCTTTGCTGATGATCTCATGATCTTCACTAGGGGGGATCTCCCATCAATAATGGCAGTCAAACAGACTCTTGAAGACTTTGGATCTTTGTCTGGTCTTTGTGCTAATAAAGATAAGACTAACATTTATTTTGGAGGTGTTTCTTCAGAGCTGCAGGAGATTATTCTGGTTAAATCAGGATTCAGTTTAGGGACTTTCCCTTGCAGATATCTTGGAATGCCATTGAATGATTCTAGAGTAAATGTCAGACTATTTGATTCTTTGATTCTAAAAATACAAAGTGCTATCTCTCACTGGTCTAACAAAAGCTTGTCTTATGCTGGAAAGATTCAGTTAATCAATTCTATTGTGTTTGGAATGGAGAATTATTGGTGCTCTTGTGTGCTTTTTCCAAAATCTGTAGTTAAAACCATTAATAAAATTTGTAAAGATTACTTCTGGGGAATTAATCCTGGTGACAGGAAGCTTGTTTTTAAGAAATGGGCTGACATTTGTTCTCCTTGGAGTCAAGGAGGCTTTAATGTCAAGGATCTTGAAGCTTGGAATAAAGCTCAGATGGCTCGTTGGGTCTGGCAATTATCTGAAGGTGTGGGTGGTATTTTTGTGAAATGGTGCAAGGGTTATGTTCTTCAGGAGGAATCTATCTGGAGTATCTCCTTCAAAGACTTTTATCCTTCAGCCATCAAAAACATCATAGTTATTAAGGATTTTTGCATTGAGTTGTTTGGGTCTGTTCAGAATGCTAAGAAATTCTTGCAGTCTTGCAGCAGTAATGAATCCTTCAAGCTTGCAAAGGCTTATGCTAGATTTAAAGGGTCTTTGGCCAATGATTTTCCTAAGAGCTTTGCAAGATTATCCGTTATTTCTCCTAGTAGCAAAGTTATTCTTTCTCTGGCTTATCAGATCAAACTTCCCACAGTTGATCAATATGCTAAGAGGGGTATATGTATGATTAACAGGTGTATCCTCTGTTGTGAGAGCTCTGAGGATCATTTACATTTGTTCTTTAAATGCTCCTTCTCTTCTCAGCTTTGGCAGGCGATTAAGAGGTGGATAGGAGTTTCAATCCCAGGAGATCATCTTAGAAGAGTTATCAAATGGTGTCAACATCCCAGTCACAGTAAGCACTGGAAAGCAATATGGATTCAAGTTAGTATAGCAGCAACGGTTCATGCAATATGGAAAGAGCGAAACAAAAGAGTTTTTACTGATACATCATCCCCTTTAGATAATGTTTTTGAGCAGATATGTTTTGTGGTTAATACTAGATTGAGAACAAATCATACTAATCCAAAAATTTTGAGGATACTAGATCATTTAGATGCTTGATGTATCTTTAGAGTGGTAGTTTTTGCACAAACTTGTAATTTCACTTCAAATTGAAATGAAATGATAATTTTTCTGAAAAAAAAAAAAAAAAAAAAAAAAAAAAAAAAAAAAAAAAAATAATAATAATAATAATAATAATAATAATAATAATAATAATAATAATAATAATAATAATAATAATAATAATAATAAAAATAATAATAATAATAATAATAATAATAATAATAATAATAATAATAATAATAATAATAATAATAATAATAATAATAATAATAATAATAAAAAAAAAAAATAAAAAAATAATAATAATAATAATAATAATAATAATAATAATAATAATAATAATAATAATAATAATAATAATAATAATAATAATAATAATAATAATAATAATAATAATAATAATAATAATAATAATAATAATAATAATAATAATAATAATAATAATAATAATAATAATAATAATAATAATAATAATAATAATAATAATAATAATAATAATAATAATAATAATAACAATAATAACAATAATAATCAATTTTTATCTATTATATAAGATTATTTTATTCATTTTATTTTGTGAATATTAGATATGTTTATGAGAATATATTTATCACTTATACCTTTGAAATTCATAAATTCTACAGGTAAATTATGTTGAAATGTAGTACTATTTTTCAAAATATAAAGTAAAATACATTCTTTGTGAAGGAGTTATGTTCACTGTCCTATACGGATTAACCCGCTTAAGTCTATGTATCCGATATGCCTTGCTAGAGGTCGATGTCGGGTTGACATGTAAATAGGTTACGTGTCTGGTAATCTTAAGTGGGCCCATTGGGTCACACACAATGTGTACGGGATATTATTAATATATATCGATATATTAAATATATCGGGTCAGTAGTAATACAGACTCAGCTGCGTTGTCGGGTTATGGTAATTGGAGTTATACTAATAATCTAATTATGGTAATTAGTGTTATAATAAATACCTAATTCTACATTCTCATCTCCTATATAAGGAGGTTCGATGAACCAATATATGGAGAAAACAGTATTGACTCATAATATATATACGGAGTATTCTTCTTATAAAGAGTTATAAGAGAGATCTGGAGAGAAGTTGTGAGACGGTCTCACAAACCCTTATACTAGCATATACGTCGCAGTTTCGTACCCGTGTGGATACCAAATGAGGCATCACGTTTGGGGTGCTTTATTCTGTCCATAGGAATTATTTATTCTGTCCGTGGAGAGTATTTATTCTGTCTTAGAGATTATTTATTCTGTCCGTGGAGATTATATATATTTCTGGGTTTATATACTTCTTATTAATACTCTGTTCCGCTGCAAATAAGGTATAATTGTTATCCCTCTACTTTTGTCTTTTCGGTTAATACTCGTAACAAGTCCTTGGGTTTAAGGGTTGTAACCCTACAGTGGTATCAGAGCCTTTGTTACGTAGTATTAATCAGATCGACATGAATCTATATCTCATAATTGGTTGTGAGAGATTCACCCGCGTATTAATTAGATTATTTCGTACAATATTATTGTCGGACGCTTGTTTTCGCATGGCTTGTGAGCATGTGGCATGTCAACTTGCATTGTGTCTTACATAAGAAAGTCACGTGTCATATAATAATTTGATTTTATAATTTGATTCATTATGAATGCATATCATCATGACAAAGTGTATTTTCATGCGGGTTTTTTTTGCTACGAGTAATCACCGTTTTCGTTTAGGGTTTGGTATAATTTGTGAATTTAATTTGTTAACTTCTAAAATTGATTCTTAAATTAATTTACGATCTAATATTGATTACGTTTTAATTTAATTTATCCTAAATTGACCCACTATAATCCCAAATTACTTTGTTGACGATGAGACTAATTGGATTAGTCAAGATTCGATTGAAATTTGGAACGTAAAATTACAAGAAATTATCGTTGACGATGAGACCTAATAAGATTAGGACAAGATTCGTTTTAATTATGGCGGAGACGGAACGAAAAGAGACCAATCCGGTTGGCACGTGTATGACTCGGTAGGCATGGGTGTGTCCCGGTCGGAACAGGATGACTCGGGCGGCAAATGTTTGACCAAGACGACACAATATTTACTCGGACGACATGGTGTCGGGTCAAGCGATGCTTTTAAGAAAAGTTGTCTTCTTACGTTTGTGTGTTGATTATGAATCAAACATGAATTATACTTTTATTTTTCCAAATCAATGAAAAATCAGTTTTCTAAATCGGCTAAATAACTTTATGCATTTTAATTATCATGTTATCATAAATGGGTCGGGAAAAGAGTTTATCGAGTCCTATTTGATTTTGATGAAACGTTCATCTATATGACAATTATAAGTTGCAGATCGATTGTGAATCGAGTTTTGTACATCCGTTCAATTTTCCCAGGTGAGGAATTGTTTCTCATAGTTGGAAAAATAAAAGATATTGGTGAAATTATACAAACCAAATATAATTTATGAATTGTAATATGATTATGAATCAATATATGGGATCTTTTAACTTGTTTTATGCACAAATCACTAATAACAATTGAATAATTATGTCATACGATGCATAAATTTTATTGTTTAGACTTGTGACTTGTGTGCCTAGAACTGATAGGTCGCCTTGTAAGTTGACCTAGCAGCATGTTTAGCACCCATATTATATTTAATCCCTCGCACAAATATTAAGTATTGCCTTTCCAAAATTGACCTGACCAATACAACAATTTCATATCATTGGTTGAAGTGACTGCCTAAGCGGTGCTTTGCCAATGTGTGTGGACTGAGTAGGTGGGTAACGGTTACCCACAGGTTCAGTTTGGTCTGCTTAACATTGCTATCAAGTCGGACTTGGGCTTTGAGACAAATAATTGGTGTCATATGATGACTAATTCCGACGAACCAAAAATAACATAGAGGTGTAATTGACAAGTTTGTTGTCTACCTTTACTTTTGGAACTTGAGCAGTGAGCCTAAGATCACTTGAGCGCGACAAAAGGAAGGTTTAGGATCTTGGAATATTATGTTATACGGCTGGGAGAACGTTGACGTTGCTCCTCACAGATTGTGGCTGTTATGTTTTTAACATGACAGGTATGCATGTTTCCGGGTGTGGGTTAGCGGGCAGACATGATCCTTGCTCGATTAATTTTAATAATTTTGTTTTTGTGGATTGTTAAACCCCTTTGTGGATTTATTTAATTTTTGGCCATTTTATTTAGGGCCTAATGTTTGACTTTACCATCTACATTTTTATAAAAACATAGTTACAGCGTGTTATAATCCCGACTCTACAGTGTTTCCGCCACTGTATCGCGTTAGAATTTCTAGGGGATTACAGAAAATCCAAATACAAGGGTCTTGCACCCGATGTGGCCGGTCGCTTATCCCGACACCCCAAGTATTTGATTGTTGAAGCGAATCAACATCAACAAGATCGTTTTTTTATTCTTCGCGTCGCTAGTCTCGTCATAATATTTACATCATAATCATCATCAAAATCACACGTTCATCAATTTCTAAAATTATTTCGAATCGAACACGTTTAAAGGTGGTATTCGTATAAGACCCTTCTAATCCTTTTACGAGTTGTAACAGTGGTGGAGCCCTCTCGAGGAGCCCCGCCCTAAACACTCAAAGACATGATGGGATCGCGAGCATTTCCCTTTAAACGCGTCCGATTCCTTTTTTAGGTTAGACCGAAACCTGTTGATGCAGATCTGACATCACATAATCCGCAAGGATTAATTACAATCTCGAGATGCGGAGGGAATCTATTTTCGGATCTAATCAAACAAGCAAAAACATCCTTCTTTGGATGCGATATTGACTATATAGTCGAATATCATGTCTAAAAGAAGTAGTCAATAAATTTAACTAACACGAATTCGTTGATGCTAAATATAATTGTCACAAAGTTCGAAAGAACTAATTACGACATTATAACGCGTAGATAATCTATTTCGTTTTAGTTTGATTTGAACGACTTATAATAAATTTTCCCAAAATTCACTCTAAATATTCGATATTGATTCCATAATCAAGTATCGAATATGACGAGTATCGAAATTTAAGTCGAGTATAAATCGTGCCATATTTTTACGCGACTTAGCAAAATTATTTATTTTCAAAGTTAAAGGCAATTTCGAAATCCAAATCGAAACGAACCATAATTCGTACAGGGGTCACTCAACTGAGTGCCATAGGCCACTCGATCGAGTGACGCCCCAAAACCGAGGCAGAATGTCTTTTTGTGGATCACTCGATCGAGTCCCACAATGACTCGATCGAGTGGCACCTCAAATATTGGGCAGAAGCATTTTCCGAGGTCCACTCGGTCGAGTCCGCTAAGTGCGGGCGGGGTTGGGTGTTCTTTGTGAACTTCCCAACACGTACCCTCACCCCTTACTCAGAACCTCGGTTTTCGGATGCCCGAAACCGTTGGCGCACGAGAGTCATTCAATACACGATATCTGATAATGTCAGTATCGGTATCGCAATGCAAAGGAACGAACCCCATAAACTCCGAGATCCGCATGGGCCGTATTTTGTGCACGGCCCACCAAGATATAGAGTGGGTTTGAATGGGCCCGAACTTTGTGGAAGTTCGGTGGCGACTCCAACTTCGATTTAAATTTCAATTCGAGGCCCATCTCATATGAGATTCATTCGCCTCCCCAAACCTGCGCGTGGCCGCGTCGGGGTGGACCTATGTCATGTCCACAATTTGGCGACTCCGCTGGGGAAAAATGATGCGTGACTTACCATCGGCATCCTCAGGGTGAGACTCAAATAGAAATCGTTTGACTAGTACAATACACTTTTTAGTTTTACGGTTCATGCATAACCCCATCTTTTCTCGGGCCGGTACTGGCGACCGACGTCCCACTATACCGTGATGTAGTCCAAAATGGATATGTCAAGGTGTCCATGGCTACTTCGTATGGGTTTCGGGGCATGTTCTAAGCTCAACTCGACTTAGGAAGTCTGTCCCGATTCTCGGAAAGGCCATGTACACTGTATAGACCCTATCTAGACCGACCGAGACTTAGAGTAGAGCATACATGGTGTCGGTATTATGCTTGCGTGACTATGTGTTACTTGGTTTCTAAGGTCGTTTTTCAAAAACCGTCATTTTCAAAAATTGCATCTTTTTCAAAAACAATATTCAATTTCAAAACCCGGGAAGCTACCGAATTTAGGACTTATGATTTTACTCAAAATAGCCTATTTTTAGCCGGTATGCTGGCCATTTCAAAATTCAAAAATATTTTGAAACCTTCAAAATCGCAGCCCGATGGCACTTTTCGATTCTCAAAAAATCGGGCCATCCACCGGTTTTCTCGTTTTTTTTCTAAAAAAAATTCCTTTTCAAAACTTTCCTCTTCTTAGGACTTCCCGTATTTAGCAGTGTCGGGTCTTGTCATAAATCGTCGAAGATCTTTAGCGTCGAAACTCCGTCGATCTTACATCGCGGGTTTCCTCCCTATCTCAGTCCGCCTTATTTGTCAAGGCAAGGCCCACCTACATAGGACATATTCCTACAAAGGAAGGCCCGTTTACACATTCGAGTCTAAAAGTCTAGGGAATATCTCACATGGACCTTCCTTCGAACAGGACTCGGCCCACATACCGAATCCTAAGGAAGGCCCACCTTTAATTTCACGAGTCACCCGTCTAGGTGTCCTTTCCGAGTCATTTCCTTTTCAGGCTTTTCCTCACTCGGGGCTACCCTTCAGCAGAGCGATCAATCACGGTTGCTCTAAGGGTCATGTCTTGCACGTGTTGTCTCACGTACCCCACTTTTTGAGTCACTTAGATGCCACATCATCTGAGTCCTTAGTCTCATTTGGAGGCTATTCTCCGACGGAGCGATTAATCACAGTCACTCCGAGAATCGCACCCTACACATTTATCTTAGAAGAGTCCAACCCGAGTCAAACCTGAGTTGTCTCTCCTCCCGCGCTATTTCCTATGCCTTGGTGTATTTGGGTTCTGAAGCAACGTTTCTGATTACGCGGTATTCTTACAAACAGGCCAACGGTAACCAGACATCAATACAAGATGCAAGAAGCTTTGGACAAATTGACGGTCTCGCTGACTCAGATTGAGGCCCAACTGACAGCTATCAAGTCCGACCAGATAGCTATTGTTACCCGTTTGAGCGCCATAGAACAAGGGACTCCTAATGGTGGGGTTGAGACTACTGGGCCTTTGGCTGAATTGGTCAGCGCAGTCTGCAAACTGGAAGAACAGGTCCACTTGTCAACTAACAACACTATCCACACGGAAAACGCCCGTGCCTATTCACCCCTGAATGATGAACTTCCCGCCAACCTTAACCTTACGGGCCTACCAATGTTTGATGGGACCAAAGACCCGGTACTTCACATCCGGGCCTTCAAAGAGTTCATGGCCGTCAAGGGAGTAAAATCAACCACGTTCAAGCACCTATTTGCTTCTTCCCTCGAGAAACATCCGAAAGCCTGGTACTACAGGCTTGACTCGAAGAAGTACAAGACTTGGGATGACGTGGCAATGGAGTTCGCTCAGAATTACTCCGATAATACCGAGATCCAGACCACGATGCGTACTTTGGAGGTCATGGCCCAGGAGCCCAAAGAAGGTTTCACCAAATACCTTCAACGTTGGCGGGCTGAGAGTGTTAAGCTGGTAGACAAGCCCAGCGAGAAAACACTAGTGGAGGCGTTCATCAACAACCTTCTACCCTCCTACCGCGTCCATCTTAGGTATGCCGACATTTCAAACTTTGCGGTGCTTACCGAATGGGCACTTGGATTGAAGACGATCTTCGACATAATGAAGATCTGGGTGAAGCTTCTACTGAAGGCTATACTGGACATCAACTTGAGTCCTTAGAAGCTGAAAACTATTGACAATATCATCCGAGAGTCCAGATTTGATTTCAGTTCGAGTCTGAGTCCGAGTCTAGGACGTTCTATTTCTTTCAATTTCAAAGTTAGAGTCAGTTGTATTCTGTCCTCTTTTCAAAATTCAATAAAATCAGCTTTTCTATTTCTCATATATACTTTCCTTGTGTGTTTCCGAGAACATGATGAACATCATCATACACTGTGAGCACATGCACGTGACTACTATAGGCACATCTATAATGACTGCAGGAAACTGAGACCCGTGTTTTCCTTTACCTGTTCCATGTCTGACATAGAAAGCCACATAACTACCTCTAGCAGGAGCAGTATCGAATCCAATGACGAATCTAGGTAGTCTTCTAGTTTGGGTTCAAGACGGGAGGCAAGCCCATTTCCCAGAATAAACACCCCCACCAATAAGACTGACCAATCCCTACCTTAGGCGTTAGTCTATCCAAGAAAAAGCATCGTAACTCAATAGACGTAATGCCAAAAATATCCAACTCGGGACGATGCTCCCACGAAGCCTGCTCAGAATTATGATGACAATACCGAGATCCAAACCGCCATGCTTACAAAAGCTTGGCTCCAAAAGCCTAACCTAACTGACGGGCCCAGCCCCAGATCCACCCACAAACGGATGCCATAGATCCGGGAATACCAGTACGTATTACCCACGCCATAGGGGGATAGCAAAAAAAAACAACAAAAAAAAAAGAAAAAGCTGGACAAAAAAATCAAAAGGCCAAAATAAAAGAGCTGGCCATGACAAATAGAAAAGCTGTCAGCATCCCTCGACCCAATACGGTCAATCCCTTAACCGGGACACAGTCAACTCAAATGAAGAATCCTATGACTGGGGCTAAGAGGTCAACCAACAGAAAATTCAAAAAACCCATGACCGTGGTCAACGGTCGACTCAAGTGAAAGCCCCTTGACCGGGTGTGGTCAATTCAAAATTATCAATACCCATACCATCAAATAGGGGAGAAAAATCAAGCTGGTCAGCTAACACCACACTTAGCCTTCCCACGTTACAACCCTCAAGACCTTCCCGAGACCTAGGCTAAGAGACAACCCAGAATTTTGAGGATTTAAGCTCCATAGGATACCAAATCCTGCATTATCAAACCTACCCCGATCGAAGTCCGAGTCATTTTTACTCGACTTCCCCCTTTCCTACCACATTACAATACCTTACCCTCGAAGCCTTAGCTCCACAAAATCGAGCTCCCGATTTCAAAACATCAAAGCACTTACGACCTAGCACCACATTTCCAAAATTATCCAAACCAATTACCAGCCCCAAACACGGGAATTCAACTTGCGGTCGGAATAGAACATGCCCAAATAGATCACACCACCTCTGGGGGCTACCCCGGAGAACGCTCACAGTCACAGGATCAACATCCTAACCATTCTAGCCCTTTGATCAAGACATCATTGGGAATGCACCTAGCCTACACCGTGGTTATGGCTAGTTATACACAAAGCCCTAATAAAATAGGCACCATAATTCATCTTCCAATTCACTGAACTATGGCATGGTTTGATTTCACTACATGTGAATACGTAGGCAGCCTTTCAACGAGGGCACAACCACCCACACTGACACAAATCCAAAAAGCACCATCATTCCTGTCACGACACTGTCATGTTCTCTACAGTTAGCTTTGTCGTCCTGGGGGCTTCTTTTAGGCAGAAGTTCTCCATCCACTCACAAAATCCAAATGAATTTCAAAATCTAGCCACCTTTTCTATAGTGTGTCCTAGTACTCGTCTCAGTCGAAGATGAGAATCTGTCAGGGACTCGAAGCTGCATCCTACCTTGGGAAAATTTCCCCAAAACCAAAAATTCAAAGAGCACTAAACTGCAGCATCACTATTGCTAAGTCCTGTCATGCAAAAAGCAGTCTCATTACAGACTACCGCAATCCCCCTACAATATATTCTTCCCATTTCGATGTTCGACCGTGTTGCCACTCGCCTAGGATACGGAATAAGTGCAACTTGGGAGTCTTGTCATCTTAGGTGGCCCACCCCCTACCAGGTCACGGTCCAACCCTTAGAGAGTCCAAGTCGTGTCTGTCAATTCGTTCTGTCGCGTCCAGAGTCGAGTCTGCCGGTAGGCCCTTCTTTTCAAATTCTCATTTTAAAATTTGCAAAACTTAGCCATTTGAAAAAATCCTTTTCGACAAGGTTAAATTTCAGTCTGTTTAAGCTGCAAATTTCTTTTCTACCCCTTTCCATTTTGAAAACCTATCTCCTAGCACGTGAGTTGCTTTCAGGACTTCGATTTCAAAATGAAGCAAAATTCATTTTCCCCAGCGCAAGTCAGTCTATAGATGCTAACTGCATTTCCTGTATGTTGTCTTGCTATCTGCTATGTTTGCTATTTCTGCCTATATATCTAACATTTCATGTAGCAGCTTGGCTTCCCAAAGGAACATCGAGTTTTTTCATTCCCCAGCGTGAGTCGTGTTTCACTTAAGCTTTACATGCAAAATTTTGTGTAACCGTACAAAGCATGTACAACTCAAGGCTTTGGAAGCAGGCCTACGCAACTCACTAAACTGCCCAGCGAAAAGCCCAAAGGTGGCATTTCTCCTGAAGAAACACGGGATGTGCCTACATATAGGTACACCCAAGGCTTCTTAGGCAAGCTCCCGCGCAATTTACGAATCGGGATGTATCTACAAACGGACACACCCAGGGCTTCTTAGGCAGGCTCCCGCGTAATTCTGAGTGGGGATGTGTCTGCAAACGGACACACCCAGGGCTTTTTAGGCAAGCTCCCGCATAGTTCTGAGATGGGATGTGTCTACAAACGGACACACCCAGGGCTTCTTAGGCAAGCTCTCGCGCAGCTCCAAGATGGGATGTATCCGCATACAGATACACCCAGGGCTTAAAAAAAAACAAGTCCCACGGAGCTATTCCCGGCAACAGAACTCAGGTATGATTTCTATCTTATGGCTGGCGGGCCCTTTCACGCAAGTCTAATGGACTATAAACGACCCGACCGGAAGTCTGCCAGGTTTTAATCCTCGATTGGCCTGGTAGCTACTCTGACTTTCGCCTTGTCCAAGCCTCTGTCAGAGTGGGGGCTCTGTAGACACCCACATTTGGCTTCTAGGTGTCTATAGCAGTTTTAAAAAAACACCCGATGATGATCGGACGCGAACGTGCTTCTACGCGCTCGGATATGGGCTCGAAATCGTTAGTTTCTGGCTTAGGCTTTTTACAGAGTACAAATATCACAAAACCGACCTCAAATTCAGGCCCACCGGGTCGTTTCCAATCAAATAAAGACTAATTTCGGTCGAAACCGACACCGGAAATAAAACCGACTTTTAGCGACCGGGTCAAACCCCGGTCAAAGCCGTTTCCGAGACACAAAACTGCCTTGCAAGTATCAAAAGTCCAACTCAAACACAAAATCTTCAAAATAGCAAATCGGCCTCATCCACTCGATCGAGTGTCAGCTCACTCGATCGAGTGGGCCTCCAACAGGCCCGCTGTCTCCTTTTAGCTGGGCCACTCGATCGAGTCCATCAGGGCACTCGATCGAGTAACCTAAATGAGGGTGAGGGAGAATTCCAATATATACCTCCCCTTTGCAACACACAATTTTTCAGAATTTTACACACAACTTTCAACCCTACAATTACACATCCTTCCTCCAACCTTAAGCCACCATAACTTTTCCTACATAGTCTCGAAACTCCCGTGCTTAAGCCACAACTTGTAGACACCCGCATTTTGCCTGCTAGTGTCTATAGCAGTTCCCGACAAACACCCGATGATGATCGGACGCAAACGTGACTTGGTATACTCGGATTTGGGCTCAGATTCAATAATATCTGACATGGACTTTTAGCGGAGTGCAAATCTCTCAAAACCAACCTCAAATTCAGGCCCAGTGGGTCGTTCCGAGCAAAATAAGACTAATTTGGGCCAAAACCGACACTGGAAATAAAACCCGTCTTTTGGCGACCGGGTCGAAACCCGATCAAAGACAAAACCGTCTCATAAATCAGCCAAGTTCAGCTGGCGCACAAATATAAATTCAAAAACTCAATCAAAACAACAAAATCAATTCTTTCCTATTTTGTCTCGATTTGCTTGACCCACTCAATCGAGTGGATTGACCCACTCGGTCGAGTGGAGCGTCATTTTCCGGATCAGGCCCATTTTCTAGGGCACTCGACCGAGTACACTAGGGCCACTCGATCGAGTGACCCTAGGTCGTGGGGTAAACTCTATAAATACCCCACGACCCCCCACTCATTTACAGAGTTTTTTTTTCACCCACATTCTATCTACATTTTACCCTACATTCACCTACACTACAAGCCTTAGTAAGCCTAAGCACTACACACAAAAACCGAGCCCTTCGTCCCTCGAAAACCGACGAATCATCCACACACACACACACACACACCATAACTTGCATACATCCTCGATACTCCGACGTCCCGTCGCTATTTACGAGTCCATTTCCGAGGTCCTTACCAAGCATGTATGTTGAGGGTGTCCTAAACCCCATTTCGATCCTTATTACTTTGTTTTTATTTACGTTTTTGTATTATTATCCTAACACTAACTTTAAGATTAACTCTAACATTTCATTTCTCGTATACTAACTTTTACATTTTCGTTACTAACATTATCACACCGTGTATATATACATACTAGTATTAAAACTCGGCTTTAAATACGTTTAACTATAATTGTCGCCTAAAGTCCGTCTAATCCCTTTACGAGCAACGACGGAGGTGGAGCCCTTTCGAGGAGCCCCGCCCCAATGTATTCAAGGGCGTGACGTGATCGCGACTAATAATAGTTGAACGCATTTGATCCCATTTTTTTTATTAGTACGGAACCCGTTGACACGAAAACCGACATCACATAATCCGAAAGGGTTAGTTTCGATGTCGTGACGTAGAGGGATGCGTTCCGTTACTAATTCAAAATTTCTAATATAAACGTTTCATAAAATCCCGACAACGGTATATAATCGTATATATATATATATATACACGATTATAGTACCGGAGGTCAAGTTAAATTCAAATCGTGCGATATTTGTATTTAATTTGACCGACCGTCGATTTTAAACCCAAAAACGAAACGAGTTGACACTCGTACAGGTGCTACTCGACCGAGTATGTAGGCTACTCGATCGAGTAGCGCCCATGAATCTGGGCAGACCCCTTTTCGAGGACACACTCGACCGAGTCAGACCATGACTCGACCGAGTGGGTCCTGTAACACAGAAAACCGAGAGCTTAAATGCAACATTTAAGCCTCGTCTTTTTACGACTTTTAGTCGATACGTGTAAAGCCAATCACGTGAATCCATTTTTCAAAACTCACGCTTATCACGACACTTTAACGACTTTGATCGATTCTTCGACGTGATAAGTCGGGACAAGGGATCGAGGCATAGGATCGGGCTAGCGTCACGCTTAGGTCCTATGTCTCCGTCCTTCGTTTAATACACAACGCAATGTGTACTTAATCGGGGTTCGTCCATTCACACGATTCACGGTCTAGTTTGCATACGGGTTCGTTCTTATGTTTTCATTATTTATTATTCCGTTTGTATATCATTTGCATTTTTTTTTGTATTGGCCGGGTTGTATTTACGTCCGTGTAACTTGTACGTTATTTACTCTCGAGTTTTGTTTATTTGCTTTCTTATCGCTTTATAAATGAACCTCGCATGCTAAATCACTCCGACCATATTCAAGATGCATTAAATGACGTAGTTAACGCAAAATTCACATGCTTAGCCCGAAAACGCTGTTTGCATATCATTTAGTCATTTTACTAGCGCGCGCACACGAACACGAACGATGTCTTAGTAGAGGCCGCCATGTGCGGGCGGGGTTGGGTGTCCTTAGTGGGCTTCCCAACACGTACCCTCACCCCTTACTCAGAACCTTGGTTTCCGGATGCCCGAAACCATTGGCGCACGAGAGTCATTCTATATACGAAAGCCGGTTTAGACGGTATCGGTATTGCAATGCAAAGGGACGAGCCCAATAAACTCTGAAATCGAAGTGGGCTTACTCTGTGTATAGCCCATGACGACATAGAGTGGGCTCGTATGGTTCCGAATAACCACAAAATTCGGTGGCGACTCCATTTTGACTTAAATTTCGAACCCGAGAACAATCTCACCACGAGATTCATTCGCCTACCCAAACCCGCGCGTGGCCGCGTCGGGGTGGACCTACGTCATGTCCACAATTTGGCGAATCCGCTGGGGATACCTGATGTACCACATGTCATCGGGGTTCCTAGGGTGAGACTCGAAGAGAAATCGTTCGTATATTAGTGTGCGCGCATTAGTTTAATGATTCATGCATAACCCAATTTTGCCCGGGCCGGTTACTTGTGACCGACGTCCCACTATACCACGGTGCATTCCTACATGGATGCGCTAAAAACTTCGATGGCGGAACTCGTCTGGGTTTTGCGGCATGTCCTAAGACCAAATCGGCTTAGGAAGTCCGTCCCGATTCACGAGAATGCCATCATTGTTGGTATAGACCCTATTTTGACCGACTGAGACTTAGTGTAAAGCATACATAAGCGTCGTTATAATGCTTGTTTGACTACGTGCTACTTGGTTTCCGCGTCATTTTTTCAAAAACCGTCATTTCAAAAAGAATGCATCTTTCCAAAAATACCAAGTTTTGAAAAAAAAAAACCGAAATACTTTCCGTTTCGGGATCCGTCTTTTCAAAAATATCCAACTTTCAAAAATTCAGAATGCCGCCGAAATTTAGGATCAACGATTTGACTCAAAATATCCTTTTTCTCTAGTCGGCATGCTGCCCATTTTAATTCTTGGATTTCCAACACCATTCCGATTTTCTGAATTTTCAAAATTCTAATCTTGGTTTTCGAAATCCCGTTTTCAATTTTCGAACTTTTGAAAACTCGCTCATTTTATATTCAAAAATTCAAACATCCAACTTTCCTAGAGAACCTTCCTTATTATAGGACCTACCGTCTAGCCGTGTGTTGGGTCTTTGCATAGTATGTCGAAGGTCTATAGCGTCGAAACTCCGCCGATCCTATATCGCAAGTTTCCCCCCTTTTTCCGAGTCCGCCTTATCTGTCAAGGCACGACCAACCCGCGTAGGGCATACCCCTACAAAGGAAAGTCCGTCTATACACTCAAGTCAAAAGTCTGGGGAAAAGTCTCACGTGGACCTTCCTTCGGACGGGATTAGGCCCACAAAGCCAAAATCCTAAGGAAGCTATACCACCCATCGAGTCATCCGTCTAGATGTATTTCTCGAGTCTTTAGTCTTCCTTCTTAGTGTCGCTCGGGATGTACTTTTCCTTTCTTTTTCCAAGATCTGGGTTCGGTTTCTGATTACGCGGTGTTCTTACAGACAGGCCGCCGGCAACTAGACACGCTCGAAGGATGGCTACTTTGAACAGCCTATAAACCTCTCTGGACGCCATGGTCGCAAAGCAAACCGACATCGAAGCCCAACTGACTGAAATGAGGGCTGGCCAAGTGGCCATTGTTGCTCGCCTAGCTACGGTGGAGCAAAGGGCTCCTAATGCCGAGGCTACTGAGCCTCTAGCTGAACTAGTCAGCGCGGTGCGCCGACTAGAAGAACAAGTCCATTTGGCTGAGAGTAACAACATCCATCGGGAGAATATTCGAGAGTACAACCCGCTGAGTGACAAGCTGCCTGCAAACCTGAACCTCACAGGTTTGCCCATGTTTGAGGGAACTGAAGACCCATTACTACATGTGCAGGCCTTCAAGGAATTCATGGCCATCAAGGGAGTGGATTCATCCATGTTCAAGAACCTCTTTGCTGCATCTCTTGAGAAGCATCCACGGGCCTGGTACTACAGGCTAGACCCGAAAAAATACCCTTCATGGGATGATGTAGCCACCGAGTTCGCTCGGAACTATGCTGACAACACCGAGATCCAAACCACAATGCGATCTCTGGAGGTTATGGCCCAAGAGCCGAAGGAAGGTTTTACCAAATACCTTCAACGCTGGAGGGCCGAGAGCGTGAAATTGGTTGATAAGCCCAATGAGAAGACTTTGGTGGAGGCTTTTGTCAAAAACCTCCTCCCTTCCTACCGGGTTCACCTCCGATACGCTGTCATACCCAATTTCACCACCCTTACTGAAATGGGTATGAGGATCGAAGATGATCTGAGACTGGAAGGCCTCACTAAGGCCGCTAGCAAAGGATGCCAAGGGGCTTCTTCCTCCGCCACTAAGCCCCAGGCTGCAACTCGCAGCATTTTCGACGCGGTTAATCTACTAGATGCCCCGTCCAAGAAGAACACCCCACCTCGGGTCTTCACTGATATAGGTACCACCTATACCTATGCCTTACAAAGGCTGTCCTCCAAAGGCCTAATCCAACCGATAGGCCCAACTCCTGAAGTTCCAGTCGAGCGACGCTCCAAGAACTACAATGCTCAGGCCTATTGCCAATATCACCGGGGCAATGGGCATGATACCGAAAAGTGCTGGAAGCTGAAGCACCTGATCCAGGACTTGATCGAAAGCGGTAAAATCCCGCTACCCGGAGATAAACCAAGCAACAAGGAGAACCCTTTCAGCTCCCATGCCATCTTTGCCGGGGAGGTGATTGATTTCTCTCACCTTATCTCTCCACTCATCCCGCAAGTGAACGGGATCTGGTTTGACGACGAGGATGATGTCTACCTCGCTAAAGGGGAAACCGTTCCCATCACCCCTGAACAGATACGCGAGGCCAAAACCCGAGTCCTAGCCAGCAACCACCTTGGCCGTCCCTATCTAGCCACAAACACTAGAGACATCCCCATCCCGACAACCATCACCGATCCACTCGGGATGGAAGTCGCCCCTGAGGAGCCGACCGCTGAAAAGGCTATTGTGAAGCAACTGAAGAAGACCCGAGTTGACCTCACTATATGGCAACTCTTAGTCAGCTCACAAGAACATCGAGAAGCACTTACAAAGGCTCTCGATCAAGTCAAGATCGACTCTTTGGCCACCCCTGCTGAAATGGTAGCCACGGTCCTACCCCACCTAAAGGGTAAGGCCAAGGAAGGAGGCCCAGTAATCACGTTTTCTGAAGCCGACTTGCCGCAATTTGGGACCTCCCACAACCTGGCCCTCTACATCACGGTGATTTGCCGAGGAAAATACCTCCCTATGACCTTGGTTGATGACGGGTCCGCTGTAAATGTCCTTCCTCTTAGGACCGCCAAAGCCCTCGGCATTACCGAGGCTGACTATATCCCGACGGCTCAAACCATCCAAGCCTTTGATGGGAGCCCGAAGACGGTATCTGGGGCCGTGAAGCTGACCATCATAACGGGCCCGATAGAAAAAGAGCTTGAATTCCAGGTGATCGATGTCACCTCATCCTTCAACTTGCTCCTAGGAAGGCCATGGATCCACGCGGTCAAAGCTGTGTCTTCCACCCTCCACCGTAAGATCAAGGTGCCTTTGCTCGACAATGTTATTACTTTGGAGGCAACCCCAATGACCGTGGCTAGCTGTAACGCCACGGGCCGCACAGACCTCTGGGGGTTCGACTTTGTGGGGATGATCGAGGAAGAGTACCTTTTTAGGCCTTACTTCACCACGAGCATTGACACAATGCTCAAGAACTTAGGGTACCTTCCGGGGGCTACCTCTCGACCCGACCTTCCAGCTGGGAAGATCATCGAGGTCCTTAAGGACGAAGACTCCCACTTCGGCCTTGGCTATGCCACCACTCCGGGCAACGTTGTCCGAGCAGGAATCGAAAAGGCCTGCAACATCATGAAGGGTATCCACTTGAGCCCTTATAGCCCACGGTTGTCTGACTACTTTGTCACGCCCGTGTTTGGGGCTATCCAGGTTGGACTATACCAACCCAATGCTACGCACCTCAGGACCCACTTGGCCCGGGACTGCAACTACATCCCGGATGAGGTGCTCGCCCTCATCCAGTATGATGAAGCTGATGATGCTGAGCCCGCGCTAGGGCTGCTCTTCGGGGAAGACACCATAGCCCCGACTCCAAAAGAAGACCTGGTCAACCTGATTCTCCGCAGCAACAGGTTTGACCCGACCAAGCTGATCTCGGATGTTGGCTCCGAGACAGGGAACAGGGCCTGGAGGAAGACTGTCAAGTGGACTGACAGTCAAGGAAAGATCTACAAGCTGGTCACCGGAGAGGGAGACATGCCTGAGTCTGAGTCCGAGTCTGAGTCGGAGTCTGAGTCAGAGTCTGAGGTAGAGTCTAAGAAAGTCGGTGCCAGAGTCACTCCTGTAACCCCTCTCCTTTCTGTCATTCCTGATGCTGGCACTTCGGGGTCTGTCCCGAGTGCTTTACCAATTCCGCCACTGACCAATGATCAGATGGCTGCTCTCTTTGAGCTGTTTTCCAAATTTTCAATCAATAATAACAACCGTTCTGCTTACGACTTGTCTCTTTCAAATTCTGCTTTCAAAAATGTTTTATGCTATGACATTGAGAAATCCGACGAACAGGTACCCTTACCTCCACATTTGATCGAGCAACAAGAGCAAAGGGAATCCCGGAATCCGGTAATTGAAGAGACCGAGTCCATAAACGTAGGAACAACCTTAGAGCCTCAGATACTTAAGATAGGGTTATCCTTAGATCCCGAGGAGAAACAACAATTCATAAACCTCCTCCAAGAATTCAAAGATGTCTTCGCATGGTCCTACAAGGACATGCCGGGGATAGACCGGGAAATAGCCGAGCACCGCATACCTATCAAAGATGGGTGCAAACCGGTCAAGCAGAAGCTTCGTCGAATGAGGCCCGAATGGTCTCTCAAAGTAAAAGAAGAAGTCGACAAACAGTTCAAAGCCGGCTTCATACAAGTGTCCGAGTATCCGGACTGGGTTGCAAACATCGTGCCGGTTCCTAAAAAGGACGGTAAGGTGCGGGTGTGCGTAGATTTTCGGGATCTTAACAAAGCAAGCCCGAAGGATGATTTTCCGTTACCACACATCGATATACTGGTGGATAACACGGCCGATCATGCCCTTCTGTCATTCAGGGACGGGTATGCCGGATATAATCAAATTAAGATGGCGGAAGAAGATATGAGTAAGACTACCTTCACTACACCTTGGGGTACTTACTGCTACATCGTCATGCCATTTGGTCTCATTAATGCCGGGGCCACGTACCAAAGGACCGCTACCACTTTACTACACGACATGATGCATAAAGAGGTAGAGGTTTATGTGGACGACATGATCGTCAAATCCAAAGAACGAGACGGTCACATCACCGCCCTAAGGAAATTTTTCGCCCGATTGCGCAAATACAACATGAGGCTAAACCCTCAAAAGTGCAGTTTTGGGGTAACGTCAGGCAAATTACTGGGTCATATCGTTAGCCAACGAGGTATCGAGGTCGACCCAGCTAAAATCAAAGCCATTACCGAGATGCAAGCTCCTAAAACCGAAAAATAAATAAGGGGATTTCTCGGGAAAGTCCAGTATATTGGTCGATTCATTTCCAAACTAACCATGGTATGTGAACCAATTTTCAAGAAACTGAAAATAGGGGAACGGATACTATGGGATGACAAGTGCCAAGCTGCTTTCGACAAGATCAAGGAAATTCTGTCTGCTCCGCCAGTTTTGATGCCACCTCAACCCGGCTTGCCTCTGTCGTTATACCTAACAACGACCGAGACAACCATGGGGGCTATGCTGGCTCAGACGGTCGACTCCGAAGAACGAGCCATTTATTACATTAGCAAGAAGTTTTTAGAGTATGAGTGCAAATATACCATGCTCAAAAAGACGTGTTTGGCTCTAGTCTGGGCCACTAAGAAGCTCCGGCACTATATGCTCAGCTACGAGGTCCATGTTCTATCCAAGATGGACCCGATCAAATACCTCTTCGAAAAACCCATCCTCAATGGCCAAATTTCTAGATGGACTCTAATGTTGGTAGAGTTCGACCTAAAATTTGTGCCATTAAAGGCCATTAAGGGACGGGTGATAGCTGAATTCCTCGCTGACAGCCCGGTAACCGAAGAAGGACACACCGACACCTGGTCCTTCCCAGACGAAGATATTTTCCATACCGATGCCGAAACATGGGATTTATACTTCGATGGAGCATCTAATTTTCGAGGGTTCGGAGTCGGGATCCTTCTAATTTCACCAAGAGGGGAGCATACTCCCGTCTCCATCAAACTGGAGTTTGATGTTACCAATAATGCAGCAGAGTACGAAGCATGCATTTATGGGCTACAAGCCGCCGCCAACCTGGGGATCACAAATCTCCGGGTACATGGCGACTCATCCTTGGTCATTAACCAAGCACTCCAAAAATGGAAGACTCGGAATGCTAATCTCGTGGCCTACAAGGCACAAGTAAGGGATCTCGAGAAACAATTCCAAAAGGTGGAGTATATATACCTACCTCGGGAAGAAAATCAGTTCGCAGATGCACTCTCAAAATTGGCATCTTTACTGAATATTCCCGACCACGTGACCAGTATGCCAATTTGCGTCGAAAGACGGTCCGAGCCGGCATACGTTCATGACATTGAAGACATCGAGATCACTGATCCCGAACCTTGGTACCAGGCCGTATTAAAGTACCTGACAAATGAAGAATATCCTCCCGGAACTGAGGGTCGAGCCGAGAAAGCCTTACGGAGGCTAGCCAGCCAGTTCATCTGTACTGATGACGGGCAACTATACAAAAAGACGGCACAGGGGGCTCTTCTCCTTTGTTTTGACAAATATAAGGCCGAGAAAGTAATGGCCGAAGTACATGATGGTGAAAACAGCCCACATATGAATGCTCACATGTTGGTCCGAAAAATCATGAGACTCGGGTATTACTGGAACACCATGGAAGCCGACTGCCAGTTATATGTCAAACATTGTCATAACTGTCAAATCTTCGGCAATGTGCAACATATGCCGTCATCTCTGCTCTATACCATGACGTCACCTTGGTCGTTCTCGACATGGGGTATCGACATAATCGGGAAGGTAAATCCCTCCGGTACTGGCGGACACTGCTTCATTTTAGTAGTTATCGACTATTTCCCCAAATGGGTCGAAGCTGAATCATATCGCATCCTCAATGCTAAACATGTCGCCAAATTTATCCAGAACAAGATAATATGTCGGTATAGAATCCCACATGAATTTATCAGTGATCATGGGACTCATTTCCAAGCTGAGACCGCAGCCCTACTGGCTAAATATAAAATTCAAAGGCACACGTCCTCGCCCTACCGTCCCCAAACGAATGGAGCAGTAGAGGCGGCTAATAAAACGATTGTCACCATACTCAAAAAGATGGCTGATAATTATCGGGATTGGCCCGACAAAATACCTTTCGCCCTATAGGGGTACCGGACATCAATTCGTACCGCAACCGGAGCGACACCGTACTACCTAACTTATGGGATGGAGGCAGTCCAACCAGTTGAATTAGAGGTACCGTCCCTCAGAATTCTGTTAGAAAGTCAAGTACCCGAAGCCGACTGGGTTCGAGCACGGTACGATTCGTTGGTTCTACTAGACGAACGACGGTCCCGCGCTCTCAACAACATCCAAATCTACCAGAAACGAATCCAACGGGCCTTCAACAAGCGAGTAAGGCCCAGAAACATTAAAGAAGGGGACTTAGTCCTTAAGTCTGTTCGAGCTTTACTACCAGTTGACCCAAGGGGAAAATTCAAACCCAACTGGGCTGGGCCATATTTGGTGAAGAAGATCCTATCAGGGGGAGCAGTAATGCTGACGGATCTGGACGGGAATGAGTTCGTCAATCCAACCAACCTGGACCAGTTGAAGCGTTACTACCCTTAGCCATTTCTCAATGTCATTAGCAAAATTTATCAAAATCTTTTTTATATAAAAGCAAGTCAGTAAGCTAGAATTATTTATTCTACTGTCACGAAACATCTTGAACCACTAGTCTTGGTGTAATTCGAGATTGCAAATTTACTGAGCTTGAACTACGTTTGGTTTGATTCTGCTAATTGCGGATACGTAGGCAGCCCCTCAAAAGGGCACAACCAGTGCAATCAAGAAAAGACAGGAACGGTTTAATAATAAACTTCTTTTATTAATTATCACAAAAAAAAGCCCCGATAAACTCGGGAAAATTAAAAAGTGCAGGAATTCAAAAATTACCAAAAAAAAGCACTCCAAAATAAATAATAATAATATTTAAATAATAAAAAAAAGCTAAGGACTCGGTATTTAAGGCATCTTGCCCTTCCCCTTGTCCTTGGCCTCCTTGGCCGTCCACTGACGACGACGCGGAGGAGAGCGTTCCCGAATCACCACAGGAACCTCCTTAGCCCGGACTCGTTTCTTGGAGCTCGAGTCCTCGTCCACCTCGATAGGCCCGAGTCGGGCCCTCACGGGCTCAGGGAGCCGGTCACGCGGACCTAGTCGGTCCCGGGCCGCCAACCTTGGCCCAAGTCGTCGTTCCAAATCAGTCTGGGGGCTTAGCCGCCCCCGCGCGCCACTAGCACCGGCATCTTTAGCTCGAGTCTTAGTTTGTGACTTAAGACCCGATTCTAATCGGACTAAGGTAGCAGGGGTCTCTCCCTCATCGAAGAATCCCCTATTGTCCTTTGCCGTCTCCCGACGGACCAGTTCGAAGGCCTCGTCGACCTTCAGAGCTTTACGAGCTTCCTCAGACTCCTCGGAAGTCCATTTCTCATAAGCCCGAGAGACCCAAGCGGATTGGCAAGGGTTGGGAATAGTCCATGTAGGACGAGTGAACCATCTCTGCAACCAGGTGTCGCACATAGCGTCTGTCAGTTGGAGCGAGACGCTAATAATGGCTTCAGTCTCAGGAACGCGCTGAGACGAACCGAACTGCCTCAGAATGCGGTCCGGGTAAATATGAACTGTCCAGTCGAGGGACAAGATCACCAGGTAGCGGGCTTGATCCCTCTTGGCCAGCCCTGTCAGTTTAGAAAGGAACCACCAAGCGACCGTCCACCTGATTAAAGGGCCACCATGGAACACCAACTCCTCATCCCAGTAAGCTCGATTTATATGGTGATTTGAGCTTATCCGGCACCCTCTTGAACTGATTTGGCTGCTACGGTAGTTGGGAACGCTCGGAGGAGGCTCTATGATTGACACGCGTTCCGACAACCAAACCTGTGAAAAGAATATACAAAATTCGTAAAGAACAGAGTGGTCCGCTATAGCCCACTCGATCGAGTATACCATCTGACTCGATCGAGTAAGGCTCTCTGAAGGCAAGCAGAATCTCGTTAAGCGTGCCACTCGATCGAGTAAAGCATCTCACTCGATCGAGCAAGCCCCCCACAGGTGGGCAGAAGCACTTTGAAGGCGTCACTCGGTCGAGTGACAGGTCCACTCGATCGAGTGACTTACGGACCTCAAGAAATCGCGCAAAACAAAAATTGAAAATCGTGAGACATATACCTGCAGAACAAGGGTACTCCCCGTCAGTTGCCGGGTTGGGTCAAGTCGCCTAGCATCCAGACCCATGATGATTTCTCCAGTGGCTAGCCAGGCAGGGCTATGACTAGTCTCCATCTGGTCAACCACTCCGATCAGCCTAATTTGACCCACGCATGAGTCAACATCCATCATCCCCTCAAAAACGTAGCGGTGCAGCATGCAGAATGCGAAGGCCCTACGCCTATGAGAAGGCGTAGCCCTTACATCTTGACTGTTCATAAACTTGTCAGCCAAGTCGAAAAGGGAAACAGTATCTCCCCGCACCATTCTATCTGCCTCAGCATGAGACAGACCCAGGAAATCCCTCAGTCTTCTCCTCGGGTCTGGGTAGAACGGAGGGATGGCAGGACGAGCAACAGGGCTCCAACCCCCGATGGCTGCGATCTCCTCAAGAAGAGGGCATATCTCTCCCCGCGGGAACGCAAAGACATGATGGGTGGTATCCCAAAACGACAGACAAGCGTCCAAAAAATGCAAATCAGGTATTAGGCGTCGAAGAGGAAACAGGCTGACAATCCCCATTTGGGTCAGTTGAATTTTGTCCTCATCCCGAAAGTGTTGGGACCAGGCAAAAAGCATCGAAGTAAGATGATCGATACCCATGGCAGGAATTTGAATCCTCTTGAGAGACTAAGAAATTTTTGAGGAAAAGAAAGGGTTTTGATTTGAGATGCAGTAAACTGAAGCAGGGAGACCTATATTTATAATAGGAAACCCTAACTGTAACCCTAACTACCCTGCCTCCTCAGCAAACCTGGGCCCCAGCATGTGCAGGCCTGACTTCAGACTAAAACCCAGAATAGGAATCAAGTTGTCCCGAGCTTTCCTAGAATTTTCTAAAAATCCTGTGATAAAAAAAATCTTTCAAAATTTTTCGGCTTTTCAAAATCAAGTTTTTCCCCAGCACGAGTCGGTGTTTTGCCTATATGTTACATGCAATTTGTTATGTGTCAGCGTACAGGTACACCCAAGACTTCAGAAGCAAGTCTCCGCGCAACTACTTCACTCCCCAACGTGAGTCAATATTTATCCCAGAATCCTACAATCAGAGCTATGATGTATCAGCATACGGGTGCACCTATACCCTCAGAAGCAAGTTTCACTCCCCACGGAGCTATCATCAGCAGGACAGGTATGACCCTCTGTTTATGGCTGGCGAGCCCTTCACGCTAGTCTACTGGACTATAAACGACCCGACCGGAAGGCTGCCAGGTCGTAATCTGCGATTGGCCTGGTAGCTACTCTGACTTTCGCATTGTCCAAGCCTCAGTCAGAGTGGGGGCTCTGTAGACACCCGCATTTTGCCTGCTAGTGTCTATAGCAGTTCCCGACAAACACCCGATGATGATCGGACGCAAACGTGACTTGGTATACTCGGATTTGGGCTCAGATTCAATAATATCTGACATGGACTTTTAGCGGAGTGCAAATCTCTCAAAACCAACCTTAAATTCAGGCCCAGTGGGTCATTCCGAGCAAAATAAGACTAATTTGGGCCAAACCCGACACCGGAAATAAAACCCGTCTTTTGGCGACCGGGTCGAAACCCGGTCAAAGACGAAACCGTCTCATAAATCAGCAAGTTCAGCTGGCGCACAAATCTAAATTCAAAAAATCAATCAAAACAACAAAATCAATTCTTTCTTATTTTGTCTCGATTTGCTTGACCCACTCGATCGAGTGGATTGACCCACTCGGTCGAGTGGAGCGTCATTTTCCGGATCAGGCCCATTTTCTAGGGCACTCGACCGAGTACACTAGGGCCACTCGATCGAGTGACCCTAGGTCGTGGGGTAAACTCTATAAATACCCCACGACCCCCCACTCATTTACACAGTTTTTTTTCACCCACATTCTATCTACATTTTACCCTACATTCACCTACACTACAAGCCTTAGTAAGCCTAAGCACTACACACAAAAACCGAGCCCTTCGTCCCTCGAAAACCGACGAATCATCCACACACACACACACACCATAACTTGCATACATCCTCGATACTCCGACGTCCCGTCGCTATTTACGAGTCCATTTCCGAGGTCCTTACCAAGCATGTATGTTGAGGGTGTCCAAAACCCCATTTCTATCCTTATTACTTTGTTTTTATTTACGTTTTTGTATTATTATCCTAACACTAACTTTAAGATTAACTCTAACATTTCATTTCTCGTATACTAACTTTTACATTTTCGTTACTAACATTATCACACCGTGTATATATACATACTAGTATTAAAACTCGGCTTTAAATACGTTTAACTATAATTGTCGCCTAAAGTCCGTCTAATCCCTTTACGAGCAACGACGGAGGTGGAGCCCTTTCGAGGAGCCCCGCCCCAATGTATTCAAGGGCGTGACGTGATCGCGACTAATAATAGTTGAACGCATTTGATCCCATTTTTTTTTATTAGTACGGAAACCGTTGACACGAAAACCGACATCACATAATCCGAAAGGGTTAGTTTCGATGTCGTGACGTAGAGGGATGCGTTCCGTTACTAATTCAAAATTTCTAATATAAACGTTTTCATAAAATCCCGACAACGGTATTATAATCGTATATATATACACGATTATAGTACCGGAGGTCAAGTTAAATTCAAATCGTGCGATATTTATATTTAATTTGACCGACCGTCGATTTTAAACCCAAAAACGAAACGAGTTGACACTCGTACAGGTGCTACTCGACCGAGTACGTAGGCTACTCGATCGAGTAGCGCCCTTGAATCTGGGCAGACCCCTTTTCGAGGACACACTCGACCGAGTCAGACCATGACTCGACCGAGTGGGTCTTGTAACCCAGAAAACCAAGAGCTTAAATGCAACATTTAAGCCTCGTCTTTTTACGACTTTTAGTCGATACGTGTAAAGCCAATCACGTGAATCCATTTTTCAAAACTCACGCTTATCACGACACTTTAACCACTTTGATCGATTCTTCGACGTGATAAGTCGGGACAAGGCATCGAGGTATAGGATCGGGCTAGCGTCACGCTTAGGTCCTATGTCTCCGTCCTTCGTTTAATACACAACGCAATGTGTACTTAATCGGGGTTCGTCCATTCACACGATTCACGGTCTAGTTTGCATACGGGTCCGTTCTTATGTTTTCATTATTTATTATTCCGTTTGTATATCATTTGCATTTTTTTTTTTGTATTGGTCGGGTTGTATTTCCGCCCGTGTAACTTGTACGTTATCTACTCTCGAGTTTTGTTTATTTGCTTGCTTATCGCTTTATAAATGAACCTCGCATGCTAAATCACTCCGACCATATTCAAGACGCATTAAATGACGTAGTTAACGCAAAATTCACATGCTTAGCCCGAAAACGCTGTTTGCATATCATTTAGTCATTTTACTAGCGCGCGCACACGAACACGAACGATGTCTTAGTAGAGGCCGCCATGTGCGGGCGGGGTTGGGTGTCCTTAGTGGGCTTCCCAACACGTACCCTCACCCCTTACTCAGAACCTTGGTTTCCGGATGCCCGAAACCATTGGCGCACGAGAGTCATTCAATATACGAAAGCCGGTTTAGACAGTATCAGTATTGCAATGCAAAGGGACGAGCCCAATAAACTCTGAAATCGAAGTGGGCTTACTTTGTGTATAGCCCATGACGACATAGAGTGGGCTCGTATGGTTCCGAATAACCACAAAATTCGGTGGCGACTCCATTTTGACTTAAATTTCGAACCCGAGAACAATCTCACCACGAGATTCATTCGCCTACCCAAACTCGCGCGTGGCCGCGTCGGGGTGGACCTACGTCATGTCCACACAACTAGACGAATTCCATACCGAGAATACAAAGCATGTAGGTTGAGGGTGCAAATAATCCCGATCTCTTCCCTTTTTCTCTTCTCTTCTCTCGCGTCGTCCCTCCATCTTTTTAGTGTCGTCGTCGCAATTTTTTTATTTTTCTTTTTCTCGTTTCTAATATCGTTAATAATTACTAGTATCAAAATACTAAAATATTCGCCTATTCGTGTCGAATACAAGGGATGACGGAATAAGAAAATGTAACACCCGCTATTTTTCCTAAGCATTTTTATTCTTTCCGTTAGGACTCCGTCTTAACTCTGTCACTTTTCGGCCTCATATTTCATCGTTTCACTAAGCTCTATATTAATTTTTGAGTTTAATAATTTTTATTTTTAATTTTAAAGATTTTAATCCTTTTTAAATCTATTTATTTGGTTTCTTCGTAAACTAATTAATTTTTCCGCAAGGAATTCTATTTCTCTTCAAATTGACGTTTTTAAACTTGGATTTAAGTTATTCCTTTTCCTAAAAATGTTTGAATACGTTTCTATAATATTTTCAACTAGTAAATATTTTTATTTACAAAAATTTAGTTGTTAATGATTTTATTACGAAGCTTCGCGAATAATTATTTTCTTACGCGAGGTTTACTCGAATTACTTTGAAATGCCTTTAACTATTTTACGATTATACTTTTTATCAATTTATAAATTATTTGAGGTCATTTCCTCACGTTTTGGACCGACTAAGTTCTGGTTACAAATTTTACTACGTACTATTAATACGTTTCATTTTATCACGTTTAACCGTAAACGTATGATTATTTTTTTTCTCCCATTTATTCCTTGCATTATTGTGGAGACTCTTCATACTCCTCTTTCTTCCCTTGTTGGCCGGCCACTTTAAGGTTTAGGCACATTGTTTTCTTCACCAAATTTATTCTCATTTATGCACAAAAACCCTTCCATCCTCTTCATTCCTTTTTGTCATAAAAAAAATATTCATCACCCTTTCTTTTCTTGTTTTGGCCGAGACTCCCTCCACTCTCTTAGGCAGATTTTTGCTCCATTTCGAGTCCCAATCGCATCATTTTTATCGTCATAATAACCCTCTTTCCGTTCCCTTCGTTAAGGTATTAATCGACGTCGTTTTCGATCAATGTTACCTTGATTTTTATTAGTATTCTCATAGTATTTTTATGCCATGATTTTCGTGTTTGGTAGGATTTGTGGACGATCCCGAGGCCGACGAATATATAATCGATTCAGACTTGGAGTAGAGGTAACGTCGATGTTACTCGGTATTTCATGATTTTAATTGAGTATTTGCATGTATATATTTTTATTTTTTATTTTGGCAATATATGTATGTGTGGACATGACATAGGTCCACCCCGACGCGGCCACGCGCGGGTTTGGGGAGGCGAATGAATCTCCATATGAGATGGGTCGAATTGAATTTTAAATCGAAGTAGAAGTCGCCACCGAATTTTGTGGTTATTCGGAACCATTCGAACCCACTCTCTGTCGTAGTGGGCCATATTTAAAACATGGTCCATTTCCGATGTCAGAGCTTATCGGGTTCGTCCCTTAGCATTTGATACCGATACCGACATTATCGGATATCGTATATTGAATGACTCTCGTTGCCAATGGATTCGGACATCCGGAAACCATGGTTCTGAGTAAGGGGTGAGGGTACGTGTTGGGAAGTTCACTGAGAACACCCAACCCCGCCCGCACTTAGCGGCCTTTACTAAGATATCGTTCGTTTTTGGTGTACACGTGTTAGTTCGATAGTGGAATGATATGCAAACATTATTTTCCCTAACCATGTGAGAGAAATTGAACGGGTTGCTAAGTCGTTTAATGCATCTTAAACTAATAACGTCAAAGTTATTTTAGCATGTGAAGTTCGTTTTAGTCTAATAAAACAAAGAAATAAATAAATTGCTACAAACACGAGAAAACGAGTTAGTAACGATTGAATAATTTGAATAAAGACGTAAATAAATAATATGCATGATTTTTGAAAAGATTTATGTCACGTGATGGATTAGCACACGTTGACCGAGGTCAAAGAAAAAGTATTTATCGAATTATGTTGCGAAAGTCGCTTTTTATGTAAGACTCGAAAAGAATAAAAAAATAGAAAAGCGAGGAAACAAAAATAAGAGGACCCGACCAACCAGGCCACCGCGCGAGTCGCCTGACAGGCGCGCGACTCGCGTGGCGGTCTGTTCGGGTTTTTTTATTTTGTCGAAAAATCGTTAATTTTTATAAATCGCGTACAAATATGAATTAATTTATACCCGATTCATATTTTCGATATTCGTCGTATTCGATATTCGATTATGAAATCGATATCAAATAGTTAGAATGATTTTGGAAAAAGTAAAAAAAACGTTTTGAAAATTGTTTTGAAAAAAGAACAGAAACTGGACGAAAAATTGTGACAAAAAATTGTGACAAAAAAAATTGTGACAGAAAAAAAAATCGTGACAAAAATCGTGACAAAAAAAATTGTGACAAAAAATTGTGAAAGGGAGAAAAACGGGATTTGAAACACCCTCAACCTACATGCTAAATTCGGTCTCGATTAGGAACTCGTAGTAACGGCACTTGCGTAGGAGTAACGAGAATATAGGAGGAGTTAAGGTGTTGTATGGTTGTATTTGTCTGAGAATGTCTATGGAAAATCGGGACGGTATTTCGGTATAATTTTCCTAAGGTTTGCTAGAGATTCGGGTTGAAGGTTGTGTATGATTGAAGCCGGGAATTGTATGTTGGATGTCGTAATTGTTGGTGTAATTGATAGATAATGATTGATGTGTGTATAATGGCTGTCAAAAACGTGTGTTTTGTGTTGGACGGGAGGTCCTATTTATAGGAATCGAGGTAGTCTTGCTTGTGTGACAAGAAATACCGGTTTGGATAGGAAATACGAGAGTTCGAGAGGAAACCAAAGTCTCGTTTCTTGGTGGGGAAGCCAAATATCTCGACTGTCAAGGGGAGTGTTTCGGCTGTTTTCTTGGCCGAGTATTTGGAGCTCGGTCGGTGTCTGATTCGGTTTCCGGATAGAACTCCTACTTGAGATCGAATTCTACCTTCAACGGAATTGTTTAATGTAGTTTAGGATGTTTTAGATGCGTTAGGATTGCACGAGAGTACGAAAATGCTTTTTAGGATTTTTTTAAATGCGTTAATTTGAGTCGGGAGTTGGATCGAGTATTACCTCGATATGTGCGACATGTCGGAAATATTTTGTAACTAAAGTGCCTCGACTAAGTGCGTTGGGAGACAAGTGTAGTTGTCTCGACATTCATGTTTAAAGCGAGGCAAAAACAAAAAAAAAGTTAGACTACTTTTTGAAAAAAAAAAGTTAGACCACTTTTGTATACTCGTGATAATGTCGTATTAGGCTACAGACGTGGATTGACGGTGCCATTAAAGGCTACAACACACCTAGGTGGGAGTTAGACCACTTTTGTATACTCGTGATAATGTCGTATTAGGCTACAGACGTGGATTGACGGTGACATTAAAGGCTACAACACGCCTAGGTGGGGTAGCTTATCCCCCTAAAAAGAAAATAAAAAAAACGTCTAACTCTGGTGGATCCGACGGGCGAAATGTGTTGTCCGTGTGGCCTCGTTGCTCTCGCGTGGGTATTTTGGCTTTCGAAAAGAATTTTAGCGACTTTGGGAGGTCGTTCCCAACGTCCGGGGTTGTCAGGTGGTGATTATTGGGATAAAGCGGGGCTGATGTCTTAGGGTTCAAACGCCTGGGTCGGGGCGGTTGGATTCCGGGTCGCCTGGGTTCGGGCGGTTCGATATTTGGGCGCCTGGGCTCGGGCGGCCCGATTCTCGTTTATGAAATTTTTCATAATTTCCTAATTGTTGTGGGATTAGAGCTATATATGCGGGTCATGGGTGCTCGTTTTAGACATACAAAATTATCCATAGTGTGTCTATAGCTTCCTTGTATTATTTTGAGTCATGTCAGGTTCTGGAAATCTTTTAACCGAGTAGATTGGTCGTTTTAAGAAATGTGACCTCGAGGTTTGTCTAAGTGACGGTTTGTCCACGGTTATCACATTAAGGCAGGTTAAGGAACAAGATGACTTCTTGTTGGCATGTTCTAGTTTTTGGGACGTTAAGAGTCATGTTTTTGCTTTTCTTGGAGGTAAGGTTTGTCCCCTTCCCGAGGAGCTAGACGTTATAGGTGGGTGGTGTTCGGTTCGACCTTGTGTTCCCCTGAGAGATAATGCTTTTGTGGAACGGTTTCGTCATTTTTTGGACCTTTCTTTGGAAGAGGCTAAAGCTTTCTTTGGGGAAGGTGGTATCGACCTGGAGTTGCTTTTTAGGATGTTCTCACAGAAGGGTTCCCGTGATATTTCACCTCTAGCTTGTAGACGGGCTTTTAATATTGCGATGGCATGTTACTATCTCTTTGAGGACGCGTTAGTGCATGAGGGTTGGGGTAATCCCTGGGTTTTGGATGTTGTAATGGGGATGGAACATGGGCGATCACCCTCTTTACTTATTTTGGGTGAGCTTATCCTAGGTCTTGATGCTCGTGCCCGGATGCATCGGGCTTCCTTTCGGGGTTCTAGGATCATTTTGCAGGTATATAAGGATGTTATTTTTCCTTTTTCGAGGCTTGCCTTAGTTTGAAGGTGTGATATTGCGTTGAGGTTTGTGTAGGTGTGGCTACAACAGAGGCTTGGTCTAGTCGACCCTCCCGGTCTATCAAGGGCTATAGTTATAAAGGCTTCACAGGTCGTAAGATGGTACAAGCATGGAACGATGGTTATATCGAGGAAGGATAGCATTCCTACTTGCAGGATAATGGGCTAGCTGGTATCAGGTGGTCAATCCCGTGGTGGCATATCAGTGGACAGGCCGGGTTTCCCTTCTCGTCCTCGACTCATGTTATGCAGATATTATCCTTAAGGGATCTGGTTTATATTTACCCGAGCGATTTGTCGCGCCAAATGGGGGTGAGGCCAACCATATCAGAGGTTACTAGGGGTGTTCCTAAGTTTGACCCGTGGACGGAGAGTTCTTGGGGAATTTAGGATGTCTTGGAGACAAAAGTTTTCATGTCCCATTGTTATAGAAAGTGTTCGACCGACCGACCTGTGGACATGACATAGGTCCACCCCGACGCGGCCACGCGCGGGTTTGGGGAGGCGAATGAATCTCCATATGAGATGATCAAATTGAAATTTAAATCGAAGTTGGAGTCGCCACCGAATTTTATGGTTATTCGGAACCGTTCGAGCCCACTCTATGTCGTAGTGGGCCGTGTATAATACGGTCCATTTCCGATGTCAGAGTTTATTGGGCTCGTCCCTTTGCATATCGATACAGATGCCGACTTGAGCGGTTAATCGTATATTGAATGACTCTCGTTGCCAATGGTTTCGGACATCCGGAAACCACGGTTCTGAGTAAGGGGTGAGGGTACGTGTTGGGAAGTTCACTAAGAACACCCAACCCCGCCCGCACATTAGCGGCCTCTACTAGGATATCGAATGATGTTTTAGTACGCGCGTTAGTAATACGATGAATGATATGCAAACAATGTTTTCCTAAGCATGTGAGGAATTCAATGGGTTGCTAGGTCGGTTTAATGCATGAAAAATTAACGTCAAAGTGGAATTTAGCATGTGAGATTCGTTTTAGTATAATAAAACAAATGATGAAAAAAAATGAATTTGCTACAAGATGAACAAACGAGTTAGTATCGATTTGTAAAATAATATAGCAAGAAATAAATATGCGAGATCGAGAAAAATCGAAATCTGAAAAATATTTGTTAAAAAGACACGGTTTTGTATAAAAAAACGATGTTCGAAAAATAATAAAAAAGAACAAGAAAGGCGCGTCAAGGCAGCCGACCGCGCGACTCGCCCAGGACGCCGGCGGGTCGCGTGGCGGCCTGTTTTTGAAAACGGTTTTTTGAAAATTCGACACTTTTATTAAATCGCGTACGAATATTGCATGATTCGTACTTGACTTAATATTTTCGATATTCGTTATATTCGATAGTTGACTACGAAATCAATATCAAATGCTTGGAATAGTTTTAGAAAAGATGTAAGTTTAGAAATCGTCTCGTAGAATAAATAATAAAACGAACGAAAAGTTAAAAAAAAAGGACTCGGGTTTCAGGCCCGTGCGCGAGTCGCCTGGGCGTGGCGCGACTCGCGTGCGGGTCTGTCCGGCTTTTTATTTTTTGTTCGAAATTGCTAAATTTAATGAATCGCGTACAAAATATGAATTAATTTGTATTCGATTCATGTTTTCGATATTCGTCATATCCGATATTCGATTATGAAATCGATATCGAATGTTCGGAATGAATTAAAAAAAGGTTTTGTAAAATTGTTTGAAAAAAGGAATTTGAACGAAAAAAAGATGTAACGATTTTAAACATCGTCGAGATCTTAATATAATTCTTTTTTATACGATATTCGATTATAGAAAATCGATATCATATTTTTAAGAATGTTTGTTATGAAAACAGTTTTTGTTAATATCGATATTAGAAAATAAAAAGACGACGCTTGACCCGTAAAAAGGAATCGAACGACGAGGAAGAGAAGAGAAGAAAAGGAGAAATCGGGTTTAGTACACCCTCAACCTACATGCTTTTGTTAACTCGGATCGGGGCTCGTCGGAATGTGGCTAGGCACGGGAGCGTCGAGGCGATGTCGGTCGGGTTAGGGTGGCTCGGTGAAGGTAACGGGTACGAGGGAGTTGGTTTCCTTCGGGTTTGGATGTAATATTGGTTTCTCGATGCTAAATGTAAGGAGTTTTATGGATGCGTGTTGTGATATTTTCTGACTTCTCTCAGGAATTATGTCTATATGATATGATGTTTTTTTCCGATGTTGAAAGTGTTGTATGCAAGGGGCTATTTATAGGGAGTTCCCGACCTTGGCTAGGAGAGGTGTATTTGAATTAGAACTACCGCTTAGGATAGGAAACGTAGCAATTTGAGAAGCATGAGAATTCCGCTTTCTTGTAAAGGAAGAAAGGGAAAAACGGCTGGTTTGCTGCTGTTTTGGCCGAGTATTTGCACTCGGTCAGGTGTTTGAATCGGTTTTCGGATAGGATTCCTGCTTGAGATCGAATTCTACCTTAAACAGACTTGTTTATTATTTTGTGAAGCTGATTTTTTGTAGAGTTTGAGTATGAATCAGTCGTGTGAGGTGTCACGGCTGACTCACGTGTCTCGGGAAAATCTTTGACCGGGTTTTGACTCGGTCGCTAAAAGACGGTTTTACCCCTGGTGTCGGATTCGACCCAAATTAGTGTTATTTGACTCGAAACGACCCACTGGGCCTGAATTTGAGGTTGGTTTTGTGAAATTTGTACTCCTTAATAAGCCTAAGCCAAATGCCATTGATTTCGAGCCCATTTCCGAGTATGTTAAAGCACGTTAGCGTCCGATCATCATCGGGTGTTTGTCGGAAATTACTATAGAAACCTGGCAGCAAAATGTGGGTGTCTACAGAGCCCCGGCCCCACTCTGACTGAGGCTTGGACAGGGCGAAAGTCAGAGTAGCTACCAGGTCAATCAAGGATTAAAACCCGGTAGCTTCCGCTCGGGTCGTTTAAGGTCCATTAGACCTGCGTGAAGGGCCCGCCGGCCATGGGCTAGAAATGTACCTGAGCTGGTGATAACACCGTGGGGAATTGAACTCGTCGCATAAGACTTAAAATGGGCCTGTATGTGGGCTCATCTTGTTAAATGCCGCTGGGGAGTTATGCAAATTGCATGGTCCTGTTTGAGTCGTCCTGTACATATTTATGCAAAGTAGCAAAGTTTCGCATGTAATATTTGTAGGAAAAATTACTCGTGCTGGGAAATAAAAATTTTGAGAAAAGGTTTGAATTTTTGACTTTGTAGGAGTCTTTGGAAAATTAGAGAATTTTTGTGACTTCGAAAAGGAATAGAAATGCTCGGGATGACTTAGCTAAGCCTTAGGATAATGGCTTGTATGCTAAATACTCTAGGATTGGGAATCCTAAGGTGAGGAGGAGAAATTGGTTTTATGCTATAAATACTCTCTCCTTACTTCATAAATTTTCACAACTCCCACACTTCCTTAAAGAAAAGAATAAGCCCTGAAAAATTTATTCTTTCTTTTAGCAAATCAATTATGGGGATCGATCGATTAGTCGGAATGCTGCATGAATGGTCCAAATATTTTAGAGATGCCGATAGGGCTATCCTAAATCAGAATGGCGTTACCCAATTGTCCATGATCCGTCAGATGCAAGTAGATTGCCACTTTTTGGATGCTTGCATGTCCTATTGGGATGACACTTATCATGTATTTGGTTTTCCTGGAGGAGAAATTTGCCCTATTCCTGAGGAAATTGCTGCTGCAGGAGGATGGAATCCCATACTTCGTCCTGCTATCCCTTTTTCAGTTCCTGACCCAAGGAGGAAGCTACGGGAATTTTTAGGGCTTTCTCACATGGAGGTATCCCGCATGCTAGAAGGAGATACCGTTTCCTTGATCGATCTAGCTGAAAAATTTATGAACCCAGATGATGTCCGGGTCATGCCGATCCATAGCCGTAGGGCCTTCACTTTTTGTATGCTCCATGTCTATGCCTTTGAGGGACATATGGATTTACTATCTTGCATGGACCATGTCAGACTTTTTACTGTGGCTGATCTGATGGAGATGGAGCATAGCCCGGCTTGGTTGATTACAGGAGAAATCATCCAGGGTTTGGATAATCGCAAGAGAGATCCGTCAGTCCGGCTGACTGGGAGTACCCGTCTTCTACAGGTATGTCGTTTTTGATTTTTTTTCGGCTTTTCCCGATTTTCCGGTTTTTTGCGGCTTTTCCCGATTTTCCCGATTTCTGCGGTTTTCGCGTTTTTTCACGTTTTTTTTTTTGACGTGATTTTGACGATTTTTGCGATTTTGATTTTTTTGCGGGTTTTTCAGCTGTGGCTGTTTGAGAGGCTATCGATCTTGGATCCTCCCTTAGACGTGAGCCGGTATCAACCTAGGCAAGTAATGGCGAGGAGACGAGCTATTGCCTTTTCTTGCTTCAATACCCAAAAATACTGGGATGAGGTGCTATCCTTCCATGGAGGCCTACTGATCCGCTGGGCCGTGCCATGGTGGCCGATTTACGTTTGGACCGGCTTGGAGTCCCGAGACAGGGCTAGATATCAGGTAATCCTATCTTTTAGCCAGACAATTGACCTCTTTCCCGATCGCATACTTAGGCAATATGGTCGGGTGCAAAGAATCCCGGAAATTGAGGCAGTCGTGAGTGAATCTACTCAGTTGACGAATGTAATGTGTGACACCTGGATGCAAAGGTGGTATACACGAGCTACTTGGCCTGTTCCCAAAAATCCTCATTCGATCTGGGTATCTGAGTCTTATGTGAGATGGACACGAGCTGATTCAGCTAAAACCCGAGCTGCCTTGAAGACTGACGAGGCCTATGACCTGTTACGCCGGGAGCATGCTAAAGATAATAGAAGCTTCTTTGCCGAAGAAGCTACTTCGACAGGTCAAAAAAGGAGATCTAGGACTCGGACTGAAGGGTCCAGTACTAAGGGTGCATGGGGGAAAGTGAGCCCCCAGACGGAATTAGAAAGGAGACTAGGACCAAGGCTGGCGGTCAAGGACCGACTTGGTCCTCGAGACAGGCTTCCCGAACCCGTCAGGGCTCGGCTTGGACCGGTGCAAATGGTGGACGACCCAAAATCGAAGAAGCGGGTTCAAACTAAAGAAATTCCCCTTGTGATTAGGGAACGTTCGCCCCCACCCCGTCGGCCTCGGGCTCCACGTGACCCGAAAGATAAGGGGAAAGGCAAAATGTATGAGTAGTCTCCTAAATTTATTATTTAAGTATTACTACTAATTTTGTGGTGTGATTTTGTTTGTTTTTTTTGTGATGTATTTTTGAAGTTTCCGAGTTTATCGGTTTTTCTTAAATAATAAAAAGACATATTAGTGAATACCGTTCCCGTCTTTTCGTTATTGCAGTGGTTGTACCCTTTTGAGGGGTTGCCTACGTATCCAAAATTAATGGAATCAAACCTTCCGTAGTTCAGAAGGATTTTTGCAATTTTTCGAAATACATCAAGATTATTAATTCAAGATGTGCAACGGTAGGATAAATAATCCTAGCTTATTGACTTGCTTAAAAAAATTTGAAAATTCATAAAAGAAATTTTTTTATAAATTTTGCAAATGACATTGAGATTGGGCTCATGGATAGTAACGCTTCAGCTGGTCCAAGTTTGTTGGGTTGACGAACTCGTTCCCGTCTAAATCCGTTAGCATTACTGCTCCTCCTGAAAGAATTTTCTTTACTAGATACGGTCCAGCCCAATTGGGTTTGAATTTTCCCCTTGGGTCAACTGGTAGTAAAGCTCGAACAGATTTTAGGACTAGATCGCCCTCTTTGATATTCCTGGGCCTAACCCTTTTGTTAAAAGCCCCTTGGATCCTTTTCTGATATATCTGAATATTATTCAGAGCCCGGGACCGCCGTTCGTCTAAGAGAACTAGCGAGTCATATCGGGCTTAGACCCAGTCCGCTTCAGGTACCTGACTCTCGAGTAGAATTCGGAGGGATGGTACTTCAAGCTCGACTGGCTGGACTGCTTCCATTCCATATGTCAGATAGTATGGAGTTGCTCCGGTTGCAGTTCGAATTGATGTCCGATATCCCCACAAGGCAAAGGGTATCTTGTCGGGCCAGTCCCGGTAATTCTCAGCCATCTTTTTTAGAATGGTGACTATTGTCTTATTGGCTGCCTCCACCGCTCCATTTGTTTGAGGACGGTAAGGTGACGATGTATGCCTTTGGATCTTGTACTTTTCCAGCAAAGTGGCAGTTTCAGCTTGGAAATGGGTCCCGTGATCACTGATGAACTCGTGCGGAATCCCGTATCGACATATAATCTTGTTTTGGATGAACTTGGCCACATGTTTGGCATTCAAGATCCGGTATGACTCGGCTTCGACCCATTTAGTGAAATAGTCAATAGCCACTAGGATGAAGCAGTGACCTCCCGTCCCGGAAGGGTTTACTTTCCCGATTATATCAATTCCCCATGTTGAGAATGGCCATGGTGACGTCATTGTATATAATAGGGATGAAGGCATATGCTGAACATTGGCGAAAATCTGACAGTTATGACAGTGTTTGACATACAATTGACAGTCAGTTTCCATGCTATTCCAATAATAACCGAGTCTTGCGATTTTCCGGGCCAACATATGGGCATTCATATGGGGACCGTTTTCATCATCATGTACCTCGGCCATAACTCTTTCGGCTCGAGTTTTGTCAATGCATAGGAGTAAAGCCCCTTGTGCTGTCTTCTTATATAATTGTCCGTCGTCTGTGCGGATTAACTGGGTCGCCCATCTTCGTAGGGCTTTCTTGGCCCGGTTTTCAGCTCCCGGAGGATATTCCCCTGACGTTAAGTAGGTTAGAATAGCCTGATACCAAGGTTCTGGATCAGCTATCTCGATATCTTGGATAGCGTGGATGTATGTCGGCTCGGATCGTCTTTCGACGTAAATGGGCATGCTGGTTAAATGTGCTGGGATATTCAGTAAAGATGCTAATTTTGAGAGAGCATCTGCAAACTGGTTTTCTTCCCGAGGCAGATAAATGTACTCTACTTTTTGGAATTGTTTTTCGAGAACCCTTACTCGTGCTTGGTAAGCCACGAGATTTGCGTTCTGAGTCTTCCATTTTTGTAAGGCTTGATTTATGACTAAAGATGAGTCACCGTGGACTCGGAGGTTTCCTACTCCTAAATCAGCGGCGGCTTGCAGTCCGTGAATGCATGCTTCGTACTCGGCTGCGTCGAACCACGTACGGTGAGCACCGAGACTAACACGGAACCCGACCATCGCTTTGTTCAGTTTTAGCTCGTTTACGTTTTGAATTTCATGTTAGGTGATTTAACATGCGATTATAAGGTCATAAAAGCGGTAAATCATACGAAAGCTGTAAATGCGAAATGTAAGTAAATCACATAGTGCGGAGTTGCACCCTCGGAGTGTACACTAAACGAGACACGATGGGTAAATAGTTGAGAACGGATCTTGGAACCCAAAAGCTACGAATTTCAGTTACATATTTCGGGTTAAGTCACTCCTTAACAACCTTAAGAGGATCTACTGATACTCCAACCTTAGATATAATATTCCCCAAAATTACCCGTACCAGCCAAAAATCACACCTCGAAGATTTAGCAAATACTAATTTGCTCTCAAGATGCCTAAAAAAATTTGTAAATGTTCCTCATGCTCTTCTTCATTCTTTGAATAATCACTATGTTATTAATAAATATCACAACAAATCTAGGTAAGTCCTCAAAGTTCGGTTCATCAAATCCATAAACTCATCAAGTGCACTAGTCAACCCAAAAGGCATCACAGTAAACTCACAATAGCCATATTTAGCAGAAAATATACTCTCAGGTAAATCCTCAAACACTATCATCAATTGATGGTTCCCAAAAATCGTAATTTCGGAGAAAACATAGGCTTCCTTCAACTTTGTCAAATAAGTACTCAATCCTAGATAAGGGATTTCTATTCTGTATAGTAACTTAATTCAATCCTCGATAATCAACGCACAACCTCAAAGTTTCATCCTTCTTTTTCCACAGATCAAATAGGGGCACCCCAACGCGACAGTATGCCTAGTTTATCCTTTTTCCATCAGTTCATCTAGTTGTTTTCTTAAGTTCCTGCCTTCCTAATGGTGTCATACGATATGGTGATTTAACGATTGGACCCGTTCCTATCACTAGGTCAAAAATCTTACACAACTTCTCTACTTGGAGACATTCTCGGTATTTCCTCGGAAAACACATCAACAAACTCACTCATTACTGGAACTTTACTCAAGTCAGGATATTCAAACCTCAAATCCTTAATATAACACAAAATCAGCTCAGCTTCCCTAGATAAATAAGCTATGTCCGATAAGATATTCTCACATTATTAGGTCCTCGCTAGGAAATTTAACTATGTCCACAATCAATATTAGCCCGATGAAATTTTAGCCAATCCATCTTCAAAATCGCATCAAAGTAATGTAATAGGAATTCTAACAAGTCTACTTCCAAATCATGATCACCAATAAACACACACACATCCTTATACATCCATTTACGGTTTACTAAGTCCACAAATGGCATGGCAAACATCAAAATCCACAATTTCACTAAGTTCTACGCTCCTTTCATCCACAAACATAGTCCACTAGGGTGAGATGCACCACAATCAACAAAACATGGGCTGAAATAGAGTCACTAGAAAATTACCCAAAACAATCTCTATATTCTCAATTTCCAATCATCTTTATTCATGACATAAAGCTTCCCAAATTCCAATAAATGATATCCCTTTACAATTAGACATAAGATGGTTCTATCCCAAATAATAACGTAAGTAAAGCTCACCTCGATCACAGTTCAATAAAGTAGGGGTAATAGTACTAAAGCACAATATAAAGGTAAAAGTTATATGCATGACTAATATCTAAATATAAATATAAACATAATATTTATGCGTATGCAATGCACCCAATGCGCCCATCACTCTCGGTTTAAAAAGAAGATTTTTTTTAATAAAGTAGTAATAAATTTTTTTTAAAACCATTTCAAATTTTACAAAACATTTGGGAAAGACCTATTGCTTTGATACCAACTGTAACAGCCCTAAATTTTTGCGACCAAAATAAAAGAACAAAACTGAAAAATTTAAAGTCGTTACTCCGCATTTAGCTCACAAGGCCAAATGCAAGGCAAAAGAATAGTATATGAATTAAAAGAAATATAAATCCGATAAATAATTAAATGAAAACGTTGCAATGGAAGACTTAAGTCCCACAAAATCCGAAACGGTTTAAAACAACTTCAACCAAAATTCAACATAAATATAAATAGTTTGGAGGTAAACATTAAATAGTAAAATCCTTCCTCGCTCAGCATCCCGAACCAAATGCACCCATGCAGCATATTAATTGTACCTATCAACTGTACCCAAAACACAAATAGGTACAGGTTCCAGCGGGGGAACGACCCAAAACAAAAGGACGTCAGCAAAGCTGAGTAAAATATATTATATTGAAAACGTAAAACAATAATTATAATTTGTAGTAAACTGAAATCAGAGTTAAATATTATTGTCTCAATACCAAACCAAAAATACTGTAAAACGGTAGTCAAAACCAAAACCAACCAAAATATATTGTCTCCACCTGTGTGCCAAGTTCCTACCCTTTTGCACGATCTAGAGGTACCACCTACGCTTAGCTAGACTTACTATAGTGCGCACTACTCACATTTGGGCAGTCAGTAGGATGAGGCTGCCAAAGGAGGAAGTCTAACTACCTAGCAAGTGGGGACCGGAAAACCCCACTTAACACAACTCGGGCCAGAAGTTCAGTTTCGGGACGAAATCCCAGGGACGTCTCAAACGCACCTTAAACCTCATAGACCAACAGAGTTCCCAGAGTCTGTTATAATCACCAAGAATTGTACCAACATAATACCAATATGTGACTTGTGTCACAAAATTCCAATATCCAAAATATCATAAGAGTATCATAAAAATTCATCGTTGAGAAAATAATTATAAAACCGTTTCAAAAATATAACTTAAACCGAACATGCTCTTTACTTAAAGGTGAAAAGGTCAAAACGTCTTTACCTCTCGAGACGGTCAATCCAAGCTAGTACTAATCCAAAAATTCTTTCTCCTCGAATCCACAAGCTACAAATAATATAAATTGATTCAATGATCTATAGCTAAAGTAGACCTGAACCTAACTTAATATATCAATCTTCTATCATACCAATTACCGAGTCGTTAAATTTTCACCCCAAAACTAATTTACTCAATACTCAAGTTCTAGAGACAACGATTCCGGACTCAACCTGATTAAAGTCCCAAGTCATTACTCACATAATTAGTCCTAATAACTAATGTAACCAACGATCCTGAAAACTCCAAGATTAGTTACGTAAAGAATGAATTACAGCATCTCACACCCCTACCCCTTTGCATCATCGCTTATATCATTGCTGCATCATTGCTTATATCATCGCTACATCATCTTCCCAATTCACAATTTCCCTTGCAACGCTCATTAGCTACTACTCCCATATACGCCCAATTCAATTCAATTACGATAGACGCAACATCTTTACAGTACCGGTAATAAAATACGGAGACTATGAATTTTAACAAAAGAACAAGAATCGATAAATAATATATTAAGACATACGGAGTTTTATTTAATTGATACCCTAATTATGAAAACAAATAGAAGAAATAAGTTAAAAGACTTACAATTTAGATAAAAGTAAAAACTTGTTCGATTTTCCGACGACGATTGATGGGTTGAAACGAAATCAGAGAGAGAAAAGGGGTAAGAGAAGTGTGCGGCAGAAACTTAAAATTTGGTAGTATGAATGAATGGGTAAAGGTGTACGTGCTATATATATATACTTTAGTTTTTTTTTCTTTTTTCTTCTTTCCTTATTGTGTTTGACTCAAAATCAAATCCGATACAAAGTCGGTTTATAAAATAACGTTCCACTTTAAGAAAATCAAAACCGCTTTATTATAAGACAACCCAAAATACTTTAAATTTTTAAGACGACATTAAAAATATTTTTCCAACTTAAAACCCGATTTAAATAAAAGTAGAAAAGTCAAGCTTTAAAATTGACTCGGAAAATAACGGGGTGTTACATGCGAAATGTAAGTAAATCACATAGTGAGGAGTTGCACCCTCGGAGTGTACACTAAACGAGACACGATGCGTAAATAGTTGAGAACGGATCTCGGAACTACTCGGGTTAAGTTAGGATGTTTTAGTGCTTATAGTTGAATTTGAGGACGTTACGTATGTTTTAGGACGTGTCGTGGACCTAGTGTCCACGTTTGACATTATCGAAGTGCATAATAAAAAGTACAAAAATGTAAATTTTTGTTTAGATGACAACCTAGTGACGGTTCGACTTCGAAGCGGATCCTCCTAGCTCGTCCTGCGGTAATTCCGGAAGAGCTTGGCTACTATACTTGGGGTTAGCTAGGCGAGCGCAGGTGCTCCTCGGTTCCGAGTGGAGTGCTTGAAGGTGAGGAGTAGCGTCGATTCGCTTATCGGGACAACGATCAAGTGGATCATACTTAGTGTCGGAGTGCGACCTAATTTAGAAAAGAAGAGGGAGAGAGCGAGTTGTGGAGAAGTAGTCACGAACTCGTTGGGATGTGTCCAATGAATGAAATGTGGGGGGGGGGGTATTTATAGTTGCTCGGGGAGTTCAAATCGCTCTCTAGGACGCCTGAGTTCGGGCGCACCAGAACTCAGACGCCTGGGGTCATGCGTACAAAGATTAGGGCGCCTGGTGTGAGGCGCCTTGAATTTTGAAGATCCGATTTCGAAACTTTCCAAAACGGAGAAGATGCGTATATTGTGTTGACTTGGGGGTTAAGCTTCCCCGTTAACCCTAGCGCGTCGAGCGCCGGGTGGGCTTCGGGTGCGCGTCCCGAGGTTTACTCGGCCCGACGCGTTGACTCAGGTTTGACTTTGCATATTTCGGGGCCGATTCGGGGTCCCTGTGTCAAAATTGACTCTAATTAGTGTCTACGCGACCGTAATGACACGACTAAGGCTGTCTTGATGTTAAATTAATTTTTCCGAGTAATTATTTGATCCGTTCTATAGAAAAACTATCTAAAGCATCGTAATCTCGTGTCGCGTTGTAGTCCGATCGTCATCCGGTGTTTGTCAGGCACTCCTGCAGCCACCAGATCCAAATCTGGGTGTCTCCACATATCTAACGTTGTTTATTGGATTTCGGATTTAATAAATGACAATATTGTAGATTTATGGTGGTTACTTATGATATAAACACTTATTATAAGACAAAATAACTAACTAATAGTTACTCCCTCCGTCCTTTATGTTTCCTCACGCTCTTTAAAATTTTTGAGGAGTATTTTATTGAAACGGGAAGAAACTTAAAGGACGGAGGGAGTATATTATAGTAGTAGTACAATTGTTTGAATTTTTAAGATTTGATTTTTAACTTTAAATTTATAAGACTTTAATTTTTGTTTTATTATTTTACGATAATTGTGATAGTGTAAGTAACAACGTATATCTTAGGTATAAAAATCTTCAAATTCTCTTTATTTAAATATGTATATTGATTTTTTTCCTGCCGTGTCCTACAAAATTGTGGATGTCATGTAGCATGTCCGATACGTGTCCGTGTCCCGTATCCGTGTCCGTATTGGTGCAAACTGTTACGGAGTATAATATTTCTCTTTCATATTTTTTCGATCCACCTTTTCTCATTTAATTAATATAATATTTCTCTCTCTCCTACTTTTTTCAATCCACAATAACACTCTTAATAATATAATAATCCCTCTTTTATTTTTCCACAAAAGTAAAGGGGAAGAACAAAAAGAATAAAAGGAGTATATTATTAAAAGTGAAACAAAATCATTCCATTTCACCATTTCACTTTGAAAGGATTTGGAGAGGCCATGCCATTGCTTCTCATTGGTCAATTTTAATTGGTTCATTAAATGAGTAATATTAAACTAGTATAGACCCCGTGCAATGCACGGTATTTATAAAATATTTACGGAGTTACTCTTCGCAGTACCAATTTTACTCGACGCAGTACTTTTTGTACATATTTTTCCATTATATGCCCTTCATCAGAAAAAAAAAAAAATATTGCTCCTACTCTCTAACCTCTATACTGTAACCCTAAAAATCATTCAATTTTTTCAATTATCATCGATTCATTTCAATACTAACTATACAGCTCATTCAATTTATCAAATTTGTAAGATTATGGATACAAGTTTGGTCGAAAAACAGGTATGAATGATTATTTATCCCTAATTATTGAAATTAGGGTTATAGATATCGTTCAATTTTTTCAATTACCTCAAATCCCTAATTATTGAAATTAGGGTTACAGAAATCGTCCAATTTTCCAATATCATCGATTTCTCCAATTCTAATTATACAAATCATTCAATTTATTAATTCATGAGATTATGGATACGAGTTAGATTGAAGAGCAATTATAAAATAATTATTGAAATTAGTTTTTTTTTCTTCATTTTTTTTGTCTGACCTTTTTTTTACTTACGTAGTACGGTCGTAATTGTTTTTACAAAAAAAATGTTACAAGTTGAACGAAATGTACTCAATCAAAGTTTAAAAAAATGATGGAAACAAATGTATTGCGTCTTATAAGAATCGTATTGCGTAAACAAAGTTTAAAAAAAAGTTGCATCAAAGATTAAAAAAACATGCAGTGCACGAAAATAAAACAAAATATACTGCGTAAAAGTTAAAAAAAAATGTACTGTATTGAGTTAAATAGATTACGAGGAAAGAAGAGAAGAAATGAGAGAAAGAGAGGAAAAAAGAAAAGATGAATTTGAGGGGAGGAAAATGAGAGGGGTATAATTGGAAATGTTGTACTGCGTCGAGTAAAACGCGTACTGCGAAGAGCAACACCCAATATTTATCGTATAAAATATTTCATTTAAGATTTAAAATAAAAAATTTATTATTTTATTTTTACTATTTATCGACGGTGTACTTTAGAAATAGGAAAATATTTTTTAAATCGCAAAACTAATCAAAATATTTGAGTAATGACTTGAAATGTACGGAGTATTAAATAATGTGTAATTAATAAAAATATTGTCTATATTTTTTATACTCGGTTTATGTCATCTCACATTTCGAGATACCCACTTCTCTCTTTAACATACCGTAAAATACATAAATATTTATCAAAAATTGTATAATAATGAATTTTTTTTAATGGTTAGCACGTCGTGATACGTTCTCAGTGTAAGACTTATATTATGTAATTGGTGAAACTTTTTTTATATGGATTTTAATAGTATATTCCGTATTTTGTACTCTCCCGTACCAAAATAATCTTTCTATATGATAATTATAATCCTCACATTTGAATAAATGAGAAGATCTCGGTGGTATCGAGTGAGTATATACTCACTCCATTCCGATTAATTGTTTACCTTTGCTTTTGGCAGAAAAGGGAAAAGGTCCAATGATGAAGTGACATGTGAAGCCAAATTCATGAGGTGGTCAAATTACATACATATATATATATATATACACATAAACATTCCTAAAATAGAAAGACAAAGAATTCATCGAGATGCCCCAATATGGAATGGACAAAGAATTCATTGGGACGGGGGGAGTATATCTTTGTAAAAGTTAAAGTAAATAGCTCATTTCAAAAATAAATTTTTTAGATAACTGATTTTTTTCTCAAGGTTAATGACATCATATCTTAAAATTTATCTAAGTATTTTCATAAAAAGAAGTTTTTTTGTCACTTTCTTTAACATTAATGAAAATGAATAGTTTCGGAATTTATTAGTGAAATGTTCTTTTACTTCTCAATTTAAATTAGTGTATTTTTGAGAAAAATGTTAGTAACTGTTATTGTCTTAGAGTAGTAGTATATAGAGAATTTTCGGTGAGTTTTTACTATGTATTAGGCTTTGTAAGAGCAATCGAAATATATATTCCATTTTTATATAGTTACTAAATTTTATATCAATGTTAAGAATATGATTTTCGAATGTAATCAGAAAGATATAGAATAATAATCATAACTATTTTATATTCTATGTAAAATATTGTACGGGATAGTGCAATCTCCTATTAACAAAAATAATGCAACTATTTGGTTAAAACGGAATACAATATGTTTATACTTTTTAAAAAAAATTGATCATAGATTCCATATTGATTTTCGTAATCAATGTAATCAATCAAATTTCCTTAATTACATATTTTCTATGGTATATAGCTTTATATGTGATGTAGTGATATTTTAATCAGTAAGATGTTAGAGTGTAGTTGGAGAGGAGAATGATAACACACATGAGGTCAAGGGTTCGATATGTACATAGTTCATTTGATCAAATTTTTAATTTTTGTTGATGGATGACTTTAGGCGGAAAAATACATGAGTTGTGTTATTTAGTTAGTGGAAAGGTGGATTTTTGTTGATGGATGGCTTTAGGCGGGAAAATACATGAGTTGTGTTATTTGGTTAGTGGAAAGGGGGATGCAAATACTAGGTGAAATTAAAATTTTGATCTATAGAGTTTATTAAAATATTTTGATCTACACATTTTATTAAAATATTTATCCATTTTATTCAAAATTAGTATCATAATTATATTTATAATTTTAATGTTGTTATTGTTGTTGTCGTCGTTATCGTTATTTTTAGTTAGCAAAGTCTTACTTATTGATAATCATATCACTATATATAACACATGTCTTTTGTGATACAAAATTCTTATTATAAAACGTTAATTATAAGACTCAAGTAAAATGAATCATTTCAACCTACGATAAAACTTTTTTATTCATTTCAAAATTAATATTCGGTATTGTTCAATATAAATGGACTTAAACATAGGTAGTACGAGTTTGAAGTTAAATATATATGTCAAATAAAATAAGATAGATGCAAAAGAAACAACATAGAAAAGCCCCCACATTCTCGGAAGGTTCACGAGATACAATAGTAGTATATAATAAAATTCTAACAAATCACCCGTCATCCATAATTTAGTTGATCTCACACCTCATATTCAAATGAAATGAGTGTCAAAATACAACTGGACATTTTCTATTAAACAAAACTTAACCAAAAGAAAATTGAAGTCTTAAGAAAAATTTAGTACTAACCCAAACAGTGTGTACGGAAAATCATAAGAATACGATCAAAGCCATAAGAGGAGTAGAGATAGCAGGAGAAATACCAAGATAATGGAGAAAGACAAAATAAAAGAAACATAAGTAAGCCTTAACCATAATCCTCAATCACGAATTCAAACAAAATTAGTAATGGAAAATAATAGGAAAAAAACTAACACAAGTAAAATATACTCATTCCGTCTCAGTCGTTATTTGTCTACCTTTCATATTTATCTATATACCCTACTAAAACTAAAACAAAACGTCCTCCATTCCTTATTAACCTAATATTATATTCTAACAAGACCGCGTGTTCTACTCTAATTGGGCAAAAATACTAAAACAATTAAGTAGTAAAGAAGCAAGAAGAGAGGGAAAGCTCTCTTCATCTTCCCCAATCCATAGCACTTTCATCTACAACAATGGATACAAAAATTAATACAGAGCATGAGTTTTAATTTGATGTACCACCCAATATCCAAAGTGACCCGATTCCCGTTACCAAAATGTGTTATAGGTCTGCAGTGGTAGTGAAAGAAGCAGTCATATAATAGAAAGTGTGGGAAAAAAAGAGGTCAAGATTTGAAAATCTCAAGACACGAGAGAAAAACGAAGGAAGAAGACAAGATGATTACGTTCTTCAATAAAAGTTAAAAAAAAAACAATTTATTAGTTATTAAGCATTACATCTTATAGCGTTATATATCATTTTCACCAATAATAATTCACTTGCATTCTTACAAACTCAAAAATCTAGCATCCGGACCAACAACTCATCATTATTGAGTTATCACATTAACATCAAATAGCGCATTAGTCCAATTACTGATTATGATATTACAAATGGCTTTGAAAGTAAATAAAGTTAAAAAAAAAATAGAATCGAAACAAAATTGAATAAACAATTAAATAAATATTGGACAATGGGGCAAAACAGATGTAACTATGAATTACAAAGGCATAAAACATTCGCACGGGTATGACGACTAGTGTTAAATTAAAAATGAAGTTTTATGGATAGAAATTAATTTTTAGCGGTAAGTGAATTATGGGTCAGATCAATTATAAAGTTGGAGATAGTTTTACCAAGATTGAAATTGATTATATGAAGTTTGAGTTTGTATTCAAACGAGGTGGATAAACTTGAATGAACTTTTATCGTGGATGCCCTGACTTTTTGTTTTGTTACGTCCCGTGGCCGTGACTTTAAAAGGCACGAGTGCACAAAAATGGTGACGACCCAAAAAACGGAACTACAAAAATGAAATGAAACGTAAAACATGGGAAAGCAGTAGAAGAAATAAATTACTCCGTAAGCGCAATTGATGAGTGAAAAAAAATCAAAATAGTTTGGTGAAATGATGAAGAATTGGTTGAAGGTGAAAACATGTGGGTTAGATGATATTAATGAAAGGGGGTCGTCATTAGACGGAACTAGCCAATATAGTCTCTCCAATGGCGTCCTTCCTTCTCTGGGCGCTCGTAGTAATCGCCGTATTGCGCTTCGCCCTCACATTATCTCTCCCTTCAGTTCTCGTTATAGGTAACCTTTTATATACTCATAGTTTATTCTTCTCTTTTTTGTTACTCCCTCCGTTTACGTTTAAGTTGTTGTTTGATCAGTGAAACTCTGTGTTCTAATGGTGTATTATGACACAGTTGCATGCATTGTTTAGTTTTTTTTATAACCCTATTATAAAATGAGGAATATAGTATGAAGCCGGACGGGACGGGACGGGACCGTTGCCATACGAGTATACGACCTTAACGTATACGGAGTAGTAGGGGGTAAGATTTTGTATCTTAGTTATGCATTTCAAAGATAAGTGTGTGGGGGTTGGTTAACTCTTATATACTCGTATGTAATTTTGATTTGATTTTGGGGTATGTATTTTGTCCGCTGCACTCGCATGCTTGATAATGATAATGGCAATTCACGTCTTTTTTCACTTCACTGCCGGATTACTTCTGCCGTTTCAGACCTAGTGATAGTTTGGATGAATTGCCACTTTCCTGTGCGATGTTTGATCGTAGCTCGGATGTGGATTCAGCTATCATAGCTGGTAGAGTTGCTCTTGTTACACTACCCCCAAGGAGGTTATACCCAAAAGCTAATTAAGAGTATGAGGGAACTAGGGAAGGCTGAGAGGTTTTTTTAGTGTTCTAATGCTTGTGATTAACTGGGGTAATGCCAGTTTGCCTAGGCACCTATACATCATACGTGCTTCTAATTGAGGTCCTTCATTTCCCGGCCTAAATATCTGCGTTCTTCTATGGGATGTTATACAATTGAGACAACGTATCAATGACTGGAAATCCTATTACATAACGAGAATAGTGTAACATCATATGAGCATTTTTATATCATGATTTGTTACCGGGTATGGTTTTCATATAGGATATTGTTTATCCTTTGGTTTCGTACTTACATTTTGACCATAGGAAATATCTGCAGATATGCGACATTTTGGTGACCTTCAATTGCCGATGAGAGAACTTTGGATGTGTTCCTATGACGTCACACTAACCCTGTTATAAAAAGGGACACTTTCTTTTTCCGTTCACAAAATAAATCTTAAGAAAAATCAAAAAGGTGCTAATTTGTGCAAATCATAGTATTTCGTGTGTTTAATACTGCCATGGTATAAGATGTTTCATCGACTCCGTATGGCTTATTCGTATCACATATTTGTTACAGACATACCGTCGATTTAGAAAGCACGTGTGGGGGCTAGACAAAACTGAAAACACTTTAGGGGCTCACGAGGTTGTTGTGCATAAAACTTGATGTCCCGATTTACATTTGCTTTTTGCATGGGTTGTTTGAAGGGTAAGTTGTGTTAGGCTGAGTTATGTAGTAACTATTCAATATGTTCCAAGTGTTTACTTGGGTCTTGGGTTGGTTATTGGAAGTTGAGTTAAGTTAGTGGCTCATGGGGTTCACTTTTTCACATGGTCGGTCTCATTAGTTAGCCCGGGCAAATTGGTCATTTGAGGTTGTAAAAAGTTGTTTGAATAGAATCGTCGACAACCGGTAGGAACAGCTCAATTAGGGTGGAATGAAAATTGTAATTCTTTTACCTGTTATCCTCTTAAATTCTAAAAATGGGTATTGTTGAACCAAATTTTTAGTAGTATTTTGAAAATACAAAAACATAGTGTGCACCTCATTGCTATGGGGCCTCGTCGCCTTATTATGATTATTTGTGTATTAGGGGTTCATTGTGAAATTACTAAAATTTGATATCATCGTAGTAGTATACTGGTTGTCAGTTTCCCTGCTGTGTAATGTTGAAAACTCATCATTCTGCTTTGCCAACAATCTATGCAGAACGTGGGAAACGATGTTAGTTCTTTTGGTCTTTTATACAGCATGGGTGTCTCCATACGAATTTGGATTTCTCCAGACCCCAATTAAAGGCCTCTCTATTGCTGATAACGTTATAAATGGATTTTTTGGTATGGATATTATCTTGACCTTCTTTGTTGCATATCTTGATCCACAAACTTTCCTCCTGGTTGATGAGCATGAGAAAATTGCTTGGAGGTACCTCCGTACCTGGTGTGTTTTTGACATTATATCAACCATTCCTTCTGAACTTGTATGGATGATACTGCGTGATAGTATGCAGGCCTATAGCCTCTTCAATATGTTACGTCTCTGGCGTATCCGCAGAGTTAGCAAGATGTTCTCTAGGTAAATTATCCTCATTTATATAAATTCTTCATGTTTATAATGATATCATTTCACCATACTAATATAAGTTGTCATGGGGTAATATGCCACGTTTTTGGTAATTTCTTCACCTTAATAAAATGGAAATCAAGTGAAGTAGTTAACTCTATTTTTTTTTTCAATATGAGCTGTCAGTGTGAGTTCTTACAAACCCTAACACTAATTCTTATCTAGGTTGGAGAAAGATCGTAATATAAGCTACTTCTGGATTCGTTGTTGCAAGCTTGTCTTTGTGAGTAGAGTTCAAACTTTGATCTCATTTTGCTTATAGAAGACATGACGTTTTTAATCAGCTTCTGCTCACTGTGTAATATGTTGAACTGTAGGTAACTCTTTTTGCAGTCCACTGCGCTGCCTGCTTTTACTATTACATTGCAGCTCATTATCCAGATCCAAAAAAGACCTGGATTGGTCTTGAAATGGACAACTTTCACAAAGAGGATTTGTGGCTTCGTTATGTGACTTCAGTATACTGGTCAATAACCACACTCACAACAACTGGCTATGGAGATTTGCACCCTGTTAATATAAGGGAGATGGTTTTTGACATTTTTTTCATGCTCTTTAATCTCGGGCTAACTGCATATTTGATAGGAAACATGACAAACTTAGTTGTTCATGGGACAAGCCGAACTAGAATGTTTGTAAGTTTTGACTCTTCTGCTTCATTGCTATTAATAATCATACATATTGCTTATTGCATGTAGAATAGAGAGCTTAGGTCTCTGTTCTTTTTTCCTTTTTTGGAAGTCGTCAGCTAAATGCGTTCTTTATTGGTTTGTTTTTCTTTTCCCTAAGTTATCTTCTGATTTCATCTGAAGAGAGCCATCGATTTAGCCTGGTGCCCTGGTTAATAGATTGGAATTTCTGCTGGTATTCTTATTGTTTATGGTCAATAAAAAATTCTAATATGAGACATTCTCATGATAAGATTGTCATGAGGGTGATCCGCAAAATGGGGTAGCTATTTCTATTAGCCATTTTTTATGGTTCATGGGTAGGGTTTGTAGTTAAATGGGCTGGTACACATTATGAGTTACTAATGTTAGGTGCGCATTTTTTGACAGTAAAAATTAGCTGACTTGATGATACCCTAAGAACACACTATATTTATGAACTTATAAGCTGTAATTCACTTATTCTGTCTTTGATTTTGTTGGAGTTTTAGAGAGACACAATCCAAGCTGCGTCCAGTTTTGCCATAAGGAATCGACTTCCTGTACGTCTCCAAGACCAAATGCTTGCCCACTTGTGTTTGAAATATCGAACTAATTCTGAAGGATTGCAGCAACAAGAGATTCTTGAATCACTGCCTAAAGCAATTAAATCAAGTATCTCACATTTTTTGTTCTATTCGCTGCTTGATAAGGTGTATTTATTTCGCGGAGTATCAAACGACTTGCTTTTTCAGTTGGTACGTTTCCATATCCTCAGGAACCCTATATGCATGCCTAAGATTTGTAAAACAAGTCCTACATAGTTGTTAGACGTGAAAGCTTGTACAGTAAGTACATGTTTTGTAAAATAATTCTTATTATAGTCTCTACATTGTTGCATTGGTTTTTCAAGCTTATGAAAAAGCTTGTGTTGCATTTACACTAGCTGCTTACAAAAGTTCATCTTGTTTGATTACATGTTGCCATTAATAACATTCCATTGGTTTTTGTTTAATATTGCAAATTGAAATGCGTGGTACCTATCCAATGGCTCTAAAGCTTTATTCTTCTTTTATCTTTGTTATGATAGAAGAATTAATTTTTTTTTCATACCGTTTGTGTCTAAAGTAGCAAACAACTGAACAAGAAGGTACTTGTTCATCCCTCATGAATTTGGCTACACTATCATTTCATCTTGACCCTAGAATACATCAATCTTTTTCTGAAAACAGCCAAGCTTGATTCTTGGACCCACCATTCTGTTCGATCGGGACACCAAGATCCATGCAACTTAAAGAGCAGGTTACTCTACGAAGTGATAAAAGCTATCGTCAACTTGTTTTTTTTAAACGTGAGACACTCACATGTGGATACACATATAATAGGAGTTTAAACTTTTAAAGAGGGTCAAACTGTAAACAACGTCTTTGCGTAGGGGAGTGATATGTATGCCTGACACTCCGACCCATGTACAACGCTCGAAGTAGTAGCCTATGTGAGGCACTATAATATTAATGATGATGGCAATTTTCCAATCATTTAGGAAATGTGATTTGAATTAGATGCCTTAAATTCATCACATTGCATGTTCCTCTTGCAAATTCCATCTTGTTTTTTTTATCAGCAATCAATATTAAGGACCCTTTCTCCTAGTGGTCTACTGGTCTATTGTTGCACCTGTGGAGCTGTATTGGTCTTGTCCAATTGCTTTTCCTGTAATTTATTTTATGATGCTGGCTTCAGTTAACTTTTTATCCCCATCTCAATAAGGTTTCAGAAATGAAAGCAGAGTATTTCCCTCCCAAAGAAGATGTGATTTTGCAGAATGAAGCACCCACGGATCTATATGTGCTGGTCTCGGGCGCCATGGTGAGTATAAGCTCTTTAATTTAATATGCAATGAAGCGGATTAACCATCTTGTATTCCACCCTCTCTGTCTCAACTATTTCTTTATGTAATAAGGTTTGGTCCTTGTCAACCATATATTTACGTTTTCTATTTAGGTAAATTATTTGGGTCGAAGAAACTCTTTTGCCCTCGTTAATCTTATGAGTTGGACCCTGTTACTAGTGGACCCACCATATTACACTCTAAATTATTCATCACTGTAACCACCTATACCCTTGCAAGTTGCACCACTTGAACTCTTGAATGCGTGTACCAGAGAAATGTGTTTTCCCAATGTCCTTCAATGTCATAGTGGAAATTCCAGCTCACGGGATGCTCTCATTTCATAGTGTGAGACGATCATCTCAACCAAACCCTTAAGGTGATGGCCTGATTTAGCACCTTCACTCAAATGCACTTTTGTGCTTGAGAGTGGATAGTGCACAAGGACCCCAATAGATACCATGATCTTAGGGTCATTAAACTTTAATACCATATGAGAAAACCATCTCCTTCAGAACCTTAAGGTGATAGGCCCAATCAATGGTTCTTACACCGTAGTCACTTGTCGTCGTCAAAGGATACACGTCTTCTGTAAACAACCATATGTCGTATTTTTTTCCTTTCATTCTCTTAATCGGTCATGTTTATTACTGATTCAGCCAATCTTTTAATCAAGAGTTGCAATCATGATTCAGCATCTGATCAAACCACATCCTTGCAGGAATTTATTGTCCACCGAAATGGAACTGAACAGGCGAGTCTTTTATGAAGATACGTATCTAAGACACAAAACTCATCTGTGACAGTCCTAATCGTGAGACCTGTCATCAACCATATCGTTAAATAAGGAAATACAAAGTATTTGAGTTGGTCTATCATGTAACATCGGCGACCTTCTCATACAAGATTGACTATTTGCAAATAGGTATGCCTATGTTAGTGGCTGTCAACCCGGTGCCTATTGAATGACTGAGGACTTATCATCTGTAGGTTGTTAAAGACGTTTACTCGGGAGATGTCTGCGGGGAGATCGGTGTTCTTTGTTATAGGCCACAACTCTTTACGGTTCGCACTAAAAGATTGTGCCAACTCCTGCGCTTGAATCGTACTGTTCTTCTGAATTTAGTTCAGGCAAATGTTGGAGATGGAGCAATTATCATGAACAATCTTCTAGAGGTATGCGGGTTGCTCATGTATATAGGTCTCAAGACTTGTTCATCTTGCTGTGCTCTTTTCGTGTATTCACATGCCATTAATTTTCTCAGTAAAAATTTGAAGCTCTTATTTCCATGGTTTACTTTCTTCTGTCGTCCTTAGTGATGTCGTTTATGTGATGGTTATTCAATTCGTCAAGTGTTCAAAAACGCTAACTCGAATATGAAGAAAAGATACTCTGAAGCTTCTGTCAAAATTTGTAAATTTCAATTTTTTATTGGTTGTACAGTAGATTAATTTTGAATCTTGGTGGAAATTATTGTCAGGTAAGTATTACAGTCTTCGTTTTTTTGGGATTTTTTGTCACTGGTACCCCTTATTATTGTACAGTATTTTCTTACGAATACCTTTTCTTTTTATTTTTGAAAACCAACTTTGACTAGGCATAACACTTGGCTATGATTACTGAAAACGGAAATTTATTTCCAACCAAATATCTTGTAAAGGCCGTCAATTTTGTAAAAAAAGTGACTGCTTTTGGAACTTGTAATCGAGAATTGTCAAAGTTTATTCCCGTAAAAAACTCTTGAGTGCTAGAGCTCCTAAATACGAGTTTCAAAAAAAGTGATTTTTTTTCCACACCAAAGATGTAAAATGATCAATTTGAAAAAAAGTTCACCCTTTTCGGAAGTTGTAGCTAAGAGTTATTCCCGGTCAAAGGCTTTTTCCAAGAAAAGGAGAGGTACAATTGAGAAAATCAAATAGTTGAGGGGTACAAATGAGTTAATCCATTTTTTTTGAAAATTATTAGCTAGATTTGGAAATTGGCAAAGATGGTTGGGACAAATGAATTATTTTCACTAAAATTCATAAATAGAGATGGACAACTATGGGCTATGAGCCTATGACTCATGTCTTAGCAAGCTGTATTTCTGTCTCCTATTTTGTAACCAACAAAGATCAGGAGTAAACATGTTCTTTAGTGCCCTGAAGTGTGGCTGATGTTATTGACTTGGGATTCTCGGACACCTGAAAGTATAATACAGAGTACTATTTGTTTGTATTTTCTCTCTCTTTTTGTGCATAAAAGTTTAAAACAAAACGTTCTTTTCCATCACTACACTAACACGTTTCTGAGCCATAGATCCAGAGGAATACTGCTCTATTTTTGTATAGAAAAGACTTGATCTCTAGTTTCTGTTTCTTTGCTTTCTTTGTGAATGATGCCTCTTATTTTACGACATTGATATTGAAGTTCCTTTCAAAGTAAGCCAATTTTTGTTGTCTTTTTTAACTCATGGGACAAATTGCTGATGCTATACATTATAAACATGGCGGCCCCAGCATCTGAAAGAACAAAATGACCCATTAATGCAAAGTGTACTCCGTGACACTGAGAACTTGCTAGCTCATGGTAGAACGGACCTGCCTCTCAGTTTATGTTTTGCGGCTGCAAGAGGAGATGAACCATTGCTGCAACATTTGCTACGCCGAGGTTCTGACCCAAATGAAGCTGACATGAATGGCCGTACTGCTCTGGTATCTCAACCTTTCTCACACTCCCACACTTGCACTTTTAGATGAACAAATTAATCTCGTTTGAGTCAGTTTCATAGTCCTTATTTATGTAATGCGGAACCAACCAACTGAAAAATCATTATTGATATACCTTTAACACAATAAAAACTGATATTAAGGAATACTACCCACTATGAGTCAGATTCATTACTCATGATGATCTTATCACGAGATTATATCGTATGAAAATTGCTGTACCTAAACCTCCGTCCCATTACTTTGTTTACAATTGTTTTATACACGAATATTAAGGTAAGGAGAGAGGAATGACTTTACTATTATTAAAAACTCAAAAGCAACTCGGATAGAGGGAAATATAATGGTCGCCACCCACATGGGTTGGTTTATTTGTGCATCATATGGCTTTCTTATTTTGTTTATTCTTTTAAGTAATGTCATTCTGAATGCTGTTTTAATTTTGCTCGGCTTGCTTCTTCACCTTGGATTCACCAGCACATAGCTGCTGCTAATGGAAGTGAAAGTTGTGCAGTGGTCCTCCTCGCGTATGGGGCAGATCCAAACATCAAAGGTTGGTTGACTGTTTTATTAGTTACCAGATATAGATCTTTCTAAAATTCATTTAGAGAAGGGCATAGTGATACTATTATGGACTCTATCAATTTTGGTCTTGATCTTAGTCGTCAATATGTCCTCGGCCATGTTGTCATTAATGCAGTCACTTTAACATTCAAAATCTTTACTAAACTGTCGCGACGGAGTGTTGTTGTCCAATTCTATCTCTTCCACCATCCCCTTTTCGTTTTGGTCAATCCCAAAATAAGTGACTTTTTTTTTTATACTTCCTCATGTTCTTTTGAATTACTGCATATACTTCTACACAAATACTAAGGAATGGTGATGGGTCTCACCATAACATTATCGGATTTTAGCCAGACGTAATATGATCAAACTGGAAATGGAGCAATAAATTCATAAATAAAGCAGGAACTTTTCGAGCGATATGATTGGTCCAAATTTTTTAATATATTTTTTAAGTTAAATAAATATCATAAAAATTTGTAAATGAAAAAAATCCTACTCCACCTAAGACTTAGTTTTTAAAAAAAATTTAAATAAAGAATATAGGAATTTGTATAGAAAAAAAACAATCCTACTCCATTTAAGACTAAAAAAATTATCACTATATAAACCAGCAATTATCACCTCATAAGGCAACAAAATTTGGACAGCGACAACGTGAAACGCTTAGTAATTCTATTTGATAATTGTTTTAATATTTTTTTCACCCTCAAAAAATATAAAATTAAAATTTTGAATTTTTTAATAATTATTATTAATATATTTTTTAATTTAAATTAAGAATATATAGAAATTGTTAAAACTAAGTAAAATTATCACATATTGAAAAATTATGATGAGGTGATTAAATTATAGTATATCACAAATAAGAGACATTATTCGTTTTTAGATATAAAAAAAATGTAATCTTATAAAAGCTTTAAAAGCTACTTATAAATTTAAGTAAAATTATCTCACATCGAGAAATTATAATACGGCGATGAAAATTCTACTATATAAATAAAATTAATCATTTGTCTTTAGATATTATCGATAAATCTTGAGTCCTAAAAAGCATTCTTAAGACTATAAAATCAAAAAGAATTATCTCACATCGAAAAATTATAAGTTGATTGAATTTTACTCCGTATTACTCATATATAATATAGAGTAATCATTCGAATATCTCAACCTGTTATTTTTTTTAGTTCTAAAAGAATTTTTAAGACTATTAACTTAAGTAGAATTATCTCACATCGCAAAATTATGATGAGGTGATAAAATTTTACATCATCAATAAGAGAAATTTTTAGTTTTGGATGTCAAAAATCTTTTGAGTCCTATAATAGCTTTTAATGCTATAAATTGAAGTACTAAAACTTATCCCACATCAAAAAATTACAATATGGTGAGAAATTTCTATTATATAAATAAAATTAATCATTCGTCCTTAGATATCAACATAAATCTCTTAAGTCTTATAATAGCTCTTAAGGCTATAAATTGAAGTAAAAATTATCCCACATCAAAAAATTACAATAAGTCTTATAAAAAGCTCTTAATAAATGATATATATCCCACATCGAGTTTTATTTGTGATATAAAAATTACAATATCGAAAAATTATGATGAGTTGATGAAATTGTATACTACATCATAAAGAGAAATCATTCGTTTTAGATATAAACGAAAAATATATTAAGTCATATATAACAACTCTTAAGCTATAAATTGAAGCAAAATTATCCTACATCGAGAAATTATAACAAGATGATGAAATTCTATTATATAAATAAAAGTAATCATCGTCACCAGAAATCTTTTGAGTCATAAAAAGAGTTGAAGTAAAATTATCCCTTATCGAGTATTTTGAGTCTTATCATAGCTCTTAAGTCTTATAAAAATCACGACCCTAAATTCAAGTAAAATTATCCCACATCGAGTAGAATTATCCCACATAGAAATAAGTTTTTTTGAACGAATCAGAAAATTATAAGTTGATTGAATTTTATTATATAATTAACAGTAATCATTCGTCTTTATATATCAATCTGAAATCTTTTGAGTCCTAAAAGAACTTTTAAGACTATAAACTTAGTGGAATTATCCACATCGAAAAATTAGGATGAAGCGATGAAATTCTACATCATCAATACGAGAAATTATTCGTTTTTAGATATTAATCAAAAATCTTTTGAGTTTTATAATACGGAGTAGCTCTTAAGACTATAAATTAAAGTAAAGTAAAAGTTATCCCACATCAAAAATTACAATAAGGTGATGAAATTCTATTATATAAATAAAAATAATCATTGTCTTAAGATATAACCAGAAATCTTTTGAGCCCTAAAAAGAGTTCTTAAAACTATAAATTTAAGTAGAATTATCACGCATCGAAAATTATGATGAGGTGATGAAATTTTACCCTGCATAAATAAGAAAAATCATTCATTTTAGATATTAACAAAAAAATCTTTTGAATCTTATAACAACTCTTAAGGCCACAAATTGAAGTAAAATTATCTCACATCAAGTAATGCATCCGTCAATCATAAATCTTTTGAGTCATAAAAGAGTTCAAGTAAAAAAAATATTTCTAACTATAATGCACGACTATAATTTAATTTAACTTTTACCGCTTATATTACCTCCTTAAAAACACATTTACGTATGTGGATAATATTTCTTTACTATTAGACATACTCATATCTTCGACTTACTTTCTACTGTTGCGCAGTCTCACCAATTTAAGCAATCCTCTAACTTAAATGGTGTCATTATCATTGTCACTAAAAATCGGCCCGTGCACTGCACGGGCTTTCCAACTAGTTTAAGAATAGGCCGGAAGTAAAAAAGGGGTGACAAAATAAGCAAGTAAACTTTGTATACCATCCCTAGTAACTAAAATAATATAATGACTAATGTGATGTCATATCTTTCCTTGTTAATTCTTTTAAGAGGACTCAAAGGATTGTGATGATATTCCATAGAAATATCAAATATATGAGTATATGACCTCCAAAATCAGAAGGGGATATGTAAAGGGGGTGGAGGCAATTCCATTCATACAAGAGCATCAAATCAAGCGAATTACGAGCACAATATTGAAATATTGAATATCAGCCGTGTCATGATATAGCTGTCGAATTATCGTGGTTTTTGAGGGTTATTGCGACTTTATTTCAAGGCTGTTGCTTGTTGGCACATCTATAGCATTGTGCTTGATCAAGCCTCGACGAGTGACCTCGAAAACAATTTTCAAAACTGAGATTTGATTTGCAAACCAAAATTAACTTTTCTAAATAATTCAGATTCGGAAGGGAATGTCCCACTTTGGGATGCAATTATGGGGAGGCACGAATCATTGATCAAGCTACTAATCGACCAGGGCGCCACTTTAGCTACAGGTGATGTGCCTCAATATGCCTGTTATGCAGCAGAGCAAGATAACCTAGAGATGCTCAAGGATATTGTGCGGTATGGTGGCGATGTTACTTTACCCAGAAGCAATGGATGTACAGCACTTCATGCTGCAGTTTCTAGTGGAAATGTGATGACAGTAAGGTTTCTTCTTAAGCAAGGAGCAGATGCAGACAAGTCAGATCAGAATGGATGGACACCAAGGGGTTTGGCTGATTTTCACGCAAACGATGACATTAAGGCTTTGTTTTTTTCCAAAGAGGAGGCTAGTCGACAGTCTGCTGCAACTGTCCCTGACAAGGAAGCGGGTCCTACATTTATCAAGACGAAAAGGAGTAATAGTTCAATGGATGTCACTCCTCGTATACGTGAAGTGACTTGGGCTGACCAACAACCTAGACGTCGAGTTAACACATTCCGAAACTCATTATTTGGGATTATGTCAGCTGCCGCAAGAGGTGACCATCTATACCATTTTTTTTGTGTGGTTTTTTTTCTTTCTATTTATAACGTGATTTGAAACGTAAAACTTCTTGGTGGGCAGATGGTTTGCTCAGTTCGGATTTGAAGTTTAGTCATTACATGCTCACCTCTCAGGGTCGCTTTTTTGCTGTGTCATATTGGCTAAGGGTCTGTTTAGGTTTGGATTGTTTGTGGTAATAGGTGTGGTCCAGAGGATCATTTCAAGTTTTCATGGTCATGGCTGTTAACTTATACGGAGTATGTTTCAAATTAGTCATTTCATATCATTATGGGAAGGATCATTTTTGAGCCGGCTCAATTTGGGTCTGGTCAATTTAAGAATTAAGAACAGTCTTTGAAAAAAGTCGCTTCAAGTTTAAATGTATAGTTTAACTTAAATTTTTGCAGCTGACACAATTGCAGATGGAAGCGGACTCTCGAACTCCCCAACTTTTGGAAATCAACCAGCTAGAGTGATTCTAAGATGCCCAGGAAAAGGAGAGGCTGCCAAACTAGTCATGCTACCAGACACGATTCAAGAACTGTTAGAAGTTGGCTGCAAAAAGTTTGGGTGCCACTGTACTAAATTAGTCACCTCAGATGGAGCTGAAATTGATGAGATAGAGCTTATTAGAGATGGTGATCAACTTTGTCTTGTCTATGATGACGAGATCATTATGCCCGAAGGCTAGTAATCAATGAACATTATTCTCATCTTCATTTAGTCCTAAGTCGAAACACCAAGAATGACCATTGAGAATTTTGGGAATACAACTACAAGTTTTGACAGTGTATGTGAAACGCTCCTTTTGCAATTTCCATCAATCAGGACAGGTTAGCCATAGCAATTCCGTTCTTTCGTAAAATCATGTTCTGAATGTCCATCCTTTTTTTTTGGCAAGTGGTACTCCATTTATTTAAATATGTACATCAGTACATGTCCAGCAAATTTGTGAGCTTCTACGTTAGAGTTCCTTCTAATAAAACTTTAAGAAATACTCGTACAGTGAAAAGAGTTACGTACAAAGATTGAGAATGCCAGATAAGATGCCAGTCGTCCGGATACTTGATGGTTGCAGTTGCAGGATTTGCAGAATTAATTGAAGGCAGTCAACTTTGATACGTAGATGAAGAAAACATTTCTTATATGTCCACTTTAGCGCTTCACTAAGTGCAATGGCTTGTGCTTGCAGAGGACCCTGGGCGTAGCCCGTTTGTTGACAGTAGTATGTACCTGCAAGGTCAGAGGATGCTACCGACCCATAGCCTGATTGAAGGTTTGATGTCCAGGATGCATCAATAGACTGTCATTTGAAGGCAAATCATATAACCTGTAACCAAACTGAATTGTGTACCTGATTTTCTTTTCCTGATACTCTTCTGCTTTGTTAATAGCGTTGTGAACTTCAGGTTTGGAGATGTACACCTGAAAAGCTGTTGCTCGTGTGTTCATAAAAATTCATAGTAGTGTTGAAAGGAGCAAGGGTTCCTTCAAAACATTTCTTATTATGAATCCCACTTATTGTCCAAATGACACCCATGAAGCACATACTGCGACTACATGGAACTAGGCTACAAAGGAGCATCGTTTGAGCTACGATAAATGCTTCCATATACCACATTTGGGTACAGAGGAACAAAAGCAGGATGGCGGGAGTTTTAGCGTCCCCATTGATAGTGTGTCCTACTATTCAGAAAGAGATATGAGTAGATTTGAATGTTTAATAAAGGGGTCGTTGTCCAGTAAGGATTGAGCTTGGATTGATGGCCTAATTCTACGAATGTAGAACGTGGCTTACTCTTGTAACATATTTTTTGGATTAATATACTTACATTTATACACAAAAAAGAAAGTTGATGGTTTCATTGATTGCTTTCTAAAGTTGAGCCATCCACTTGCAAGTTCTCAAGGTATTCAAATGATTTGTTATGAGAAGGATTAAATTAAGGGAAGTTCACATCCACCCATTTGGAAGAGAAATCCTTAAGATTGGAATGTTCTCGATTATCCAGGCTAGATATGTCTAGATAGTCTCCGGTCCCCATTTAATACCATTCTAGTCCTAGGTACTCCGTGGTCTCTCATTCGCATGATGTGAAGTGAGGGGTGGTCCGTGGTCGGTAAGTATTTTTTATGGAACCAATTTAACCAAAATTTCAAGGCAATGGTTGAAGCATATTTATATTCTATTATGCTCCCTCACTCGAATGTCCATCAGGTTTAAAGAGTGGTTACTGCACATGCTCCCTTGTACCATGCACTTAGTTTCCACTTGACAGTTCGAGATATTGGGGACTGTCAGGGTTCGAAGGTTGGGACCCTTGTAGATTGAAGATGGAACAAATGGTATTGACAACCCAATCGAATCGCGCTGAACACGCTTTTCTTAAGAGTATTTCGACCCTACAAGCCTAGAGTATCACGAAATCTCTCGAGGATAAGACGATTTTTCAGAATTCAAGGCTTTTGAATTTTTGAAAACTTACACTTTTTGAGTTGTTGTAAAAATGTATATTGTGTACTTTGTTAACCACCAAAATCACCATTATATAGGCAAGACCATGCATGACTATGCATGTGCATGTTATTGCATGGTTGTGCATGTCAAACACATGTAATATGAACTAAAACTTATGAGATGACACGTTGGTTTTAACCAAAACACGATATTTACGACATATCTTAACCATCTCATATAACAATGAGCTCGGTATTAGATTGTATACAAGCGTGCACTCCGCACCTCCGTACTCATATTATATCGTTCCCGAGTTTATTTCGATTTCGGTTTGAAAACCCGAATACACTTAAATGCCTTGTGGCCGAGTCACTAACATTCCTCCCCCATTTAAGTGTATCCCTCGTTTCCAATCAAACAAACAAAGCAATAAACAAGCTCATGCATAAATGAAAGTGTCCCTTGGATTGAACTTTCACATTAGTACATTACTGTGGACATGACATAGGTCCACCCCGACGCGGCCACGCGCAGGTTTGGGGAGGCGAATTAATCTCCATATGAGATGGGTCGAATTGAAATTTAAATCGAAGTGGAGTCGCCACCGAACTTTGTGGAAGTTCGGGCCCGTTCGAACCCACTCTATATCTTAGTGGGCCATGCACAAAGTATGGCCCATTCGAATGTTAGAGTTTATTGGGCTCGTCCCTTTGCATTTGATACCGATATCGACATTATCGGATACCGTGTATTGAATGACTCTCGTGTGCCAACGGTTTTGGGCATCCGGAAACCGAGGTTCTGAGTAAGGGGTGAGGGTACGTGTTGGGAAGTTCACAAAGAACACCCAACCCCGCCCGCACATTAGCGGCCTTTACTAAGATGTCGAATGACGTTTTAATACGCGTGTTAGCAGAACGATGAAAATGTTACGCAAACAATATTTTGCCTAAACATGTGAATAATTGAATGGGTTGCTAGGTCGATTTAATGCATCTAAATTTAACGTCAAAGTTGTATTTAGCATGCGAGATTTATTTTAGTACAATTAAATTAATAACGGAAAATAAAATCAACAAAGATGGAAACAAACATGTTAGTAACGGTATAACGATAATAACGGTTTGCGAGTAATGTAAAAATGCTATAGAATGATGTAAATAACATGTTGCATGGTTTTGAAAAATTGACGATTTCAATGAATCGGACATAAATATTGTATGATTTATGCTCGATTTGGACTTTGATACTCGTCGTATCCGACATTCGATTATTGAATCGATATCGAATATTTAGAGCGAAATCTAAAAAATACGCTTGTAAGTCGCTTTAAATTAACTAAAACGAAATAGGTTATCTCCGCGTTTATAGTGTCGTAATTAATTCTTTCGAATTATGTGATCACTATTTTTAGCATCAATGAATTCGTATTAGTTAGATTTATTGACTAATTCTTTTTGGCACGATATTCGACTATAGAGTCGGTATCGCATCTAAAGAAATATATTTTGCTTGTTTGATTAGATCCAAAAATAGATTCCCTCCGCATCCCGATATCGTAATTAATTCTTGCGGATTATGTGATGTCGGATCCGCATCAACAGGTTTCGGTCTAACCTAAAAAGGAATCAGACGCGTTTAAAGGGGAATATTGCGATCCCTTCATGCCTTTGAGTATTTAGGGCGGGGCTCCTCGAGAGGGCTCCACCACTGTTACAACTCGTAAAAGGGTTAGAAGGGTCTTATGCTAATATCGCCTTTAAACGTGTTCAATTCGAAATAATTTTAGAAATTGATGAATGTATGATTTTGATGATGATTATGTAAATGCTACAACGACACTAGCGACGCGATAAATGAAAAAACGATCTTGTTGACGTAGATTCGCTTCAACAATCAAATACTTGGGGTGTCGGGATAAACGACCGGCAACATGGGGCGCGAGGCCCTTGTATTCGTGTTTTCTTATCCCGTCATCCCTTGTATTCGACACGAATAGGCGAATAATTTAATGTTTTGATACTAACGGTATTAATGATATTAGAAACGAGAAAATAAAAAAACAAAAAAAATGAGAAGATGAGAAGATGACGTGAGAAGAGAAGAAAAGGAAGAAATCTGGATTTTTGCACCCTCAACCTACATGCTTCGTATTCTCGGTATGGACTCGTCTAGTTGTGGCTTAGGCACGGGAGTTCGAGATTATGTAGATGGAGTTATGGTGGTTTTAGGGTTTGATGTTTACTTGATGCTAGGGTTGAAGGTTTGTATGTGTAAAGTTGTGATGGGTAAAAGTTAGGGTTGTAAAAAGGTTTTGAAATGGTGTTGCAAAGGGGTAGTATATATAGGCAATTGCTCCCCCTCCTTGTCTAGGGTTACTCGATCAAGTGCCCTGATGGACTTGATCGAGTGGCCCACCTGAAAGAGGACCGCGGGTTTGCTCTCGGAAACGGCTTTGACCGGGTTTTGACCCGGTCGCTAAAAGACGGTTTTATTCCCGGTGTCAGTTTTGACCCAATTAGTCTTATTTGATTGGAAACGACCCACCGGGCCTGAATTTGAGGTCGGTTTTGTGAGATTGTACTCCGTAAAAAGTCAAGCCAGAAACTAATGGTTTCGAGCCCACATCCGAACGCGTAGAAACATGTTTGCGTCCGATCATCATCGGGTATTTTTTGGAAACCGCTATAGACACCTAGCGGTCAAAATGTGGGTGTCTACAATTACACATTCCATATATTCGAGAATCCGGGTGTCGCTAAGGATTGAACCCTTCATACTCATTGTGAATACATGAAGATAACATACACATAAGCTCAAACAAACTCATTAAGTTAAACTTGACACTATTGACCGCCTTGTGTCCATATCCTCTCATGAGTGTATAAGAAACCAAGTCCGAGCTTCTTTGAAGCGGCTAAACTTCACACTCACATAGGTGCTTTCATCGTGCACCTGCAAAATGCACTTTGTCAAAGATTTCATTAAGAAGTTTTAAACTTCAACCTTATCATGCAGGTTTTAGCACATACTTTTCGGGATATTCATTCATGTGCTCCAATCTCTACAATAAGCCTTCCACATTTGATGCGAATGCGGAAGCAGTTTAGAATAAGAAATGAAAGTTGGGTCGAAGGTTAATGTAACCTTGAGTGATGACGTGGATTTTGGAGTGAAATTGAACTAAGGTTAATGTAACCCTGGTTCGTGGTTAAAGTCTAGGAGGATTTTGAGTTTTGTGGCTCGGCTATTTTTGGGAAGCAAACACTTCGATTTTCTGTATTTTGTGATCCGATATTAATCGGTGAGTAACCAAAGGATATTAACCCGTAGTTCGACCTTGAACCCGGAATTAATAGCTCAGAGTTTGGAACACCAACCCTCTAAAAATTTCGAAGCACCTTCTCGAAGTTTAAACACGTGATTAATAAATTAATCCAGAGTTTGACAAGTTGTTTGTAAATTCATAAATATTTGATGTCTTTATTGAATGAATGATCATGGCTAATATAGCCTAAAATGCGTGATATCCTCGTGAGATTTCTGAGTGATATCTTACTCTAGTAATAACAAAGATAAAAGGAAACTAATCATATAAGAATAACTACTAATATCACATGCCACCTATGGGTGTGATCTTTATTTTACTTGCCTTAAATAAAAGATAATGTGTGATCATAGGAGATCACGACATCTCTTATTATGTGATGAAGATCCTTCTGCCATGTCTCGAAGATTACTATGTGATGCGTGATCTCATGCTTGAAATAATAGATAGTGCGTGAATATAGAAGATCACGTCACTTCCAATTATTTGGCGAAGATCTTCACACGTTATTCCTTGCCATATGTATGAGATTTCCCCATCTCCAATTATTTGATGGAGATCCCCTTGTTTATTCCTTGCCCCATATTCAAGATAATTTGATATCTCAAATATTTGGAGATCCTCTTGTTGCCTTTTATTTGAGATTGGTATATCATAAAAGGTACCAGCCATATCTCCTTTTATCCTCCTACTATTTTTGTGGATATCTTGCCAATCCCACGAGATCCTCCACATCCTTTTAGGATAAGAAATATTCTCTTGATAGATCCCTTGTGTAGTTGCATGAATCTGGCCATGTTTGGGCGAATACATGCCTACCCATAACGACTTGTGATAGGATGGTCCACATGCGTAGTCAATTGCTTTATCAGGACCGTTGACTAATTTTTTGGGCTCCACAATCGGGTCAACATTGAACTCAAGCCTCTAAGTTTATTTAGAGGGAAGTTGGGTATCTTATTGCAGAGATCAAGATGGACTTAATCTCATCTCGATAGCCGACTTGATAACCAAGTCCTTATCTAATCCCTTCGTCAAGTGATCAACCAAGTTAAGATGTGTTCCTACAAAATCAACGGAAATTATCCCTTGAGTTATTAGCTCACGAACCGCGCTATGTCTAACACCGAGGTGTCTAGACTTTTTGTTATAGACTTCACTATATGCCTTAGCCAAAGTTGCCAAATTATTACAATGAATCGATATAGGAGGAATGGGTCGTGGCCACAACGGAATTTCAAACACCAAGTTCCGTAACCATTCCGCCTCTTTACAGGCCGCCGCTAAGGCTATGAATTCCGACTCCATAGTCGAATCAGATATACAAGTTTGCTTCTTTGAAGCCCATGAGATAGCTCCACCATCAAGTAAGAACACCCATCCAGATGTGGATGAATGGTTCTCCAAGTTATTGATCCAACTATCATCCGAATAACCTTCCAAAACCGAAGGAAATCCAATGTAGTGCAAACTATAATTGATGGTTTGCTTTAAGTATCTCAACACACGTTTAATAGCAATCCAATGCACGAGGCTAGGATTACTTGTGTATCTACTCAACTTGCCATTGGCAAATGCAATATCCGGTCGAGTACTTGTCATAGCATACATCAAACACCCAATCAATTGTGGTACTCGAGTTGTGATAAAACCGCTTCACCTTTATTGGGTAAAAGCTTCACACTCGGATCCATTGGTGTGCTAACCGGAGAATAATTATCGTGATTGAACCTCATCAACACTTTCTCGATGTAATGAGATTGTGATAAGGAAAATCCCTTGTTCTCACGCTTGATATTTATGCCAAGTATAACGTTCGCCTCCCCCATGTCCTTCTTGGCGAAGCATGATGACAAAGATTCCTTAGTGAGGTCAACTTGACTTTGGTCGGTACCAAAGATCAACACGTCATCTAAATATAGACAAATTATGACCCCATTACCAGTTTCATCAACTTTTCTATACACACACTTATCCGATTGCTTAAGTCTATAACCATTGGGTAAAACAACCTCATCAAACTTGTGATGCCATTGTTTTGGAGCTTGCTTGAGTACGTACAATGATTTTATGAGCTTACACACCTTATACTCATTCTCGGGCATTATGAACCCTTCCGGTTGCTTCATATACACTTCCTCATCGAGCTCACCATTCAAGAACGCCATCTTGACATCCATTTGAGGGATCACTAGATTATTAATAGCCGCTAGTGCTATCAACAACCTAATAGTGGTGATTCGAGCCACGGGAGCATAGGTATCGAAATAATCAATCCCTTCCTTTTGTCTAAAGCCTTGGACAACCAACCTAGCTTTAAACTTGTCGATAGTATCATCGACTTTCATCTTCTTCTTGAAGATCCACTTGCAACCTAATGGTTTACAACCATTAGGCAAATCCGCAAGCACCCAACTGTGGTTGCCCATTATGGAATCCATTTCATCGTTCACCGCCTCCTTCCAAAAGGAAGAATCGTGAGACTTCATTGCCTCATCAAAGGTCTTAGGGTCCTCATCCATGTGAAAACAATATGGATAATAGTTTTCACATCCATCCCTAGAACCTTCTACCAAATAGGTGTGAAATTCGGGACCAAAGGATTTTGCAATCCTTCCTCTCTTACTCCTTCGAATTTCGGGTGGTTGAACCACTTGATTAGTAACTTCGTCACTTTCATCAATAGCTCTACTCGAGCTAGGTACAAGATCCCTAGGCTTCGGCATTGATGAGAATCGACTCTCATCAAATATTGCATCCCTTGACTCAATAACGGTTTCCTTTACATGGACAACATGGAATTAACCATTTCCTTTAGGACTCTATTTTTCCTCTCCGCTACACCATTGAATTGCGGTGTATAAGGAGGAGTAATTTCATGAACGATACCACAAGACTCGAAATATAAAAGATCATAGTACTCACCACCTCTATCGGTGCGCAACCTTTTAATCAAAACCGATTGTTGCAATTCAACCTCGTTCTTAAACACTTTAAACTTATCAATTGCCTCATATTTAGTGTGGAACGAAAATATGTAACAAAACCGACTAAAGTCATCAATGAAAGTCACAACATATTTTTTACCACCCAAAGACGGAGACCCGTGAAAATCACACAAATCACTATGAATAAGTTCAAGCACATGTGAGACGATCCTAACAACATTACCAAAAGATTATCTTGTGATTTTAGTCAACATACAAGTATTGCACTTATTAATGTTCATATCAAAAGGTGGAATTAGACCATCTTTAGACATAATCTTCAATCTTTTATAATGCACATGTCCTAATCTCACATGCCATAAAAACGAGTTATCAACCGATGACGAGGCTACACAAAATGAACTATCATGTGAAGCAATATTCAACATAAACATGCCATTACAATAATAGCCAAATCCAATAAATAGCCCATACTTAGATAGTACATACTTATTAGATTCATACACTTGTTTATAACCAAGTTTACACAAACAACTACCGGAAACAAGGTTCTTTCTAATACCGGGTACATGCAAAATATTATACAACATAATAAAATTTCCGGAACTAAATTCTAACAACACCGTGCCTCGACCAAGTATAGGAGCGGTAGATTCATTTCCCATATGAAGAACGGATCCATCATTCACCGATTCATAATCCTTAAACCAATGAGGATCCTTGCACACATGATTAGTTGTGCCCGAGTCTATCCACAATGCCACTACATCATCCTGCACACAGAGTGCCTCAGAAATTAATGGTACATAATTCATAACCGAATTAAAACCATTGTCAAAAATTTGATCTTGATTAGTGGAAGGACCTTGGTCATTCGACTCTTGTCCAACTTGGCTTGCATTAGCACCTTTCTTCTTCTTATTATGCTTTGTCACCTTACAATTAGCCTTGTAATGACCGGTCTTACCACAAATCCAACATGCACCTTTAGGTGCCTTGTTAGACTCGCTTTGAGTGTTGTTATAGGGACGTTTATTCATCCCCTTGAAGTTTTGCTTGGAACCCTCACTCGACTCCATCAAATTGACGGAGGAGGATCCCATCACTTCCTTTCCCTTGCCCTTGCCACTATCTTGCGCCTTGAGAGACTCCTCAATGCGCAAATGGCTACCGAGTTGAACTAGTGTCAACTCTTTCTTTTTGTGCTTTAACATGTGCCTAAAATCCTTCCAAGAAGGCGACAACTTGTCTATAATACTAGACACCGAGATGGATTCATCCATCTCCATTTTATGTTGTGCAAATTGACCCAAAAACCGGAGCAATTCATTATATTGTTCCACAACCGATCGAGTATCGACCATCTTATAATTCATAAAATTACCAACAAGAAACTTCTTACTAGAAGCACCCTCATCCATATATTTCGACTCCAATTGATTCCATAAGTCCTTAGCGGACTCTACATTTTGATAAATGTCAAAAAGAGAGTCGGACATACCATTCAAGATGTGACCACGACAAATGTAGTCATCATTGGCCCACTTGTTCCTTTTACGGTTGATCTCTGCGAGAGTTTCATCACCCACGATCTTCGGCATCGAGGTACTAAGCACGTACACAACCTTTAAAGTAGTGAGAAGGAAGTGCATCTTCTTTTGCCAACGTCGGAAATCCACTCCTTCGAACTTGTCAAGCTTTCCAAACTTTGTTGTCATATCCTTTATGGACTCCATCTTCAAAATCAAGAAATACTCTTAAGAATGTTGGGCCCCTTTTAGATTGAAGATGGAACAAACGGTATTGACAACCCAATCGAATCACGTTGAACACGCTTTTCTAAAGAGTATTTTGACCGTACAAGCCTAGAGTATCACGAAATCTCTCGAGGATAAGACAATTTTTCAGAATTCAAGGCTTTTGAATTTCTGAAAACTTACACTTTTTGAGTTGCTGTAAAAATGTATATTGTGCACTTTGTTAACCACCAAAATCACCATTATATAGGCAAGACCATGCATGACTATGCATGTGCATGTTATTGCATGGCTATGCATGTCAAACACATGTTCATGTTATTGCATGGCTACGCATGTCAAACACATGTAATATGAACTAAAACTTATGAGATGACACGTTGGTTTTAACCAAAACACGATATTTGCGACATATCTTAACCATCTCATATAACAATGAGCTCAGTATTAGATTTTATACACGCGTGCACCCCGCACCTCCGTACTCATATTATATCGTTCTCGAGTTTATTCCGATTTTGGTTTGAAAATCCGAATACACTTAAATGCCTTGTGACCGAGTCACTAACAATGTCAAGATAGTCTCAAGTCCCCATTTAATACCCTTCTAGTCCTAGGTACTCCGTGGTCTCTCATTCGCATGATGTGAAGTGAGGGGTGGTTCGTGGTTGGTAAATATTTCTTATGGAACCAATTCAACCAAAATTTCAAGGCAATGGTTGAAGCATATTTATATTCTATTACGCTCCCTCACTCGAATGTCCATCAGGTTTGAAGAGTGGTTACTGCACAGGCTTCCCTGTACCATGCACTTAGTTTCCACTTGAGAGTTCGAGATATTGGGGACTGCCAGAGTTCGAACTCGTAACCTCTAGCTCTGATACCATGTTATGGAACCAATCCAAACAAAGCCTTAGAATATACCGTAGTACGGTATCCGAGTAGGTTTAGGAAACATAATAAGACAAGATTGTGTGAAGGGTTAGGAACACAATAGGAGAATATCCTTTTATTATTATCTAGGATAGAATTAGGTAATATCATTAAGATACGATGATTTAGTATAAGATATGATTTAGTTTTCTCGTTTGGGTTTAGAAACGGTATCTTTATGATAATATAAATATGGATCTGTTGGTATTCATATTCAAGAGAAAAATAAGTTACAATAATACAAAACTGCTTTATATTTTATCATGGTATCAGAGCCTCTCGTTCTTGATGCCTAAACAACGTTCCGTTGTCTTTCCAGTGGGTTGAAAATACGGCACCCACCGGCGGGATTTGTTCATTGATATTTACCAAAAAAAACTTTTTACATAGTTTTGTTGCAAGAAAAAAACAAACTAAAACCTTACGTCTCCTTTGAATTTATATTCCACAATACCTCATCGTCCCGCAGATGTGAAGATGATGATTCTATGACGTTTCTGAATTTGCTATGAGTTCGATAAGGGTTAGCAAGCAATTTAAATTGACAGACTAGGTTGCACGGACACGCCTCATTTGTGGCGTATCCGTGTTGGACACTGACACGCCCAGGACACGTCTGGATACGTGTCGGACACACCAAATGTCTTAAGTACTTCAATTTGTACAAAATTTTGGATGAATGTGTTGACTTAGCAAGTATGTACATGCTTGGAATGTAAGAAATATGGGCATAAATACAATATATGTGGACAAATTATTTATTCGGGTAATAGTATTTATACGCTCTATTAAAGTTAAGCACAAATATAATGTGATCTACTGCGATGTATTATTTACATGCTTATATACACGTCTTAAAAAGTATAGGCCAGGCTATTATCTACAAGTGTAGATACCCATTAGGTTTTCTAATGTTCGATGAACGCATTAGACTTAGGAGGTTATATATAGCCACCAGGGTTATGGTCCCTGGTAGCACACAATAACCTAATCTCTCCGCCCTCCATCAGTAGAGAGATCCATATGATTTGTATGTCTACTAGAAGACCTAATCCAGAAGACCGCCATAACATAAGTTATGTTTTATCAGTATTATCAGGTACACTTCCACTACAGCTAATTACAGTTTATTACCGGTTAATTTAGTATGAAGTTTCAGTCTTTAGTCGGATTAAATCTAACAAGTGGTATCAGAGTCGTATTCATATTGAATTATTTGGGTCAGATTTATTTGATTTGTTTTTGAGTTCGACTTGCGTAATTTATTCGTGATGATCCATTTGCGCAATGTTAATTTTATGGAGCAATTGCTGATTGTTGACGTATGTTATTAGTACACATTCTTGCACAATATTAATGCTCACATCATTGTATCCCAACAATTGTGTCATTGTGTGTGTCATATGTTTGTTATTGTTGCACAAATTGTGTTGTTTCTCTTTGGCCCATGTGGAGTTTGTATGTGTGATTCATTCTTATGTATCGATTAAGTAAAATTGGATTATTTATTTACCGTCATGAATACGTCTGTTCGACATTTTTCTTATACGGTTGCAGTGAAAAATTATGTGATGTGATATTATGATTGACTATGTACAAAGTATATGTTTGGATGATTTATTTTGTATGCAATCAATACAACTATATAAGGATGAAAGAATTATGTTTAGGATAATAAGTTTCAGATTCTTATAATTGGCTATTAAGTATATAAGGTATTTTAAATCGATTGCGGTTAGTTAATAATTTTGTTTAAGCATTCAGTCAAATGATATATAATGGTCTCGTATGTTTGATTATTATCGCATATTGTGTTTTTATGTATGAATTGGGACCTGTTTGGAATTTTAGTTGCGATTATTGTCGCGTATTTACAATTGACAAGTTGACTTGTATGATGAAAGAACCAATTCGGTCCATCAATCATATAAGCATAGAACCAAAGCGGCCTTTGCCACAGTTTGTCGTAACAATACCCATCAATAATCACATATGCCAACATGACTAATGACATGAATCTAGTTTAGGAGTGTAGCATGGAAACAACAACCGAATGTGATCCAAATATGCATATTTCCAACTGGTCCACCTTAAGCCTTAGTGAGATTAACCAAATAAGACAGAGTGAAACTGAAAACTATAAACCTTATTTCTGGAGAAACGAATAACCGTATATAATAATGTGTCTAATGTGACAAACTCCCACTTAACCTGAATATCCTTAGAACCGAAACACCCATTTGAGCAATATGCTCAAGAAAGACCGTGGGTGGTAATTCCTTAATAAGCGGATCCGCAAAAATGGAGTTTGTACAAACATATCTAAGACGCCTTTACTTTGAATCGTTTCTATAACAACACATCACTTCTATTGTTATTTGAAACTATAATAACCATCATTTTGTCACAAATAATTTAAATGGTCTTTCAACACCAAACTTTATTTCTTTAATATCATTTTGTATTTTAAACAAATTCGGGTTATAATTTCTTTTATCATTGAAGGTTTTAGTCACTTGTTAATTACGGTTTGATTAAAAGAACTTGATTTTAGCCTCAATAATATTGGCTATTTGATTTTTTATAAGACGTCTATTATTTTGGATTGTTTGATAGAAATAATACGTTGCCAAAGTAACCTCTATTGCGAAGATTAGATAGTTTAAATAATTAGACGATTGTGTATGATTGAATTTCATTCGGGTAATGGTCGGCCCAAAGGAAGTTCATTATTTGGCCGAAATTCAATCATACTTGTGGTGATAAATACGTAACAGTTATTTGGTTCTCGTGTAGATGTTAAGTCGGCCCAAAGGAAGACTTGACATTTAACATCATCTTACTGTTAATATTTGATTACTACACCAAGAGTACCACTTACAAGTCTAATTATCATCCAAAGATGAGATTAGATGTTGTGCTAGGTAACTTGTTGATAAGTGTGTTTTGTAGTGTTTATTCCTTGTGTTTGGACCCGGTTTCTCTTGTGGAATCGCTCTTTGGAGCGGTTTTCGAGGCTACTTACGCTTCTTCTAGATTGTTTTAGGTTCCTAAGGCCAATATTGGAGAAATGGAACGATTCCGACTCGTTTCCGACACATTTGGAGCCAACGAAGAGAAGCGATGATCACTCGGTAGCTTAAACTCGATCCCGAGCCCTTGGGACCCATTACCGAGCACCGAGAATCGATAAAAAGCCTATGAAGAGAAAGTAGGGACCTATGAGACCATATTTGAAGCCTACAAGACCCATCCTGGTCGAGAACACATTCATCACGACCGGGATGAAGAGACAAGATAAACAGCGCTTCTGGAGCATGATCCCGGCCGGAATCATGACCTTCCCGGTCGGGACCACCTTTTCCCGGTCGGGAAGGGTCCAGATCGGGGATGTCTTCGCTTTTTCCGCCTCCTTTAGTCTTGTAACCCTATATATACCCTCCTCTTGTATTGTTTAAGCACGAACCCTTAGATTAGAGAAACCCTAGACTACTTTAGCTTAGATTAGTGTAGATTAGCTTAATCCCTCTTTAATTACTCCTTAATCTTAGTTTAATCTAGTTAGATTACTCTTGTATTATTGAAATTCTTGAAGAATCTACCAATCTTGACAACATTGGTGGATGTTTTGGGTCTTCTTTTGTGCAAGTGTTCATCTTTTTCATTCCTATCTAGTTGGTATAAACCTTCTTCTCCCTTTACTCTTAATCTTTCATTGTTAGTCAAGTTTGAATCTTTATTTATTATCTGTTGTTCATCCTTATTTGTTCTTGGTAATGAATGAGGTTGTTCTTGTGTTTGTTTCTCTTGTTTGTGCTAGTTTTAGTTTAGATATGTGTGAATAGTTTTTCCCTAGGATTAGTAAAGGGATTGGGTGTGATTAGGGATGATTAGGGTGAGACGGGTGGTACTAGTTGTTGTTTTTGTTGTTTCCTATTTGCCTTGCACTCTACATGTTTGATGAAATGTTTGTGAGACTTGAGATGATCACTCCTTGTTTTTCTTGCCTCTTCTCTTGCATGTTCTTGTTTGGTTGGTAGGTTTGGTCTCCACATTAGTAGCTAAAGCGTGGTGAGGATGACCCTAGGCCGTTTAAGTAGCGAGAGCCCGATAGTAACCAAGGCTACGAAAGCATGCTAGTAACCCCCGTTTCCTTCTTTTGATCTCCTTGGCATCAATGAACCCGACCTAGCCCTAGTTTCTTCTTATCGATTTGATTTGCTCTTCATTATTATTAGTTGCTTGTTTTGCCTTTTTATATTTGGTGTTATAGACTTTAGTTTAGTCATTAGTCAATCTTAGCCATCACCCTAGTTAGCCTTGAACCTAGTCTTAGACCGTAGCTCACCTTAGTCCGACTCCCCGTCCCTGTGGATCGACTCGACTTACCCTAGCTATCTAGTTTAGGTTCGTTGGTTATTATTTGATCGGTAGGATAGACGACAAATCCTTCCCGTCAATTTGGCGCCGTTGTTGGGGACGACGTAGTTTAGACTTTTGTGTGCTAGGTTTTAGACTTGGTTCTCGATTTCTGTGTTTTCTTCTCCTTGTGTATCTCTGTTCTTTCATTGTGTGCTTATTTCTCTCTTCCTAGTGCCTCAAAAGCACTAGGCTTCTAAGGTTTGCTCAAGTGCTTCTAGTTCATTCAATGTATCAAGGTAACTTTATGCATCCAAGCTACTATCAATCATCATGGGACAATCATGGGACAAACTACCAAGACCCACAGCCATACCAACCATATCAATCTCATCAAGAATCTTATGAACCCCCTTCATATGGCTACCATGAAAGTTTTCAAGGATCATTCCAACATCCTAACAACTACCAAATACCCTCACATAACCCACAACCAAAAATCCCCAACTTTGAGCTTTGTCAAATGATGATTCAAATGCAAAAGAGTCAACAAGAGATGATGATTCAAATGCAAAAGAGTCAACAAGAGATGATGATTCAAATGCAAAGGGACAAAGAGGAGTTCATGGCCCAAAAAGAGCTGCAAGATGCTCGAATCAATGCACTCATGGCTCGTTACACGATGTTGGCCACTCGAGCTCCAACCCGATTATGAAGCCACGAATGAAGAAGAGAGGGTCAACCAAGGGATCATTGTTGAGAGTTGCTTGAACGGTGAAGCTATGGGAATAATGGAGGAAGTTGAAGCTTCAAGGTTTGACAATGAGGAGGAAATTGAACATGGTTCTCAAAGTAACTCTTGGGAAGCCAATGTATTGGCTATTAAATTGGATTTATATGACTTTCTTCGTGATGAACCGGATCTTGACAATCCAAAGCCAATTGAAGAAAAGACTCCTCTAGGCCAACTTGACAAGGTGAGTGAAAAGGAAGGTAATACTTGGGAGAAAGAGATAGATGCCTTAGAACTTGCCTTGAATGGGAAATTGGAGGAGCCGATTAGGGGATTTGGAGATGCTATGCTAGACCAAACCGTCGAAGAAATTGAGGCCGCCATCAAAGGCCTTGAGTTTCTTCATGGTGAGAATTATAGTAAGGACAACGATGAGGTCTCCTCTAAAGCCTCCGAAGAATAAAACTTGATGCCTTCACCTCCTTTACCGCACTTGATTTCAAGTCCCTTGTCTTGTGAAATGGTTGATGAAGTAGATCCTTGTCGGGCGGCAGAAAAGAATTTCACTCTTGACCCCGTAGAAGAAGTAACACCCTTAGGGTGTGATCTCCCAAATCATAACGCCGAGCATGACTTTAGACCACTATACCCACCGGATGGTCATAAGAGTCGTTGCTATGTTGGTTGGAAAGACCCGGAAGATCACGAGAACCCCGAGCATAATGGATTAGATGATTGCTTCTTGCCTCCGACTTGGAAGCTCTTGAAAGTAGCTGGGCTCGGCCACATGAGCGTTAATGAAGATGTTGCTAGAGCATTTGACTTATTCCTCTGAGCTCTTGATGGCTATGGAGGCGTAGATGGTGAGAGTATCTTGTTGTAAATATCTTTTCCCTTTTCTTTTGAGTTTTTGTATTTGTATTTGTATGATTGGATAGTTTGATTCTAGGATTTGTAAGTTTGTGTGGAGTTCTTGAATTTGGAATTTTCTTGAGTGATGTGAGGGAGGGATTCTTGATGGGAGTTATTGAGCTTGTTTGATAGGTTTGAAGTGAAGATGAAGAGTTTTGGAGAGGTATGGATGATAGAAGCTTTGAACCTTGGTGGAGAGTTGGTTCAAGCTTTTGGGGACGGGATTTTGGATCCTGAGGTGTTATCTATCATGTGGGTGGTAGACTTGGTAAAATCAAGGGGAATGAAGGACCAGAGAGGCCATCCCGCCTGGGATGTGCTTGATCCCGACCGGGACGAGTGGTGCTGCAACAGATGACTCTCTAACATGCCTTCCCGACCGGGAACAGTGTCTTCCCGACCGAGATGAAATATTCACGACCGGGATGGGCTCCTGCAAGCGTCATTTGCCTTCTCATCTTCATTTAAGCCTCACCCCACCACTTTATACCCCCATACAACCTCACTACTCACCTTAGCCTCTATCATTTCATCCCTACACTCAATTTCACACCTTCATCTCATCTTCTAATCCCTATACGCCGAGTTTTCCATTGAACCCCAACCTCATTTAACCAATGCATGCCCGGTACTTGAAGCTACATTTAGGAAGAGGAGGATGTCGATGATAAAGACAAGCAAAGGTGCTGATAACGATCATTAAGACGATGGAGTTGATTGGGTTGCTAACCGTTTGGTAAGGCGACTCTCCTTCTTTTTCGTCTTTTGTTTGCTTAGTCTTTCTTCGTTTGTTCTCCTTCCCTTTATCATTTTGGTGTCGTGGTGGCCCTCGGGGCTTTTATGGTCATTGCTCCCGATTCTCGATGACGTGATTACATTGAGAATCATTTGAAAAATCCAAATTGACAAGTTCTTTTCACTTTTTCTTTACTTTTTGGTAGAATTTAGTCGGATTCGGGCGAAATCGGGGCTAGGTGACTTGATTACACCTAGACCTCCCCTCCCATTTCCTTTTATTTTCTTCTTTTTATTTCTTCCCCCATCCATATCTTTTCTTGTCTCGGCCCTTGGTGACTTGATTACACCCCGACCGGACACATTCTACAATTTCTTCACTTTCGTTTTTGATTTTTAGCTTTATTTTCCCTTTTTCTCTTCTTTTTAGCCTCTTCCACACACTGGCGATCGAGCATAAGGACATTGCTCGGTTTAAGTGTGGGGGAGTGATATCCTAATCTAGCTTAGCTTTATTTTCGTAATTGTTTTTCGAAAAATCTTAAAAATCCATAAAAATTTGAAAAAATTCATAAAAACCCAAAAAAGATTTTCTTTTGTGTCTTTTTCTTTTGAGTCTTTGTGTTGTATTTTTGTGTTTTGCGTGTGTGTTTTGCCCCCTTTTTCCTTGTAGGTCGCTTGATCACCGTTAACTTTGGAGGGATTTCAAAATATCCGGTAACATCATTCTATCCCTTTCCTTCTCTGTCTCTTGTGGAGTTTGGAGGAGATTTTGTGATGGTGTATGCTCGGGTGGAGCTTTTTGAAGTTTGTGGTTGATGTGGTGGCTTGTTTGGAAGTTTCGGGGTGGTGTCTGTTTTCTTTGTGTGTTTGTTTTCTTTCCTCTTATTTTGTTTTGTTTTGTTTTGTTGTGTTTTGTCTCGTTTAGTTTGTGTCTTGTCTAATAAAAGGTTTTCGAAAACCCGGCTTTGAGGCTGGTGCGCAAGTGTTTACTTTCCCTTTTTAGTGGTATGAATCGAGTCTTGGACTTTAGTCCAGTAGAATGACTTTAAATCAATAGTTTCGTTGGTTCTTTACCTTGTGTTCACCTATTCTACTAGGGATTTACTACGGGATTTGCATTTTGACCATTTTGACCACCCACGGAGCAAAAAGGCCTTGGTTCCCGAGCCCCGTCTCTTAGGTGACCGTGTTCGAAATTGTTTGATTAGTCCAAGTTTCTCCCTTTTTTGTGGGTTTGAATGGAAGGCGCGCTCCCGACATACCCATTTCCCTACCTTCTACACATTTCCACAAATTAGTTGCAAATTGTTTAAGTTTCTTACTTGGCTGCAAGAATTGCCTACAATACAAGATTTATCCAAAAGGCAAACCAAGTCAAAAAGAGAGAAAAAGAAAGAAAAAAAGAAACGGCACAACAAGTCAAAAACAAAATAGAAAAGAAGAAAAAGAAATGGCATAGCAAATCAAAGAAAAATACAAAAGAAAGATGCCAAAGAAAGTCATTTCACAAAAAAATTCTCACCCCCTCAAAAATAAGCCTTTTACCGACTGTTATCGTGAAGAGCCTACCAAAGGACTGAGTCCCTAGAAAGGATGATAACGGTAATGGTCGGTCTTCCCTCACTTTACAACCATATCCACCTTTTTACTCGGACTAGTTAGGCTATTTTTGAGCATGGGACGACCCTCTTGGCTTATAGCTAAAGGAGGCGGGATTTCACTTTACCTACAGTGTCGACTAACTCTGTGGTTCATCCTTTTTCCATCCTGCCTATCGTCCCGTAGTACGTTCTTAGAAGGTTAGGAGGACCTAGGTAAGTTACCAACGTTTTTATTGCTTTGTTGTCATACTATTAAGATTTTGTCCATTTCGGTTTGTATTATTAGCTTGGGAACATTGTCACTTGCCTTGAATCCTTAACCGGTGCTTCTTTCACCGCTTTGTAGAGGGAAGCGGTATATGTTTCTTCTTGGATGCAACCGATTGTCTGTTTGTTTGTTTGTTTGTTTGTTTATGTGTTTTCGTGTTCGGTTGTATCCACAGTTTTGTCGCAAGACCTCACTTGCCTTGCAGAGAGCACTTTTCCTCTAAGTGTTCTTGCGTGAGTTGAAAGGGCGTAGGGTGCGCTAATACCCACTCGGCTAGTATTTTAGTTCTTATTAGTTTAGTAGTTAGTTCATGCTTACTCGAGGGCGAGTAAGGGTTAAGTGTGGGGAGTTGATAAGTGTATTTTGTAGTGCTTATTCCTTGTGTTTGGACCCGGTTTCTCTTGTGGAATCGCTCTTTGGAGCGGTTTTCGAGGCTACTTATGCTTCTTCTAGCTTGTTTTAGGTTCCTAAGGCCAATATTGGAGAAATGGAACGATTCCGACTCGTTTCCGACACATTTGGAGCCAACGAAGAGAAGCGACGATCACTCGGTAGCTTAAACTCGATCCCGAGCCCTTGGGACCCATTCCCGAGCACCGAGAATCGATAAGAAGCCTATGAAGAGCAAGTAGGGACATATGAGACCATATTCGAAGCCTACAAGACCCATCCCGGTCGGGAACACATCCATCACGACCGGGATGAAGAGACAAGACAAACAGTGCTTTTGGAGCATGATTCCGGCCGGGATCATGACCTTCCCGGTCCGGACCACCCCTTCCCGGTCAGGATGCCCCTCTTCCCGGTCGGGAAGGGCCCAGATCGGGGCTGTCTTCGCTTTTTCCGCCTCCTTTATTCTTGTAACCCTATATATACCCCCTATTGTATTGTTTAAGCACAAACCCTTAGATTAGAGAAACCCTAGACTACTTTAGCTTAGATTAGTGTAGATTAGCTTAATCCCTCTTTAATTACTCCTTAATCTTAGTTTAATCTAGTTAGATTACTCTTGTATTATTGGAATTCTTGAAGAATCTACCAATCTTGACAACATTGGTGGATGTTTTGGGTCTTCTTTTGTGCAAGTGTTCATCTTTTTCATTCCTATCTAGTTGGTATAATCCTTCTTCTCCCTTTACTCTTAATATTTTATTGTTAGTCAAGTTTGAATCTTTATTTATTATTTGTTGTTCATCCTTATTTGTTCTTGGTAATGAATGAGGTTGTTCTTGTGTTTGTTTCTCTTGTTTGTGCTAGTTTTAGTTTAGATATGTGTGAGTAGTTTTCCCCTAGGATTAGTAGGGAGATTGGGTGTGATTAGGGATGATTAGGGTGAGATGAGTGGTACTAGTTGTTGTTTTTGTTGTTTTCTACTTGCCTTGCACTCTACATGTTTGATGAAATGCTTGTGAGACTTGAGATGATCACTCCTTGTTTTTCTTGCCTCTTCTCTTGCATGTTCTTGTTTTGTTGGTAGGTTTGGTCTCCCCATTAGTAGCGAGAGCGTGGTGAGGATGACCCCTAGGCCGTTTAAGTAGCGAGAGCTCGATCGTAACCTAGGCTACGAAAGCATGCTAGTAACCCCTGTTTCCTTCTTTTGATCTCCTTGGCATCCATGAACCCGACCTAGCCCTAGTTTCTTCTTATCGATTTGATTTGCTCTTCATTATCATTAGTTGCTTGTTTTGCCTTTTTATATTTTGTGTTATAGACTTTAGTTTAGTCATTAGTCCATCTTAGCCATCACCCTAGTTAGCCTTGAACCTAGTCTTAGACCGTAGCTCACCTTAGTCCGACTCCCCATCCCTGTGGATCGACCCGACTTACCCTAGCTACCTAGCTTAGGTTCGTTGGTTATTATTTGATCAATAGGATAGACGACAAATCCTTCCCGTCGCTTGTTATGATGGGAATGCTTATATTCGAGTCTGAAATACAAGGTAAAGGAGTGTTGTTAAGTTTATGACACTCATAAGAATTATGTCCATAAAGTTTTTTTATGGAGAGTAAATTCAAACATTTGGTTTTTAAGTTTTGTAGTATGTGTAATCATGCGGATAATGGTCGGCCCAAAGGAAGCCCATTATTTGGCCGAGTACATATACAATTTCGGATGATAAATATGTGATGATTATTCGGTATTTTCATGTGTATACTAAGTCGGTCCAAAGGAAGGCTTAATGTTCGACATGAGTTTATCGTCAATATTTGATCACGATTATTTAATTGTAGTGTCGGTGCTTAGTTAATAATTTATGCCTAACGGTTAAATATTAAATTTGCAAAACACTATACTATACTCTTTGAATTTATTCAAAATATGAAAATATTGTTCTGTTCCTCAAATTGACATTACTGTTCATTATATTTGTTGATGGGGTCAGCCACCTGCTGAGAGTCACCCGTTAGTCAGAGTCCCGGGTTCGATCCAACTCTGAGGAGGCCTGGGCCGGCAACGAGACCAGTGAGGGGGCATCAGGCCGGATCCGTTCGGCCGACTCCCAGGAGCACGCCGTTGGAGAGGACCAGCCCCCTGAACCATGGCCCAACCCTGAGGCCCGACTCCCGATCGGACCGGCCAAGCCCTTGTGCACTCCCTCCAGGAGGTCGCTGACCCCCGGTCGTTCCGACCCCGAGGGTGCTCCCGCGACCCTCCTGGTTCCAGCCTAAGGTAAGGGGCACGTGTGAAGCACGTGCCCTCTTCTCTCTCTCTCTCTCTGTGTGTCTCTCTTATGGAAACATATGAATACCCCTTTATATTCATTCATTAAGGGTAATTAACTTTCTCTCACTAAAATCTCTTTCTAGAAAACGCCACCTTGTTCCTCACGAACAAGGTTCTTTAAGTACATTTCATGGACTGACTTAGGCATCGAAGAGGGTTCCCTCGGACACCCTCGAGGCCCTGTTTGCTCCCTGCGCAGGTACGACGACCCGATCCGCCGGGAAAGTCCGATACTAGAAGAGAAAGAGGTTAGACATGAAGACTAAGCAAGATCCAAGAGTACGATTTTAATTAGATCCAAACCCGATTTGGAGTTGATTATTTCTGAACCGGAATAATTTGGCGCCGTCTGTGGGGATCAAGAGTTAAAATCCTCAAAGATCAAAAGTCACCAAAAGATGCACGAAATCGAAGAGATCAATACGGCTACAGATCCGATGGGGCAGGCCACTGTCCCGCGTTACGGGATGCCTACAACGCCACAGGACATCGCGTCAGTCGCCACCCCTGGGGAGGCGGGCAAGCCACAACTCCTGGTACTCCGAGTAAGGAAGCAAGGGCCGCGAGGGTGCAGGAGGCAGAGCGAGAGGTAAACCTCGAGCTCACTCCAGCTCAAGCCGCGCAGGCCGCTAGTTTCTTTACATGATTGCTCAATAAAGAGGTTACACCGGAGGATCTGGTCGGCGAGCTGGCAACGACCCCTAGGCGTCTTGAGTTTCCAAGCTCAATGCCGACAGGTGGAACTAAACAAACCGTGGCGAGGAAAGCAAAAATAGCTGCCTGGGGGTACGTACAAGCCAAAAGGCGTCTGCAAATCACTCCCTTTGAGCAGGAACCTCCAAAACAAGGTGGGTCGGTGCACACCATTGAGTCCATTGCCTCCGCGGAAAAAGGGATCCTTGTCCTAGGGAATGCAAGAGCGGTTTAAGCAGCGGGTGCACGTTATAACTCCTCTGGGCCCAAAGCGAGCCGGGGTGTTTGATAGAATAACCCCCGCAGAAAAACATCCTTGGACGAAGGGTCTGTCCAAAAGCTAGGATTGGTTCTTGCACGAGAGCGAGGAACCTCTAGGACGGTTTTGGAGCGAGCGCCCGTATTATGCCTAGATAGCTTGACTACCCCTTCATTCTTGCTTTCTCTTGATCATCTCATCACCCTTGAACCCGGTCTAATCCTAGTTCTTTCCTCATTGTTTTCTTCTTCATCTTAGCTATTATTCCTCTAGTTAGTTGAATCTTTTAGCTTTAGTTGTTATACTTAGTTTATTCATAGTCTTAGCTTTATTCCCCTTCATTGTTTTAGTTGTTTAGCTTTGTTGACCTAGTCAAGTCTCTTAGGTGAACCTCTGTCTAGACCGTTTTTCGTCTCCGTGAATCGACCCGACTTACCCTAGCTACCTAGCTTAGGATTAGTTGGTTTTATTTGGTGTCGGGATCCGCGACGAATCCCTGCCATCACAAATACAACACAAAACAAGTCATAAGAGAGCAGAATAAGCCCAGGGTCCGGCTCAGCTAACAGGAGGTCAGGGAGCTTCAGTCTTTGTCAGAGCCTGGAAAAGAATAGTCCCCGGGGCTATCGCAACCCCCACTGTCAAAACCCCAGTCCCACTCATCAGGGATGTCCTTGGGTCATCTGCTCCCTTCTCATCACTTTCCATCATTCCACCTTTCACTGAGCCAACCCCGCCTTCACTATCGTCTGAGGCATGGCTGCTGTCATACCAATCACCACAAAAGTTGGCGAACTTAAGACCCTCAGAATAGTCAGAATCATCCCTCAGCTCCATGGGAGTGTAGGGGGAGGACCAGGAGTTCGGGAGGTCGGGATCAACATTTTCTGGCCTCAGCCAAGGAAAACACCGACGGCAACCCCGGTGGTTGTAGACACCCAGATTTGGACATGGTGTCTGCGGGAGTGCCCAACAAACACCCGATGACGATCGGACTGCAATGCAACACGAGATTGCGATGTTTTAGATAGTTGTTTCTATAAAACGGATAAAATAATTACTCGGAAAGATTAAATTAACATCAAGACAGCCTTAGTCGTGTCATTACGGTCGCGTCGACACTAATTAGAGTCAATTTCGACACCGGGACTCCAAATCGATCCCGAAATATACAAAGTCGAACCTGAGTCAGCACGTCGCGCCAAGCGAACCTCGGGATGCTCATCCGAAGCCCACTCAGCGCAACAGCGCGCTAGGTCAAGGGGAAATCTTAACCCCAAAGCAAGTGAATGATACGCATGTTTTCGGTTTTGGAAAGTTTCAAAATCGTATCTTCAAAATCCTAGGCGCCTCACTCCGAGCGTCCTGATTCTCGTGCACCCAGACCCAGGCGCCTGAGTTCTGGTGCGCCTGGACTTAAGTGTCTCACAGGGCGATTTGAACTACGCGAGCAACTATAAATACCCCCTACGTCATTCATTCGACACAACTTCTCATTCTCTTCTCTCTTTACTCATTACTAGTTTCTTAGCTTGGGCTCGCACTCCGACACCCAAAGCCAACGATCCACTCGATCGTAGTCCTAATAAGTGAAATCGACACTACTCCTCACCTTCGAGCACTCCACTCGATCCCGAGGTGCTTGTGTTCGACTAGCTACTTCGAGTCTAGCAACGGAACTCTGCCGGATTAGCCGCAGAACGAACAAACGGTAACAGAACTCTACCAAAATCACTAGGCGAGCTAGGAGGATCTGCCATTCGAAGTCGAATTATCACTAGGTTGTCGTCTAAACAAACTTTACATTTCTGTACTTTTATTATGCACTACGATAATGTCAAATGTGGACGCTAGGTCCATGGCACGTTATAAACATACGTAACATCCCAACTTCAACTATAAACACTAAAACACCCTAAATACACCCGAGTAGTTTCGAGATCCGTTCTCAACTATCTATGCATCGTGTCCCGTTTAGCGTATACTCCGAGGGTGCAACTCCTCACTACGTGATTTACTTGCATTCGCATTTACAGCTTTCGTATGATTTATTGCTTTTATGACCTTATCGCATGCTAAATCACCTAACACGAAATTCAAAACGTAAACAAGCTAAAACTGAATAAAGCGATGGTCGGGTTCCGTATTAGTCCTGGTGCTCACCTTTTACGGTTCAACGCATCCCTATTAATACCGAGCAGACGCATCTTAAGCAGATTACCAGGTAAGGTATATCACAAGAATGACTAATATCCGTATTATAACGTTAAAACTGATTTGCTAATACGTATAATATTAGTACCCCTTACTCTTCTATGTGCATCTTTTCATGGCATGCTTGTCACGTGAAATCGCATGCAAAGACAAAGCTTACTTTTCTTTAAACAACCGACATAGAGAAGATATAGGGTTAAAACAACGGATGTTACAGTACTTCTGCCACAACAGGGGAACAAAGTTATCAACCCACTGATTTATTAGTAGAGGCCGCTATGTGCGGGCGGGATTGGGTGTCGATGTCTAGTGGACGTTGGCATCCCAATACTTACCCTCACCCCTTACTCAGAATCGACGGTTTCTGGAAGTTCGAAACCATTGGCAATGAGAGTCATTCCAGGCATAGAGTGCTTAAGGGTACAAGTCTTTATCTTTAGGTCCCGTGCCACTCAGCTTTGAGCCGGTTAAGGATCAAAGTTGACTTTAACGGTTTCCGAGTCCCTATAATTGACTCGGTGGCGACTCCACAAATTGGCAACGAGTTCGGTTCACTAAAAAGGTCGCCTTACCAAACATATCGGCCTTTAAACATTTACAACCACGACTTGAACGATTCCAACGGAAACACGGGTGCCTGCACCCGTCTAGTACAAGTCCGAATTGTCATCCGAATCGAGGTCCGAAACATCGCCTCGAACGCGAGATCGGATTGGCCTCGGATCAGGAGGGGGCCGCGTGGGTGGCCGCCACGATGAAACCGGGTCGGTCCCGCGCGAGGCACTGGGCGGTGCGGACGGACGTTCACAGTTTGGCGACTCCGCTGGGGATTGGAAACAAGTTTCCAGCGATGGTGTAACTCGAACGAGGTCGGTGAAGCTCATTTCCTAGTTCCCTGTTATGGTCACTGCAGCTTTTGGCCATAAAAAGCCCACCCTAACCAATATTAGGACCAATCGACCTCTTCGGTGCCAAATCCTATCAAAATTGATAGAAAAACTACCAAAAACACGTAAAACGCACAAGAGGGATGCTAATGCGAGAAGTACTCAAAATATGGCGATAATCACACTCTAAACTCGCAAAACGAGGGAAAAAACGAGTCTAAATGAGGGGGAAAATGGTTTAAATTTAGCACACAACAATTTTCCCACACTAAACCGTTGCTCGTCCTCGAGCAAAGACCCAAAAAGAAATTACAACAACTACTACTAGCTAGACTATGCTAAGCCGATACGGGGCAATTAACGGGCCCGCTCCGTCCCTTCAACTCACATCGAAATACCCATGAGGTAGAGTACTTCCATGCAAGGCAAGTTAGGGCTTGCTCAAAATGATGGATGCGTCTAAACACACAGAAACACATAACACGAAAGAATAGACGCATCCAAAGCAAAAATAAAACACCAAATCCCTCATCGAGACGGCGGGGAAGACACCGATTATTTACCTAAAACAACAATAAATTTCCAAGATAAATCACCCACGTAAACAAGGGCCAAAGCCTAATACTATGACAATTAAGCAATAAAGATGTTGATAACTTAGCCTAGGTCCTCCTAATCTTCTAAAGGGGTACGACGGGGCGTATAACGGAGTGGAAAAAGTGAACCATGGATTTGTTCGACACTGTAGGTAGGTGCAGTCCCGCTCTCTTTGGCTAAGCCAAGAGGGTCGTGCCAAACTCGAATTTCCTAAATTAGCCCAAACAAAAAGGTGGAGTGTTTACAATTATTGGGGTGGATCGACTAATCACCGCTATCTTCCTACCTCAGGACTCGGTCCTCTAGTTGTCACTTCACGACGATGAATCGATCAAAGGTTTTTTTTTTCGAAGGAGATGTTTTTTCGATGATATGATTTCCATTTGAAGCTCCTTTTCTCTCCTTGTTTTTCATGTTTTTGAGCCCTTTTCTCTTGCTTTGGTTTGCCCTTTTTTGGCTTTTTGATGTGGTTCGGAACCAAGCTTGGAGGTTATTTTTGTGTAAACTTATTGTGATGATGTATAGGTGGAGGGAAAATAGGTAATCGAGAACGCGCGCCATTCCCGAATAACCCACAAAAAGGCGGAAAGAATTTGGACTAAAGGTGCAATGGTCATTTAAGCAAGGTCACCTAGAAAACGAGATGCGGGAACCAAGGCCTAACTCCTCCATGGGTGGTCAAGGTGGTCAAATGAAAACCCCGAAGTAAACCTCTAGTAGAAAAGGTGGACTTAAGGTAAAGGATCAACAAATTCATTGATTAAGAGTCATTCTACTAGATTAAGGTCCAAAATCTACAATGGGTTATCTACAATGGAATGTAAATTCTTGTAATAAGTTCGTAATCGTGTTTTCGAAAAGTTTAGTCCTAGACAAAAGCAAAAGGAACACACAAAAAAGAAAAAGCGATAAAAGAAAACACAAGTAAGGTCATGTACTCCATACTCCATCGACATTCAAGCACACAATCAACCACAACACCCAAAATGCTCACTTCGAGAGCCTCCAATGGCAACATCCTAACTCCTTCTACAATAGCGTTCAATAGTAAATAATAAAGAAGGAAGGAAGTTACCAAGCGAAGTGCTTTCATAATCTCTTCAATTCCCGCTATTAAGGTGGTGGTTACCTGTAAGAGTAGAGAACAAGACCATACACGGGACACAAAAACATAACGAGAAACAAGAAAAGAAAAGAGAAAGAAAAGAATAATGTTTTTTATTTTTCAAATTTTTATGGTTTTTGAAAAGGTTTTTGTAAAATAAAAGATAGTAGATCCCTCCCCCACACTAAAACTGTACATTGTCCTCAACGGACAAGTAGGGGAAGATCAAAAAAGACGGAAAAGAAAAATCTTTTTGGATTTTTATGATTTTTCAAATGTTTTTGGATTTTTCAAAATTTTTGAGAAAAGAAAAAAGAAAAAGAAAATAAAGAAAGCGATAAAATAGTGGCGGGCCTAGGTGCAATCACATCACCTAGACCTTAGCGAAGTGGCTAAGAAAATGAAAATAAAATAAATGGAAAGAAAAGAAAATTAAAACTAAAGGGTGAAAAATTGGGCGTAGGTGTAGTCACGTCACCTAGACCGGATTAATTTTTTTTTTGAGAAAATAAGTAAAATTTGGATTTTTCAAAAAGGTCAATGGCGTAATCACGTCGCCTGAAGACTGGGAGCAAAACCAAGGCCGCTTCGGCCACAAAAAATCGATGGGACAGTGGGACAACTTGCAATTTAGTTCGAGGTAAAACAATCACAATGATAATAAATGAAAATGATGAAACAAGGAACAAAGAGCGAATTCAATTCAAAGACATGCAATTAAAGATGACTAAAGACTCACCGACCTAATCCACACACATACACAACACACACATTACCGATCGACTCTGGAGGATCGTTTAATTTGGGTAATTGTTCGACGCGAAAGAAACCGTCGGAGACCCGGGAAAGGGTTGTATGTCCTCGGTGGGTTCTAACTCACAAAGGTCGTAGATCGTACGACCCTCGGGTAATGTGTAGTGCACATACTCCCAAACTTCCATTCCCCCCGATTCGTTCAGTCGGAATTCACCGGGGCCTAAGGGTAGGTCCCAATTGTGGCAATTATAAATATTGGTTCGGTGTGTGTTGGGGACTACTAAAGCACGGTCATGGCAAATGGAGACGAGGCGATGATAGGGTACATTAAAGAACCAAGTCGGAAGATAGGCCTCGTCAAGCCAGACTCGATTGTCTAGTGGGATAAGGTGGTTGGTTGCATAACCCAAGTTTTTCGCGATTAAGGTCACAAGACCTCCACAGTCTACAAAGGGGCGTTGGGCAACAGTTATACGGTGAAAATGCAACGCTACAACAAGTGGAAGGTCTAAGGGGTTGGGGTTACCAAGTAAGGAGTCAGAAATCAATTGCAAGACGCACACATCAAGATTAATAATATTATCGGTAGATGGTATCAAGCAGTGGGAGAGTATCTCGGAGAAATAACGAATAGCGGGGTTACGGATTTCAGAGGTAAAGTTCGATTCAGGTTCGAAAACTTGTTGGCCACGTGCTATGCACCTCCAAAGGTCTCTTCTAGACGCCCTAGCTTGTAAATCACTCAAAGGTTCACTAAGTCTGGTACCCGATGAGGGTAAGCCTAAAGCTAAGCCAAACTCGGAAATAGTCAAACAATGGGTTCTACCGAATAATCTAAATTTAATCATTCTTGGTGTGGTCGGGTTATCGATAGTAAAGGTTCCTAGGAACTTACATGTAAGGCCTTTATATGTAGAAGCCGCAAAACTAAGAAGTCCGCTAGTTCCGGTCCTAGATGATAACTCTCTAATATCGTCCTCTATTCCTAAAATTTCCATTGTGAACGGACAGGGCCACCTTGTTCTCTGAAAGGTCATTTCAGAGAAGGTTTGAGCTAAGGGTGTATTAGGATAAGGTAAAAGTTTAGGCTTATGAGACTTACAAGAAGTAGAACGTTTAGAAGGTTTAGAAGTCGAAGCCATACCTTGTTTTCGAGCGGCTCGTTGAGCTCTTGTCTCCATAATAATAATTTGCAAGAAAAATCCCAAAAACTTCTTCTCCTTCTTCAATAACCCAAAATTATAATCACCAAGTTGAAATGGAATTATGAATGGAGGTTTGAATGTGGTTGGGGTGTATGGAAGGTGGTTTGATGTTTTTATGAAGGGTGAAAATGTGGAGTGAATTTTGGTGATATAAATAAAGGTGGTTGAGGAGGGAAAGTGAAAGTTTTAAAGTGGGTGGTAAAATTTTGGTGTAAAAATTTTGGAGGGAAAGTTATGTGTGATAAATGTGAAGGAGGGAATTGAAATTGTAGTGAGGAAATAGGGTATAGGTGATCCGTTCAAGCTCATGCCGCCGAGTGAAATTTCACCTGGTCAAGCACCATCGAGTGAAATTTCACCCGACGGTATTTCGTCATGAAAATCAATTTTGCCAACATTTTTCCACCGGGCGAAATTTCGCCCGGTGGTGTCTTCGTCGATTCCGGCAAATCTGGCAACTTTTTCGTAGGGTGAAATTTCGCCCGACGGTCTTGTTTTCTTCGTTTTTCTGCCTTGTCATTCTATGGCTCTTCAATAATCACCTAAAGATTCAAATATTGACTCGACTCACATTACATAATCAGTATCTCCCACAAACATGCTTGTGGTCTTCAAATAAGCTCCATAACTCCTCCAAAGGCGTGATCTTCACCTAAATAAATGCTCCATGGCAAAATCCAAGTTCAACAATTCTTCTTAAGCTAACAAAGCTAACAAAACTCAAGGAAATATGATACATATATACAAGGTGGTTGTTGAGGATACCACCAAACCTACTTCAATTTGGGAGGGGGTTAAACAACGCCCCCAATGGGAGCTCACAAAACTTCACGGTAGCAAAGGTCTCACGAACGTGACTGGGATGATAAATCTTCACACGTTGCCCGTTAAGCATAAATTTCCCGGTTTCCGGGCTAGATATCTCTATTGATCCATATGGTTGTATCTTGGTCACTTCGAATGGACTCGACCATTTTGATTTCAACTTACCGGGGGAAGAGCTTAAAGCGAGAGTTGAAGAGTAATACCTTATCACCAACGGAGAAGTCCTTACAAAGTATTCGAGAATCGTGCCATTAGCGAGTTCGTTCCTTGTAAATCTTCGAATTTTCGTAGGCTTCAAGTCTTAATTCTTCCAATTCTTGTAGTTGGAAAAGGCGATTATCTACTACAACACTCTCATCGAAGTTTAGTTCTTTGATCACCCATTCGGATTTGTGTTCTATTCCACCGGTAAGTGAAAAGCTTTACCATACACAAGATGATAAGGAGTGGTTCCAATCGGTGCTTTGTAAGCCGTTCTCAATGCCCAAAAGGCGACATTTAACTTCAATGACCAATTCTTCAGTGTGTATTTACAACTTTCTCTAAAATTCCCTTGATTTGACGGTTGGAGATCTCGGCTTGCCCATTTGATTGAGGGTGGTAGGCTAGGGACATCTTGTGAGTGATACCATATTTCCTAAGAAGGTGTTCAAAGGTATCTTTCCTAAAATGAGAGCCTCCATCACTAATTATAGCTCTAGGCATACCGAATCTTGGGAAAATTACATTCTTGAAAAGCTTGAGTACAACCTTGGAGTCATTGGTGGGGGAAGCTACGGCCTCAATCCATTTTGAGACATAATCAACCGCGACTAAAATGTATTTGTTACCAAAAGAGGATGTGAACGGACCCATGAAATCAATGCCCAAACATCGAACAATTCAATTTCTAAGATGGGTTGAAGGGGCATCTCATTTCTTCTTGCAATATTCCCACTTCTTTGACAAGCATCGCATGTGAGAATTATAGCTCGAATGTTCTTGAACATGTAAAGCCACCAAAACTCGCTTTGGAGAACCTTGGCAATTGTCTTTTGGTTGGCCAAGTGTCCACCATAAAATGTCGAGTGAAGGTGCTTTACAATATTATATCCTTCATCGGCCGTAACACATCGTCGGTATATACATCTACACAACGGCGGAATAAATAAGGCTCGTCCCAATAATAGCGTCGGGCTTCATAACGTAGTTTCTTCCTCTCTTGCTTGGAATAATCGTCCGGAATAAATTGAGATTCTATGAAATTGACGATATCGGCATACCAAGGTGTAATAGTTTCAACGGCCATCAAGGCCTCATCTCTCATAGCTTCATTGATGGGTATACCATCTTCTTCATTGCTTCCTTTACTAACCGTTAGTCTACTAAGATGATCCGCTACCAAGTTCTCCGATCCGGCTTTGTCTTTAATCTCAATATCAAATTCTTGTAGAAGGAGGACCCACCGAAAGAGTCGGGACTTGGTCTCCTTCTTAGACACGATGTATCGAATCGCCGCATGCTCGGTATGAATAATAACTTTGGAGCCGGTAACATAATTTCGGAATATCTCCATGGCATAGACAACGACAAGCATCTCTTTTTCGGTTGTTGTATACCTCGATTGGGCTTCATCTAGGGTTTTGCTTGCATAGTATATTACATGTAGCTTCTTATCCACCCGTTGTCCTAGAACGGCACCAACGGCAAAATCGGAAGCATCGCACATGATCTCAAATGGAAGATTCCAATCGGGAGCTTTGATAATTGGAGTGTTATTGAGAGCGGTCTTTATCCTGCAAAAGGCCTCAAGACACGAGTCATCGAAAACAAAAGGTGCATCTTTCATAATCAAAGAAGTTAAAGGCTTGGCAATCTTGGAAAAGTCTTTAATAAATCGTCTATAAAAACCGGCGTGACCTAGAAAACTCCTCACCCCTTTAACATTTGTGGGTGGTGGCAAGTTCTCGATCAAGGAGACTTTAGCCTTATCAACTTCGACTCCTCTATTAGAAACAATATGACCTAGGACAAACCTTGTTCAACCATGAAATGACATTTTTCCCAATTTAAAACAAGTCTATACTCTTCACATCGAGCTAACACTTGATCTAGATTTTCAAGACAAGAATCAAAAGATGTACCATGGACACTAAAGTCATCCATAAAAACTTCCATAGTTTTTTCAATAAAATCGGAAAACATAGCCATCATACATCTTTGAAATGTTCCCGGTGCATTACACAATCCAAATGGCATCCTTCTATAAGCGTAGGTGCCATAGGGACATGTGAAAGTGGTCTTCTCTTGGTTATCGGGATGAATGGGAATTTGAAGAAATCCGGAATGACCATCAAGGAAACAGAAATAAGAATGATGCGCCAATCTTTCAAGCATTTGATCAATAAAGGGAAGGGGGAAATGGTATTTTATGGTGGCCGTGTTCAATTTTCGATAGTCTATAAACATGCGCCAACCGGTAATGGTCCTAGTAGAAATAGACTCACCCTTTTCTCCTTTGACAACCGTCATTCCTCCCTTTTTCGGGACAACTTGCACTGGGCTAACCCATTTACTTCCGGTTATTGGGTATATAATGTTAGCCTCATAGAACTTGAGGACTTTCTTCATGACAACCTCTTTCATGGTGGGGTTCAACCTACGTTGACCCTCAATCGAAGGACGGTGGTCATCATCAAGGATGATCCTATGCATACAAACATTCGGGCTTATGCCTTGGAGGTCGGCAATGCTATACCCGATGACCTTTTTATGCTTTCTCAAAACAATCAAAAGTTTTTCCAATTGAGTACCATCAAGTGTGGCATTGACGATAACAGGATAATTAGTTCCTTCAAGAAAAGCATATTTGAGGGAAGAGGGGAGTGGTTTAAGTTCAAGATTAGGAGGAGAAGATACCATACTCTTACCCACCGGTAGTGGTTCTATCTTATCTTCATGCAAGCATTCATCTTCAAAAGGTGGAGAGTCAAATGGTTCATCTTCTTGCTTATCATCATCTATCAAGCTATACTCAACCAAACTATCAATAACTTCAATGGAATGCATTTGTTCAATCATTGGTTGTTTAAGAGCTTGAGAAAGGGAAAACTCTACCGACTCGTTCCCTATGTTAAAAGACAACTTACCATTCTTAATATCAACTATAGTACCTCCGGTAGCCATAAAAGGTCGACCTAAAATAATGGGGGTAATAGTGTCTTCGGGCATATCCATGACAACAAAGTCGGAGGGATGAAAAACTTACCAACTTGAACGGGTACATCCTCAAGTATCCCAAGTGGGTACTTGACGGACCTATCCGTAAGTTGAATTAACATGCTAGTGGGTCTCATCTCCCCCACACTAAGTCTCTTAGCAATAGAATAGGGTAATAAACTAACAGTAGCCCCTAGGTCACACAAATCTTGATTAACAACAACATTCCCAACCCAACAAGGGATGGAAAAGCTACCGGGATCCTCTAGTTTCTTTGGTATTTGATTCATGAGAATGACACTACATTGTGCCGTGAGAGAGACACATTCTTTATCCTCTATTGTTCTCTTTTTAGTCAAGACATCTTTAAAAAACTTAGAATAGAGGGGCATTTGAGAAATTACCTCGGTGAAGGGTAAAGCTACCTCTACTTTCTTTAACATATCCACAAAACGGCTAAATTGAACATTCTCTTTATGTGGCTTATCTTGTTCGGGAAAAGGCAATGGAGGGACAAAAGCGGGAGGCGGTGGAACATTGGATTCTTCTTCTTCTTCGGCTAATCGCTCTGCCTCTTTTCTTTTTGCTTCTTCCACTTCCATTTGCTCTTTCTTCTTTCTTTGTTCTCTTTGTTCATTCTCTGCATTTTGGAGAATATCAAAATCCGCTTGTATTCCCCGGTTTTTTTGGAGGAAGTGAGAGATGTGTAGACACCCAGATTTGGACCTGGTGGCTGCAGAAGTGCCCAACAAACTCCCGATGACAATAGGGCTGCAACGCGACGCAGGTTCGCGATGTTGTAGGTAGTTTTTCTAAAGAACGGATGAAATAATTACTCGGAAAAATTAAAACTAACATGATGGCAGCCTTAGTCGTGTCGTTACCGTCGCATAGACACTAATTAGAGTCAATTCCGACACCGGGACCCCGAGTCGGTTCCGAAACTCGAACCGAGTCAGCACTGTGCCAAGCGAACCTCGGGACGCACACCCGAGGCCTACTAAACCCACGGCGCTAGGTCAAGCTGCGGGAATTCTTAGGCTCCAAGCTAAGTATCACGCTCCTCCCTTTCGGTTTTGGAAAGTATCAAAATCGTATCTTCAAAATCTCGACTGTAACACCCGCTATTTTTCCTAGCATATTTACTCTTTTCGTTGGGACTCTGTCTTAACTCTGTCACTTTTCGGCCTCATATTTCATCATTTTACTAAGCTCTATTTTAATGTTTGAGTTTAATGATATTTATTTATATTTTAAAGATTTTTATTCTATTAAATCCATTTATTTAGTTTTCTTCGTAAACTAATTAATTTTCCGCGAAGAATTCTATTTCTCTTCGAATTGACGTTTTTAAGCTCGGATTTAAGTCATTCCTTTTCCTAAAAATGTTTAAATACATTTATCTAATATTTTCAACTAGTAAATATTTTTATTTACAAAAATTTAGTCGTTAATGATTTTATTACAAAGTTTCGCGATTAATTATTTTCTTACGCGAGGTTTACTCGAATTACTTTGAAATGCTTTTTACTATTTTACGATTATACTTTTTATCAACTTATAAATAATTTGAGGCCATTTTCTCACTTTTTGGACCGACTAAGCCTCTGGTCAGGAATTTTATTACGTTTTATTAATACGTTTCATTTTATCACGTTAAACCGTAAACGTATGATTATTTTTCTTCCATTTATTCCTTGCATTATTGTCAAACCTTTCATCCTCCCTTGCTTGTTCATTTTGGCTGGCCATATGTGGTAGAGTAGCATTGTTTTCATCAAATTTTAATAGCATTCAAGCTTAGGAAAAAAAAAACCATCCATTTCCTAACATTCATTCTTACAATTAAACATCAAAAAAATCCTTTCTTTCTTCTCATTTGGCCATGACTCCAGCAGTCTCTCAAGGCTAATTCTTGCTTCAAATCGAGTCATAATCGTATCGTTTTCATCGTCAAATTAATCGTTATTCCGATCCTTCCGTTAAGGTAATAAGCGATGTGGTTTTTGATCGTTATTCACCTTGATTTTCTTAGTTTTTCTCATGGTATTTTTCTGCCATGATTTTCATGTATGGTAGGATTTGTGGATGATCCCGAGGCCGACGAGTATATTATCGTTTCCGATTTGGACTAAAGGTAACGTCGATGTTACTCGGTATTTCATGATTTTAATTGTGTATTTGCATGTATAATTTTTATATTTCATTTTTGACAATATATGTATGTCATATAATCTGGAAAATTTTTAAAAGTTGAAAATTTGCATGTTTCGATATTTTTATCGCTTTTACGAGATTAACGATTAAATTGTCATATTAATTTGTAAAATCATAATATTCGGCCTAAACATGTAATATATGTTTATATTCTGTAAAATTTATATTTTTGATGATTTATAATAATTTAGGATTTTTATGATATTTTAAATATCGATTATTGAATTATTACCGTTTTCGGACAAAAACGATTAAAAGCCGATTTTTAGTTCTAGTACCTAAACATTTTATTTTAATCTGATTTTTGACGTGGTGAAACTTTCTGGTGAAATAGAATTTTATGAATTATTTCATAAGTTTTCGGAATTGTTAAGTGGATGAATTAATTAATCACTTTAAATCATCGTTTATCGTTAAAACTGTGTTTGTTGTTTAAATTCTCGATTTCTGGTCTTTGGTTTAAATCTGGAAAAATTATGATTCTGATGATTTCATAATAAAATGTATTTTTATGATTTTTAGTGCCTTAATAAAATGTTAGGAACGATAGGTTTATTAATGAAATCGTTAATTGCGAAAACGGGTTTAAATGACGTTTTTGTTGAAATTTGTTGAATCTGGAATTTTGGAAAAATCTGGAAAAATTTATGTTCCGGTTACGGAAACAATTTGCCCGGTCTAGGATCCGGACAGTATAATTGATTTAACGGTAAACAACTAATTGCTTAATTCCCTTGGTCTCCCCTTCTCCTTACTCCTTGAATCAGACTTTCCCGGCGGAAAACGGCCTGCTCCCTGCACAATGAACGCACAGGGCCTCGGAGGTTGTCCGAGGAAACCCTCTCCGATGCCTAAGTCAGTCTGTGAAATGCCTTTACGAACCTAGCTCGTGAGGAACTAGGCGGCGTTTTAGGAGTAAAAGTCTAGAGAGAGAAAATCGAACCCCCCTCATGTGGGAAATGGGGAGGTATTTATACCTTCCCACAAGAGAGAGAAGAGAAAGAGGAATGGTTGGGTAGAGAAGTGACAAGTGGCGGCTTCTCATCCACCCATTCCCAATTACCTTAGGCAAAATGACGAGAGGGCCCTTGGGAGTCCCGACCCTGCTGGCCAGGGGTTCTCCCAGGGCAGACGGTCTCCAGGCAGGGGGCTGCCGAGCTCCGACAGGCTGGGTTGGCCCGTGCTCTCAGCGGCTGACGGCCAACCTTTAATGTTTCGTGCTTTGCCCCAGGTCCCTGCTGGGGGCTAGTCTTCTGACTCCCCGGCAGGATCCGTCTTGGGGCCTGCCTAGCAGGCGGTTGATTGACAGGCGGCCCACCCCAATCAATTGGCCTTCGTCAGTAGGGGGAAGCGAGGCTTCTCCTCTGCTGGCGACTCTTGCTTGGAGGGGGGTTGACTTCCATGTCTGTTGCGGCATTTAATGCTTCGCGCCTTCCCAATGGAACTTTGTACTGCTCTTGTCAGGAATGCAAAGAGGCGAGAGCACTTTTGTAATGATTGCCCTTTTCTTCTGGGCGGATTTTGGGGAACCGTGAAGAGTTCCTGATTGGTGGCTCCTCTCCCAGGGTGGTTGGAGCGTTCATTAATGCGGTGTTTTCCTTGGTATAAAATCCTTAGCTTCCTTGATCATTTGTGCTTCATTCCACCTTCAATCTTTCCATTTTCCACATTTTAAGCATGACTTGGATCAAGAAAAGTGTAGTTCGCCGCGGAGTCAAACATGTTTCCTTCCTCTTCAGAGGGTTTTGGAGGCTCAGATATGCGCGGACCGCTTATTTAGCTGTTCGCCGGAGTCGCCGTTCACGGCTTCGCCTTCGCCGGAGGGGTCGGAAGGCCTCCATTAGGATGGGCAAACGCCCTAGGAGGTCCTCTCCTCCTGCTGCGCCTAGGTTTAGGCGTTGCTCCCAGGGAGGGGGCTGTTATGATAGGGGGTGTCATGAGTGTTTTCCATGGCTGCACCCTGAACAATTCGGCCTCAACTCTGACACCGATTCCTCCCTGGAGTCGGGTCCTTCTTCGCCTGTAAAGAAGACAGGCTTTCGCACTTGCGACGAGTCCCGAGCTGTCCCTTTTGGAAGGGACTGGGAAGACAGCAGCCATGACTCTGACGACAGCGAAGGTCTTGGCTGTCTGAGCGACAGGGACGAAGACGGGGCTTCAGATGACCCCTTTCAGGGTTCCCCAAGTTGGGACTGGGGTTCGGCTCTCGGGAGTCCAGGCAGTCCTGGAGATTATTCCCCAGATTTGGGGGACGACTAGGCCTGCGTGGCAGGGCCTTTGATTTCTGTCAGGCTGGAACTTTTCGAGCCTTATGTAATTTTCTTTCATGCCCGTCCCACGATGTATCTTTCCCTTGCGGGGTTTTCAATGAAATGAATGTTTTGCGTATTTTTAATATGAGTTTTTTTTTTTTTTTTTTTTTTTTTTTTTTTTTTTTGAATGAGGTCGTTGATTGACCTTTCTCTCTGACGTTTCTGTTTACCGAGGCTCTTCTTGAAAAAGGTGAGCAGTTGGTGTTCAGTATGTGACACGTGGATGGTCTTCGAAGGTTCTGTCAGGGATTCCGCCTTTCAAACTTCTTTGGGTTTTTATATAAACCCTTTTCTCCCTTCATTCTCCTCTTTTTACTCTCCTTGATACCTTTACTCCCCATAACACTTCTTGAATCTCCTTCATTGACCGAGCGTTTTCTCTTTGAGGAGCAAGGACCACTTCTTGTCGCCGTCTCTGACAACTTCACCGGCGTTTTTTAGGTTAGAATTTTTCGAATCTTTCGCTTCTTTTCTTCCCTTCTATAGCCTAAATGTCGCGAGCCCACCCCCTTTCCTTTGATTCTTTGCTTGGAAGAACTGGCGGCGGCGACGGTGGTCGTCGTGACGTTGCCTCTTCCTCCGGGGTTGGCCCCAGGGAGGAAGACGATCACAGGGGAGAGGGTGCTGAGTCACCCGACCCAGCTCCCTTCGATGTGATTGATTCTGATGACGAAGCCCTGGAGGTGGATCCTGCCAGGGTGGCCGGTCCTCTCGTCCGCAGGGAGAGAGGGAGGACCTATTTTCTGGACAAAGAAAAATACGCGATTCCCTTACAGACCTATCCCGAGGCTAAGAATAGGGACCTGATCTTGGAATGTAACGCGGCTGAGGCCATCGAGCAGTTTTATAATTTTGGGGAGGGGTACACAGTGGTGATCCCTGGGGAAAAAGACACAGTATGCTGTCCCCCAGAAGGGTGTGTAGCTGTCTTCCATAAGGCCCTAGAATTCGGCCTGCGATTCCCGTTACATCCTTTCCTGGAGGAAACTTTCAGGAGGATGAACGTCGCCATCGCTCAGTTAACTGCAACGACCATTAGGGCATTAGTGGCCTATACTTGGACCTGCCTGTTCCATGGCGAGGGACCTTACATCGACGCCCTTCGCTTTATGGTTGGCCTCCAAATGGTGTCTTCATCTGGGGGGGATGGCTCCCCCGGCTACTGGTCTCTGCTGAGACAGAAAAAATACGCCTTGGTCTGGCCGGCCATGAGCAGTCTCAAAGACTGGAAAAACAATTTCATATATGTCCATAGTGCGTCGGGGTGGAAAATTCCTAGACATTTTAGGAATCATGTCCATACCCGCATGGAGACGCGTGAGGAGTATCATCCTCGTGTTGGGGGGAAGGCTCTGGAAGTCAGGCTGAGCGATAAGGAGAAGATTTTGATAAAAAAGTTTGAGATCGTGACGGATAAACATGGGAACTTTTGCCCTGTTTTCTGGCTCCCTCATGCGGAGCTCATTACGACTGACGAGTACCTGCTTCCCATGGGCCTGATTCGTGGCCTTGAAGGTAGTTCTAGGGTTTTCTTGTTGTCACGATTTTCCAGGGATTTTATTTCTCCCTGCTTTTTAAATGACCGCCTTTCCTTTTCTGCAGACTCCTACTCTTGGACCTGGACCAAGAAGCAGGTCAGAAGGTTAGGCTTGAGCGAGGAATTGCACGTTCTTTCAAGGCGTCCTTCTCTTCCACCAAATTTCAGAAAAGGAAGCAAGGCCCTCATGAAGCTTGTGAAGGATTTTGCCGCTGGTCGAAGATTACCTCTCCCCCCCCGGCTGCCTTCGTCGAAGCCGGCGACTCCTACTCCCAGCGTTCAAGAGCAGGGGGAAGCGGAGGTCACTTCAGGAGCTACTCCTTCCCCTGGTCAAAAGCAGGGTGCTTCTCCGGCTGGCCCTCGGATCTCGCAGGGAACGCAGCCCGGTGATTCCGAGGGGACGGGGGAGAGCGTTCCCTTGGAAACAAGGAGGAAAAGGGAGAGGGAGCCTCCTAGTGCTGATGTGGTCGATTTGGAGGCGGACGTTTCTACCCCTGATGCGAAACGCCCTGCTCGTGAGCCCTCTAGCATTCCCTTCCCAGAGGAAAATGTAGAGTTCCACTACACGGCTGGGGATAGCGTGGACGTTTCGGGCCTACTTTCTGACTCTGGGGCTGTCTTGGCCGACCGCCTCACAAAGATGGTGACTTCTACTTCTCATCAGGTGCTGCAATATATTCAGCGTACCTCTAAGGTCATGTTGGCATCTGCGGAACTGGCAGCTCTCAGCCGCCTGAGTGATGAGGAGCTAATAGTTACCCCTGGGGCTCCTCCTCCCGACCGCCTGGCCATGATAGAGAGGGACGTTTCCTTGATAAGCTCCTTGAAAGACAAAATGACAAGGCTAGAGGGGGAGCTGGAAGAGGCCAAGAAGCAGGGGGAAATGGCGGTGAAGGAGGTTTCCAAGTTAGAGGCCGAACTGAAGGAGAGCCGGCAATTGTTGGATCGTGCTAACATTTCTCTGGCCGAGATGGGACATTTGAAGGGGAGGGTGACGGTCCTGGAGGAGCAGCTGTCGCAGGCAAAGTCGTCTTTTGACCAGGCCAAGGGGGAATGGGCGAAAGAGAAAGAGACCCTGGCTGCGGAGACGGAGGAAACGGTGGGTGCCAGCTTTGTGAGCGGCGCCAATTCCTCTCTGGAATTGGTTATGGAGGTGATAGGGGAGATGTTCCCTACCTTTGACGAGGACACTTTCCGGAGCCTCTATTCCGCCAAGGACGAAGCCCGAGTGACCAGGCAGCCTGAAGCAGACGCCAACGCTCGCCAGGATGCTGCGTGACGCCCCTTTTATGAAAGTTTTTTTATTTTCTTGTGCTGAATCAGTGTTCATGGTTATTCTGTAATATTTTGCTACTTGGTTTCCATTTTCAACTTTGTAAAGACCTTTCTACCCTTCATGGGTTTTGTTTTGTGGGATATTCTTCTATGGGTTGTTTTTAAAACTCGGGGATCCTTTTCTTGTTTGTTTGATCGCGCCTGTCATGGCCTGTCCCTGGCTTTTGTTCAAAGTCCAGGAGACTGGCCCTCTGCTTGCCCAGAGGTGAGCAGAGTGGCTTTTGCGTTTTTTATACAAGGTTGGGAGGCCTGCCCCCAGTCCTTGTTAGCTTGGCCTACCCCTGGCTTTTCGTTCAAAGTCCAGGGGGCCTGCCCCCGGCTTGCCCAGAGGTGAGCAGGGTAGCTCTTTGTGTTTTTTATACAAGGTTGGGGGGCCTGCCCCCAGTCCTTGTTAGTTTGGCCTACCCCTGGCTTTTCGTTCAAAGTCCAGGGGGCCTGCCCCCTGCCTGCCCAGAGGTGAGCATGGTAGCTCTTTGTGTTTTTTATACAAGGTTGGGGGGCCTGCCCCCAGTCCTTGTTAGTTTGGCCTACCCCTGGCTTTTCGTTCAAAGTCCAAGGGGCCTGCCCCCTGCCTGCCCAGAGGTGAGCAGGGTGGCTCTTTGTGTTTTTTTTATACAAGGTTGGGGGGCCTGCCCCCAGTCCTTGTTAGCTTGGCCTGTCCCTGGCTTTTCGTTCAAAGTCCAGGGGGCCTGCAGGGCAGCCTCTGATTTGCGTTGGGGGGTTCGTTTTACCCAATTCTGGCAACAGGGGGGCCTCCCCCTATTGCCCCCTGCTCGTTTGTGTGTGAAAGACGCGAGTGTGAACAGGCAACGAGTATAAATCTGTATCTTCGCATTTCTCTTAAAATTCTTTTTGACATTGGGGTGGTCGGAGCCGTCGACATTTCTGATCGTCCTCCGCCTTTTTACTCTAGTAAAAGTGAAAACTTTCTACATTCTTGTTCAGACGTAATATTTCTTTAGTGTATCTGCGTTCCAGTGAGCGCTTAGCTCTTGTCCTTCCAGATTGGCTATCCTGTACGTGCCTGGCCCCAAAACCTGAGTTATTTGGTATGGGCCCTCCCAATTGGCACTCAGCTTTCCATGCTCTCTTGACTTCCCAATCGCCTGTGTCTTTCTCAGAACCAACTCGCCCATCTGAAAACTCCTCTGACGGACCTTGCTGTTGAAATTTTTCCTCATTCGCTGCTGGTAGGCCGCGATGTTGGTACTGGCTTCCTCCCTTAGTTCATTCACCAGGTCTAAGGCTTCAACCATAGCAGCTTCGTTTTCAGCTTGGTCATACTGCAGGGAGCGCAGAGAGGGGATTCTTGTCTCAATTGGCAATAAAGCCTCTGCTCCATATACCAGGCCAAATGGGGTCTGGCCTGTAGACTCCTTTCTGGTAGTTCGGATGGACCAGAGTATGCTGGGGAGTTCATCAGCCCACCTACCTTTGCAGTCATCCACCATTTTCTTCAGGCCGTTCAGAATTTGTTTGTTGGCTGCTTCCGCCTGTCCATTGGTTTGAGGATGGCAGACGGCTGAGTAGGCGACTGAGATGTTGTGGCTTTCCAGCCAGTTCCTTAGTGGGTCATTATCGAACTGCCTGCCGTGGTCAAATACCAGCATCTTTGGTACACCGAACCGGGTGATGACATTTCGCCAGATCACCTTCCTGACCGCCGGCTCAGTGATGTTAGGCACTGCTTCAGCCTCCACCCATTTGGTGAAGTAGTCTATGGCGACAATTAAGAATTTTCTGCCCCCTGTGGCCACCGTGAAGGGTCCTAGGATGTCCATCCCCCATTGAGCAAAGGGGATGGGAGATAGGATTGGCCTGAGCTCCTGAGCCGGGGCATGGATCGATGGGGCAAAGAGTTGGCATTTTCTGCATTTCTGGGTCAGGCTCTTGGCATCTGCCAGCATGGTAGGCCAGTAGTAGCTTGCCCTGAGGGCCTTGTGGGCCAGCGACCTCCCGCCAATGTGATGTCCACAAATCCCTGAGTGGATATCATCCAATACCTCAGCGGCCTGATCCGCCCGTAGGCATTTAAGCAGGGGATAAGTAAAAGATTTTTTGTAGAGTTCTCCATTAATGAGTATGAACCAGGCTGCTTTAGCCTGTACCTTCCTCTTTTGTAATGAGTCTGAGGGTAAGATACCGTGCCTCTTGTACTGGACGAAAGGGGTCATCCAGCTTTCCAGCTCTTCTTCCACGACATTAATCGTTTGACAGGGATCAGTAGACTTCTCGTGTAAGACGTCAACCCATACTGATCTCCGGATGTCCTGCAGACTGGAGCTTGCCAGCTTTGACAGGGCATCTGCTCTGTTGTTCTGGGATCGGGGAATTTGTTTGACCTCATATGATTTTAGGCCGGACAATTCTCCCTTTACCATCTCTAGGTATGCGGCCATTGCTTGGTCTCTTGCTTCGTATTCTCCATTAATCTGGTTGGCGATGAGTTGGGAATCTGTCGCCAAGACAATTCGTTCTGCCCCTGCGGCTTTAGCTAACCTGACGCCTGCGAGTACTGCTTCGTACTCTGCTTCATTGTTTGATGCTGGGAAAACGAATCTGAGAGCATGCTCAAAGTCGGTCCCTTCTGGGCTGATCAGTACAACGCCTGCGCCTGCGCCGTTGGCCGTCGAGGACCCGTCAGTATACACGACCCATTCCTGGGCGGGGGCTTCCTCTTCCCCTGAATGGGAGCACTCAGCCAAAAAGTCTGCCAAAGCTTGGGCTTTGATGGCTGTTCTCGGCTGGTAAGATATACCTAGCCCACTTAGCTCAATTGCCCATTTCAACAATCTCCCTGATTTTTCGAATTTTTCCAACACCTTTTCCAGGGGTTGGTCGGTGAGGACTGTGACTGGATGCGCGTCAAAGTAAGGTCTGAGCTTCCTGGCTGCAATTATGACCGCGTAGGCGGCTTTTTCAACCATCGGATAATTCTTCTCAGCTGCCCCCAGCGCATGACTCACAAAGTATATAGGTTGCTGGGTGCCTGCCTCTTCTCGTAGGATGACTGCGCTGACAGTTATATTGGTTACTGCAATGTAGAGAAAAAATTTCTCTCCTGCTACTAGTCTTGCCAGGGTAGGGAGCCTCTTAAGATGGTCCTTCAGTTGCTCGAAGGCCTCTTTCTGCTCGTTTTCCCATTTGAACTGTTTGTTTCCTTTTAGTACTTTGAAAAAAGGAGTGGCTCTGTCTGCTGATCGGGCAACGAATCGGGCCAAGGCGGCCATTCGACCCGTCAGGCGCTGGATGTCTCTGATGGTCTTGGGTTCAGGGAGGTCTAGAACTGCCTGAATTTTTTCAGGGTTGGCATCTATACCCCGAGAACTGACCAAGAACCCTAGGAATTTTCCGGAGCGGACTCCAAACGTGCACTTTTTCGGATTTAATTTCATTTTGTAAGCACGCAGAGAACTGAAGGTTTCCTGTAAGTCTGTCAGGTGTTCCCTGTCTTCCCTGCTTTTTACGATGGCATCGTCAACGTAAGCCTCGATGTTTCTACCTTTTTGTTTCTCAAACACTTTATCAACCAACCGCTGGTACGTAGCCCCTGCATTTTTGAGCCCGAAGGGCATCATCTTATACATGTAAGTGCCCGAACTAGTGATGAACGCACATTTCACCCTGTCCGGCTGCCACAAGTACACTTGGTGGTAGCCTGAAAAGGCGTCTAAGAAGCTTAGCATGGTGTAGCCACTGGTGGCGTCTACCAATTGATCGATCCGAGGGAGCGGATAACAGTCTTTTGGGCAGGCCTTGTTCAGGTTTGTGAAGTCGACGCACATTCTCCATGCGCCTGACGACTTCTTGACCATAACAACATTTGCCAGCCATTCTGGGTAGTCGCAGACTTCAATAAAGTCTGCTTTCAAGAGTTTGTCAATTTCTTCCTTGATTGCTGCGTCTTTTTCTGCAGACATGTTTCGTTTCTTCTGTTTTACAGGGCGAGCATCCGTGCTTACGTTCAGCTTGTGAACGATGCATGAGGGATCAACGCCGGGCATCTCGTCTGCTGAATAGGCAAATACGTCTTTGTTCTCCCTCAGTAGTTTGACCAGTTCGGCCTGATAGGATTCCTCTAGGCCTGTTCCTACCAGGACCTGTCTTCCTGGTTCTAAGTCCACCAGCATGCTTTCGCCCCCTGGTTCCAGGCGGTCGGGCGCCGGGTGCTCGACTGGGACTTCGCCTTCCCTGCAGGGGGAACTGTCAGCTTTTCTTTTTCCTTTTCTGTCCCTCTCGTGTTCTTGTAGGGCCACGGAGTAGCATTGTCTGGCTGACTCCTGGTCCCCACGTATCTTTCCTTCCAGTCCGAAGTCTGTGACATACGCAATGGTGAGAGCCCTGATGGAGATTGCCGCCTCGATTTCATCCAGCGTGGCCCTGCCAATCAGGGCATTATAGGCAGACCTCGCGTCCACAACAACAAAGGTTGCCCTGACATTCCTGGCTGTGGAACCTTCCCCGAAGGTTACAGGTAAGTCGATGACGCCCATGGGCAGCACGCCTGCCCCACTGAATCCATACAGTGATCCGGGAGCAGGCCGCAGGTGCCTTTTTTCCAGGCCCATTTTTTCGAAAGCATCCTTGTACAAAAGATTTGTATATGCGCCCGTGTCTACCATACACCTTCGCACAATATGGTTGCTGATCTCTAGGGACAGCACCAGAGGATCACTGTGCGGATATATCACCCGTCCTGCGTCGTCAGGGGTGATACTCAATGTCACTCCCCTTGGACTCCCTTCTTTCTCAGCGTAGCAGATCTGGTTCCTTAGCTCGCGCATTTGCCTTTTTTGGCCTCTTTGACTAAGCTGGCCCTCAGTGCCCCCTGAAATTACATGGATTACCATCCGGTTCTGCACTGACCCTTCGGGTTTCTCAGACACTTTCTTCTGAGACTTGTTTTTAGCTGCGTAGTTGGCCAACCATCCGTTTCTGATTAATTTCTCAATTTCATCCTTCAGGTGACGGCACTCTTCGGTGGTATGGCCTATACAGTCGTGGAAAGTGCAGAATTTCTTTGGGTCGCCTTTTGAGCTGCGAGGTTTGTTTGGACGGTTCCATTTGGCAGTTTCTTTTTCCAGTTCGAAGATTTCCGCCCTGGATTTGTTCAGAGCGGTGTAACTATCGAATCTGGGTTGGTAGACTGGGCGTTCCTTCTTGGGAGTGTCTCCCTCTTCTTTTTGCTTACCTGGTTCACTTCTGCCCCTTCCACCCTGCGGTCCCCCTTGAGGCTTTGTTTGGCCTGCAGGGGTGTCCGTCAGGCCGTGGAACTCCTCCTGCAGAATGAACCCCTCAGCAATCTTTCTGGCCATGGCCAAGGTTTCTGGCTGGGCCCTGATCATCTGGTTTTTCATTTCCCCCGGAAGTAGGGAGATTGTCAGGGCGTAGGCGGCGGTGGAATCGTCGATCTCCCTAACCTGCTGGTAGGATAGATCGAACCTTCTCATGTACTCTCTCACACTCTCACCCTTTTTCTGTTTCAGGGTCATGAGATCGAAACGGGTAAGGCGTCTTCTCTTATTTCCGGCATACTGTTCAAGGAAAATTTCAGCCAACTCTATGAAGAACCTGATTGACCCCTGGCGGAGGTCTCTGAACCACCCCTGCGCAAGTCCCACCAGGGTGGTGGGGAAGACTTTGCACCAGATGGCATCGTCTACGTCATACATGCCCATGTGGCTCTCAAAGGCTGCCAGGTGGTCTTCAGGGTCTGTCGTCCCGTCAAATTTGATGGTGGGCATTTTGATTTTTGGAATGGGGTACTCTTGTACTTCAGGGTGCAACGGGGTTTTCGTGGGCCTGCCTACCAGTCGTGACCTGCTTTCCCCAGACTGGTTACCGTGAGATTCCCATTGTTTATGGGTCGGTTTCCTCGTACTAGGGGAGCGGTGCCTCGGTGGCGGTCTGCTAGCTGCCTCATCCTCTGTTCCCGAGGAGGCCTGCCTGGGCCTCTTCCTCTAGGAGTGGCAGAGGTTTTCACCCTGATGGTACCTGGACTCGAGTGGTTGTCCCCGGTTGAGTCTGGATTGCAGGCTTTGGGATAAGCCGGGGGCTGACTGTTCCTTGGCCGCAGGTGTTAGTCTGGAGAAAACTCCGCCTGGCCTCTCCCCTAAGCGTTTTGACACAGGCTCCCTGGGCCTCATGCGCTCCTGTAATCCTTGAGATAAACCTCCCTGCCCTCCAGACGCCGATTCTGTCGTGTGAATAGAGAACGCCTGCTGGACAGGTGGTTCTGGTTTGCCAGTGGTAATGCGCCTCTGCACATGCGTATACATTTGGGCTGTTCTTCTTGCTTTTCTCTGAGCATTTCTGGCGGCGGTCCGCCTCGTGCCCCCGGCCTCGTCCCTGCTGACCGGGGACGGTTGCCTGGGAGCCGATGCGACCCTGCCCACCAAGTCCTCAGGTGTGAATTCCTGATCCAGCATCGCAGAGAAGAACGCGGCTGCCTGTGCCATCTGAGCTGGGGTCAGATTGAGAGCACGTCCAGGGCGTGCCCCCAGCTCGGGTGTCACAGCAGTGTTAGATCCACCGAGGGGATTGGTTCCCCCTACCCCCAGGATTGTGGCAGGAGGGATCCTCTCCGACAGCGGCATACCGTACAGGGGGGTCACCGGAGGGACCGTCGGACCCGCTCCTGCACTGGCATCCACGATTTCTGGCATGATTGTGTTTAATTTTGTGATTATGAGTGGTTGATTTTAGTGGGTAACTCGTGAGCACAACCGTAAGTTCCCCACAGACGGCGCCAAATTGTTCCGGTTACGGAAACAATTTGCCCGGTCTAGGATCCGGAAAGTATAATTGATTTAACGGTAAACAACTAATTGCTTAATTCCCTTGGTCTCCCCTTCTCCTTACTCCTTGAATCAGACTTTCCCGGCGGAAAACGGCCTGCTCCCTGCACAATGAACGCACAGGGCCTCGGAGGTTGTCCGAGGAAACCCTCTCCGATGCCTAAGTCAGTCTGTGAAATGCCTTTACGAACCTAGCTCGTGAGGAACTAGGCGGCGTTTTAGGAGTAAAAGTCTAGAGAGAGAAAATCGAACCCCCCTCATGTGGGAAATGGGGAGGTATTTATACCTTCCCACAAGAGAGAGAAGAGAAAGAGGAATGGTTGGGTAGAGAAGTGACAAGTGGCGGCTTCTCATCCACCCATTCCCAATTACCTTAGGCAAAATGACGAGAGGGCCCTTGGGAGTCCCGACCCTGCTGGCCAGGGGTTCTCCCAGGGCAGACGGTCTCCAGGCAGGGGGCTGCCGAGCTCCGACAGGCTGGGTTGGCCCGTGCTCTCAGCGGCTGACGGCCAACCTTTAATGTTTCGTGCTTTGCCCCAGGTCCCTGCTGGGGGCTAGTCTTCTGACTCCCCGGCAGGATCCGTCTTGGGGCCTGCCTAGCAGGCGGTTGATTGACAGGCGGCCCACCCCAATCAATTTATATTCTGGAAAATCAGGATTTTAAAGTGTAATAATAATTTTTGGATATTAATACTTAAATCGTTTTGTAATTACTATTTTTATTAATCGTTATTGTCGAGATTAGACGATTAACGGGAAAACGTTTTAAAACCGAGTTTTAGGATTCTGGAAAATTTTATTTTCTGGACAGAATGTCCATAAATATATTTTAACTATTTTACGTAATTTTTGTACTATCTATTAAAGTCTTTAATTAATAAGTATTGATTTTCGGACAAATTGTGATTTATCGTTAAAATGCTTCATCTTACCTAAAAGAATTATTTTTTCAGCAATTTTGAAAGTATTTAAATCTGATACTTTAAGAGTTAAATCATCCCTTAACATTTTCTAAATATATTCAATGGTTTAATTAAATAAAAGACGTTAAAAGATTTAATTTGACATTTGCCGTAAAATCCTATTTGTAATCGTATTGTCGTAACTAATAATAATTAGGGAATTTTAGCTTTGTAAATTTTGAAAACACCCTGATTAGTATTATTAAAATGTTTAAGACATTTTTAATCATTTTATACACTTGTACGATATTTCAATAATTTCATAAACTCAAATGTTCTTACTTTAATAATTAATATCGTTAAAGCCGAAAGTATTAGTTTTATAAATATATATCGTTTACTAAAAATATGGTATTAGTATGAACTAATATTTTCACTATTTTGATATAATGCTATTTTTAGTAAAGTTCTAAAAATAGAAGTTTCCTAAAATAGAAAGTTTCCTCTTTTAGAATATAAATGTTTACTTCTTTTATCCTCATATTATTTATATTGATTATATCTTTTGAATATCGATAATGACTTTGTTTTGGAGTTATGGAATAAGGACAAGTGTGAGGTTAGAGTAATATATTCTAGGGTTTACGGTTTTGCCATCAACTATAAGGCTAGTGTATCAGGAATCGGTACATTGGTTATTGAACCGGGTGACAGGTATCCCGGGAGTTGTGTACATTTTGACCTTAAGCTTAGGCCTCGCAGTAAGTCGCCGTCATAAGTTGAACTGGGTGACAGGTAATCCCAGGAGGGGTGTGCATTATCTTAAACTAGGGCCACACATTTATAAGTCGCCGCTCTATTATGGTTGAGTAGCCTAGTTAGAGACCGAAGTTTGATTTGTTTGAACTAAGTTCTCGAAGCTAGTTTTTAGTATTCTCCTAGTGAAAGTCTAGCCGTCTACACTACTCCTATCCATAACGCCATTTTGAATATTTTTATTATTATCGATATAATTTGGTTGCAGGTTGGCAAATGTTTTATGTTTTCTTCGGAAAACTCATTTTTATTATATTGTTTTGATACGTGAAGTTTTTCACTGAAAGTTTATTTTTATTATAATGTGTTTTACTGTTTTCCATTTTTACTATTTTTCTATAATAGTAATTACAGTTTTAAAATCCTGTTATACGACTGAGAGAACGTTGACGTTGCTCCCCACTGATTGTGGCTGTTATGTTTTTAACATGGCAGGTATATGTGTTTTCCTTCGGGTGGGCTAGCGAGCAGTTATGGATCCTGATTGTTTTAATCAGATCACTGTATTATGGATTGTTAAAACCCTTTTTATGGATTTTATTTATTTATATATTTTGTAGCCATTTTTATTTTATGGCTTATGAATTGACTTACCATTTTTATTTAATCAAGACATAGCTACAGTGTGTTATAATCCCACTTCTACAGTGTTTCCGCCACTGTATTGCGTTAGAATTTCTAGGGGATTACACCGCCCGCCCCACCTCACGCGTCTTAGTCTCCCCGCGCCTTAGCCCAGGCGCCTGAATCTTGCTGCGCCCCAGCTCGGGCGTCCATATGGGCGACGAGGGCCGAAAACACCTATAAATACCCCCCTTCCGCCCCATTTATTCGACACACATTCTCATCTTCTCTTCTCCCTCTACTCTCTCGCTAAGGGCTCGCACTCCGACACCCGAGGCAAACAATCCACTCGATCGTAGTTCCGATAAAAGCGACATTGACGCTAATCCTCACCTTTGAGCACCCCACTCGATACCGAGGTGTCTTTGTTCGACTAGCTCGAGTCTAGTAGCGAAGCTCTGCCGGATTAGCCGCAGAACTAGTCCATAGTAACAAAGCTCTGCCGGAGTAGCCGTAGTAAAGGTAAACGGTAACGGAGCTCTGCCAGAATCACTGGTCAAGCTAGGAGGATCCGCCTGTTGAAGCCGAGTCGTCACTAGGTTGCCATCTAAACAAAACTTTCCATATTTGCACTTTCTTTTATTATGCAGTACGATAACACTAGATGTGGACACTAGGTCCACAAACATCTACTAAAACACGTAACGTCCCAACTTCAATCGCAAATACCACAACACACTAAATAGACCCAAGTAATTCCGAGATCCATTCTCAACTATCTATGCATCGAGTCCCGTTTAGTGTATACTCCGAGGGTGCAACTCCTCACAATGTGATTTACTTACATTCGCATTTACAGTTTTTCGTATGATTTATTGCTTTTATGACCTTATAATCGCATGCTAAATCACTTAACACAGAATTCAAAACGTAAAATAACTAAAACTGAACAAAGTGATGGTTGGGTTCCGTATTTGTCCAGGCGCTCACCTTATTAGGTTCGACGCATCTCTATTAATACCAAACCGACGCATCTTAAGCAGAATACCAGGTAAGGTATACCACGAGAACGACTAATATCCGTATTATCGCTTTAAAACTGATTTGCTAATACGTATAATACTAGTATTATCTACTCTCCTACGTGCATCTTTGCATGTACTGCTTGTCACGTGAAATCGCATGAAAAGAATGTAAACACAACTACTTTAACGACAATACTTACTTGTCCTTAAATAACCGACGTAGTAAAAGGCATAGGGTTAAAACAACGGATGTTACAGTATTTCCACCACAAGAAAAGAATAAGGTTATCAGCCCACCGATTGATTAGTAGAGGCTGCTATAGTGCGGGCGGGATTGGGTGTTGACATCTATCGGATGTTGGCTTCCCAATACGTACCCTCACCCCTTACTCAGAATCGACGGTTTCCGGATGTCCAAAACCATTGGCAATGAGAGTCATTCTAGGCATGGAGTGCTTAAGGGTACAAGGCTTTATCTTTAGGTCCCGTGCCACTCAACTTTGAGCCGACAAGGGATCAAAGTTGACTTTAACGGTTTCCGAGTCCCCATAATCGACTCGGTGGCGACTCCACAAATCGGCAACGAATTCAGTTCACTAAAAAGGTCGCCTTACCAAACAAATCGGTCTTTAAACATTTACAACCACGACTCGATCGATTCCAAACGGAAATACGGGTGCCCGCACTTGTCTAGTACAAGTCCGGATCGTCATCCATATCGAGGTCCGACACATCGCCCCGTACGCGAGATCGGACCAGCCCCCACAGGGAGGGGACTGCGTGGGTGGCCGCCGCCACACGATCAAAAACCGGGTCGGTCCCGCGCGGGCACGCGCGGGGCACCGGGTGGTGCGGACGGACGTCCATAGTTTGGCGATTCCGCTGGGAATTTGGAAACAAGTTTCCAGTGGTGATGTAACTTGAACGAGGTCGGTGAAGCTCATTCTTAGTTCCTAGTTGTGGTCACTCTAGGTTTTGGCCCTATAAAGCCCACCCTAACCGATATCAGGACCAATCGACCTCTTCGCGGTAAGATCTTTAGGGACACGCGGAGAGATCCTCGGTTGACGCTCCGGCCGCCTAACGCGTACCCCGCGGGATTAATAAGCGGAAAGCTCCGAACGGACGGCGTGACACTCGTCTCCCCAGATGATCTGTCAATGCCTAAGTAAGGACTATTCGTGGGCGGTAGCCTACCCTAACCTACCCGTGTCTGCATCCTGCATGAGTGTATGCATTCCTAGTTATGTGTAGCGTGTTTGCAAACAATCCTAACAAAACACTAAAAATCTGGACTTAACCACGCCAACATAATCAACCGCACCCAATTCCGTTTTCGAAAAATACCTCATCTTTTCAAAACGATCTTTTAAGCACCAATACTTCAGTCAAGTCATGAATTTCTAAAAAAAACATTTTTAGATGTCGTCATCATGGCAAATTTTACACTCACCACCTTCAAAAAAAATATAATATTTTCAATGCCATCACCTTGGCCAAATTAAAACCCGTCAACAACGAATACCGTAATACCGTCGAGACTCCCGATTAATGGAATCGAGGTGCACCAAACGGTTACATTTCATTTAAAAAAAAGATTTTTTTTTACACGCAAACCGTCAACGCGACCAAAACTTCAATTAATGAAGTCAAGGAACTCAAAAGACGGTCACACTTTCAAAACATTTTTTTACAATGCACCCTCCCACCGTTAGATGCTAATTAACGCAACCAATGAACGTGGGTTACTAGTTTTAAGAGTTCTTCTAAAAAAGGAACGAAAGTGTTCTAAAACACTATTCACCACCTAAATCCCTCACTAAGAATTTGGTCACACTTTTAAGAACACTGTCATTAGACTTCATGCTCTACCGCGAGCATCACGTACACCACAAGTATCAAACTAACTAATTAATACTAGTTTCGATAAAAGCATCACGTAATCATTTCCAAAACCGGTTCCCCTAAAGAACTGTGCTCCTTTAAAAAAAACATTTACATTTTGTCATCGCCGGATTCCCGACGCACACACATAGCAACACACTTCCACGTCACGACGATGTCGACCCGCCATCGTTACACTATTTCTACAAACCATCCTTTTCAAAAAATTTGCAAAATTGGTCGTTTTCGGAAGAAGCATATATCAAAATTCTTTGATCCCGAGCCGGGATCACGATCAACCTCTTACGTCGTACAACCGTGTGTTTAACTGTCTATGTTAGTTACTAGGATCGCCTCTACTCGAGGTCTTACATTTTGGGTCGTCTCATTTCGAGAAGTCCTCTTTAAACCTCACCATCGAGGTTTGTGTCAAATCGTCTCGTTATAGAGACTTACAGGTTCGTTAGGTGTTTCGCCGAATGCACTTAGAGTCTAAAGCACCTGAGTCCCTAAGACAATGACCACATACACGGGTCAAGGGTCCCATTTCTGCGTCGCTCAGTTACGAGCATTCCTCGAGTCCTGAAATTGTCCGGAAGACCCGTCCTCATTAGCATTACCTTTTCACAGTCATGATGGGGGATTCAAGCGTAGACGCAAGCAACCACAGTGGGGATAACGCCGGACAATCCGCAGACAACACCATAGGAGCCCTAGCTGACCTAATCCGGGACTTACAAACCACTGTCATCACGGTGAACGCATCCATAAACAGCATAGACTCCCGCCTAGGTCACCTAGAAGACAAAGCCTCGGATGAACATCACGACCGGATTCTCAATGAGGTCCTCATAAATTCCACCCCGCTAGGCGGAGCACCCGTCGGCGTCCTTCCTAATGATCCCGTTACCTCGCCTCAGGATGACACCCTCCAATTAGCTATGAACCGCATAGATTTCCTCGAGAACCAAATGCGCTTGAACCTGAGAAACAACGTTCACCTCGAAAACCATAGGAAATTCAAAATGGTGAATGACCAATTACCAGAAAAATTTTCCCTAGCTGACATACCTAAGTTCAAAGGAACCGAGGACCCCCTCAATCACATCCGAGCCTTTAAGGATTATATGGCCATTAAAGGGGTAAAACCTAGCTTCTTCACTAGGATATTTCCCTCATCCTTAGGAGACATACCACGATCATGGTTCTATTAACTAGACCTTAAAAAGGTATCCACTTGGGATGATATCTCCGCAGAATTCGCAAAACAATATGCGGATAACGCCGAAACGCAAGTCACCATTAGAAGCCTCGAGGTCTTCTTCCAGAACGAGAAGGAAGGCTTCTCAGAATTTCTGACTAGATGAAAGTGAGTTAGTACCCAACTAATAAACCGCCCAGACGAAACCACTTCGGTAGAAAAGTTCGTCAATAACCTTAGACCTACCTACGCCTCCCATTTTAGGTACCAAAACATCCACACCTTCAAGGAGTTATCCACCTTAGGAATACGCCTAGAGGACGACATGAAAAAGGGGGTATTCTCCAAAATAATGGGGAAAGGCTATCAAGGACCGACCGCTTCTACAGGAACCCGGTCCCATGGAAATAACAAAACTGAAGAAGTACACCTGGTCGAACCAACCACCCGGGGAAGAACGAACTTCACCCCTAGAACATTTTCCAAATTAAGTATCACATACACCGAAGCATTAAAAATGTTGACTGAGCAAGGAAAGCTCGAGCTGAGAGGTCCTACCACGGACCCTCCCGCGGATAAGAGGGCGAAAACATGGGACGCTAATAAGTATTGCCAGTACCATCGTGGCAAAGGCCACGACACGAAATCCTGTTTTCGGCTCAAGCATACTATACAAGATATGATAGAAAACAGGACGATCCCTCTCCCCCCACCTGAGAATCCCAATATTACTACGAACTCTTTTAGTGTCCACGCCATCTTCGACGACACTATTGACTGCTACCACCTTACCCCCCTGGGAGAGGATGTCCTAAACATTGAGGATGAACCAGGCAACCATCGAGAGCCTAAACCGTTTAGTCTCGCAAATACACCCCATACTCTTAAGAATTGAGGCTAGGGTAACTCACATCGAGGAAAGGCTCGAAGAATCTTCCGAACCCCCTATTTTCATATGCAACGGGTCAATCAAAGGGGTTGGCATAGGCTCGCCCGAAACTGTCGAACCTAAAAGGAAATTCACTCAAATCGGGGTTAGCTACGCGGCCGCGCTTCGAAGATTAACCTCCCTTCGTCTCTTACGACCCATAGGGTCGATGGGCGATCCTCCACTTAAGCATAGGTCCCGTCACTGGTCCAAAGGAAAATACTGCCACTACCACAGAGGCAACGGTCATGACACGGAGTCTTGTACATTGCTAAGAGATAAAATCGAGGGATTGATAAAAACAGGGGTGGTAAAAACCGCACCACTAACCAAGAGACCCACCCGCTTCTTGACGGACAACTCCGAGGAAAGGGGTCTCCGATTACTAGAGCAGCTCGGGCTATCTTACGATCAGGCCCTAACAATGCTAATATCAGACGGACTACTGTACCCCCTAAGTCCGACACCGGACCCACCGACCGACAAGAGGCCGTTACATTGGAACGGTAACAAATGGTGCCGGTACCACCAAGGCCGAGGACATGACATTAGTGAGTGTCGTGAATTTAGGTAGCAAGTTCGCTACCTCATCCAAGAGGAAAAATTCGGGGCATACCCCGAAAACGAGGACACCAAGGCACCTACTGAGGCCAGCAAGTCCGCACCCGAGTCAGAGTCTAGTTCATCTTAGGGCCTAGACTAAAATAATAATAATAATAATAATAATAATAATAATAATAATAATAATAATAATAATAATAAGTTCGCTACCTCATCCAAGAAGAAAAATTCGGGGCATACCTCGAATACGAGGACACCAAGGCGCCTACTGAGGCCAGCAAGTCCGCACCCGAGTCAGAGTCTAGTTCATCTTAGGGTCTAGATTAAAATAATAATAATAATAATAATAATGTCTTCTACCTTATCGAGTCTAGGGAAGTGCGAGGGAACATGTCCTCCACCTTCCCCCCAAAACCAAAATCACGGGCATCTAGCCTGTTTACTATTATCAATAAAACAACTTCTTCTTTCTTACAAACGTGCCTCGACAATCGCTTAACTTCTTTCAACAGTTTACTTTAACGCTTAAAAAGGCTCGACTTTATGCCAATTATCGATAACAACTGACTAAAACGCAAGGGCTGCCACGAACAGCCCACTCAACTTCAACCTAAAAAAGTAAATCGGGAATAACAACCTTAGGTTCAATTAACCACTGACCAAACAACAATAAGTTTGCAAACGAACAAGCCGCCACCCAGCCAGACTTACCAACAACGCAGCCGAGTGCGAAGCCTAATAGGTCTAAAAGCAGTCATATCTCTAGGAGTCAAAAACGTTAGAGTACATGGAGATTCATCCTTAGTGGTCAACCTAGCTACGGATACCTGGAAAGTTTATAGCAAAAGCCTAACCCCGTAACAAACCAAAGTGGAAATAATGTCCCGGGAATTCACCGAAATTGACTTCATACACATACCCTGTGAGGAAAACCAATTCGCCGATGCGTTATCCAAACTAGCCTCACTAATAAACATGCCCGATCACCTTTTCTCCATGCCTATCTGCGTAGAGAGAAGCGAACAACCAGCCTACATCCATAACCTCGAAACCGACGATACCCCCGAAGAACCTTGGTACAAAGTAATCCTAGACTTTAAAACCCACGGGTCATATCCACCCAACACTAACACCAAGAACAAAAGAGCCCTAAGAATACAAGCCACACATTACGTCCTAAATCAAGGGCTACTATACAAACGAACCCCACAAGGAGTCCTCCTTAGATGCATAAACAAAAACCAATCCGAGAGAGTCATGGAAGAGGTACATGACGGAGAGTGCGGACCCCACATGAGTGTACACTTACTAGCCCGAAAAATAATGAGACTGGGCTATTAGTGGATTACCTTAGAGACAGACTGTCGACGTCACGTTCGCCACTGCCACAATTGCCAAATATTTGCCAACATCCAACACCTACCTTCTTATCTTCTACACACTATAGCCACACCCTGGCCTTTCTCTACTTAGGGGATAGACATCATATGAAAAGTACACTCATTCGGGACCGGCGGACACTGTTTTATATTAGTGGCCTTCGATTATTTCACCAAATGGGTAGAGGCTGCCTCTTACACTGTACTAACCTCAAAACAAGTAGTCAAATTCTTACAAAACAACATCATCTGCCGCTACGGTATACCTCATGGAATCATCAGTGACCAGGGGGCTCACTTCAGGGCCGACTCCCAAAAGCTTCTAGACAAATACAAAAACCAAAGACAGAAATCTTCACCCTATAGACCGCAAACAAACGGGGGCGTAGAAGCAGCCAACAAAACCATCACCACAATCCTTAAGAAAATGATAGACAACTACAGGGATTAGCCAAACAAAATCCCCTTCGCCTTATGAGGGTACCAAACATCGTATCGAACACCCACTGGAGCCACACCATATTACCTAACCTACGGCTCCGAAGCCGTCCAACCAATAGAGCTAGAAATACCGTCACTAAGAATATTAGCCGAGAGTGGTATCCCCGAGGAAGAATGGAACCAAAAGCGATATGACGAGCTAGTACTCCTAGACGAACGTAGGATACATGCCCTATCCAACGTACAAGCTTACCAACAACAAATCCAGCGAGCCTTTAACAAATGAGTGAAATCCTGAAACATACACGAGGGAGATTTAGTAATTAAGTCCATTAGAGCACCCCTTCCCGTTGACCCTAGAGAGAAATTCAAACCAAATTGGGCGGGCCCATACCTCGTTAGGAAAATACTCTCGGGGGGCCCCGTGATCCTCACCGACCTAGACGGTCAAGGGTTCTCAACCCCAACGAACATGGATCAGCTCAAACGATACTACTCGTAAACACCCTGAAAATCACTTCCCGACCTCCGACTTAGGGGGAAGCAACAAAAACTACAGAAAAAAAAATCCAAATTCGCATCGATAAATGGCATAAACGAGTCTAAAGCAAAATCACTCACACTTTTCGAAAGAACTACGAACATGGTTTGATTCCGCCTAAAAGCGGATACGTAGGCAACCCTTCTCCGGGTACAACAGAAACAAACAAACAAAAAAAATAAATCGGTTACTCGATTCATGTACAAACCGGGACTCCTTCCACGTCCCGACCAACGAGTGATTTAAAATGACGAAGCACAAACGACGAGCCGAGGACGGAGTGAAAACCCGAAAGGGCGCCACGGGCAAAATGAAGAAACGAGTTGCGAGCCGTCGTCACCAAAAAAAAAAAAAGACGAGCCGAGGACGGGGTGAAAACCCGAAAGGGCGCCCCGGGCAAAATGAAGAATCGAGTTGCAAGCCGTAAAAAAAAACAAGAAAAAACAAAGAAAAAAAAGGTGAGCCGAGGACGGGGTGAAAACCCGAAAGGGCGCTTCGGGCAAAATGAAGAATCGAGTTGCGAGCCACCACAAAAAAAACGAAAAATATATGTGCTTCTTATTAATAACAAAATTCGGTTAAATCGAGCCTTTGTCAAGGCATTTACATCAAGCATCTGGAACCCGGATGTCCCGAAAATCGACAACGTGTCAAATCTCCACAAAAACTAGTACTAATACGCCACATAATATCAACTAATAATACATAATACAAACGGCTGGGCTCTACCGGTCCAACCTTTTCTTCCCATTGTCATTCGGGTGACCCCGCTTGTATTTCTCATCTTCGAGCCTCTGAATACAAGCTTCTACCGCCCTAGCCAAAGGCGAGCCCAGTTGTAGACACCCACATTTGACCGCCAGGTGTCTATAGCAGTTTCCGACAAACACCCGATGATGATCGGACGCAAACATGCTTTAACGTACTCGGAAATGGGCTCGAAATCATGGATATTTAGCTTGGGCTTTTTACGGAGTACAAATTTCACAAAACCAACCTCAAATTCAGGCCCAGTGGGTCGTTTCGAGTCAAATAAGACTAATTTGGGTCGAATCCGACACCAGGGGTAAAACCGTCTTTTAGCGATCAAGTCAAAACCCGGTCAAAGATTTTCCCGAGACACGTGAGTCAGCCGTGACACCTCACGCGGCTGATTCGGACTCCAATACTACAAAAATCAGCTACACAAAATATTAAACAAATCCGTTTAAGGATAGAATTCGATCTCAAGTAGGAATTCTATCCGAAAACCGAATCAAACACTCGACCGAGCTAGGATACTCGGCCGAGCAGCCTACCAACCAGCCGGTTCCCTTTCTTCCTTCAAAAGAAAACGGAATTCTCATTCCCCTCAACTTCCTACGTTTCCTATCCTAAGCGGTAGTTCTAATTCAAATGCACCTCTCCTAGCCAAGGTCGGGAATTTCCTATAAATAGCCCCTTGCACGATACAAAAACGACGATTATTCATTATCAAGAAATCAACGCCTTTTTACAAAGCATCACATACAACAAATAGATACACATCTACGATTCATACACTTAGCATCGAAAAACCGATAGTAGAATCGGAGATACCGTCGCTCTAGCCCGACGAAACCGGCCTCCTCCCCAAAACTTTACACGTCCCACCAAACCACCATAACCCACCGACATTAAACTCGACGCTCTGGTGCCCAAGCCACGTCTTGACGAGCCCCGATCCGAGTAAACCGAAGCATGTAGATTGGGGGTGTACCAAACCCGATTTCTCCTTCTTCTTCTCTCCTCTTTCTCGTCGTCCGTCTTTTATAAGGGTCCTCGTCCGTCTTATTTTTTTGGGTCGTGTGTCGTCCTATTTACGGGTCCTTATCGTTTTTTTATAATCGATACTACAAAAAATATTTTTTTTATAACGTTCTTAAAATACGATATCGACTCTCTAATCGAATATCGTATCTAACAAGAACAAAATTAATTAATTCTCGTTGATGCTAATAAAATCGTCACATCTTTTTTAAACAAAATTCGACGACTTTATACGCGGAGAGAATTAACATCTTTTTCGTTCAAAATTCTTTTTTTTTTTTTTTTTTTACTTTTCGTTCAAAACAAACTTTTTTCAAAACCTTTTCTAAATTCGTTCCGAGTATTCGATATCGATTTCATAATCGAATATCGGATATGACGAATATCGAAAACATAAATCGAGTATAAATTAGTTCGTATTTGTACGCAATTTATCAAATTAGCAATCTTCGAACAAAAAATGAGACCGGGACAGACCCGCACGCGAGTCGCGCCCATCCCAGGCGACTCGCGCACGGGCCTGAAACTCGAGTCCTTTTTTTAGCTTTTCGTTCTTTTTTTTATTCTACAAAACGAATTCTCAAAATTTGTATCTTTTCTAAAACTATTCCGAATATTTGATATCGATTTCATAATCGACTATCGAATATAACGAATATCGAAAATATTAAGTCGAGCACGAATTATGCAATATTCGTACGCGGTTTAATAAGAGCATCGATTTTCAGAAAATCGACCCCGAAACAGGCCGGGGCGCGAGTCGCGCGCTCCCCGGGCGACTCGCGGGCAACGCTGGAAACGCGACCCGTTTTTTTCCTTTTTTATTATTTTTTCGAACATCGTTTTTTTATACATAACAGCGTCTTTTTAACGATATTTTTCAGATTTCGACTAATATTTTTTCGATCTTGCATATTCATCATATTTGCTATATTATTTCTTCACAAATCGATACTAACTCGTTTGTTCATCTTGTAGAAAATTCATTCTTTTTTTATCGTTTGTTTTATTATACTAAAACAAACCTCACATGCTAAATTCAACTTCGACGTTAAATTTTTCATGCATTAAACCGACTTAGCAACCCATTCAATTATTCACATGCTTAGGAAAACAATGTTTGCATATCATTCATCGTTCAACTAACGCGCGTATTCAAAAATCAAACGATATCCTAGTAGAGGCCGCTAATGTGCGGGCGGGGTTGGGTGTTCTTTGTGAACTTCCCAACACGTACCCTCACCCCTTACTCAGAACCTCGGTTTCCGGATGTCCGAAACCATTGGCAACGAGAGTCATTCAATACACGATATCCGTATCGGTATCAAATGCTAAGGGACGAACCGAATAAACTCTAACATCGAAAATGGGCCGTATTTTGTACACGGCCCACTACGACATAGAGTGGGTTCAAACGGGCCCGAACTCCCACAAAGTTCGGTGGCGACTCCAACTTCGATTTAAATTTCAATTCGATCCATTCTCATATGGAGATTCATTCGCCTCCCCAAACCCGTGGGTGGCCGCGTCGGGGTGGACCTATGTCATGTCCACAATTTGGCGACTCTGCTGGGGATTAACTGATGCGTTACTAACCATCGACATCCTCAGGGTGAGACTCGAATAGAAATCGTTTGACTAGTACAATACGCGTTTTAGTTTTACGGTTCATGCATAACCCCATTTTTCCCGGGCCGGTACTGGTGACCGACGTCCCACTATACCATTGATGTAGTCCAAATTGGATATGTGAAAAGGTGTGCATAGCAGATTCGTATGGGTTTTACGGCATGTTCTAAGTTCAATTCGACTTAGAAAGTTCGCCCCATTTCTCGAATAGGCTATGTACACTGGTATAGACCCTCATAGACTGACCGAGACTTAGCTTAAGAGCATACATGGTGTCATTATACTGTTTCTATGACTACGTGCTACTTGATCCACATCTTTTTCAAAAACCGTCATTTTCAAAATTTTGCATCCTTTTCAAAATATCCAATTTCAAAACCCCGGACATATACCGAATTTAGGACTTATGATTTTACTCAAAATAGCCTTTTTCTAGCCGGTATTATGCCCAATTTAAAAATCGAAATTATTTTCGAAATTTTCAAACCGTCACCCGGTCCACTTTTTTCGTTTTTCTCAGAAAAGGGCCGGTTCTCCCCGGATTTTTCGGGCTTTTCAGAAAATATCATATTTCAAAACTTCCTCTTCTTAGACTTCCCGTATTTAGCAGTGTCGGGTCGTGTCGTAAGTCGTTGAAGTCTCTAGCGTCGAAACTCTGTCGATCTTACATCGCGGGTTTCCCCCCCTATCCCAGTCCGCCTTATTTTACTAAGGCAAGGCCCACCTACGTAGGGCATACTCCTACCAAGGTTGGCCCAGTTTACACAATCGAGTCTAAAGTCTGTGAATGTCTCACGTGAACCTTCCTTCGAACAGGGCCCAACCCACATAGTTGGATCCTGAGAAAGGCCCACCTTTTCACAAGTCACCCGTCTAGGTGTCTTTTCCGAGTCATTACCGTCTTAGTCTTCTTCCTTTTCCCTTGCTCGGGATGTACTTTTCTTAGGATTCGGGTTAAGTTGCTGATTACGCGGTGTTCTTACAGACAGGCCACCCTTCACTCGAACCATGACGAAAGAAGCCATCGATGAGTTGACAGCTTCGTTGACCAAAATCCAAGATCAATTGCGACAAATGAGGGAGGACCAGATTGCCATCGTCACGCGGGTTAGTGCCGTGGAACAAGGAACCCCCAATGCTTCGATTGAAGATGACGGACCCATGGCCGCATTGGCCGGCGCGGTCCAAAAACTGCAAGAACAGGTCCACTCGACCACCAGAAACACAATTCTCACGGAAAATGCTCGTATCTATTCGCCCTTGACCGATGAACTACCCGCTAACCTCAACTTAACGGGCTTGCCAATGTTTGACGGAACTGAAGACCCGGTACTCCACATTCGGGCTTTCAAGGATTTTATGGCTGTTAAGGGGGTCAAATCGACCATGTTCAAGCATCTCTTTGCTTCCTCTCTGGAAAAGCACCCAAAAGCCTGGTACTACAGGCTTGATCCCAAGAAGTACAAAACCTGGGACGATGTTGCAATGGAATTCGCGCGAAACTACGCGGATAATGCTGAAATCCAGACTACCATGCGTACTCTGGAAGTTATGGCCCAAGAGCCTAAGGAGGGTTTCACCAAATACCTTCAAAGGTGGAGGACCGAAAGTGTTAAGCTGGTGGACAAGCCCAGCGAAAAAGTACTAGTGGAGACCTTTGTCAAAAACCTCCTCCCCGCTTACCGAGTCCATCTCCGGTACGCCATCATACCCGACTTCGCCACTTTGACCGAAATGGGCACTAGAATCGAAGACGATCTAAGGCTAGAGAACCTTACTAAGGCCTCTACCAAGGGGTATCAAGGAGCCAGTTCATCCTCCAGCAAGCCCGCAACCACAACGGCGGCCCAAAGTATCTTCGACGAGGTTAACTCATTGGACACCTCGACAAAAAAAATACTCCAAATCGGGTATTCACCGACATAGGGACAACCTATGCTAATGCCTTACAAAGGCTGTCTTCAAAAGGCCTAATCCAACCGATAGGCCCAATTCCGGAAGTTCCCGTGGAAAAGCGATCCAAGAGCTACAATATTCAAGCCTATTGCCATTATCACCAAGGCAACGGGCACGACACCGAGAAATGCTGGAAGTTGAAGCATCTCATTCAGGATCTGATCGAAAGTGGGAAGATACCACTACCCAGTGATAAGCCAAGTAACAAAAATAATCCTCTTGCCACTCATGCCATTTTTACTGGAGAGGTAGTCGACTGCTCTCATCTCATTTCCCCTTTCAGTTCCCAAATCAATGGGATATAGAACGACGATGAAGATGATGTTTATCTGGCCAAAGGGGAAGCTGTCCCCGTCACCATCGAAGAGATCCGGAAAGCTAAAGCCAGAGCTCTGGCCGGCACACACACATCACGGCCGGTCTCGCCACTCTGGAAACCGTCACTGAACCTTCCAGGACGAAACTCACTCCCGAAAAACCAAACGCTGACACGGCCCTAGTCAGACAACTAAACAGGGTCCGAACTGATATTACTATATGGCAGCTTTTGGTTAGTTCTCAGGAGCATCGGGCAGCACTTACTAGGGCTCTTGATGAAATCAAGGTTGACTCATCGGTTACCCCCACTGAGATGGTAGCCACTATCCTGCCACACCTCAAGGGCAAGTCTAAAGGAGAAGGCCCACTTATCACTTTCTTCGAGTCCGATCTTCCACCATTCGGGACCACCCATAACTTGGCCCTATACATCACGGTGATTTGCCGCAACAAGTATCTCCCGATGACCCTGATTGATGACGGATCCGCAGTAAATGTCCTTCCCTTAAGGACAGCCAAGGCCCTCGGCATTACCGAGGCTGACTACCTTCCGACTGCACAAACTATCCAGGCTTTTGATGGGAGCCCAAAATCAGTTGCTGGGGCCGTTAAGCTAACAATCATAACAGGCCCGATCGAGAAGGAATTAAAATTTCAGGTGATCGACGTCACTTCATCTTTCAATCTATTTCTCGGGAGACCATGGATTCACGCGGTCAAAGCCGTGTCTTCCACCCTTCATAGGAAGGTCAAGCTACCTTTACAAGATGGGATCGTTACTCTTGAAGCTACTCCCATAACCGTGTCAAGCTGCAACACGGCAGGCTCAACTGACCCGCGAGGTTTCAACTTCGTGGGAATAATCGAGGAAGAATATCTTTTCCGACCATACTTCACTACTAGCATCGATACGATGCTACAGAATCTGGGTTACCTACCAGGAGTTACATCAAGGCCCTATCTTCCAGTTGGGAAGATTATCGAGGCCCTAAACAACGAGCAGGCTTGCCTCGGTCAAGGTTACACTATGACGCCAGGATGCACAGACCAAACCAAGGCAGTCACATTCGTCACTCCAGTATTGGGAACTGTTCAAATGGGCCTCTATCAGCCCACCATTTCATATCCCGGGACCAAATCGGCTCGGGAATGCAATTTCATCTCGGATGATATCTTTGCCCTTATCCAAACCAAATCAAAGGAGGGCACAAGCAATAATGAGCCCATCCTAGGACTACTATTCGGGGAAGACAAGGTTGTCCCGACCCCTAAACAAGAGTTAGTTAGCCTGATTCTCCGCAGCAGCAGGTTCGATCCAACCAAGCTGATCTCCGACGTGGGTGTCGATACCGGGAAGAGAGCTTGGAGGAAGACAACAAAGTGGACCGACAGTCAGGGTCGAGTCTACAAGCTAACTACTGGTTAAGGAGATATGCATGGTGCCGAATCTGAGTCCGAGTCCGAGTCAGAGTCAGAGTCGGAGTCTGAGTCGCAGTCTAGAGGGTCCAGTACTAGGATCGAGTCTGTAACCCCTCTCCCTTCTTTAGTCACACCATCGGGAGCCCCGGAGTCTGTCCCGAGGGCTCTCCCTATCCCGCCTCTGACCAACGATCAGATGGCAGCTCTCTTCGAGCTATTTTCAAAATTCACTATCAATGATAACGATAACCGTTCTGCTTACGACTTGTCTTATTTTCAAGACATTTTTAAAAATCTTACTTGCAATGACATTGAGAAACCCGACGAACAGATGCCATTGCCTCCGCATCTAATCGAGCAACTTGAATAAAGGGAGTCACGAAATCCGGTAATCGAAGAAACCCATTCCATCAACGTAGGAACCCCTTTAGAACCTCAGATGCTTAAGTTGGACCTATATTTAGATCCCGAGGAGAAACAACAATTCACGGATCTCCTCCAGGAATTCAAAGACGTCTTTGCATGGTCCTACAAGGACATGCCGGGAATAGACCGGGAGATAGCTGAACACCGAATACCCATCAAAGACGGGTATAACCCGGTAAAACAGAAACTTCGAAGAATGAGGCCCGAATGGTCTCTCAAAGTCAAGGAAGAAGTCGATAAACAATTCAAAGTAGGCTTTATCCAAGTGTCTGAATATCCAGACTGGGTTGCAAACATAGTACCAGTACCCAAAAAAGATGGCAAAGTCCGAGTATGCGTAGACTTCCGGGACCTTAACAAGGCTAGCCCAAAAGACAATTTTCCGTTGCCACACATCGATATACTGGTGGATAGCACGGCCGACCATGCCCTTCTATCATTCATGGACGGGTATGCCGGATATAATCAGATCAAAATGGCGGAAGAAGACATGAGTAAGACCACCTTCATCACACCTTGGGGGACTTACTGCTATACCGTGATGCCATTTGGGCTTATCAACGCTGGTGCCACTTATCAACGGATCGCCACCACTTTATTGTATGACATGATGCATAAGGAAGTGGAGGTCTACTTGGACGACATGATCATCAAATACAAGGAGCAAAACGGGCATGTTGCGGTCCTAAGAAAGTTCTTCACCCGACTACGCATGTACAACATGAGGTTAAACCCTCAAATTGCAGTTTCGGGGTAACATCGGGCAAGCTACTGGGCCACATTGTCAGCCAGCGTGGCATCGAAGTTGACCCAGCAAAGATCAAGGCCATTACCGAGATGCAACCGCCTAAAACTGAAAAGGATATAAGGGGGTTTCTCGGGAAAGTCCAGTATATCAGCAGGTTTATTTCAAAGCTAACCATGGTATGTGAGCCCATTTTCAAGAAACTGAAGATAGGAGAACGAACACTATGGGACGACAAATGTCAAATGGCTTTCGATAAGATCAAGGAGGTTCTATCCTCTCCACCGGTGCTAATGCCACCTCAGCATGGTTTGCCTCTGTCGCTATACTTAACAACGACCGAGATGACAATGGGCGCTATGCTAGCCCAGACGGTCGTTTCCGAAGAATGAGCTATTTACTACATCAGTAAAAATTTCTTGGAATACGAATGCAAGTACACAATGCTCGAGAAGACGTGCCTAGCTCTGGTTTGGGCCACTAAAAAGCTCCGACACTACATGCTTAGTCACGAGGTACATGTGTTATCCAAAATGGATCCAATCAAGTATCTATTCGAGAAGCCCATCCTCAACGGCCGTATATCCAGATCGACTTTAATGTTAGCTGAGTTCGACCTCAAGTTTGTACCTTTAAAAGCCATCAAAGGCCGGGTAGTCGCAGAGTTCCTCGCCGATAGTCCAATATCCGAAAAAGAACACACCGATACTTGGGCCTTTCCGGATGAAGACATATTCCATACCGACACCGAAACATGGGATTTATATTTTGACTGGGCGTCCAACTTTCGAGGGTTTGGTGTCGGGATTTTGCTAATCTCGCCACAAGGGGAACACACCCCGCTATCCATCAAGCTAGATTTTGACGTAACTAACAACGCAGCCGAATATGAAGCATGCATTCACGGGCTGCAAGCCACCGCTGATTTAGGAGTAACAAACCTCCGGGTCCACGGTGACTCATCTTTAGTCATAAATCAAGCCCTAAAAAATGAAAGACTCGGAACGCAAATATCGTGGCTTACCAAGCACGAGTAAGGGTTCTCGAAAAACAATTCCAAAAAGTAGAGTACATCTATCTGCCCCGGGAAGAAAACCAGTTTGCAGATGCTCTCTCAAAATTAGCATCTTTACTGAATATCCCAGCACATCTAACCAGCATGCCCATTTGCGTCGAAAGACGGTCCGAGCCGGCATACATCCACACTATCCAAGATATTGAGATAACTGATCCAAAACCTTGGTATCAGACTATTCTAACCTACTTAACATCAGGGGAATATCCTCCGGGAGCTGAAAACCGGGCCAAGAAAGCTCTACGAAGATGGGCAACCCAGTTCATCCGCAAAGACGATGGACAGTTATATAAGAAGACAGCACAGGGGGCTCTACTCCTATACATTGACAAATTGCGAGCCGAAAGAGTCATGGCTGAAGTACATGATGGTGAAAATGGTCCGCATATGAACGCCCATATGTTGGCCCGGAAAATCACGAGACTCGGCTATTATTGGAATAGCATGGAAACTGACTGTCAGTTATATGTCAAACACTACCATAACTGTCAGATTTTCGCCAATGTACATCATATGCGTTCATCCCTATTATATACGATGACATCACCATGGCCATTCTCAACATGGGGAATTGATATAATCGGGAAAGTGAACCCTTCCGGGACAGGAGTTCACTGCTTCATCCTAGTGGCTATCGACTATTTCACTAAATGGGTCGAAGCCGAGTCATACCGGATCTTGAATGCCAAACATGTGGCTAAGTTCATCCAAAACAAAATTATATGTCGATACGGGATTTCGCACGAGTTCATCAGTGATCACGGGACCCATTTTCAAGCTGAAACTGGCACTTTGCTGGAAAAGTACAAGATCCAAAGCGTCGCCTTACCGTCCCCAAACAAATGTAGCGGTGGAGGCAGCCAATAAAACAATTGTCACCATACTTAAAAAGATGGCTGAGAATTACCGGGACTGGCCCGACAAGATACCCTTCGCCTTATGGGGATATCGGACATCAATTCGAACTGCAACCAGAGCAACTCCATACTATCTAACATATGGAATGGAAGCAGTCCAGCTAGTCGAGCTAGAAGTACCATCCCTTAGGATTCTGCTCGAAAGCCAGGTACCTGAAGCAGATTGGGTCCAAGCCCGATATGACTCACTAGTCCTCTTAGACGAACGGCGATCTGGGACTCTGAATAATATTCAGATATATCAGAAAAGGATCCAACGGGCTTTTAACATGAGGGTTAGGCCCAGGAATATCAAAGAGGGCGATCTAGTCCTAAAATCTGTTCGAGCTTTACTACCAGTTGACCCAAGGGGAAAATTCAAACCCAATTGGGCTGGGCCATATTTAGTGAAGAAAATTCTTTCAGGAGGAGCAGTAATGCTAACGGACTTGGACGGAAACGAGTTCGTCAACCCAACAAACTTGGATCAACTGAAGTGTTACTACCCATAAGCCCTATCTCAATGTCATTTGCAAATTTATAAAAATTTTCTTTTTATGAATTTTCAAAAATTTTAAGCAAGTCAATAAGCTAGGATTATTTATCCTACCGTTGGACATCTCGGATTAATAATCTTGATGTATTTCGAAAAATTGCAAAAATACTTCTGAACTACGGAAGGTTTGATTCCATTAATTTTGGATACGTAGGCAACCCCTCAAAAGGGTACAACCACCGCAATAACGGAAAAGACGGGAACGGTATTCACTAATATGTCTTTTTATTATGTAAGAAAAACCGATAAACTCGGGAATTTCAAAAATACATAAAAAAAAAAACAAACAAAAAAATCACACCACAAAAAATAGTAGTAATACTTAAATAATAAATTTAGGAGACTACTCGTATATTTTTCCTTTCCCCTTATCTTTCGGGTTACGTGGTGCCCGAGGCCGACGAGGCGGGGGCGAACGTTCCCTAATCACAAGGGGAACTTCTTTTGCTCGAACCCGCTTCTTCGATTTTGGGTCTTCTACCTCTTGCACCGGTCCAAGCCGAGCCCTGACGGGCTCGGGAAGTCTGTCTCGAGGACCAAGTCGGTCCTTAACCGCCAGCTTTGGCCCTAGTCTCCTTTCTAAATCCGTCTGGGGGCTCACCTTCCCCCGTGCACCCTTAGTACTGGACCCTTCAGTCTGAGTCCTAGATTTCCCTTTCTGACCTGTCGGAGTAGTGTCTTCGTCAAAGAATCTTCTATTATCTTTAGCATGTTCCCGACGTAACAGGTCAAAGGCCTCATCAGTCTTCAAGGCAGCTCGGGTTTTAGCTGAGTCAGCTCTTGTCCATCTCACGTAAGAGTCAGAAACCCAGATCGAATGAGGACTTTTAGGAACGGGCCAAGTAGCTCGTGTATACCACCTTTGCATCCAGGTGTCACACATTACATCCGTCAACTAAGTAGATTCACTCACAACTGCCTCGATTTCTGGGATTCTTTGCACCCGACCATATTGCCTAAGTATGCGATCGGGAAAAAGGTGAATTGTCTGTCTAAAAGACAGAATTACCTGATATCGAGCCCTATCTCGGGTCTCTAAACCGGTCCGAACATAAATCGGCCACCATGGGACGGTCCAGCGGATCAATGGGCCTTCATGGAAAGATAGCACCTCATCCCAGTGTTTTTGGGTGTTGAAGCGAGAAAAGGCAATGGTCCGTCTCCTTATCATCACTTGCTTGGGTTGATACCGGCTCACGTCTAGGGGAGGATCCAAGATCGACAGCCTCTCGAACAGCCACAGCTGAAAAACCCGCAAAAAAATCAAAATCGCGAAAAATTGTCAAAATCGCGTCAAAAAAAAACGCGAAAACCGAGAAAACCGAGAAAACCGCAGAAACCGGGAAAATCGGGAAGAAACCGCAGAAACAGGAAAATTGGAAAAAATCGGAAAAAAAAAAGGAAAAAATAAAAAAACGGTATACCTGTAAAAGACGGGTACTCCCAGTCAATCGGACTGACGGATCCCTTTTACGATTATCCAAACCCTGGATAATCTCTCCTGTAATCAACCAAGCCGGGCTGTGCTCCGTTTCCATCAGGTCAGCCACAGTGAAAAGTCTAACGTGGCCCATTCAAGATAATAAATCCATATGGCCCTCGAAGGCATAGACATGAAGCATGCAAAAAGTAAAGGCCCTACGGCTGTGGACCCGCCTGACCCGGACGTCATCTGGGTTCATAAATTTTTCAGCTAGATCGATCAAGGAAACGGTATCTCCTTCCAGCATACGGGATACCTCCATGTGAGAAAGTCCTTGAAATTCCCGTAACTTCCTCCTTGGGTCAGGAACCGAAAAAGGGATAGCAGGACGAAGTATGGGATTCCATCCTCCTACAGCAGCAATTTCCTCAGCGATAGGACAGATTTCGCCCCGAGGAAAACCAAATACATGATAAGTATCATCCCAGTAGGACAGGCAAGCATCCAAGAAGTGACGATCTACTTGCATCTGACGGATCACAAACAATTGGGTAACGCCATTCTGATTTAGGATGACCTTATCTGCATCTTTGAAATATTTGGACCACTCGTGCAACATTCCAATTAAACGGTCGATTCCCATAATTGGATTTCTAAAAGAAAGAATAAATTTCTCGGGGCTTGTTTTTTCTTTAGGGAAGAGAGGGAATTGTGGGAATTGTGAGAATTTATGAAGCAAGGAGGGGGTATTTATAGCATAAAACCAAATTCTCCTCCTCACCTTAGGATTCCCAATCCTAGAGTATTTAGCATACAATCCTTATCCTGAGGTTTAGCTAAGTCATCCCGAGCATTCCTACTCCTTTTTAGAGTCAAAAATTCTCTATATTTCAAAGACTCCTACAAACTCAAAAATTCAAAGCCTTTCTCAATTTTTTTTTTTATTTCCCAGCGCGAGTCATTTTTTCTACAAATGTTATATGCAAAACTTTGCAACTTTGCATAAATATATACAAGACGACTCAAACAGGACCGTGCAATTCGCATAACTCCCCAGCGGCATTTAGCAAGATGAGCCCATATATAGGCCCATTTTAAGTCTTATACGACGAGTTCAATCCCCCACGGAGTTATCATCAGCTCAGGTACATTACTAGTCTGTGGCCGGCGGGCCTTTTACGCAGGTCTAATGGACTTTAAACGACCCGATCGGGAGTCTGCCAGGTCTTAATCTTTGATTGGCCTGGTAGCTACTCTGACTTTCGCCCTGTCCAAGCCTCAGTCAGAGTGAGGGCTCTGTAGACACCCACATTTGACCGCCAGGTGTCTATAGCAGTTTCCGACAAACACCCGATGATGATCGTACGCAAACATGCTTTAACGTACTCGGAAATGGGCTCGAAATCATGGATATTTAACTTGGGTTTTTTACGGAGTACAAATTTCACAAAACCAACCTCAAATTCAGGCCCAGTGGGTCGTTTCGAGTCAAATAAGACTAATTTGGGTCGAATCCGACACCAGGGGTAAAACCGTCTTTTTGCGATCGAGTCAAAACCCGGTCAAAGATTTTCCCGATACACGTGAGTCAGCCGTGACACCTCACGTGGCTGATTCGGACTCCAATACTACAAAAATCAGCTACACAAAATATTAAACAAATCCGTTTAAGGATAGAATTTGATCTCAAGTAGGAATTCTATCCGAAAACCGAATCAAACACTCGACCAAGCTAGGATACTCGGCCGAGCAGCCTACCAACCAGACGGTTCCCTTTCTTCCTTCACAAGAAAACGGAATTCTCATTCCTCTCACCTTCCTACGTTTCCTATCCTAAGCGGTAGTTCTAATTCAAATGCACCTCTCCTAGCCTAGGTCGGGAATTTCCTATAAATAGCCCCTTGCACGATACAAAAACGACGATTATTCATTATCAGAAATCAACGCCTTTTTACAAAGCATCACATACAACAAATAGATACACATCTACGATTCATACACTTAGCATCGAAAAACCGATAGTAGAATCCACCGACATTAAACTCGACGCTCTTGTGCCCAATCCACGTCCCGACGAGCCCCGATCCGAGTAAATCGAAGCATATAGGTTGAGGGTGTACCAAACCCTCCTTCTTCTTCTCTCCTCTTTCTCGGCGTCCGTCTTTTATAAGGGTCCTCGTCCGTCTTATTTTTTTGGGTCGTGTGTCGTCCTATTTACGGGTCCTTATCGTTTTTTTTATAATCGATACTACAAAAACTATTTTTTTTTATAACGTTCTTAAAATACGATATCGACTCTCTAATCGAATATCGTATCTAACAAGAACAAAATTAATTAATTCTCGTTGATGCTAATAAAATCGTCACATCTTTTTTAAACAAAATTCGACGATTTTATACGCGGAGAGAATTAACATCTTTTTCGTTCAATTTTTTTTTTTTTTTTTACTTTTCGTTCAAAACAAACTTTTTTCAAAACCTTTTCTAAATTCGTTCTGAGTATTCGATATCGATTTCATAATCGAATATCGGATATGACGAATATCGAAAACATAAATCAAGTATAAATTAGTTCGTATTTGTACGCGATTGATCAAATTAGCAATCTTCGAACAAAAAACGAGACCGGGACAGACCCGCACGCGAGTCGCGCCCATCCCAGGCGACTCGCGCACGGGCCTGAAACTCGAGTCCTTTTTTTTAGCTTTTCGTTCGTTTTTTTATTCTACAAAACGATTTCTCAAAATTTGTATCTTTTCTAAAACTATTCCGAATATTTGATATCGATTTCATAATCGACTATCGAATATAACGAATATCGAAAATATTAAGTCGAGCACGAATTATACAATATTCGTGCGCGTTTTAATAAGAGCATCGATTTTCAGAAAATCGACCCCGAAACTGGCCGGGGCGCGAGTCGCGCGCACCCATTTTTTTCCTTTTTTATTATTTTTTCGAACATCGTTTTTTATACAAAATAGCGTCTTTTTAACGATATTTTTCAGATTTCGACTAATATCTTCTCGATCTTGCATATTCATCATATTTGCTATATTATTTCTTCACAAATCGATACTAACTCGTTTGTTCATCTTGTAGCAAATTCATTCTTTTTTTATCGTTTGTTTTATTTTACTAAAACGAACCTCACATGCTAAATTACACTTCGACGTTAAATTTTTCATGCATTAAACCGACTTAGCAACCCATTCAATTATTCACATGCTTAGGAAAATAATGTTTGCATATCATTCATCGTTCAACTAACGCGCGTATTCAAAAATCAAACGATATCCTAGTAGAGGCCGCTAATGTGCGGGCGGGGTTGGGTGTTCTTTGTGAACTTCCCAACACGTACCCTCACCCCTTACTCAGAACCTCGGTTTCCGGATGTCCGAAACCATGGGCAACGAGAGTCATTCAATACACGATATCCGTATCGGTATCAAATGCTAAGGGACGAACCCAATAAACTCTAACATCGAAAATGGGCCGTATTTTGTACACGGCCCACTACGACATAGAGTGGGTTCGAATGGGCCCGAACTCCCACAAAGTTCGGTGGCGACTCCAACTTCGATTTAAATTTCAATTCGATCCATTCTCATATGGAGATTCATTCGCCTCCCCAAACCCGCGTGTGGCCGCGTCGGGGTGGACCTACGTCATGTCCACACCAGCCAATCCCACTTTCCTTCCTCTTCCACGTTTTCGATATGGGTCTCGTTAGTCTTGGCCCGCTTAGATGAACTGACGAAACTAGGATCGGTAATGCTGCCTTTGGTCAGGCACTTAGTGGCAGTCCTTCGAGTCACCTCCTCACCTCTTAGTGGTGCTGTCTTCCTAACTTTTAAGTTGCTCTGTCCTGACAGGTGTTCACAAACCCTCCGCCGGCCGGAACCATTGTCGGTCGGTCGAACAATAGGACGCAAGAACCTCTGCTCCCAAGACATCCTAAATTTCCTAAACGAATCCTCGGTCCGTGGGTCAGAACTGGAAATAACCTTAGCATCCTTGGGAATGGAAGGTCTAACACCCATTTGACTTGACAACATACCCGGGTAAACATAAACCTAATCCCTCATGGATAGTGTTAGCAAATCCCAAGTCGAAGACGAAAATGAAAACCTGAAACACCCACTAATATTCCACCATGGGATGGACCACCGAATGACCACATCCCCTTTGGCCAAATAGGAAAGCCAGTCATTTTCCTTGTGACCCTTACCCCACACCTGCGCCGTCTTCCGACCCGTGAAACCCTTATAGTTATAACCTTTGATGCATCGGGGAGGGTCGACTAAACCAAGCTGTTCTTGCAACCAAACCTGTACAAAACACGACAAAACTTCACACCTCCAAGCCAAAGCAACCACAAAACAAAGAAAACCAAGCTACAGAAACATAGCGAAAAAAAAGCACCTGTAAAATGATCCTGGAACCTCAGAAAGATGCATCGTGGAGTCGATCACGAGCATTAAGACCTAGAATAAGCTCGCCCAAAATGAGCAAAGAAGGTGATCATCCGTGTTCAATCCCCATATCCAAAACTCGAGGGTTACCCCAGCCTTCACGCGCCCTCGCATCCTCAAAAAGATGATAACAAGCCATCGCAATATTAAAAGCACGCCTACACGCTAAGGCCGAAACATGATGAGAACCAACCTGTGAGAATGTCCTAGAAAGCAACTCTAAGTTAATGCCATCTCTACCAAAATAACCTTTAGCCTTCTCCAATGACGAAAGATCCAAAAAATGGTAAAACCGCTCCACGTAAGCGTCATCCCCGTAAGGCACACAAGGTCGAACCGAACTCCACCCACCTATAGCATCTATCTCTTCGGGCAAAGGACAGATTTTACCCCCGGGAAAAGCAAAAACATGGCCCTTCGAGTCCCAAAACTTGAGCATGCTAATAAGAAGTCATCCTGTATCTTGACTCGACTTAGTGCGACAACCACCGAGAAAGCATCATTTGAACAAATCTCGGGGTCACCTTTCTTAAAAGAACTTGCCCACTCGGTAAGGATATTCCAAAAACCCGACATGACGCTAAATATAGACGTGCTAGACTCTATGGATATCCTAGTATGTCTAAAACAAGCACCCACAACTCGTATATATAGCCCTAATTCCACAAGAATTAGGAAACAACGAAAATTTCCATAACCCGGACCCAAACCGTCTTGGCCCAGCCGCCCGAATTTCCAGCCGCCCGAGCCCTGGCGACCCTGGAACCGAGAGCCTCATCCCAAGAGCCCATATCTAGGCAGGCAGTATCTAGAGCAACCCCAAAGGTAGAAACACCGATCCCGCGTCATAACCATGACTACCACATGACACCTCGGACATCGGGAACGACCTCCCGAAGCCGTTAAAACCCGCTCCGAAAACTGAAGCACCCATGCAGGGACCACAAGAACGCAAGTTCACCCGTCGGACGTTCCACACTTAGGCGTTTTTTATTTTTTTATGGGGATAAGCTACCCCACCTAGGCGTGTTGTAGCCTATTGGCAGTCATCGTCAAGTCGCGTCTGTAGCCTAACAAGGCAATATTATGAGTATGCAAAAAGTGGTCTAACTTTTTTTTCAAAAGTTGCCCGAATTTTAAATTCCGATATCGTTCTGAATGTCAAAGCAACTAAACTCATCTCCTAATATACTCGGTCAGAACACGTTAATGTTTTACGTTAGCATTTTACATCTCTTCCATCTCGAGTCAAAACATTTTAATCAACGTACTATCTGATCCGATTCTCGGCTCAAATTGACGCATTTCAAAACATCCAAAAGGAACTGTTTTCATATTTCTGTACAACGTCAACGCACCCCAAACTTGGTCAGATCGCAAATGAATGAACGCAAAAGTGATTACTTGTGAATCTAGGTAAACAATTCGCCAAACAAAAACACAAGACTAATCCAGCTAATTCAAGTACTAAAATTTAAAAAAACAAATATACAACATATGCAAATTCATACACAAATCGAGCCTAGGAAGGACCCCTAGAAGCCGCGCCAATGGCTATCACAACGTCGCAAAGGTTGTCATCTAAACCTAGATCCTCCAAGTCTATAAGAGGAGACTCACTACCATCCATCCCCGACAGCATGTCTAAGGTAGCCGTCTCGGGGACTCCTCCGATCTCCTCGTTAGCACCCGTAGCCTCAGCCTCCCTTTCGACCCGATGTCTGGCTTCGCCTTACACAGAAGACTCACCCTGAGACCGAGCCAGCTGCTCCTTTAGGAAGGCGATCTCGTCAGCCCGAGATTGCAGGAGGCGTCGCGCCTCAGTCGCCTCAAGCTCGGTCACCCGAGTCTCCAGCTGCCCCACCATATCCGTGACATCCTACAAATACACTTAAACATTAAGAGGGTACGCCAACAGCCTAGAAAATCTGTAACACCCACTATTTTCCTAGTGCCGTTAATTATTCTGTTGTGACTCCCTCATGACCCTATGTCAATTTCGTCTTCTATTTCCTTCATCTTTCTGAATTCTTATTATTATTTTTGAGTCAAATAATATTTATTTTTATTTTAAAAGATTTTAATTCTTGTAAACCTATTTATTTGATTTTCATTGTAAACTATTTATTTTTGCGCGTGAAGTTCTATTTTTCTACGAACTAACGTTTTAAGCTTGGAATTCAGTTATTTATTTTTCCTAAATATCAAAACACGTTTATATGATATTTTCAACTAAGAAATATTTTTATTTAAGAATATTTGACCTTTAATGATTTTATTACGAAGTTTCGTAAATAATTATTTTCCAACGCGCGGTTTACTCGAACTGATTTGAAATACCTTTAACAATTTTACGATTCATCTTTTTATCAACTTAGAAATTATTTGGGACATTTTCCCCATGTTTTGGACCGTGACACACCCATGTCACATTTTTACACTACAACTTTGTATACATTTCATTTTATGATGTTTAAGCCTTAGATATATTTTTTTTCTCACCCATTTATTTTTGGCCTTAAACACAAACTCTTCACACTCCCTTCCTCTCTCATTTTGGCTGATTTGTGCATGTATTATGACATAGTTTTCATCAAAATTTACTTATCATTTATGCTTTAGAAAACCATCCACTTTCTTATCATTCATTTTACAAAAAATTAAACAACATTTCCTCCCTTTTTCTCTCTTGGCTGAGATTTTTCAGCAGCTTTTCTAGCCAAATGTTGTCTCAAATCGAGTCTCGATCGTCTCGTTTTCATCTCCTAAATAATCGTCATTCTGATCCCTTTGTTAAGGTAATAATCGATGTTGTTTTCGATCATTATTTTCCTTGATTTTCTTAGTTTTCTCATGGTATTTTTCCACCATGCTTTTCTTCTGTTGAAGGATTTTTGAATGATCCCGAAGCCGACGAATTTATAATGGACTCGAATTTGGGTTAGAGGTAACATCGATGTTACTCGGTATTTCATGATTTTAATTGTGTATTTGCATGTAAAATTTTTATATTTCATTTTTGACAATATATGTATGTCATATAATCTGGAAAATTTTTAAAAATTGAAAATTTGCATGTTTCGATATTTTTATCGCTTTTACGAGATTAACGATTAAATCGTCATATTAATTTGTAAAATCGTAATATTCGGCCTAAACATGTAATATATATTTATATTCTGTAAAAATGATGTTTTTGATGATTTTTAATAATTTAGTATTTTTCTGATATTTTAGTTATCGATTATTGAATTATTTCCGTTTACGGACAAAAACGATTAAAAGCCGATTTTTAGTTCTAGTACCAAAACATTTTATTTTAATCTGATTTTTGACGTGGTGAAACTTTCTGATGAAAAAAGTTTTTCTGATTTTTTTCATAAATTTTCGGAATTGTTAAGTGGATGAATTAATTAATCACTTTAAATCATCGTTTATCGTTAAAACCGTGTTTGTCGTTTAAATTCTCGATTTCTGGTCTTTTGTTTAAATATGGAAAAAAGTATGATTCTGATGATTTCATAATAAAATGTAATTTTATGATTTTTAGTGCTTTAATAAAATGTTGGGAACGATAAGTTTTATTAATGGAATCGTTAATTCAGAAAAACGGGTTTAAAAGACGGTTTTAGCGGGATTTATTAAATCTGGAATTTTTGGAAATCTGGAAAACGAGTATTTTCTGGAAAATCATGATTTTTAAGTTTAATAATAATTTTTGGATATTAATACTTAAATCGTTTTGTAATTACCATTTTTATTAATCGTTATTGTCGAGATTAGATGATTAACGAGAAAACGCTTTAAAAACCGAGTTTTAGGATTCTGGAAAATTTTCTTTTCTGGACAGAATTTCCATAAATATATTTTAACTATTTTACGTAATTTTTTTACTATTTATTAAAGTCTTTAATTAATAAGTATTGATTTTTGGACAAATTACGATTTATCGATAAAATGCTTCGTCTTACCTAAAAGATTTATTTTTCCAGCTATTTTGAAAATATTTAAATCTGAAACATTAAGAGTTAAATCATCCCTTAACATATTCTAAATATATTCAGTGGTTTAATTAAATAAAAGACGTTAAAAGATTTAATTTGACATTTGCCGTAAAATCCTATTTGTAATCGTATTGTCGTAACTAATAATAATTAGGGAATTTTAGCTTTGTAAATTTTGAAAACACCCTGATTAGTATTATTAAAAAATTTAAGACATTTTTAATCATTTTATACACTTGTACGATATTTCAATAACTTCATAAACTCAAATGTTCTTACTTTAATAATTAATATCGTTAAGGCCGAAAGTATTAGTTTTATAAATCTATATCGTTTACTAAAAATTGGTATTAGTATGAACTAATATTTTCACTATTTTGATATAATGCTATTTTTAGTAAAGTTTCTAAAAATAGAAGTTTCCTAAAATAGAAAGTTTCCTCTTTTAGAATATAAATGTTTACTTCTTTTATCCTCATATTATTTATATTGATTATATCTTTTGAATATCGATAATGGCTTTGTTTTGGAGTTATGGAATAAGGACAAGTGTGAGGTTAGAGTAATATATTCTAGGGTTTACGGTTTTGCCATCAACTATAAGGCTAGTGTATCAGGAATCGGTACATTGGTTGTTGAACCGGGTGACAGGTATCCCGGGAGTTTTGTACATTTTGACCTTAAGCTTAGGCCTCGCCGTAAGTCGCCGTCATAAGTTGAACTGGGTGACAGGTAATCCCAGGAAAGGTGTGTATTATCTTAAACTAGGGTCACACATTTATAAGTCGCCGCTCTATTATGGTTGAGTAGCCTAGTTAGAGACCGAGGTTTGATTTGTTTGAGCTAAGTTCTCGAAGCTAGTTTTTAGTATTCTCCTAGTGAAAGTCTAGCCGTCTACACTACTCCTATCCATAACGCCATTTTGAATATTTTTATTATTATCGATATAATTTGGTTGCAGGTTGGCAAATGTTTTATGTTTTCTTCGGAAAACTCATTTTTATTATATTGTTTTGATACGTGAAGTTTTTCACTGAAAGTTTATTTTTATTATAATGTGTTTTACTGTTTTCCATTTTTACTATTTTTCTATAATAGTAATTACAGTTTTAAAATCCTGTTATACGGCTGGGAGAACGTTGACGTTGCTCCCCACTGATTGTGGCTGTTATGTTTTTAACATGGCAGGTATATGTGTTTTCCTTCGGGTGGGCTAGCGAGCAGTTATGGATCCTGCTTGTTTTAATCAGATCACTGTATTATGGATTGTTAAAACCCTTTTTATGGATTTTATTTATTTATTTATTTATTTATTTATTTTGTAGCCATTTTTATTTTATGGCTTATGTATTGACTTACCATTTTTATTTAATCAAGACATAGCTACAGTGTGTTATAATCCCACTTCTACAGTGTTTCCGCCACTGTATTGCGTTAGAATTTCTAGGGGATTACAAAACCACCCTAATCACGCAAACTCACCGATCGAGGTCCCAAACTGTCACGGGAAACCCTCGAGGCATAGGCCCGGAAGCGGTTGGCGGCCTGCCACAACCGCTGATGAAACCTGAAAGGTGAAACCACGGAAGTTAGACAAACCAATCCTAACTCTTAGAACACAAACCCAAAACGAAAGCCAAAACTTACCCGGTATACCCAGTCACGCCACTTTATCCCGGCGTCCATCTCCTCAGCAGAACACGGGGGGAGAAGCTCGGTGAAAGGTATCTCAGCCGCATCCACCCTAAGCATCGTCAGGGGAAAATCCGGGGGCTTGATTTCATCAGCCGGATCGGCCAGCTGAGAAAACAACAGATTGGTCGGTCAGAGGTCAAGGAAACAACAAACCGCAAATCAAATCTTAGAACCAAAATTAGAACATTACCACGAGGCGGTACCAAGCTAACCGCTGGGTGACGTGAGATAGGTAAGAGGTACCTGGCACCAAGAGCGCATCGCCTCCTTCTCCGTCTCTATCCTCGAGGATCTCTGCGGTGGTTGGTGGTGTAAACATGGTCCAGGGACGATCAAGCGGCACCCTGAAATCGTTATATAGGCACTGGCGCACCAACCGCTCGCCCAGATACCAAACTGGGCGAAACAACGCAGGAAGGAGCATCCTCCTGTAACTTCTAGGCCTCAGCTTCGTGGTCACATACTCCGGTACGCCCTCATAACTAGCCCAAGGGCGGGCCACAAACTACACAAATGAACCAACACTCCGATAAACCTTAAACCTTGGGGGTTACTAAGATAGGTAGGACATAAAAGAAAACGTGCATCCCTGAGGCTTAGCTGGTTGACCAGCGCATTCTCTGACGGGTAGTGGCTGGTAGTGCTCTTAGGCTGAGCCAGCCTCCTCTCGATTCCCGCCGGGAATCTCTTCGGGTGAACCCGCACCGTCTTAGGTGCAAAGCAAGGAAAATAAGAGTAGATCCAAGCCTGCAACAAACCCACAATACATTTAGCAACATTAAGCCAAAGCCAAGCAGAACTCGAGATACAAGAGTGAGAATAGTAACTAACCTCCAGTATAAGGCCCGGACCCACAATGGCCACAGCTGAGGCCGACTCTATCGCCAATGGCCTCACCATGACTTGCAGGCAGCGAGTCATCTCCGCGAAAGCCGCGGTCACCCAATCGTAACGTCCTAGCTGAGCCAGGTCAGCTAGGAGAGGCAAAATCCTAGTGCTAAACCTCTCGCCTTTATCCGAGAAGTGGGTCGACCCTAGGAAGTACCACAACCACAACCGAGCATCCTGCTCCGGCGTGTTGGGTTCCCGACCCTCTAACACCGCCATTCGCTCGAAGTGATCGGTGATATACGAACTCACCAAAGCATGAGGCGCACTGTATGCCTCATGCGGTAAACACCCGATGAGGCCTCGCACCCCATCACTATCTAGCCTAGGGCCTTCGGCGGCCCACCTAATCCTATCCGGACCCCAGGGCAAACCGGTAATCATCCCAAAATCCTCTAGGGTCATCCCGACCTCCCCAAAAGCCATGTGGAAGGTCGAGGTAGTATCGTGGAAGCGGTTTATCATCGCTCTAATGACCATAAGGTTGCACTTAGTCTTGCAACCCACCAACCTAACCCATTGCTCAACCACGGGACCTAGAGCGGTTCTTGCGATAATTCCCTTTACCGCGGGGGTCAACTTCTGAGAGTAAACCTCGAGACACATAGTAAATCCCGAGAAAGTCCTCATCGGACCTGGGAGCTGCAAACCAAAACGACACTGGTATAAACAAAATAAACCTAACCTAACCCGAGCCAAAAATCTAAGACATAGCTAATCAGCACAAACAGAACACTCACTAGACCCCGCACGACGCGGTGAGAAACGTGAAAGTTAAGGTGAAATAGCAGCTGATGACCATCCCAGTCCCGAGCCCACTCGGGATCCTCGTAGCTAATCTCCTCATCCTCCGGTACAGGAACCGGAACATGAGCCCTCCTAGCAACCGTCTCCGGAAGCCTACGCTTCCTCACTCTATCAAAATCGGCCTCATTAATGGCCTTGGGGTCACGACGCTTAAACGAGATACTCCGTCGTCTCCTACGAATCCCTCGGGGGGTCTGTGAACTCGTCTCGGCAGTCTCATCACTAGGAGCTCCCTCAGGACGCTCGATGTTACCTCCTACTAGAAAATCAAACAAAAAAGAGAATTCGTGCCTCAGGTCAGGATAAAACAGCTCAAACAGGTCAAAATAGGGTCAAAATTTCGGATAAGGATATCAAAATTCCAAAAAGGCCGCTAGCATCCATTTTTGATTCCGGTCACGATGGAAGTGGTTTCGGGAAAATCCGGCATCGTTACGACACCTTTTGGTCCGTCTTAAGACACACAAAACCTCACAGAGAGTCCTTAAAGTCATCCTAGCCCATAAAAACCGACTAGAGACTACCCACATCCTCAAAAACACTATTTGAACGAGATTACACAAAATAAACACGGGAATAATCAGAAAATGGTCCGTAACCCTAGCATTCCAAGCACATTTCCATAGGGAGCCATTGTCGCACCTCGGAAACCCCTATCGAACTTATAACTACCCTAACAAGCTCTAATCGACCCTAATCTAACAATGGGACTAAGCACAAGCATCGAAACTTAACGAATCAAAAAAACCCAAATCAATTTTCAAGGGTTTTCAACAAAACAAACTCATAATCAATCAAATCAAGCAAAAACGACAATAAACAAGTAAAGAACGTTTACCCGGAGTCGACATTGTCACGTACGATGGAAAATCGAGACGAATTTGGCAAGAAAAGTCGAGAAATTGATTTGAAGGCGGAATGGGTGACGCGCTCGAGTTGTAGAACAAATGAACGATCGCCTCAATTTTCGATTACTTAAACAGATCCGGTCCACGGAACCCCGACCGCCCCATGAGACGCGCCTGAGTCCTAGTGCGCTGGGGGCTAGGCGCCTGAACATTAGGGCGCAGACGGATGTGCGTCCGAGCAGCCCAGTACAGACTAAAACAAAACAAACGAGGCTCAAAGTTCGATACACATAAAACACGCACCTTTTAAGACAAGCAAAATTACAAATAACGAAGCAATTACTAATCAACATCGACAAAAAACGCTCGATAATAAAACAAGCATCAGAACCGTGCTTAACCTAAGCGCTACACCCGAACGCGTAACAAACTAATCTAAACCGAACTAATCTAAATAAACTCTAAACAAATCTCAAATGCATAACAAACTAAAACAAAGCAAGAGCAAACCCAAACAAAATAAGACAAACTCACAAAACAAAAACTTTTAACCAAAACGAATAAACAAACAGCAATTTTGCCCGAGGGACGTTAGTATCCTGGAGGCACAGCAATAGCGCTACAATTTGTCGAGTGGATATCAACGCCCTCGACAACAGGTTTTCGAGTGGATACCAACGCCCTCGAAAGCATTTTTTTCGAGTTGGTATCAGCGCCCTCGAAGGAGTCTGATACCTCCACAACATTTTTCATTCAAGAGGAGATCGATGCCCTCGAATGGTTTATTTTGTCCTAGGGGTCAGAGCATTCCCGAAGACAGCTGCTCGAGTGGAAGACTGACGCCCTCGAGTAGTTGACAACAACAATTTTGTCCTATGGGTCAGAATATCCCCGAAGACAGCTGCTCGAGTGGAGACCGACGCCCTCGAGTAGTTTATAACAACAATTTTGTCCTAAGGGTTAGAGCATCCCCGAAGACAGCTACTTGAGTGGAGACTGACGCCCTCGAGTAGTTTACAACAACAATTTTGTCCTAGGGGTTAGAGCATCCCCGAAGACAGCTACTTGAGTGGAGACTGACGCCCTCGAGTAGTTTATCTTGTTTTGTCCTAGGGGTCACACGCATCCCGAAAGACAGCTATTCGAGTGGAGATTGACGCCCTCGAATAGTTTTATCTTGTTTTATTTTGTCTTAGGGGTCAGAGACATCCCGAAAGACAGCTATTTGAGTGGAGACTGACGCCTGTAGACACCCGCATTTTGACTGTCAGGTGTCTATGGTAGTTTCCAAAAAAACACCCGATGATGATCGGACGCTAACGTGTTTCTACGCGCTCGGATACGGGCTCAAATCCATTAGTTGTTGACTAATGCACTTACGGAGTACAAATCTCACAAAACTGACCTCAAAATCAGGCCCAGTGGACCGTTCCAAGTCAAACAAGACTAATTTGGGCCAAAACCGACACCGAAAATAAAACCGACTTTTTAACGATTGGGTCAAACCTCGGTCAAAGTCGTTCCAAGACACACAAAACAGCCACTCACAACATCAAAAGTCCAAGTCAAACACAAACTCATCAAAAACCCAGGCCACGGTCCAAAACAATGGACCCGCGCGACCCAGCTGGGCCACTCGATCGAGTGCCCCACCCACTCGATCGAGTACCCCACCCACTCGATCGAGTGGGCCTATTTCAAGCCCGACGGCCGACGCACTGGGCCACTCGACCGAGTCAGTCACTTACTCGGTCGAGTAACCCTAGCCGGGTGCCTAGGCTTTGCCTATATAAGCAACCCCATGCACACACAATTTCACAACTTTTACACAATTTTACAAACCCTAACCTGTTTGAACCTTTTGCAACCCTAAACTTTACACATCTCAAAATCCAAACCCTACTCTACACCGAGAAAACCGTAGCCCTAGCCTGGGAATCAAAAACCTAAACCTAGCTTTAGGAATTCAACACCCTAACCACCACAACTCAACCGCCATAAACCTCGAAACTCCCGTGTTAAAGCCGCGACTACGAGTTCTATCCGAGACAAGAACATGTAGGTTGAGGCTGCCACTTCCCTTTCTTCCCTTCTTCTCTTCCTCTCGTCATTTTTCTCTTCTTTTTGTTTTTTATTTAATTATCGCATCTGTAATACCGCTAATACCGCTAGTATTATAAAACATTAAAATACTCGCGAATTTGTGTCGAGTGTGAGTGATGGTGGGATAAGAAAACCCGAATATACAAGTGTACTGCACACAGCGTTGCCGGTCGCTTATCCCATCACCCCGGTCGCTTGATTATTGAAACGGGTCAACCTAAACAATAATTCGATTATTTTCGTTTGCATCGCATATTCACATCGATTTTCCAAAACAAATGTTTTATTTAATAAGGGTCGAAACCCGTTGACGCGGATCCGACATCACGATCTCTAGGGATTTATTTCGATGTCGGAAAAGCCGAGGGAATCAAGTCTTTTAATTCAAGCAAAGTGTCGATCCGTTAGAGTCAATACCAATTCCATAATTGGATGTCGAATCTAACGATCTAGTCAATTTAATTAACTAATGCGATTTTTTCGTTGATGCTAAAATAATAGTCATATGATTCGCTAGAATCACGACATTATTAAACGCGGAGAAAATCTATTCATATCGCAGTTGATGGGGGTCGGCAGCCTGCTCCGAGCCGCCTGCATGGCAGGCTCCCAGAAGGATTGCCCAAAGAGCCCGGAAACCGACCCGGCCAACAGTCGAAGCGAAAAAATGAAGTAAGACCTACCGAGGACTCCAGATGACCGCCTGATCAGCAGGGTGACGTAGCCTGCTCAGGCCTAGACCTCACAACCCCTACCCGCCTGCCCCCTGGGGAAACCTACGCAGGCAGGGCAGGGATCACCAGGGACCTCCTCGTCATTTTGCCTAAAGGTAAATGAGAATGGGTGGATGAGAAGAAGCCACTTGTCACCTCCTTATCCACCCATTCTCCTTCTACTTCCCTCTCTTGTGGGAAGGTATAAATACTCTCCCATTTCCCACAAGAAAGGGGTGGGATTTTCTCTCTCTAGAACTCTTACTCTTAAATCGCCACCTAGTTCCTCACGAGCTAGGTTCCTTAAGGCATTCACGGACTGACTTAGGCATCGGAGAGGGTTTCCTCGGACAACCTCCGAGGCCCTGTGCGTTCTGTGTGCAGGGAGCCAGCCTATTCCGCCTGCCCAACAACAGGCGTTCTCCATACACACCACGGAGTCCGCATCCGGAGAGAAGAGAGGTCTGTCTCAGGGATTGCAGGAGCGGATGAGGCACAAGGAGCCTGCGTCCAAACTCCTGGGAGAAAAACAGGGCGGAGTCTTTTCCAGGCTAACACCAGCAGCAAAGAGACAACCGGCCCCAGGGTTGTCCCAAAGCCTTCAGTCTAGGCTTAACCGGGGACAGCCGCTTGAATCAAGGTACCACCAAGATGACAACCTCGGTCAGTCCCGGAGAAAACGATCCACACAAATCTCCCCTGACACGGAGGATGAAGCAGCGAGCAGGCGGCCACCGAGGCACCACTCCCCCAGTACGAGGAAACCGATCCCTAGACAATGGGATATCCACGGTAACCAGTCTAGAGAAAGCAGGTCACGAGTGGTAGGCAGGCCCACAAAAACTCCTCTTAATCCTTATGTACAAGAATACCCCATCCCGAAAATCAAAATGCCCACCGTCAAGTTTGACGGAACCACAGATCCAGAGGATCATCTGGCGGCATTTGAGAGTCACATGGGCATGTATGACGTGGATGACGCAATCTGGTGTAAAATCTTCCCAACCACCCTGGTAGGGCTTGCACAAGGATGGTTCAGGGATCTTCGCCAGGGATTGATCAGCTTCTTTATAGAGTTAGCCGAGGCCTTCCTTGAACAATATGCAGGGAACAAAAGGAGGCGACTCACTCGGTTTGACCTAATGACCCTGAAGCAGAAAAAGGGCGAAAGCATCAGGGAGTACCTAAAGAGGTTTGACTTGTCCTACCAGCAAGTCAGAGAGATTGATGATTCCACCGCTGCCTACGCCCTGACAATCTCCCTGCTCCCAGGGGAAATGAAGAATCAGATAATCAGGGCCCAGCCAGAAACTTTGGCCAAGGCCAGAAAAATCGTTGAAGGGTTTATTCTGCAGGAAGAGTTTCACAGCCTGCCGGACACCCCTGTAGGCCAGACAAGGCCGCAAGGGGGACCGCAGGGTGGACGCGGCAGATACGAACCAGGCAAACAGAGAGAAGAGGGGGATACCCCCAAGAAAGAACGCACGGCTTACCAACCAAGGTTTGACAGCTACACTGCCCTCAACAAGCCGAGGGCAGAAATCTTTGAGCTGGAGAAGGAAACAGCAAAATGGAATCGTCCAAACAAGCCGCGCAGCCCAAAGGGGGATCCTAAAAAATTCTGCACGTTCCACGATTGCATAGGCCATACCACGGAGGAATGCCGACACTTAAAAGACGAGATAGAGAAACTCATAAGAAACGGCTGGCTGAGCAACTATGCAGCGAGGAACAAACCCCAAAAGGAAGCGGCAGACAAGCCTGAAGGCTCAGCCCAAAATCGCACGATCATTCATGTAGTGTCAGGAGACGCAGAGGGGCGAACAAGCAGACGAAGCCAGAAAAAGCAGATCCGCGAATTACGAAACCAGATTTGCTACGCCGAGAGGGCAGGAAGCCCAAAGGTTACGACCTTGAGCATCACCCCTGAAGACGCAGGGAGAGTCATATACCCGCACAGCGACCCCTTGGTCCTAACTCTAGAGATTAGCAACCACATTGTCAAGAGATTCATGGTGGACACTGGCTCCTACACAAACCTCTTGTACAAGGATGCCTTTGAAAGAATGAATCTAGAGAAAAGACACCTGAAGCCCGCCCCTGGATCGTTGTATGGGTTCAGTGGGGCAGGTGTACTTCCCATGGGGATTATCAACTTACCGGTAACATTCGGGGAGGGAGCCTCTGCCAGGAATGTCAGGGCATCATTTGTTGTGGTGGATGCCAAGTCTGCATACAACGCCCTGATAGGGCGGGCCACCCTAGATGAAATCGAAGCCGCTGTGTCAATCAGGGCCCTCACCATAGCCTATGTGACAGACTTTGGCATGGAAGGGAAGGTCCATGGGGATCAGGAGTCGGCCAGACACTGTTATTCCTTGGCCCTGCAAGCCTAGGAAACAGAAAGAAAAGGAAAACGAAAAGCCGAAGACTCCCCCAGCAGGGAGGGTGAAATCCCGGCTGCCCAACAAAAAGCAGCCCACTTAGAGCCTGAAGGGGGAAGCATGCTGGTGGACTTAGAACCAGGAAGGCAGGTCCTCATAGGGACCGACCTGGAGGAGTCCTACCAAAAGGAGCTAATTGCAGTCTTGAGAGAAAACAGGGACGTATTTGCTTACTCTGCAGATGAAATGCCAGGGGTCGACCCGGCTTTTATTGTTCACAAGCTGAACGTTAACCCGGAGGCTCGCCCTGTAAAGCAGAAGAAAAGAAATATGTCCGTAGAAAAAGACGCGGCGATAAAAGAGGACATAGAAAAACTCTTGAAAGCAGATTTCATTGAAGTCTGTGATTACCCTGAATGGTTGGCGAACGTTGTGATGGTAAAAAAGTCATCAGGCGCATGGAGGATGTGCGTAGACTTCACAAATCTTAACAAAGCCTGCCCAAAGGACTACTACCCTCTGCCCAGGATAGACCAACTGGTGGACGCCACTAGTGGGTATACCACGTTAAGTTTTCTGGATGCATTCTCAGGGTACCATCAAGTGTACCTCTGGCAGCCTGACAGGGTGAGGTGCGCCTTCATAACCAGCCATGGCACTTACATGTATAAAATAATGCCATTTGGACTGAAGAATGCAGGCGCCACCTATCAGCGATTGGTGGACAAGGTATTTGAAAACCAAAATGGGAGAAACTTGAAAGCCTATGTCGATGATGCAATTGTCAAAAGCAAGGGGGACAGGGAGCACCTGGCGGACCTACGGGAAACATTCTCCTCCCTGCGATCGTACAAAATGAAGTTAAATCCAAAAAAGTGCACATTTAGAGTCCGATCTGGCAAATTCTTAGGGTTCTTAGTCAGCTCCAGGGGGATAGATGCCAATCCCGAAAAGATTCAGGCGGTCCTAGACCTCCCAGAGCCAAAGACCATAAGGGACATTCAACGGCTTACAGGCAAGATAGCTGCCCTGGCTCGCTTTATCGTCAGGTCAGCAGACAAGTCAACCCCCTTCTTCAAAGTGTTGAAGGGCAATAAGCAATTCAAATGGGAGGATGAGCAAAAGAAAGCCTTCGAACAATTGAAAGAGCATCTGAAAAGGCTCCCTACCTTGGCAAGACCCGTGGCCGGAGAAAAACTATACCTATACATTGCTGTCACCAACTCAACAGTGAGTGCAGTCATCCTAAAGGAAGAAGCAGGCTCACAGCAGCCCATCTACTTTGTAAGTCACGCCCTGGGGGCAGCGGAGAGAAACTATCCTATGGTAGAAAAAGCCGCCTATGCAGTCGTCATAGCAGCCAGAAAACTCAGGCCCTACTTCAACGCACACCCTGTTGTGGTCCTCACCGACCAACCACTAGAAAGGATACTGGAAAAGTTTGAGAAATCAGGAAGGCTGCTAAAATGGGCAATTGAGTTAAGCGGACTGGGGATATCACACCAGCCCAGGACAGCCATCAAAGCACAGGCCCTGGCGGACTTCCTGGCTGAATGTTCTCATTCAGGGGTAGAGGAGCCTCCCACCGAAGAGTGGATAGTATACACTGACGGATCCTCAACGGCCAATGGTGCATGGGCAGGCGTCGTACTGATCAGCCCTGAAGGAGTGGATTTCGAGCATGCGCTCAGATTCACCTTCCTTGCATTAAACAACGAGGCAGAATATGAGGTCGTGCTTGCGGGAATAAATCTAGCTAAGGCTGCAGGTGCAGAACGAATAGTGCTAGCAACTGACTCCCAGCTCATTGCCAATCAAATCAACGGGGAATATGAGGCTAGGGATCAGGCCATGGCCACCTACCTAGAAAAGGTGAAGCAGGGGTTATCAAGCCTAAAGTCCTATGAAATCAGGCAAATACCTCGGTCACAGAATAATCGGGCTGACGCCCTGTCAAAACTGGCCAGCTCCAGCCTGCAAGACATAAGGAGGTCAGTTTGGGTTGATGTTGTGCATGAGAAGTCCACTACCGCCTGCCAGACAGTCAACATCGTCGAAGAGGAACAGGAGAACTGGATGGCCCCCCTCATTCAGTTCAAAAAATACGGCATCCTACCGTCTGATCCAGTACAAAAAAGGAAGGTACAGGCCAAAGCAACATGGTTCATGATAATTAATGAAGAACTATACAAGAAATCCTTTACCTTCCCCCTGCTCAGATGCCTGGGGGCAGAGCAGGCCGCTGAAGTTTTGGATGATATCCACTCAGGGATCTGCGGGCATCACCTTGGAGGAAGATCATTGGCCCACAAAGCCCTAAGGGCAGGCTACTACTGGCCTACCATGCTAGCAGATGCAAGGAGCCTGACTCGGAAATGCAGAAAATGCCAACTCTTCGCTCCATCAATTCATGCCCCGGCCCAAGAACTCAGGCCAGTTCTATCTCCCATTCCTTTCGCCCAATGGGGAATGGACATACTGGGTCCCTTTGCTACGGTCACAGGGGGACGAAAGTTTCTGATCGTGGGGATTGACTACTTCACAAAATGGGTTGAAGCCGAGGCAGTCCCAAACATCACCGAGCCAGCAGTCAGGAAGGTCATCTGGAGAAACATCATAACCAGATTCGGCCTACCAAAAGTGTTAGTGTTTGATCATGGGTGGCAGTTTGATAATGACCCCTAAGAGCTTGACTGGAAGGGCATGGAATAAACGTCGCCTATTCCGCCGTCTGCCATCCGCAGACCAATGGGCAGGCCGAGGCCGCTAACAAACAAATCCTAAATGGGCTCAAAAAGATGGTGGATGATCTCAAAGGAAGATGGGCAGACGAGCTACCAAGTATACTCTGGTCAATAAGGACCACCAGAAAAGAATCAACAGGTTTGACGCCATTTGGCCTGGTGTATGGAGCAGAGGCTTTACTACCCATCGAAGTACGAATTCCTACCCTGCGTGCTCAGCAATACAGCAAAGCTGACAACGACGCAGCAATGGCCGAAGCCCTAGACCTGGTCCATGAAATCAGGGAGGAGGCCAGCATCAACATAGCCGCCTATCAGCAAAGGATGAGAAAGGCATACAACAAGAGGGTGCATGAGAGAAGGTTCCAGATAGGTGACCTAGTACTAAGGAAGACACAGACTGTAGGAAAGTCTAGAGAGCACGGCAAACTAAGCGCCAACTGGGAAGGCCCATACCAGGTGACCCAGATTTTGGGAACAGGCACATACAAAATCGCCAACCCAGAAGGCCAAGAGCTGAGCGCACATTGGAACGCCGACACCCTAAAAAGATACTATGTTTAGCTAAACCTTAGAAAAATCTCGTCTCTAAGAAAAAGTACTGGCGGAGAACGATCAAAATGAAATGTCGACGGCTCCGACCACCCTTATGTTCTAACAAAAGTTTTTATATATAATACTCAAGAATTCATACTCGTTGTCCATTTAAGCTTGCGCTCTCACACACAAACGAGCAGGGGGCAATAGGGGGAGGCCCCCCTGTTGCCAGAACCAGGAAAAATGGCCCCCCCAACAAAAATTTCCTACCCCTGGGCAGGAAGGGTGCAGGCTACGCACAGCTAACAAGGACTGGGGGCAATTCCCCCCAACCTTGTATAAAAAACGCAGAAGCCCTCCCTGCCTACCTCTGGGCAGGCAGGGGGCAGGCCCCCTGGACTCCAAGCAGAGACCAGGGACAGGCCAGGCTACGCACAGCTAAACAAGGACTGGGGGCAATTCCCCTCAACCTTGTATAAAAAACGCAATAGCCCTCCCTGCCTACCTCTGGGCAGGCAGGGGGCAGGCCCCCTGGACTCCAAAGCAGAGGCCAGGGACAGGCCAGGCTACGCACAGCTAACAAGGACTAGGGAAAATCCCCCAACCTTGGATCAGGCCATACCTTAAGGGAGAGAGAAAGAAGCAGACCAAAACAAAAGAAAGGCATTCCATAACAAACCCATGAAGGATAAAAAGTTTTTACAAAAACAACTAAGGCAAAGATTCAAAAGCTAAATATTACAAACAGCTGGCCACAACAAAGGCTCGGCGCAGAGAATGGGGCTATTTCAAGAGAGGATGAACATCATGGAACCTCCTGGCTTGGACCAGCCGCCGCCTCAGGGGGTTTGGCCGCCCGAGCCTCGTTTTTAGCGGAATAGAGGCTTCGGAAGGCCTCCTCATCAAACACGGGGAACATCTCCCCAATCACCTCCATCACTAGCTCCAAAGAGGAGTTAGCTCCACTCACAAAGCTTGCATCCACTGCAGCCTCGGTCTCCTCCGCAAGGACATCCTTTTCTTTTTGCCACTCGCTCTTGGCCTGCTCAAAGGCTGAGTCAGCCTTAGACAGGATCAGCTGCTTTCCTCTTCAGGTGCTCCATCTCAGCCAGAGAGAGGTTAGCCCGCTCCATCGCCGAGCGACTCTTCTTCAGCTCAGCTTCATACTTGGCTGCTTCCCTCACAGCTCTCTCTCCTTGAAGCTTCCACTGATCAGCCTGACTTCTCGCCCCTTCCAGCTCACCCTCCTGCTTAGCCAACTTGTCTTTCAAGCTGTTTATCAAAGTTATGTCCCTTTCCACCATAGCCAGACGGTCAGGAGGAGGAGCCCCAGGTGTGACGGTCAGCTCTTCGTCGCTCAAACGGCTTAGAGCCGCCAGCTCTTCAGACGCCAGCAACACCTTAGAGGTACGCTGGATATACTGAATCACTTGGTGAGAAGTTGAGGTTACATACTTGGTAAGACGGTCGGCTAAGACGGCGCCGGAATCAGAGAGCAGGCCCGACACGTCTACGCTGTCGCCCGCAGTATAATGGAACTCTGTATTCTCCTCCTGAAAAAGGGCGCTCGGAATGTCACGAGCAGGGCGTTTCGCCTCAGGAGTAACAACGTCTGCCTCCAAGTCCACCACAGTAGTCTCTAAGGGCTCCCTGCCCCTTTTTCTTCTCTGCTCCAGGGGAACACTCTACCCAGTCCCCTCAGAATTCACAGGATGCGATCCCTGGGAAATTCGAGGCCCGGCTGGAGAGTCACCCTGCTTGTATCCAGGAGAAGGGGTGGCCCCTGAAGTAACCTCAGCCTCCCCATCATGGATACTGGGGGAAGGAGTCGTCGGCTTTGTTGACGGCAGTCGCGGGGGAAGAGGCAGCCTCCGGCCAGCAGCAAGATCCTTTACGAGCTTCATCAAGCTTTTCTTCCCTTTCTTGAAATCTGAAGGGAGGGAGGGACGCTTGGAAAGGATGACAAACTCCTCACTCAAACCTAACCTCTTAACTTGCTTCCTTGTCCAATGACGAGAAGCGAAGTCTGCAAGAGAAGAAAGGGCAGTCAGTTAAAAAGCAAAAGAATAAAAAATCTCAGAAAAATCGCGCCAGCAAAAGCCCCCCAGAACTACCTTCACGGCTAGGGATTAGGCCCAATGGGAGCAAGTACTCATCTGTGGCTATGAGCTCTGCGTGGGGGAGCCAGAAAGCAGGGCCAAAGACACCGGACTTATCCGCAACTATTTCAAACTTCTTGACTAAAATCTCCTCTCTGGCACTCACCTTTACCTCCAGGGCCTTCTCCCCGACGCCTGGGTGGTACTCTTCACGAGTTTCCATACGGGTATGAACATGATTCCTAAAATGCCTAGGAATCCTCCACCCTGACGCGCTATGTACGTACAAGAAATTATTCTTCCAGTCTTTCAGGCTGCTCAAAGCCGGCCAGACCAGAGCGTACTTCTTCTGTCTCTGCAGGGACCAATACCCAGGGGAACTGTCTCCTCCTGACGAGGACACCATTTGTAGCCCAACCATATAGCGAAGGGCATCAATATAGGGCCCTTCACCGTGAAAAAGACAGGTCCAGGTGTAAGCTATCAGGGACCTAATAGCTGAGGCAGTCAGCTGAGCTATAGCAACGTTCATCCTCCTGAAGGCCTCCTCCAGGAAAGGGTGGAGAGGAAATCGCAGGCCGAATTCCAAGCTTTTGTGATAAACGGCCACACAGCCTTCAGGGGGGCAACATATTGTGTCCTTTTCTCCTGGGACTACGACAGTGTACCCCTCCCCAAAATTATAGAACTTCTCAATTTCCTCGGCAGCATTGCTTTCTAAGATCAAGTCCCTATTTTTGGCCTCGGGATAGGTTTTTAAGGGAATCAAGTATTTATTCTTATCCAAATAATAAGTCTTTCCTCTCTCCCTACGGATGAGGGGCCGGCAATCCTGGAAGGGTCTACCTCCAGTGCCTCATTGTCCGAATCGACAACGTCAAAGGGGGCGGGTTCGGGTGATTCAGCACCCTCCCCCTGTCAAGGTGACCCTCCTCCCTGGGCCCAACTCCAGAAGAGGAGGCCAAATCACGTCTGTCCCCGTCTCCATCCACAGTCCTATCAGACAATGAACTAAAAGAGAAAGCTCGAACTCGAGACATACTGGCCAATAAAGAAAAAGTATCGGCGAAAGGAAAGAAAGGGTGAAGATGTAAAGAGAGATCCTAACCTAGAACGTTGGTCGTCGCCGGGAAATGTGACGATAAGCACTCCTTGGTCTCACAAAGATCTTAGCAACGAAGACGGTTTGGGAGTAGGAAAGGGATTATGAATTTCGAAAAGTGTAAAAGAGATAAATGGAGGAGGGAAGGGGCTTATATAAAGCCCAGGAAGCCAAAAGACCGCCTCTCTGACAAAACGTCCCCAACAATCTACCCCACGTGTCACGCATTGATCATAAGCTGCTCACCCCTTCCCAAGAAGGGCCTCGAAAAGGCAAAAAGTGTCAGAGGAACAGTCAGCTGGCAACGTCATCCCCGCATTCAAATAATAATAATAATAATAATAATAATAATAATAATAATAATAATAATAATAATAATAATAATAAAGAGAATAACAAAGTCGCTCGGATTTTTTTCATTAGCCTTAATGCAAAATGGGCAGGTTACATGTCATGCCAGGCAAATAAAGAAAATACATAAAGAGCCTGAATTTCCGGCTCGACTCGCCTATGCCCTGCAAAGCATCACCCAAGTCTGGAGAATAGTCTCCAGGGCTACCTTGACCCCCGAAGTCCGATCCCCAATCCCAGTCTGGGAAATCCTTGAAAGGGTCGTCGGGGGGTCCATCCTCATCCCTGTCGCTCAAGCAGCCCAGGCCCTCACTGTCTTCAGAATCCCGGCTGCTAACATCCCAGTCCCTGCCATAGGGAGCAGTCTGGGATTCATCACAAGTACGACAGCCTGTTCTCTTTACAGGAGAAGAGGGGCCTGACTCCAGGGAAGAGTCTGCATTAGAGCAGTCGGGGTCAAATTGTTCAGGGTGCAGCCACGGGAAACATTTGTGGCAACCCCGATCAAAGCACCCTCCCCCCTGAGGGCAGCGCTTGAACCTGGAAGCAGCAGGAGGCGAGGATCTCTTAGGGCGCTTGCCCGCCCTAATGGAAGCCTTCCGAACACTCCGATGAGGGTGTGGCCGTGAACGACGACTGCGTCGAAGAGCCCGGAATGCTGCCCGAGTGTACCTCAGTCTCCAAAATCCATTGAAAAGAAAGGTGACAGTGCGAACTCCATGGCGAGTAATTGATTTTTTGATTCAAACCATAATTCGACAAAGAAAAGTGGAAGAATTGAGGATGAGTTAACAGAAATGGCAAGGAAAGCTGGAATTTATACTAAGGAAACGCAGCATTAAATGGCATCCCAACCGCCCTGGAAGGGAAAGCCACCAATCACAAAGTCTTCACATTTCCCGAAAATCCACCGAGCAAAGGGGGTAATCATTGCAAAAGACCCCTCAACTCTTTGCACACATGACACAACTGAACTTCATTCCTCGGGAAGGTGCGAAAGCATTAAATGCAGCAGTGAAGGCGAAAATAAGTCAACCTCCCCCTATCTAAGCAAAAGTCGCCAGCCAAAAAGAAGCCTTGCTTCCCCCCAGCTTGCGAGGGCCAATTGATGGGGGGCGGCAGCCTACCTGTTCCGAGCCGCCTGCTTGGCAGGCCCCCAAAAGGATTGCCCAAAGAGCCCGAAAACCGACCTGGCCAACACTCGAAGCGAAAAACTGAAGTAGGAGACCTACCGAGGACTCCAGATGACCGCCTGACCAGCAGGGTGACGTAACCTGCTCAGGCCTAGCCCTCACAACCCCTACCCGCCTGCCCCCTGGGGAAACCTACGCAGGCAGGGCAGGGATCACCAGGGACCTCCTCGTCATTTTGCCTAAAGGTAAATGAGAATGGGTGGATGAGAAGAAGCCACTTGTCACCTCCTTATCCACCCATTCTCCTTCTACTTCCCTCTCTTGTGGGAAGGTATAAATACTCTCCCATTTCCCAGAAGAAAGGGGTGGGATTTTCTCTCTCTAGAACTCTTACTCTTAAATCACCACCTAGTTCCTCACGAGCTAGGTTCCTTAAGGCATTCACGGACTGACTTAGGCATCGGAGAGGGTTTCCTCGGACAACCTCCGAGGCTCTGTGCGTTCTGTGTGCAGGGAGCTAGCCCATTCCGCCGGGAAGGTTCGACTAAAGGAGTAGGAGGAAGGAGAGCCAGTGAAGATTGGTCAATTGACATCCCAAGCAACATCAAACTATACGAACCCGAATTCCACGTCGGGTTAATTGATTCCAATACCGGAACAGCAGTAGTTAATTTAAAACGACTCAAAGCAATTTTCTCTTATTTTCACTCTACTATCCCATATCGACTCAATAATCGAATATGAGATACAACGAGTATGCAATGTCAGAATTGAGTATAAATTCCACAATATTTATGCCCAATTCATCAAATCGTCAAAATCAAAAGCAATTTCGAAATCGACAACAAAATTGCAAACGAACCTGGTTCGTACAGGTGCCACTCGACCGAGTGCTTACGCCACTCGATCGAGTGACATCACAAAAACCGAAACAGAATGTCTCTACAACCTCCACTAGGTCGAGTCTCACAGTGACTCGGTCGAGTGGCAACGTACTCGGTCGAGTTAGTCAATAACTCGGTCGAGTAGGGTCATAAAATCCGGACAGAACCTTTTTCAGAGGTCCACTCGGTCGAGTCCCACAATGACTCGGTCGAGTGGCCCTTTATTACGTTAAATCGTGAGTCCTACAATAGCATTCGAGTCTTGTTAACCGTTTCTTGTGACTTAGGTCAACACATGCCTAATTAATCACGTGAAACATCTTTTTCAAAACCATGCATTAATTCACTTGCATCATTCTACACAATTCGATATTTGCACAAACCGTTAATATCGTTATACCGTTGCTAACCGTTTGGTGTTTCTTTTGTCAATTTTGGTTGTTTATTTTATCGTACTAAAATGAACCCACATGCTAAAATTCAACTTTGACGTTAGAATCAAATTGCATTAAATTGACGTAGAAACCCTTTCAATTTCTCACATGTTTAGGGAAAATAATCTTTGCATATCATTTTACCGTTCAACTAACGCGCGTATTAGAAAGTCTTTCGATATCTTAGTAGAGGCCGCTAATGTGCGGGCGGGGTTGGGTGTCCTTCGTGGGCTTCCCAACACGTACCCTCACCCCTTACTCAGAACCTCGGTTTCCGGATGCCCGAAACCGTTGGCGCACGAGAGTCATTCAATACACGATAACCAGTAGTGACGGTATCGGTATCGCAATGCAAAGGGACGAGCCCAATAAACTCTGACATCGAAAATGGGCCGTATTTTGTACACGGACCACTACGACATAGAGTGGGTTCGAACGGGCCCGAACTCCCACAAAGTTCGGTGGCGACTCCACTTCGATTTAAATTTCCATTCGATCCGTTTCATATGGAGATTCATTCGCCTCCCCAAACCCGCGCGTGGCCGCGTCGGGGTGGACCTTTGTCATGTCCACAATTTGGCGACTCCGCTGGGGATTAACTGATGCGTGACTTATCATCGACATCCTCAGGGTGAGACTCGAATAGAAATCGTTTGACTAATACAATACGCGTTTTAGTTTTTTGGTTCATGCATAACCCATATTTTCCCGGGCCGGTACTGGTGACCGATGTCCTACTATACCATTGATGTACTCCAATATGGATATGTCAAAAGGTGTCCATAGTCGATTCGAGTGGGTTTCGCGGCATGTTCTAAGCTCAACTCAACTTAGAGAGTTTGTCCCGATCAACGTCTAGACTATGTACACTGGTATAGACCCTTTAGACCGACCGAGACTTAGTGTAGAGCATACATGGCGTCGTTATAATGCTTGTGTGACTACGTGCTATTTGGTTTCCGTGTCATTTTCAAAAACCGTCAACTTTTCAAAAATACATCTTTTTCAAGGTATTCAATTTTCAAAACCCGGGTCGCATGCCAAATTTAGGACTTATGATTTTACTCAAAATAGACTATTTCTAGCCGGGTATGCTGCCCAATTCAAAACTCGAAAACATTTTCGAACTTTCAAAACCCGTGGCCCAATACTCTTTTCGTGTTTTTTCGAAAATTGGGCCCTCCACCGAGTTTTCTCGGATCTTCAAAAGCAATCCATTTTCAAAACCTTCCTCTTCTTAGGACTTCCCGTATTTAGCAGGGTCGGGTCATGTCATAAGTCGTCGAGGTCTTTAGCGTCGAAACTCTGTCGATCTTACATCACGAGTTTCTTCCCTATCCCAGTCCGCCTTATTAGACTAAGGCAAGGCCCACCTACGTAGGACAAACCTCTACAAAGGAGGGCCCGTTTACACGATCGAGTCAAAACTCTGGGGATGTCTCACGTGAACCTTCCTTCGAACAGGACTAGGCCCACTCGCCGAATCCTAAGGAAGGCCCACACTTCACAAGTCACCCGTCTAGGTGTCTTTTCTCGAGTCATTTCCCTTTTTATTCTTGTTCGGGATGTACTTTCTATTCCGGGATTCAGGCTAGTTTCTGATTACGCGGTGTTCTTACAGACAGGCCACCCAAAACCAGACATCAACGTCAAATGGATCAACTCAAGGACGCGTTGGCCAAGATCGAGACTCAACTGACCTCCATCCAGGCTAGCCAAGCAACATTAGACACCCGTTTGAGCGTCGTAGAAAAGACGGCCCCTGTTGACGGGTCAGAGACCACTGGGCCCATAGCTGAACTTATCAGCATTGTTCGCAGGCTCGAAGAACAATTTCACCTGTCGACGAACAACTCGATCCACACCGAAAATGCTCGTTCCTATTCACCTTTGAATGATGAGCTGCCTGCTAACCTCAACCTTACGGGAATTCCGATGTTTGAGGGTACTAAAGACCCGGTCCATCACATCCGGGCTTTCAAAGACTTTATGGCAGTCAAGGGGGTAAAGTCCGCCATGTTCAAGCACTTATTCCCTTCCTCTCTCGAGAAGCACCTAAGGCCTGGTTCTATAGGCTTGACCCCAAGAAATATAAGACTTGGGATGATGTGACGACCGAATTTGCTCGGAATTACGCCGACAATACTGAAATCCAGACTGCAATGCGTACTCTGGAGGTGATGGCCCAAGAGCCCAAAGAAGGGTTCACAAAATATTTGCAAAGATGGCGGGCAGAGAGTGTGAAGCTGGTCGACAAGCCCAGTGAGAAGGTCCTAGTGGAGGCTTTTGTCAAGAACCTCCTCCCGTCCTACCGGGTCCATCTCCGGTATCCTATCATCCCTAACTTCGCCGCCCTCACTGAAATGGGAACAAGAATAGAGGACGACCTAAGGTTAGAGAGCCTGACTAAGGCCTCTACCAAAGACTATCAAGGGGCAAGTTCATCTACGAGCAAGCCCAGACCCGCAGCTGCAACTCGCAGCATCTTCGATGAGGTAAATCTGCTCGACACCTTATCCAAAAAGAATACACCAAATCGGGTATTCACAAATATAGGGACTACCTATACTTATGCCTTACAAAGGCTATCTTCAAAGGGTCTGATCCAACCAATATGCCCGATGCCCGAGCTTCCAGTGGAGAAGAGGCCCAAAAGTTATAACGCCCAAGCCTACTGCCAATATCATCGTGGTAATGGGCATGATACTGAAAAGTGCTGGAAACTGAAGCATCTAATCCAGGACCTGATTGAGAGCGGGAAGATCCCGTTTCCCGGAGACAAGCCGAGCAACAAAAAAAACCGTTCAGTACCCACGCCATATTCACCGGTGAGGTAATCGACTGTTCTCACCTCATCTCCCCCTATATCCCACAAATTAACGGGATATGGTTCGATGACGAGGATGATGTGTACTTAGCCAAAGGGGAGGCTGTCCCCATCACCCTTGAAGAGGTCCGAAAGGCTAAGTCCAAAGCCTTAGCCACCAACCACCTCGCCGCAGCTGGGCGTTTTATTCCTGCATCCGTCACTGAACCTACCAGGACGGAATCTACCCTCGAAGAATCAAGCACTGACACAGCTCTGGTCCAGCAACTAAAGAGGGTTCGAGCTGACTTAACCATATGGCAATTACTAGTTAGCTCACAAGCTCATCGGAAAGCACTGACTAAGGCTCTCGATGAAATCAAGGTCAACTCACAGGTTACCCCTTCTGAAATGGTAGCCACTATTATGCCTTATCTCAAAGGCAAGTCCAAGGAAGAAGGCCCACTCATCACCTTCTCCGAGTCCGATCTGCCAGCGTTCGGGCCCAATCATAATCTGGCCTTATACATTACGGTCATTTGCCGAGGGAATTACCTCCCAATGAACCTTATCGACGATGGGTCCGCTGTGAATGTCCTACCTCTAAGGACCGCTAAAGCTCTCGGCATCACCGATGCCGACTACCTCCCTACAGCACAGACTATCCAAGCTTTCGACGGAAGCCCAAAATCGGTGGCCGGGGCCGTTAAGTTAACAATAATAACGGGCCCAATCGAGAAAGAGTTGGAGTTCCAGGTAATTGATGTCACCTCGTCCTTTAACTTACTATTAGGAAGGCCTTGGATCCACGCAGTCAAGGCCGTATCCTCCACTCTCCACCGAAAAGTCAAGATGCCACTTCGGGACGACATCATCACACTAGAGGCTACTCCAATCACCGTAGCAAGCTGCAATGCTACGGGCCGGGCCGACCCACGAGGATTTGATTTCGTGGGCATGATCGAAGAAGAGTATCTCTTTAGGCCTTACTTCACAACTAGCATCGACACGATGCTACAAAACTTGGGATACTTACCGGGGGCTACCTCAAGGCCATATCTTCCAGCTGGGAAGATTATCGAGGTCCTAAACGACGGCGAGTCCCAGTTCGGGTTGGGGTATGCTATAACCCCGAAAAACGTGGTTCGGGTCGGTATTTACAAAGTCACCAACATTCTCAAGGGTACTTACATAGGCCCTTATAGCCCGAAGTTAACTGATTACTTCGTCAGTCCAGTCTTCGGAGCCATTCAAGTGGGCCTCTACCAACCCACCATCACATATCCCGAGACCAAAACGGCTCGGTAATGCAATTTCATCCCCGATGATATATTTGCCCTCATTCAAACCGAGTCCGAGGAAGGGGAAAACAACGCCGAGCCCGTGTTGGGGCTCTTATTTGGAGAAGACAAAGCCGTCCCTGCTCCAAAAGATGACTTATCTGATCCTCCGCAGCGATCGGTTCGACCCAACTAAGCTAATCACCGAAGTTGGTGAAAATACAGGAAAAAGGGCCAGGAGGAAGACCATCAAGTGGACGGATGGCCAAGGGCGGACCTACAAGCTGACCACCGGCGAGGGAGACATGCCGGATACCGAGTCTGAGTCAGAGTCAGAGTCGGAGTCTGAGTCCAAGTCTAGAGGGTCTGGTGCTAGAGTCGAGTCTGTAATCCCTTAGAAATTCTAACGCAATACAGTGGCGGAAACACTGTAGAGTGGGATTAAAACACACTGACAAACTATATCTTATTAAAAGAAATGGTAAGTCAATACAAAGGCCTCTTTTTACAAAAGGGCTAAAGAGAAAATTCACCAAACGGGTTGTACGAATCCATAAATTATTGTAAATGAAGAAAGAGTAGGATCCACGCTACTCGCTAGCTCACACCCAAAACCCAGCAGCAAATACCTGTCACGTTATAAACATAACAGCCACGTCAGTGGGGAGTAACTCGGACGTTCTCCCAGCCATATTATATCATATGGAAAAATAATAGTATTACTATATCAAAATAATTAAAATGAGAAAAACATCAAAACGATATAATAAAAATAAGTTTTCAGCGAAACTTAAAGCATTTGCAAACCTGCAAGTCAATATCAATCGATAATAATATTCAAAAATGGCGTTATGGAAATCAATCAGTGCAACGGAATAGACTTTCACTAGGATAATACTCAAACTAGCTTCGAGAACTTAGTCAAAACAAATTAGACTTCGGTCTCTAACTAGGCAACTCAACTATAACAGGACTGCGTGCAGCGAGGTCCTGGCTTAAGTAATGTACACCCCTCCTGGACACCAACCGTAATCCAGTTCAACCCGACGGCGACTTACACGATGCGATATCTAAGTTTAAGGTCAAAATATACACACTCCTGAACACAAACCATGCTCAGTTCAACGACCAATGCGTCTCAACATAGACACACCAGCTTTATAGTTGATGGCAAAACGTATACCCTAGACTGTGTTACTCTACCCATACACTTGTCCTCATTCCATAACTCCAAAACAACCATTATCGATATTCAAAAGTAAATATAATCAATATAAATGATATGGATAAAAGGAATAACCATTTTATATTAAAAGGGAAACTTTCTATAAATAGAAACTTACTAATTTTAGAAACTTACTTACAATAGAAATTATGTTATAGAAAATACGTAATTTATTAAAATAGGTGAAATGTATTAAAAATAGCATTTCTAACAAAATTAACATTTTATTATTATCATCGTTATCGTAACTTTATTATATTTCTAAATTCGTTACTCAAAATATAGATAAAATATAATAAGTCATTATATAGTATCTTATAAATAATTTAGGAAATCGAGTTAAAACAATAAAACTTAGAAAAGAGATATTTTAAGAAAAACGACACCAAAATTAATTGAGTCAACGAGTTTTATAAATGAAATGAATTTTATAAAGGTTTCAAATGATCTTTAAGAAATAGCTTTGATTTATAAATAATACAAATTTTAATGAAAATAGTCAATCAGAAACAAATAGGAAATTATTAGTGAAAATAGTCTCGACTAAAACATATTTAAAACTAAATCGACTATTTTCTCATTTATTAGAATAAATCGTAAAACGAAAATTAATTTATTAACAAGTATACAAATTTTGATTAAAATATAAAAATATGACTTTTAAGTAAAATTATAAATTAACGAAACATGACGAAAATTTGAAATCAATATTATTTAGTTACTAGTGTCACGATAACCAACAAAATATTATAACGATCGTAAATAATTAAATCATTAACGATTTATAAAATGATATCGAAAGTTATAAAAATATAGAAAGGCATACGATTTAAAATTAATATAGTTAGCATTAATATATAGCTAAAATAGAAAACCGAAGTTAAAATATTTACTACATACTACTACTCAAACATACGATATAAAATCGAGTAACGTCCTAAAGTTACCTTGCTAACCCTCAGCTATACGTCTCCTTCTTGTAAAGTCCGGTTCCAAATCTTTAATAATACGCCTTAAGCTCTGAGTTGTAGAATCTTTAGTCGTCCTCTACGGATGCTCCACCGAGAAAATCGAGTCGACAAAACAAGTTAGTGAGGCAAGGTTGGATCCAAGTAAACTTGATAACCCAAACGAGGAAAGCTAAAACCAAGACGAACGGAAAGATTAGGAGCAAGATCGGGGAAGGATTTATGGACAAGTTAAGAAGAATGAGAACGACCAGACTGGACTCAAAAAGTAATAGCATCAGCGAAGAGCAAGACAAAAGAACGAGGACGGAATGATGGATGAACGACAAGGAAAACAGAAAACCAACAAAACAAACCGATGAGAAAGAAGGACGAGGAACCAGGCCGACAACTAGAAGTAGCAGCACAACTGAAGAAACCGAAACCGAAAAAGAAGAACCAGAATGAAGAAATACAGCAGCAACATCGACCTTAAAGGATGATCAACGACAAGAAAACGCAGCAGTAATAGCAACGTACAGCAGCAGTCGAACGACAGAGATGATGACAGGTGATAACAGCAAAACAGATCCGAATCGACAAGGACCGAAGCAGAATGACAAGACAGAAGTATAAAACAGATCAAAGAAGAAGAAAAGAAAGACACGAAGGACATAACATCCAGTACAGCAGCAGCGGGAGCAATAGCAGCGGAAAAAGAGGAGACACGGACAGCAACAATAAACAACAAAATACAACAGCAGTACGGAACGAGGAAGAAAAAGAAAAGAAGACGGAGAGGAAAACGATTAGGCAACACAGCAGCAATAATGACAACAAGGACGACAGCAACAGCGGGCCAACAGATCAGCAGCAGCAACAACAGCATAACGCAGCAGGAAACAGGACAAGAATGAGACGACAAAAGCAGAAAAATCGAACCAAATTGCAACGACACAGTAGCACATGGACAGAGAGCAGGCACGCAACAACGACAAGCAGGACGAAGAAGGAGACAAGTCACGAAATTGAGCATAAAAGTTGCACAAACAGTAAGACCGACTGAAATAAGAAGAACGAAATAAGGAAGCAGTAACAGATTCATCACCTTGTACGATGGACAGAGGCAGCCGGATTAGCACACAAAACGACGAAACTGCAGGTCGAGCGAGATGCAAGAGGGAGGATCGATAAGGATGGAAGTTGTTGATGGTGAAGGCTCAAAAACGAACGAAGAAGGTGGGAAAAGCATCCGAAAAAGAATGACCGAACGGTGAAATGGGGAGCGGAGGAATTAGAAAAGAGGACAGGGGAAAGAAATTGAAGAGAAACCGCTGAGTGAGAGGAACAAGAAGTGAAGCGGTGGTTTCATTAAAAAGGAGTGAAGGGGGTGTAAGAAGAGACTACGTTCAAACAAAAAAAAAATAGATTAAATGAATGAGCAGTAATGAAAAAAAAGGGGTGAACGGTAAGCAAGTGGGTAAAACATAATACGGGTTAATTAAATGAATCGGGTAGTTTATGAATTTCGTAATGAAAAGTTGACTGACCCACGAATCGAATTAAAACAAGTTAATAAAATTAATAAATAATCGGGCGTCAAATAAAATGAGTAAATAAAGTATTCGGGACAAAAACAAGGCTTATAAATAATTAGAGGATGAAATAGTATTTCCCGATAAATAATAAATTTTCGACGAAGTGAATTAAATTGATTTCTTGAGGAAATGAAATAAATGTTTTGACGAAACCTAATATAAATGAACTTCGAGTCGAAAAATAGAAATTCGAGATTAAACATAAATAAATAGAAATTTAGAATTTAAATCGTCGAAATAGATTTACGATAAGAATTAAATTAGATATATATAAAATGGATCAAAACATAAATAAAAATATGTTTTAATAAGGAAAGTTTCCGAGTCAAATAAAATTTTAGGAGTTTGAAACGATTAAACGATAAATTCGTCCTATAATAATTTTAAGAATTACGAGTTAAATTGTAAAAATATAAATACGAACATAATTTTAATTTAATTTAATTTATAAAAATCAAGGGTGTTACAGAGTCTGTAACCCCTCTTCCCTTATCCACTGAGGTCTCGGGGCCTGTCCCAAGACCTCTCCCTATCCCGCCACTGACCAACGATCAGATGGCCGCTCTTTTTGAGCTTTTCACAAAATTTACTATTAATAATAATAGCGAAAACCGTTCTGCTTACGACTTGTCTTATTTCCAAAATTTTCTCAATTTCAAAAATTTTATATGCAATGACATTGAGAAGCCCGACGAACAGGCACCTCTACCTCCACATCTGATCGAGCAGCTCGAACAAAGGGAGTCCCAAGATCCGGTAATCGAAGAAACCGAGTCCATCAACGAGGGAACCACTTTAGAGCCCCAGATGCTTAAGTTGGGCCTATCCTTAGATCCAGAGGAGAGAAAACAATTCGCAGACCTCTTCCAAGAGTTCAAGGACGTCTTTGCATGGTCCTACAAGGACATGCCGGGTATAGACCGGGAAATAGCTGAACACCGAATACCCATCAAAGATGGGTGTAAGCCGGTAAAACAGAAACTCTGAAGGATGAAGCCCGAATGGTCTCTCAAAGTCAAAGAAGAGGTAGACAGACAATTCAAAGCGGGCTTTATACAAGTGTCTGAATATCCAGACTGGGTTGCAAACATCGTGCCGGTGCCCAAGAAGGACGGCAAGGTGCGGGTATATGTGGATTTCCGAGACCTCAACAAGGCAAGCCCAAAATACGATTTCCCGTTACCACACATCGACATACTGGTGGATAACACGACCGACCATGCCCTTTTATCATTCATGGACGGGTATGCCGGATACAATCAAATTAAAATGGCAGAAGAGGATATGAGTAAGACCACCTTCATTACACCTTGGGGTACTTACTGTTACACTGTTATGCCATTTGGACTTATCAACGCTGGTGTCACTTATCAACGGACCGCCACTACTTTACTACATGACATGATGCACAAAGAAGTGGAGGTCAATGTGGACGATATGATCGTTAAGTCCAAAGACCGGAATGGGCACATTGCGGCCCTAAGAAAATTCTTTACCCGACTGCGCAAATACAACATGAGGCTAAACCCTCAAAAATGCAGTTTCGGGGTAACATCGGGCAAATTACTGGGCCATATCGTTAGCCAATGCGGCATCGAGGTCGACCCAGCTAAAATCAAAGCCATCACCGAGATGCAGCCACCCAAGACCGAAAAAGAAATACGGGGGTTTCTCGGGAAAGTCCAATACATCAGCCGGTTCATTTCAAAATTAACCATGGTATGTGAGCCCATTTTCAAGAAACTGAAGATAGGGGAATGGGTACTGTGGGACGACAAATGTCAAGCGGCTTTCGATAAAATCAAGGAGATTCTGTCTGCACCGCCAGTATTAATGCCACCTCAACCAGGCTTACCTTTGTCGTTATACCTAACAACGACCGAGACAGCCATGGGGGCTATGCTGGCCCAGACAGTCGATTCAGAAGAACGGGCTATTTACTACATCAGTAAAAAGTTCCTCGAATATGAATGCAAATACACAATGCTCGAAAAGACGTGCCTAGCTCTGGTTTGGGTCACTAAAAAGCTCCGACACTACATGCTCAGTCACGAGGTACATGTTCTGTCCAAAATGGACCCTATCAAGTACCTGTTCGAGAAGCCCATACTCAATGGCAGGATGTCCAGATAGACTTTAATGTTATCTGAGTTTGATCTCAATTTTGTACCATTAAAAGCCATCAAGGGCCGGGTAGTGGCAGAATTCCTTGCCGATAGTCCAATATCCGAAGAGGGCCACACCGATACTTGGGCCTTTCCTGATGAAGACATATTCCATACCGACACCGAAACATGGGATTTGTATTTTGATGGAGCATCCAACTTTCGAGGATTCGGGGTCGGGATTCTGTTTATCTCACCACGAGGGGAACACACCCCATTATCCATTAAATTGGACTTTGACGTAACCAATAACGCAGCCGAATACGAAGCATGCATTCACGGGTTGCAAGCCGCCGCTGATTTAGGGGTAACAAACCTCCGGGTCCACGGTGATTCATCATTGGTCATCAATCAGGCTCTTCTAAAATGGAAGACTCGGAACGCCAATCTCGTAGTTTACCAATCACGAGTAAGGGTTCTGGAGAAACAATTCCAGAAGGTAGAATACATTTATCTGCCCCGGGAAGAAAATCAATTTGCAGATGCACTTTCCAAATTAGCATCTCTACTGAACATCCCGGATCACCTGACCAGCATGTCGATCTGTGTCGAAAGACGGTCCGAGCCGGCCTACATCCATGCCATTCAGGACATCAAGCTAGCCGAGCCGGAACCTTGGTATCAGTCAGTCCTAACCTACTTGGCAACGGGAGAGTATCCCCCGGGAACTGAAAACCGGGCCAAGAAAGCCCTGCGGAGATTGGCAACCCAATTTGTTCGCACGGATGACGGACAGTTATACAAAAAGACGGCACAGGGGGCCCTCCTCCTATGCATCGACAAAATACAGGCCGAAAAGGTTATGGCCAAAGTACACGATGGTGAAAACGGTCCGCATATGAACGCCCATATGCTAGCTTAGCCCGCAAAATCATGAGGCTCGGGTATTATTGGAACACCATGGAAACAGACTGTCAGTTGTATGTCAAACACTGCCATAACTGTCAGATCTTTGCCAATGTACAGCATATGCCATCTTCCCTATTATATACCATGACATCACCATGGCCATTTTCGACATGGGGTATAGACATAATTGGAAAGGTGCATCCTTCCGGGACGGGAGGTCATTGCTTCATTTTGGTGGCCATCGACTACTTCACCAAATGGGTCGAAGCTGAGTCATACCATGTCTTGAACGCCAAGCACGTGGCCAAGTTTATCCAGAACAAGATCATATGCCGGTATGGGATCCCTCACGAATTTATTAGCGATCACGGGACCCACTTTCAAGCTGAAACTGCCGCATTGCTGGCAAAATATAAAATTCAAAGGCATACATCTTCGCCTCACCGACCTCAAACAAATGGAGCGGTAGAGGCGGCCAATAAAACAATTGTCACCATACTTAAAAAGATGGCTGAGAATTACCGGGACTGGCCCGACAAAATACCCTTCGCCTTACGGGGGTACCGAACGTCAATTCCCACCGCGACCGGAGCAACTCCATATTATTTGACATATGGAATGGAAGCAGTCCAGCCGGTTGAGCTAGAAGTACCATCCCTCAGGATTTTACTTGAAAGCCAAGTACCTGAAACAGATTGGGTCCAAGCCCGATACGATTCGCTAGTCCTTCTAGACGAACGGCGATCACGGGCCCTCAACAATATTCAGATATATCAAAAGAGGATCCAACGGGCTTTCAACAAAAGATTTAGGCCCAGAAACATCAAAGAAGGGGATCTGGTCCTGAAATCGGTTCGTGCCTTACTACCAGTTGACCCAAGGGGTAAATTCAAACCCAATTAGGCTGGGCCATACTTAGTCAAGAAGGTCCTATCAGGAGGAGCGGTGATGCTGACAGACTTGGACGGGAACGAATTTGTCAACCCAACCAACTTGGACCAGCTGAAGCGCTACTACCCATAAACCCCATCTCAATGTCATTTGCAAACAATTATAAAAATTTTCAAAAATTATAGACAAGTCAATAAGTTAGAATTAATTATTCTACTGTCGCACATCTCGAATTAATAATCTTGATGTATCTCGAAAATTGCAAAAAAAAAAGTCAAATCAATTTTGAACTACGTTTGGTTTGATTCCGCTAATCGTGGATACGTAGGCAACCCCTCAAAAGGGTACAACCTTTGCAATAAACGAAAAGAGGGGAACGGTATTCATTAATACGTCTTTATTAAACCGATATACTCGGGAATTACAAAAAAAAAAAAAGGCAAATCACAAAAAAAATCACACCCAAAAAATAATAATAATATTCAAATAATAATAATGGAGACTAATATCCGGGCATTTTCCCCTTCCCCTTGTCCTTCGGGTCGCGTGGAGCCTGAGGTCTTCGAGGTGGTGGCGAGCGTTCCCGAATCACAAGTGGAACCTCCTTATCACGAGCCCGTTTCTTTGACGACGGGTCTTCTACCACAGTCTTCGGTCCAATGCGAGCCCGCACGTGCTCGGGTAATCTATCTCGTGGGCCAAGTCGGTCCTGCACGGGTAGTCTTGGGCCCAGTCTCCTTTCCAAGTCATTCTGGGGGCTCACCTTCCCCCAAGCACCTTTAGCACTAGACCCTCCAGCTTGAGTCTTGGTCTTCTTCTTTTGTCCTGACATAAGACGGACTAGGGTAGCAGGAGTGTCTCCTTCGTCAAAAAAGCCCCTGTTGTCTTTAGCTTGCTCCCTTCGCAGCAAGTCGAAAGCTTCATCAACCTTCAGAGCAGCTCGGGCTTTTGTAATCCCCTAGAAAATCTAACGCAATACAGTGGCGGAAACACTGTAGAGTTGGGATTAAAACACACTGACAACTATATCTTATTAAAAGAAATGGTAAGTCAATACAAGGGCCACTTTTTACAAAAGAGCTAAATAAAAAAAATCTCCAAACGGGTTATACAAATCCATAAATTACATGAATAGAGAAAGAGTAGGATCCACGCTACTCGCTAGCTTACACCCAAAACCAAGCAGCAAAAACCTGTCATGTTATAAACATAACAGCCACGTCAGTGGGGAGTAACTCGGACGTTCTCCCAGCCATATTATATCATATGGAAAAATAATAGTATTACTATATCAAAATAATTAAAATGAGAAAACATTAAAACGATATAATAAAAATAAGTTTTCAGCGAAACTTAAAGCATTTGCAAACCTGCAAGTCAACATCAATCGATAATAATAAATATTCAAAAATGGCGTTACGGAAATTTGATCGGTGTGCACAAGGCTAGACTTTCACTAGGAATAATACTAAACTAGCTTCGAGAACTTAGTCAAAACAAATCAGACTTCGGTCTCTAACTAGGCAACTCAACTATAACAGGACTGCGTGCAGCGAGGTCCTGACTTAAGTAATGTACACCCCTCCTGGACACCAACCGTAATCCATTTCAACCCGACGGCGACTTACACGATGCGATATCTAAGTTTAAGGTCAAAATATACACACTCCTGAACACAAACCATGCTCAGTTCAACGACCAATGTGTCTCAACATAGACACACCAGCTTTATAGTTGATGGCAAAAACGTACATCCCAGACTATATTACTCTAACCCCACACTTCTCTTTATTCCATAACTCCAAAACAAGCCATTATCGATATTGAGAATAAATAATCATTATAAATAACATGAAGATAAAAGGGAATAAACATTTATATGAAAACGGAAATTTTCTTTTAAATAGAAACTTACTAATTTTAGAAACTTACTTAAAATAGAAATATTGTTGTAGAAAATACGTAAGTTATTAAAATTAGTGAAATGTATAAAATAGCATTTCTAACGAAATTAATATTTTATTATTATTATCGTCGTTATCGTAACTTTAATATATTTCTAAATTCGTTACTCAAAATATAAATAAAATATAATATCTCAATATATAGTATTTTATAAATAATTAGGAAACCGAGTTAAAACTATAAATTTTCAGAGACGAGATATTTAAAAAAAACGATATAAAAATTAGTTGAGTCAACGAGTTTTATAAATGAAATGAGATTTATAAAGATTTTAAATTATTTTTAACAAATACATTTTATCAATAAATAATACTGATTTTACTAAAAATAATCAATCGTAGACAAATGAGAAATTATTAGGGAAAATAGTCTCGACTAGAAGTGTAATTAAAACAAAATCGATTATTTTCTCATTTATTAGTATAAATCGTAAAACAAAAATTAATTTATTGAACAAGTATAAAAATCTCGACTATAATATAAGAATACGATTTTGAGTGAAAATTATAAATTAACGAAATATGAAGAAAATATAAAATCGATATTATTTAGTTACTAGTGTCACGATAACCAACAAAATATTATAACGATCATAAATAATAAAATTACTAACGATTTATAAAACGATATCGAAGGTTGTAAAAATATTTATAAAGCATACAATTTATAAAATAATATTTTTAGCAAATAATAAATAGCTAAAATTAGAAAACGGAAGTTAAAATATTTACTACATACTACTACTCAAACATACGATATAAAATCGAGTAACGTCCTAAAGTTACCTTAAGTCGACAACCGAAACGAACTCGTACTTGTCCTTCCTGGTCAACCCAAGCTTCAATTCAGTAGAAATGTCGTCTTTAAGTTCCAAGTTGTAGAACCGTCTAGTCTTCTAAGCAGGCTTCACGAAAAAGAAATCGAGTCGACAAAGCAAAAGAATGAGATAATGGGTTGGATTTGGGTAATATGATAAACCCAAATAATGAGAAAATCTAAACCAACACAAATGGAATGGAATCAAACGATATTCAACCCGGGACGAGGAGACATAGGAACAAGGAAAACGACAGCAGCTACAGGGATGCGGTATCAAACAAAAGAAAAGTCGAGAAAGACAATAGAGGAAAGGATGAAAGAAAAGGAAGAACAAATGAGGAATTTTGAAGACCGACAGACACAAAACCAATGGAAACAGAAAGAGAGGACAACGGCAGCAACACGGTCACGAACAGAACAGGACAGGGGTGGAAATTGACAACCGAACAGCAACAGAAAACATGAGAAAGAAAAGAAAGGAAGAGGAAGAAGAATGAGAAGGAAGAACAACACAGCAACGACACAAGATCGAGACGACCACAAGCATAGATCAGCAGTAGAAATAGCAACAAAAAGGCATGAAAATGAGTATCACACAACAACCCGAAAGTGAAAACCGTAAGAACAACTGACCGACAAACACATCAGCAGAAACCCATCAACCGAACAACGACGAACAGCAGCGAGCACGAGTAAAAACAAAGACCCGAAAGCCGAAACCGAGAATGAGAGAAGACAGGCGAAAGAAGAAGTAAGAATAGACGAAATCTTAAGAAGAATAAGAAGGACAGGAAACGGAAAATCAGCAGCACAAAACAACAGCAGACGATAACCGAAATAGGACGGAAAATATGCGAGGAAGGAGGAGACGAGAAAGGGGTAAGCAGTAGCAGCAAACAACCACCGAGAGTAGCAAAAGAACAAATGAACGAAGAAGAACAGCAGCAACGCATCACAGCAACAACACATTCAGAATATCATCCAACAGCAATCAAAAAAACCAGAAGGAGAAGAAAGGAGAACGGAAAAAGGGGCAGACTTCATCACCTTCGAACAACGGAGTACGAACCAACCACAAAGCGAGAGTCATAGCCGCAGGAGTAAGAAGAAGACGCAGCAGAAACTGCAGCGGCAGCGACCACGAGGCAGAGGAAAACAGAGGAGGAAGACGAGAAAGAAGAAGAAAACGGAGACAGAGAACAAGAGCAACGGCAGCAGCAGCGTAACAGCAACTGCGGTAAGCGTTGTGACAGAACGCAGCAAACACAGATGGAACAAACAGAGAAACAAACAGCAAGGAGAGAGCGGTGATGGAGGCTGACAATGGCGTGATTAAAAAAAAGAGGAAGAGGAGATGAATTATAAGAATGAAACGGTTAAACAAAACAAGAGGTGGAAAGGTGGGGAGACCAAAAGAAAAAAATAAAGGGGATGAATTAATTTGATGAAGTGGGAATTGTTAGGACAACCGATTAATCGAATAGGAACAAGTAGAAGACGGTTTCCGAGCAATACGTTGACTAACCCATGAAATCGAATTAAAATCGAGTTAATAAAAAAAATAAAAAAAAATAAAAAAAAATAATAGAAATGACTAATAAAATTAGTAGATAAACGTTTCTCGAGATAAAATAATTATTCGAGACGAAAACGAATCTTATAGAAACAAATAATTAGACGATGAAATAATAGTTCCCGATAAATAACAAATTTTCGATAAAATGAATTCAATTGATTTCTCGAGGAAAGGAAATAAATGTTTTGACGAAATTTAAAATAAATGAACTTCGAGCCGAAAAATGAAATTTTAGCTTAAATATAAATAAATAAAAGAATTTAGAATTTAAATCGTCGAAAAAGACTTTCGATAAAAATTAAATTAAATGTATAAAATGAATCGAAACAGAAATAAAAATATGTTTTAAATATAAGAAGAGTTTCCGAGACAAATAGAATTTTAGCAGTTTGAAACGATTAAACGAAAATTTCGTTTTATAATAATTTTAAGAATTACGAGTTAAATCGTAAAAATAAAAATACGAACATAATTTTAATTTAATTTAATTTATAAAAATCAGGGGTGTTACAATCTTCCCCACTAAAAGAAGTTTCGTCCTCGAAACTTATAAAAACATAATAATAGAATGGAAAACAAGGTTATACGACTTAAACAAAATGAGAATGCTTAACTCGCCTAACACTCTCGAATTTTTTTTTTTTTCAACTTCAAACGTGATATGAAATCGAAATCGAAGACAGAATTTACTTCTCAAGATAAGTTGGGCTCAGAACCCGAATTTTAAAATCATTCAATTTAACAAAATCGTAAGTTAAAAATTATTCGATAAAATAATGACGACAAACAATATTTGTAAACGAACTCGAGGGGAAAGAGTACCCAAATATTTTCAAAGCAATAGTAAGACGTTTTGATTAAGAATTTCGACAATATTTTGTTTTAAGACCAGACAAAAATTTGAGAAATCAAATTTTGTAGTTAGAAATCGAATCAATTGTCAAACATTTTCAATGACAGACTTAAAGTCTAACGACAATAAAACAAAAATTTATACGTACGATTTTTTTTTAAAAATGTTAAATCGTTTACATGATAATCTTATAGAATTCAAAATATTAGCGATTATGAAATTTTTTTGTAAAAATTTAAACACGCTTAAGAATTGAAATTTGAAACAATTCGAAATACTTCAAAATTAATTATTAAGGCATTTTGAAACAGGACTAAGTACATGTTATCAACCAAAAACGAATACGAAAACGAAGTTTTGAAATTTATATATCAAATGTTAAAATTTCACGATGGCCCAAAATTTTAAAATAGTCAAACTTTTCATAACATAGGTTCGGGAAAAAGGTAAACGGATAAATTGAGTCAGAATCAACGACAAATCGGAACAGAAATTTTCAAACCCGATAAGGAAATCAAAGGGATTGGCCGAAGAAGGGGTAGCAGAATTTAAGAAAAGCTAAGGGGAGGAACGAAATTGAGAGTCAAACAGAGCTCTCAAGGAATTACAGAAAAATTTAACCATCTCGAGATTCCCGGTACGACTCCCACAACACGGGTTCCTAATTTCCATCAAATACATTAAGTCCAATATTAGGCGTTAGGTGGTACTACTCAGTCACAATCTCCAAAAATGTCTTACTTGATTAACCAACCGTTCAATCGACACGATACTAATCCACAAATGTTTTAGAATCAAATCCATAATTAAGATTCCAACGGTTAACAAACATACCCGAACTCGTAATCGTTAAGGCTCATAAATTCAAAGTTCAAGGTCTGAACTCGAGGTTTACTCCAAATTTCTCGAGTAAGGAATACTAAACAAAATCCACCAATTAACAATGCGCAGGTACAAAATCCTCAAAAAGATTTCTAACATATTTATAATGCCACAAGTACATAAGTTTGGGAAAGTATAACAAATCCTCAAACACGCTCAAACCTATAGGTAATGGCGCAGACACTCACATCTTCAAACACGTCATTCGACTAAGGTTTCTGAGAATTTCATCAAATTTCATATCATAACAGCGAAACCACCAAAATATTTATTTACTCAGCGAAGCCACACTTTCGTTGGTCTAAGGATTCTGAACTATAAATCCATCAAGATGATTCGCATTAAGTATTCCTTAAAACAATGCGATAAATCCAACCTCTAATTGTGCAATATGTTCTCTTCTTCAAGGTTAACAACAATCTATCCAAGTTAGATCACTCAACTCCAAGGTTCATAGATTACAACCTTAAATAAAGATCAACGACCTAATCCTTAAGGAACACGGGTAACCTATGTCAACCAAAATTTTTAACGATATTAATGAAAATCTCTGATAGTACCACAACACTCACATTTTAAACAATACCCTATGATCCCAAATATTCACAATGCATCCATCAAATAAGCATCAGGTAAGAATCCCCAAAGTAATATTATCCGCTACACTTAGTTCGGTTCTAAGTTAGGTACTAGGTATACATCAAATATGACATATTCTTACTACTCCAATATATATTCAACCCTACGTACTCCAGAAATAATCAAAGTAACCTATAACCCAAGGTTCTGTGTCTTAGGTATCATCCTAATTCCATCAATCAACAAATACCATTCAACCCAATCCAAAATTTCTTACCTTCTTAGAAAATAGGGTAGAATCACAACCCTCAAATAAGGTAACAAGGGTTTACTAAACCTCAAATATCTATAACACGGGTTCACTAAGACAGGATTCAATCTAACCAAAGAATCTCAAGAGAAAGATGGTACAATAGAGGAATAGAACAAGGATTCATCAAGCAAAATGAAGATGAGAATATAAGAGATGAAATAAGAGAAGTAGAGGAAGGAAGAAAAGAAACAATGACCTAGATGATAAGACCTAAACGAGAAGGGAAAGTTCGGACCTCCAAGGTTCACGGGGAAACGAAAAGGATTACTTCATCTTCTTGTAGAGGAACGAGCCCTCAAGTCTTGGGTCGCTCTATCTGGATCTACTGCAACATCATGGAACATGAATCTACTCTTGATCATCTAACCCGTAGCTTGAGCAAACTAAACCAGAGCTGAAAAGTCACTATCGGCATCTTTCTTGGAGCACCAAGTTGTCCACTCGAGTCAGCAAGCGTTGAGAGTTCTGAGCAGGTCTTGTCCCGATCTGGAGCAGTATCATATCAACATCTTGTTCATTCATCTTCTTCCAGACAAAAGAAACAAATATTCAATGCTAGTCATTAAGTTAGAAGAACATATAAACCTAACAGTTAAGTCCTTATTTTGTTTCTACCCATCTCTCACTAACATTTCCTTAATATTCAAATCATTTACTGGTATTTTTCCTAGAATCAGGTGTAAGCGTCGGGAGCAACAATGCTCTAATACCAACTGTAATCCCCTAGAAAATCTAACGCAATACAGTGGCGGAAACACTGTAGAGTTGGGATTAAAACACACTGACAACTATATCTTATTAAAAGAAATGGTAAGTCAATACAAGGGCCACTTTTTACAAAAGGGCTAAATAAAAAAAAATCTCCAAACGGGTTATACAAATCCATAAATTACATGAATAGAGAAAGAGTAGGATCCACGCTACTCGCTAGCTTACACCCAAAACCAAGCAGCAAAAAACTGTCATGTTATAAACATAACAGCCACGTCAGTGGGGAGTAACTCGGACGTTCTCCTAGCCATATTATATCATATGGAAAAATAATAGTATTACTATATCAAAATAATTAAAATGAGAAAACATTAAAACGATATAATAAAAATAAGTTTTCAGCAAAACTTAAAGCATTTGCAAACCTGCAAGTCAACATCAATCGATAATAATAAATATTCAAAAATGGCGTTACGGAAATTTGATCGGTGTGCACAAGGCTAGACTTTCACTAGGAATAATACTAAACTAGCTTCGAGAACTTAGTCAAAACAAATCAGACTTCGGTCTCTAACTAGGCAACTCAACTATAACAGGACTGCGTGCAGCGAGGTCCTGGCTTAAGTAATGTACACCCCTCCTGGACACCAACCGTAATCCAGTTCAACCCGACGGCGACTTACACGATGCGATATCTAAGTTTAAGGTCAAAATATACACACTCCTGAACACAAACCATGCTCAGTTCAACGACCAATGTGTCTCAACATAGACACACCAGCTTTATAGTTGATGGCAAAAACGTACATCCCAGACTATATTACTCTAACCCCACACTTCTCTTTATTCCATAACTCCAAAACAAGCCATTATCGATATTGAGAATAAATAATCATTATAAATAACATGAAGATAAAAGGGAATAAACATTTATATGAAAACGGAAATTTCCTTTTAAATAGAAACTTACTAATTTTAGAAACTTACTTAAAATAGAAATATTGTTGTAGAAAATACGTAAGTTATTAAAATTAGTGAAATGTATAAAATAGCATTTCTAACGAAATTAATATTTTATTATTATTATTGTCGTTATCGTAACTTTAATATATTTCTAAATTCGTTACTCAAAATATAAATAAAATATAATATCTCAATATATAGTATTTTATAAATAATTAGGAAATCGAGTTAAAACTATAAATTTTCAGAGACGAGATATTTAAAAAAAACGATATAAAAATTAGTTGAGTCAACGAGTTTTATAAATGAAATGAGATTTATAAAGATTTCAAATTATTTTTAACAAATACATTTTATTAATAAATAATACTGATTTTACTAAAAATAATCAATCGTAGACAAATGAGAAATTATTAGGGAAAATAGTCTCGACTAGAAGTGTAATTAAAACAAAATCGATTATTTTCTCATTTATTAGTATAAATCGTAAAACAAAAATTAATTTATTGAACAAGTATAAAAATCTCGACTATAATATAAGAATACGATTTTGAGTGAAAATTATAAATTAACGAAATATGAAGAAAATATAAAATCGATATTATTTAGTTACTAGTGTCACGATAACCAACAAAATATTATAACGATCATAAATAATAAAATTACTAACGATTTATAAAACGATATCGAAGGTTGTAAAAATATTTATAAAGCATACAATTTATAAAATAATGTTTTTAGCAAATAATAAATAGCTAAAATTAGAAAACGGAAGTTAAAATATTTACTACATACTACTACTCAAACATACGATATAAAATCGAGTAACGTCCTAAAGTTACCTTAAGTCGACAACCGAAACGAACTCGTACTTGTCCTTCCTGGTCAACCCAAGCTTCAATTCAGTAGAAATGTCGTCTTTAAGTTCCAAGTTGTAGAACCGTCTAGTCTTCTAAGCAGGCTTCACGAAAAAGAAATCGAGTCGACAAAGCAAAAGAATGAGATAATGGGTTGGATTTGGGTAATATGATAAACCCAAATAATGAGAAAATCTAAACCAACACAAATGGAATGGAATCAAACGATATTCAACCCGGGACGAGGAGACATAGGAACAAGGAAAACGACAGCAGCTACAGGGATGCGGTATCAAACAAAAGAAAAGTCGAGAAAGACAATAGAGGAAAGGATGAAAGAAAAGGAAGAACAAATGAGGAATTTTGAAGACCGACATACACAAAACCAATGGAAACAGAAAGAGAGGACAACGGCAGCAACACGGTCACGAACAGAACAGGACAGGGGTGAAAATTGACAACCGAACAGCAACAGAAAACATGAGAAAGAAAAGAAAGGAAGAGGAAGAAGAATGAGAAGGAAGAACAACACAGCAACGACACAAGATCGAGACGACCACAAGCATAGATCAGCAGTAGAAATAGCAACAAAAAGGCATGAAAATGAGTATCACACAACAACCCGAAAGTGAAAACCGTAAGAACAACTGACCGACAAACACATCAGCAGAAACCCATCAACCGAACAACGACGAACAGCAGCGAGCACGAGTAAAAACAAAGACCCGAAAGCCGAAACCGAGAATGAGAGAAGACAGGCGAAAGAAGAAGTAAGAATAAACGAAATCTTAAGAAGAATAAGCAGGACAGGAAACGGAAAATCAGCAGCACAAAACAACAGCAGACGATAACCGAAATAGGACGGAAAATATGCGAGGAAGGAGGAGACGAGAAAGGGGTAAGCAGTAGCAGCAAACAACCACTGAGAGTAGCAAAAGAACAAATGAACGAAGAAGAACAGCAGCAACGCATCACAGCAACAACACATTCAGAATATCATCCAACAGCAATAAAAAAAAACCAGAAGGAGAAGAAAGGAGAACGGAAAAAGGGGCAGACTTCATCATCTTCGAACAACGGAGTACGAACCAACCACAAAGCGAGAGTCATAGCCGCAGGAGTAGGAAGAAGACGCAGCAGAAACTGCAGCGGCAGCGACCACGAGGCAGAGGAAAACAGAGGAGGAAGACGAGAAAGAAGAAGAAAACAGAGACAGAGAACAAGAGCAACGGCAGCAGCGGCGTAACAGCAACTGCGGTAAGCGTTGTGACAGAACGCAGCAAACACAGACGGAACAAACAGAGAAACAAACAGCAAGGAGAGAGCGGTGATGGAGGATGACAATGGCGTGATTAAAAAAAAAGAGGAAGAGGAGATGAATTATAAGAATGAAACGGTTAAACAAAACAAGAGGTGGAAAGGTGGGGAGACCAAAAGAAAAAAATAAAGGGGATGAATTAATTTGATGAAGTGGGAATTGATGAAGTGGGTTGAATGTGGGATTAGGACAACCGATTAATCGAATAGGAACAAGTAGAAAACGGTTTCCGAGCAATACATTGACTAACCCATGAAATCGAATTAAAATCGAGTTAATAAAAAAAATAAAAAAAATAATAGAAATGACTAATAAAATTAGTAGATAAACGTTTCTCGTGATATAAATAATTATTCGAGACGAAAACGAATCTTATAGAAACAAATAATTAGACGATGAAATAATAGTTCCCGATAAATAACAAATTTTCTATAAAATGAATTCAATTGATTTCTCGAGGAAAGGAAATAAATGTTTTGACGAAATTTAAAATAAATGAACTTCGAGCCGAAAAATGAAATTTGAGCTTAAATATAAATAAATAAAAGAATTTTGAATTTAAATCGTCGAAAAAGACTTTCGATAAAAAATAAATTAAATGTATAAAATGAATCGAAACAGAAATAAAAATATGTTTTAAATATAAGAAGAGTTTCCGAGACAAATAGAATTTTAGCAGTTTGAAACGATTAAACGAAAATTTCGTTTTATAATAATTGTAAGAATTACGAGTTAAATCGTAAAAATAAAAATACGAACATAATTTTAATTTAATTTAATTTATAAAAATCAGGGGTGTTACAGCTTTAGCATCGCCTGCTTTGGTCCACTTCGTGTAAGAGTCTGAAACCCAGATCGAGTGGCGAGATTTGGTGATTGGCCAGGTGTGCCGGGTGTACCATCTTTGCATCCATGTATCGCACATCACATCAGTCAGTTGGGTAGGGTCACTCATAACTGCTTCGACTTCAGGGATTCGCTGGGTCCATCCGTACTGCCTTAGTATGCGATCCGGATAAAGATGAACTGTTTGCCTGAAGGATAATATCACCTGATAACGGGCTCTGTCCCTCGGGTCCAAGCCGGTCCAAAGATAGATGGGCCACCACGGAACTACCCATCGAATTAACGGATCACCATGGAATGACAATACCTCGTCCCAATATTTCTGGGTAATATGACGAGAAAAGTCAATGGCCCGCCTCCTCGTCATCACCTGGTTATGACGATAGTTGCTCGCGTCGAGGGAAGGATCTATCACTGATAACCTCTCATATAGCCAAATCTGAAAAAAGAAACAAAAACACGAGTTTTTAAGGCAAAGTAGGCGTCCGCCTAAGGCCACTCGGTCGAGTGCCTGGGACACTCGATCGAGTGGTACCCCTGAACACAAACAGGGGGCTTTTACGAGGGCACTCGATCGAGTGCCAGGGTGACTCGATCGAGTGGTACCTCTGAGAGCAGATCAGGAGGTTTCTATGAGGGCACTCGGTCGAGTTCCAGGGTGACTCGATCGAGTGCCCACTGCAGCAGGCAATCCGCGAAAAAAAATCAAAAAATCCAAAAGTCAAGAAATTGGAAAAATAATAAAAATCCGACATACTTGCAGCAATCGGGTGCTCCAGATAAGACGAATTGATGAGTCCCTCCCGCGGTTGTCCAATCCTTGGATAATCTCGCCCGTGATCAGCCAAGCCGGGCTGTGTTCAGTCTCCATCAAGTCCACTACGGTCAAAAGACGGGTGTTTCCCATGCATGATAGCAAATCCATGTGACCTTCGAAAGCATAAACATGGAGCATGCAGAAAGAAAAAGCCCTACGGCTGTAAGCCGGTCTGACCCGGACATCGAGAGGATTCATAAATTTCTCAGCCAAGTCGATCAGAGAAATATTATCACCCTCCATTATACGGGATACCTCGTTGTGAGAAAGCCCTAGAAATTCTCGAAGCTTCCTCCTTGGGTCATAAATCGAGTACGGGACGGCGGGACGGAGTATCGGGTTCCATCCTCCTATATCTGCAATCTCCTCAGATAAAGGGCAAACTTCGCCCCGAGGAAAGGCAAAGACATGATATATGTCGTCCCAGTAAGCCAAACATGTATCCAAGAAATAACGATCAACCACCATCTGACGGAACGGGTATAGCTGAGTTATGCCCGTTTGGTTGAGGGCTACCCTATCTGTGTCCCTGAAGCGTCGGGACTATTCTTGCAGCATCACAGTTAATCTATCAATTCCCATGGCTAGTCTCTTGAAAGGATTGAAAAGGTTTTCTTTCTAAGAAGGGAGTGAATTGTAATGGGATTGTGAGGAAAATCAATGACAAGAGGGGCTATATATAGCAATCAACCTTGCACCCTCTTTCCATATCTCTCCTTACACCATAGTTTTCTAATCCTAATTGGAATCAACCCACAAGCCTAGTCTCGATACTAGCACGGAAATATCCATCCCGAACTTTCCTAATTTCTTTAGGAATCAAAATTTCAAAAAATCTCAAAATATCAAAATTCCAAAAATTCCAAATTTTCAAAAATTCGTATTTTCAAAAATTCAAAAATCATTTTCCCCAGCGCGAGTCATTTTACTACCTACGTGTTGCATGCATTTTATGTGACTTATACAGGTACGACTCAAACAGGGACGTGCAACCCACTATATCTCCCCAGCGGAAGCCAACGACGGCATTTCACGGGATGGGCCTACAAACAGGCGCACCCAGGACTTATGCGACAAGTCCAATTCCCCACGGAGTTATCGTCATCAGCTCAGGTATGACTTCTAGCTTGTGGCTGGTGAGCCCTTCACGCGAGTCTAATGGACTATAAACGACCCGGCCGGAAGTCCGCCAGGTTTCAATCCTCGATTGGCTTGGTGGCTACTCTGACTTTCGCTTTGTCCAAGCCTCAGTCAGAGTGGGGGCTCTGTAGACACCCGCATTTTGACTGCCAGGTGTCTATGATAGTTTCCAAAAAACACCCGATGATGATCGAACGCTAACGTGTTTCTACGCGCTCGGATACGGGCTCAAATCCATTAGTTGTTGGCTAATGCACTTACGGAGTACAAATCTCACAAAACTGACCTCAAAATCAGGCCCAGCGGACCGTTCCGAGTCAAACAAGACTAATTTGGGCAAAAACCGACACCGGAAATAAAACCGACTTTTTAACGATTGGGTCAAACCTCGGTCAAAGTCGTTCCGAGACACACAAAACAGCCACTCACAACATCAAAAGTCCAAGTCAAACACAAACTCATCAAAAACCCAGGCCACGGTCTAAAACAATGGACCCGCGCGACCCAGTTGGGCCACTCGATCGAGTGGGCTTATTTCAAGCCCGACGGCCGACGCACTGGGCCACTCGACCGAGTCAATCACTTACTCGGTCGAGTAATCCTAGCCGGGTGCCTAGGCTTTGCCTATATAAGCAACCCCATGCACACACAATTTCACAACTTTTACACAATTTTACAAACCCTAACCTGTTTGAACCTTTTACAACCCTAAACTTTACACATCTCAAAATCCAAACCCTACTCTACACCGAGCTAACCCTACCCCTAGCCTAGGAATCGAAACCCTAAACCTAGCTTTAGGAATTCAACACCCTAACCACCACAACTCAACCTCCATAAACCTCGAAACTCCCGTGTTAAAGCCGCGACTACGAGTACTATCCGAGACAAGAACATGTGGGTTGAGGGTGCCACTTCCCTTTCTTCCCTTCTTCTCTTGCTCTCGTCATTTTTCTCTTCTTTTTGTTTTTTATTTAATTATCGCATCTGTAATATCGCTAATACCGCTAGTACTATAAAACATTAAAATACTCGCGAATTTGTGTCGAGTGTGAGTGATGGTGGGATAAAAAAACCCGAATATACAAGTGTACTGCACACTGCGTTTCCGGTCGCTTATCCATCACCCCGATCGCTTGATTATTGAAACGGGTCAACCTAAACAATAATTCGATTATTTTCGTTTGCATCGTATATTCACATCGATTTTCCAAAACAAATGTTTTATTTAATAAGGGTCGAAACCCGTTGACGCGGATCCGACATCACGATCTCTAGGGATTTATTTTGATGTCGGAAAAGCCGAGGGAATCAAGTCTTTTAATTCAAGCAAAGTGTCGATCCGTTAGAGTCGATACCAATGCCATAATTGGATGTCGAATCTAACGATCTAGTCAATTTAATTAACTAATGCGATTTTTTCGTTGATGCTAAAATAATAATCATATGATTCGCTAGAATCACGACATTATTAAACGCGGAGAAAATCTATTCATATCGCGGTAGTTAATTTAAAACGACACAAAGCAATTTTCTCTTATTTCACTCTACTATCCCATATCGACTCAATAATCGAATATGAGATACAACGAGTATGCAATGTCAGAATTGAGTATAAATTCCACAATATTTATGCCCAATTCGTCAAATCGTCAAAATCAAAAGCAATTTCGAAATCGACAACAAAATTGCAAACGAACCTGGTTCGTACAGGTGCCACTCGACCGAGTGCTTACGCCACTCGATCGAGTGACATCACAAAAACCGAAACAGAATCTATCTACGACCTCCACTCGGTCGAGTCTCACAGTGACTCGGTCGAGTGGCAACGTACTCGGTCGAGTTATTCAATAACTCGGTCGAGTAGGGTCATAAAATCCGGACAGAACCTTTTTCAGAGGTCCACTCGGTCGAGTCCCACAATGACTCGGTCAAGTGGCCCTTTATTACGTTAAACCGTGAGTCCTACAATAGCATTCGAGTCTCGTTAACCGTTTCTTGTGACTTAGGTCAACACGTGCCTAATTAATCACGTGAAACATCTTTTTCAAAACCATGCATTAATTCACTTGCATCATTCTACACAATTCGATATTTGCACAAACCGTTAATATCGTTATACCGTTGCTAACTGTTTGTTGTTTCTTTTGTCAATTTTGGTTGTTTATTTTATCGTACTAAAATGAACCCACATGCTAAAATTCAACTTTGACGTTAGAATCAAATTGCATTAAATTGACGTAGAAACCCTTTCAATTTCTCACATGTTTAGGGAAAATAATCTTTGCATATCATTTTCCCGTTCAACTAACGCGCGTATTAGAAAGTCTTTCGATATCTTAGTAGAGGCCGCTAATGTGCGGGCGGGGTTGGGTGTCCTTCTTGGGCTTCCCAACACGTACCCTCACCCCTTACTCAGAACCTCGGTTTCTGGATGCCCGAAACCATTGGCGCACGAGAGTCATTCAATACACGATAACCGGTAGTGACGGTATCGGTATCGCAATGCAAAGGGACGAGCCCAATAAACTCTGACATCGGAAATGGGCCGTATTTTTTACACGGCCCACTACGACATAGGGTGGGTTCGAACGGGCCCGAACTCCCACAAAGTTCGGTGGCGACTCCACTTCGATTTAAATTTCCATTCGATCCGTTTCATATGGAGATTCATTCGCCTCCCCAAACCCGCGCGTGACCGCGTCGGGGTGGACCTATGTCATGTCCACAACGCCCTCGAATAGTTTATCTCATTTTGTTTTGCCCAGGGGGTCAGAAGCATCCCGAAGACAACCGCTCGAGTGGAGACTGACGCCCTCGAACGTTTTATCAAGGGTCCACAAACGTCCCAAAAACATTTGTTCAAATAAAAGCCAACACATTCGAACGTCGTTTGCACTTACACTTAACGCATCACTAAAAACATTTAAAACTAAACAAACCGTTTAAATAAGCCAAAGAAGACGAATCGCGCGCGCATAAAGAACCAGGAACGAGATATCAAGCAACGGCCCAGGCTCAAGCAAGCAACCATAAGCGAAGATGTCAGGTATGATTTCTAAGCCTTGGCTGGCAAGCCTCAACACATAGTCCAATGGACTTAAAATGACCCGACCGGACAGCCACCAGGTCGTAATCTTCGATTGACGTGGGCGGCTATACTTTGACTTTCGCCTTGTCCAAGCCTCAGTCAAAGTGGGGGCTTCTGTAGACACCCAGATTTGGACCTGGTGGCTGCAGAAGTGCCCAACAAACACCTGATGAGGATAGGGCTGCAACGCGACGCGGGTTCGCGATGTTGTAGGTAGTTTTTCTATAGAACGGATCAAATAATTACTCGTAAAAATTAAAACTAACGTGATGGCAACCTTAGTCGTGTCGTTACGGTCGAATAGACACTAATTAGAGTCAATTCCGACACCGGGACCTTTATCTTTAGGTCATTCCAGGCATGGAGTGCTTAAGGGTACAAGTCTTTATCTTTAGGTCCCGTGCCACTCAACTTTGAGCCGGCACGGAATCAAAGTTGATTTGAACGGTTTCCGAGTCCCCTTAATTGACTCGGTGGCGACTCCACAAATCGACAACGACTTCAGTTCACTAAAAAGGTCGCCTTACCAAATGAATCGGCCTTTAAACATTTACAACCACGACTCGATTGATTCCCAAACGGAAACACGGGTGCCCGCACCCGTCTAGTACAAGTCTGGATCGTCATCCAAATCGAGGTCCGACACTTCGCCCTGTATGCGAGATCGGATCGGCCCCCGGCAGGGAGGGGGCACGCGCGGGGCGCCGTGCGGTGCGGACGGACGTCCACAGTTTGGCGACTTCGCTGAGGATTTGGAAACAAGTATCCAGCGGTGGTGTAACTGGAACGAAATCGGTGAAGCTCATTTCTTAGTTCGTAGTTGTGGCCACTATAGGTTCTGGCCCTAAAAAGCCCACCCTAACCAATACCAAGACCAATCGACCTCTTCGCGGTAGGATCTTTAGGGACACGCGGAGAGATCCTCGATTGACGCTCCGGTCGCCTAACGCGTAACCCGCGGGATTAATAAGCGGATAGTCCAAACGAACGATATGACACTCATCTCCCCAAATCATTGTCAATACCTAAGTAAAGACTATTCGTGGGCAGTAGCCTACCCTAATCTATCCGTGTCTGCATCCTGCATGAGTGTACGCATTCCTAGTTATGTGTAGCGTGTTTGAACAATACAACCCAAATAAAACACTAAAAAAACTGGATTCAACCACGCCAACATATTCAACCGCACCCAATTCCGTTTTCGAGAGTACCTCATCTTTTCAAAACGACCATTTAAACAACGATACTCCAATCAAATCGTGATTTCTAAAAAGGGAAAACATTTTTAGATGTCATTATCATGGCAAAATTTACACTCACAGCTTTCAAAAAAAGAAAAGGTTTTTAGTGCCATCACCTTGGCCAAATTGAAACCCGTCAACAATTTTACCGTTAACACAACCAAAACTTCAATTAATGAAGTCAAAGAACTCAAAAGACGGTTACACCCTTAAGGCACCTTTCACAATACGCCTCCCACCGTTAATATGCTAGTTCACGCAACCGACGAACGTGGGTCAATAATTTTAAAAGTTGTTTTTTTTAAAAAGAGCGAAAGTTTTCTAAAAACACCATTCACCACCTGAATCCCCCACTAATGATTTGGTCACACCTTTAAGAACTCTATCACTAAACTTCACGCTCTACCACGAGCATCACATATACCACAAGTATCGGGCTAGCTAATTAATAGTAGTCACGATAGAAGCATCACGCAATCATTTTCAAAAAACCGATTTCCCTAAAGAACCGTGTTCCTTTCAAAGAAAAAAAAAAACCTTCATACTTTTGCTATCACCGGGTTCCCGACACACGCACATGGCAACACATTTTTCACATCACTAACGATGTCACCACACCAGCATCACCCTAGCTTTGCAAAATCACTTTTCAAAAAAAAAGAAAAATACTTTCCTCTGCGAGTATCGGTCCTTTTTCAAAAAAAAATTCTTTGATCCTGAGCCGGGATCGCGATCAACCTCTTACGTCGTACAACTGTGTGATTAACTGTCTGTGTTAGTTACTAGGATCGCCTCTACCCGAGGTCTTACATTTTGGGTCGTCTCATTTCGAGAAAGTCCTCTTTAAGCCTCACCACCGAGGTTTGTGTCAAATCGTCTCGTTACAAAGACTTAAGATTCATTAGGCGTTTCGCCGAATACACCAAGAGTCTAAAGCACCTGAGTCCCTAAGCCAATAACCGCACACATACACGAGTCAAGGGTCTCATTTTCGTGTCGCTCGATCACGAGCATTCCTCGAGTTCCTAAGTCATCCGGTGGATCCAATCTGACCTTTTAATCCTTTCTCACTAGAATCACTCCCCAACATGTCGGTAGATTCAAGCGCCATCAAAAGCATCCGCCACGATGTCAGTGCCCTAGCCAAATTGGTTCGCAACATCCATACTTCAGTAACCCGTTTGACTTTATCCGTCCGTTACATCGATAGCCGCCTCAATTTCCTTGAGAGCAGAGACACCGAAAGCGATACAAACGCTAACCTGAGTGATTACCATGCCCAAATGCCTACCCAGGATAGATTATCCCAATGCTCCGCTCGATCAAAGCTTCCTAAAATCAATGCGGAAGGAACACCAAAACCTTACAAGGCCACACCCAACAAAGTAGGAAGGTCACCGAGAAAATTTACCCCAATCAAACTATCTTACGCCGAAACTCTTAAGTGCCTAGTCAATCAAGGGTTACTCTCACCTTTGGGACCCACTCTGGACCCACCAGTCGGCAAACGAAGCAAAAGTTGGACCCCTAATGCTTATTGCCTATATCACCAAGGTAACGGGCATGATACCGAATCTTGCTTTCGGCTCAAACATGTCATACAAGATATGATCGAAAACGGGACCATTAATCTCCCTCCACCCGAGAAAACAAACAATACCACAAACCCTTTTAGCGTTCACACTGTCCCTGGTGACACCATCGGTTGTTCCCACCGCGACTCTATAGAAGAGAATGCCCTAACTATCAAGGAAGATGCCGACAACTCACAGGCATCCACCGAGACGAGTAAATCTGTGTCTGAGTTAGAGTCTAGTTCGTCTTAGGGCCTAGACCTAGTAATATAACAAATGTCTTTTCGTTTCTTGCATCGAGTCAGGAGGTGTGAGGAGATCTGTCCTCCATCTCCCCAAAAACAATATCACGGGCACATAGCCCGCTTATTACTATCAATAAAAAGAAATAAACTTTTCTTCCTTTATGATACGCCTCGACAATCGCTTGATTTAATAATGTACTTTATTGCTTACAACTCGGTACTATGCCATTTATCGATAACAATCAAACATACCTCGAAACAACGAGGAATTACAAGAACTGAGATCCCGTGTTCTTTGCTTTTACCTATTCCATGTCTGGTATAGAAAGCCGCAAACTATCCCCTAGGACGAGCATTCCCGAATCCTATGACAAATTTAGATAGTCTCTTAGCTTGTGATCAAAGACGGAAGGCAAACCCATTTCCCACAATATATACCCCTCAAATAAAGACCGACCATTTCCTACCATAGGTGCTAGTCTGACAAAAAGAAAAAGAAGTCTGAAACGGCCAAAAGGAGCCAAAGAAAAAATGAAACCAAGGCCAAACTAAACCGGCCCAATTCAATGATCAAGACCAAACTCGATGGTCAAAATGAAACCCCCCCCCCCCCCAATCATTCAACTCAACTTCAAATGCAAAGTCCGAACAAAAAGAAAAAAAAGAGAAAAATAAACAGACTATTTAACTAGCACCCAAATATTAGCCTCCCTACATTACAACCCTTAAGACCTTCCCGAGACACTTGTTAGGAGACAATCCGGAATTTTGAAGATTCAAGCTCAATAGGATAATCCCAACCGTTAGGGCCAGACATGGAAATCAGATCCCACGTAATTTACAACCCACCCGATTGAAGTCTGAGTCATTTTTACTCAGCTTCCCCTTTCCTACCACATTACGAAACCGCAACCCCATAACCTTAACTCTACAAAAATCAAGCTCCAGATCTTAGTTCATCAGAGCCACTCACTACCTAGCTCCACATTCCAAAACCATCCAAGCCAGTCGCCCTGACCCAAACGTGGTATCTCGGTAATTGTCACTTTCAAGGGTCACACCCGACCATTTCAGATTAATTTTAGCTAGGGTGAAAACCCATGTGAATACACTCTAAACATCTCACATCGATAATTGGCATAACGAGTCTAAAGCAAAATCACTCACATCTAAAAAGAACTACGAACATGGTTTGATTCCATCCAAACACGGATACGTAGGCAATCCGTCCCCGGGTACAACCAAACGACCAAACAAACGAAATCGATTAATCGATTCATGTACAAACCGGGACTCTCCTCACAACCCGGTCAATGAGTGATTTTAAAATGACGAAGCACAAACGACGAGCCGAGGACGAGGTGAAAACCCGGGAGGGCACACCGGACAAAATGAAGAAACGAGTTGCGAGCCGTCGTTAAAAAAACATAAAAATGAAAAAAAAAATGAAAAAAAAAATGAAAAAAAAAAACAAGACAAAAAAAAGACAAAACAAAGGTGAGCCGATGACGGAGTGAAAACCCGAAAGGGCACTCCGAGCAAAATGAAGAATCGAGTTGCGAGCCACCACGAAATAAATAAATAAATAAATGTGCTTCTCATTAATGCAAAATCAATTAAATCAAGCCTTTGTTGAGGCCCCTTTACATCAAACATCCAAAATCCGGCTACCCCGAGAAACGACAACGCGTCAAGTAAAACCCCACCAAAAACTAATGCTAATACACCACATAATGTCAATTAATACAACATACTACTAAACGGTTGGGCTCTACCGGTCCAACTTTTCTTTTCCCTTGCCATTCGGGTATGCTTGCTTGGGTCTTTCACCATCGACCCCTCCTAACACGAGCTTCCACCGCCCTAGCCAAAAGCGGGCCCAACCAATCCCACTTCCCCTTTCTCACTCACATTTTCAATATGAGTCTTCTCCCTCTCGGCCCGTTTAGATGAACTGACGAATACTAGGATCGGTAACGCCGTCTTTGGTCGGGCACTTAGCAACATTAGCCCACATAGCTTCCTTATTCTGTAGTACAATCACCTCCACAATCTTTAACCTTTCTCTCACTTACGACAACCCCGAATGTCGGGAACGACCTCCTGAAGTCGCGAAATCCCTTTCCAAAAGCCAAAATGCCCGCGCAAGAGTAACAGGTCCACGCGGATATCACATTTCACCCGTCGGACCCACCGGACTTAGACATCTTTTCATTTTTTTTAGGGGGGTAAGCTACCCCACCTAGGCGTGTTGTAGCCTTTTAACGGTTATCGTCAGGTCGCGTCTGTAGCCTAACAAGGCAATATCAGGAGTATGCAAAAAGTGGTCTAACTTTTTTCAAAAATTGCCCGAATTTTAAACCTTCGATTTTGTCCCGAATGTCAAAGCAACTGCACTCATCTCCTAATACACGCGGTCAAAACACGTTAATGTTTTACGTTATCATCTCGTCCATCTCAATTCAAAATATTTTTTATCAACGTAATATCCGATCCGATTCCCGGCTCAAACCCACGCATTCAAAACCTCCAAAGAAATTGTTTTCGTACTCTCATGCAACGCTAACGCACCCTAAACCAAGTCACATCGCAAAACAAACCGAACTTGAAGTGATTACTTGTCGATCTAGGTAAAACAATTCGCCAAACAAAAAGCGCAAAACTAATCCAACCAATTCAAACACTAAGAATTTAAAACAAATATACAAAATATACAAATTCTTATACAAATCGAGGCTAGGAAGGGCCCCTAGAAGCCGCGCCGAGGGCAATCACAATCTCGTAAAGCTGGTCATCTAACCCTAGGTCCTCCAGGTCTATAAGAGGAGACTCACTACTGTCCATCCCCGACAGCATATCTAGAGTAGCTGTCTCGGGAATCCCTCCAACCACCTCCGTAGCACCCTTAGCCCCAGCCTCCCTTTCGATCTGATGCCTAGCCTCACCCTGTGCTGAGGTCTCGCCCTAGGACCGAGCCAGCTGCTCCTTTAGGAAGGCGATCTCGTCAGCTCGAGATTGCGGGAGCCGTTGTGCCTCAACCTCTCTCGCCTCGAGCTCGGTCACCCGAGTGTCCAGCTGTCCCACCATATCCAGGACGTCCTACAAATACACTTAAATGTTAGGAAAGTAAACAAACAGCCTAGAAAATCACCCTAGTCACGTAAACTCACCGATCGAGGCCCCGAAGTGTCACGGGAAACCCTCGAGGCATAGGCCCGGAAGCAGTTGGCGGCCTACCACAACCTCTAATGGCAAGCCGAGGAAACCTGGGAAATGCAACCATAGAAGTTAGGCAAACCGACCCTAATTCTTAGAACCCAAGCGAAGAACGAAAACCAAAACTCACCCGGTACACCCGGTCGCGACTCTATCTCGGCATCCATCTCCTCAACAAAACACGGGGGGAGGGGTTCAGTAAAGGGTATCTCAGCCGCATCCACCCTAAGCAACGTCAGGGGAAAATCTGGGGGCTGAATTTCATCAGCCGGGTCGGCCAACTGAGAAGACAACAGACTGGCCGGTCAGGGGGCAAAGAAACAATAAACCGCGAAGCAAACCTTAGAACCGAGAATTAGGAAATTACCACAAGGCGATACCAAGCTAACCGCCGGGTGACGTGAGATAGATAGGAGGCGCCAGGCACCAAGAGTGTATCGCCTCCCTCTCCGTCCCTATCCTCGAGGACCTCTGCGGCAGTCGGTGGTTTGAACATGGTCTGGGGAGGATCAACCGGTACCCTGAAATCATCATACAGACACTGACGCACCAGCCGCTCGCCCAGATACCAAACCGGGCGAATTAACGCAGGAAGGAGCATCCTCCTATAACTTCTAGGCCTCAGCTCCGTAGCCACATACTCCGGCACGCCCTCGTAATCAGCCCAAGGGCGGGCCACAAACTACACAAACAAAACCAACATCCTAGTAAATCCCGAACCTTGGGGGCTATTGAGCAAAATAAGCCATTAAAAGAAAGAAGGAAACTTACATCTTCAACGCGTAGCTTGTTAACTAACGCATTCTCCGACAGGTAATGGCTGATTGTGCTCTTAGGCTGAGCAAGCCTCCACTCGATCCCCACCGGAAATCTCTTTGTGTGCACCCGCACCGTCTTAGGTGCCAAACACGGGAAGTGGGAGTAGATCCAAGCCTGCAACAAACCCATAATACACTTAGCAACACTAGGCCAAGACCAAATAGGAATTCAAAATACAAAGGAGAGAATAGTAGCTAACCTCCAGTATAAGGCCCGAACCCACAATGGGCAAAGCCGAGGCCGACTCTATCACCAGGGGCCTCACCATGACTTGCAGGCAGCGAGTCATCTCCGCGAAAGCCGCGGTCACTCAATCGTAGCGCTCTAGCTGAGTCAGCTCAGCCAGGAAGAGAAAAATCCTAGTGCTGAACCTCTCGCCCTTGTCCAAGAAGTGGGTCGACCCTAGGAAGTACCACAACCACAACCGGGCATCCTGCTCCGGCGTGTTGGGTTCCCGCCCCTCCAGCACCGCCACTCGCTCGAAGGGGTCGGTGATATAAGAACTCACCAAAGCATGAGGTGTACTATATGCCTCACGCGGTAAACAATCCCCGATGAGGCCCCGCACCTCATCGCTATCTAGATTAGGGTCTTCGGCAGCCCACCTAATCCTATCCGGACCCCAGGGCAGACCGCTAATCATACCAAAATCCTCTAGGGTCATCCCGACCTCCCCAAAAGCCATGTGGAAGGTCGAAGTAGTATCATGGAAGCGATCTATCATCGCTCTAATCACCATAAGGTTGCACTTAGTCTTGCAACCTACCAATCTAACCCACTGCCCAACCACAGGACCTAGAGCGGTCCTCTCGATAATCCTCTTTACCTTAGGGGTCAACTTCTGAAAATAGATATCAAGACACGTAGTAAAACCCGAGAAAGTCCTCATCGGACTTGGGGGCTGCAAACCAAAACAATGCAAGGATAAACATAACAAACCTAACCTAACCCGAGCCAAAAAAATAAAACCTGAGACATAACTAATAAGCACGAATAGGACACTCACCAGACCCCGCACGACGCAGTGAGAAATGTGACGGTCAAGGTCAAACATCAGCTGATGACTATCCCAATCCCGAGCCCACTCAGGATCCTCATAGACAGTCTCCTCATCCTCCGGTACAGGAACCGGAACATGAGCCCTCCTAGCAACCGTCTCCGGAAGCTTACGCTTCTTCACTCTATCGAATTCGGCCTCATTAATACACTACAAGAAATACTGCATGTAGCTACTAATCACGCGCGACTGATAGATTCAGTCGCTAATTTAGCGACTGAAAGTTCAACGCGCGACCGACATTAGTAGCTGGACGAGGAGACGAAAAATTAAAATATCAATTTTTTTTAGCGACCGAAATCGGTCGCTAAAAACAAATTTCGCGACCGATTTCAGTCGCTAAAAATAAAGCGCGCGACTGATTTAGCGACTGAAATCGGTCGCTAAAAAAAAGCGCGCGACAGAATTAGCGACCGAAATCGGTCGCTAAAGGTCGTAATTTTTTTTAAATTAACGAACACCCCCCGTCCCCCGATTCATTCCGTCATTTCACTTTATCTCTCTAAAATCCGCTCCCCCCTCTCTCTAAACTCGTCCCTCCTCCTTTCCTCTTCATTCTTTATTCAATTCTCTCATTTTCCTTAAGGTATGTTTATCTATCTTTATTTAATTTCAATTATTTGTTAATTTCTGTTTTTATCGATTTAAATAAATTAGTTATTGGGTTGGATAGTTTCTTAGTTGTTGGAATATTTAGTGTAGTTAGAATTTTAATCGCCCAATAGGTTCCCCAATTTGAATTAGGTAGATTGTTAGTATAAAATTAGGGTTTGCGGTTAAGTAGTTGATTGAATTGGGTTGTTTTGATGTGTTAGGAATTTGGAATTAAAATACAATTATGCCGATTTGGTGATGTAATTATGGACGAATTGGGTGGAAATAGTACTATGTTTAGGTGAATTGAGAATTTTACATAATATTTGACTAGTGTATATATATTAGTAAATTACTTTAGAGAAAATAATTTGTATGTGGTTATTGTCTTAAATTTTTTAGATAAAAAAATGAAGAGACAGGAACGAAAATGGATGTATGGGGAAAGATTCGATAAGAAACGACGTCCCACAAAGGAATTTTTAGATGGTGTTAATCGCTTTCTTGAGTTCGCTGAAACCCATCCCGAATACGCGTCAGATGGTAGATTTAGGTGTCCTTGTGTGAAATGTAAGAACATCAAATTCTTGGATAGTATTTTGATTAAAGAACATATTATCTCAGATGGGTTTAGCCCAAATTATTATTATTGGATTTGTCATGGTGAGAAGTCTGATTTTGAGGAATCTAAGGTGGATCAGAATGAGGGCGGGGTGAGAGGAATGATTGTTGATGTGGTTGAGTGCAATTTGTTTAATGATGAGAGCATGTACACTAACGACGATGACCAACCAACCCCACAAGAGCCAAACCCACGAGCGAAAGCTTTTTTTGATATGTTAGAGGCTGCGGAGAAGCCATTATATGGAGGGTGTGATGTGACATTGTTAGAAGTCGCGTCTATGGTAGTGACCCTTAAATGTGAGTATAACCTACCTTTTGGGTGCGTAGACGGAATCGCTGCGTTGATTGAGAAACTCATCCCAAAAGACAACATTATGACCAAAACATTCTACAACACCAAAAAAATAGTTAAAGGTCTTGAACTTCCGCATCAAAAGATCGATGCTTGTCCCGATGGATGTATGCTTTTTTGGAAGGACGATGCCATGCTTGAGGAATGTAAGGTATGTGGGAAGGGTAGATACAAAACTGTAGATGGAAATATTGTTTTGAGGGGTAAGAAGGGAAAGAGTGTAGCGAGGCATAAAAAACCTATACCACTTAGTCGACTTACCTACTTTCCCATCGCCCCTAGACTTCAAAAATTATACGCAACCAAAACCATTGCCGAACAAATGAGGTGGCATCAAGAAGAAACTCGTGTAGAGGGGAAGATGTGTCATCCTAGTGACGGGGAGGAGTGGAAACGGTTTGATAGGATTTACCCTGAATTTGCTGAGGAACCCCGTAATGTCAGACTTGGCCTGTGTACCGATGGTTTCGCCCCTTTCGGTCAGTTCGGTAAGTCATACTCATGCTGGCCTATCATGGTCACACCGTACAACTTACCCCCATGGCTTTGTCTGAAACCACCGTTCATCTTCCTTTCTCTCATTGTTCCCGGCCCAAAAAATCCCAAAAACCACTTGGATGTTTACTTACAACCAGTGATAGAGGAATTGAAACACTTGTGGGAAGTAGGGGTGGAGACATATGATGTGTCGTTGAAACAAAATTTTCAGCTTAGAGCATCGCTTTTGTGGACTATAAATGATTTTCCTGCGTATGGTATGTTGAGCGGTTGGTCTACGGCGGGCCAAAAAGCTTGTCCTTGTTGCATGAGTGAAAGTAAAGCATTCTACCTACGTAATTCAAGCAAAATTAGTTGGTTTGACTGTCATAGACAGTTTCTACCCGAGGGTCACATGTACAGGAAGAATAAGAGAGCTTTCAAGAAGGGTGAGGTGGTGCTAGATGAGGCACCGATTCGTCTCCAAGGTGATGAGATTTGGGAGGTGATTTCAGAGTTCCCATCTACTGTTGACGGGACCGATCAAGAGTTCAAAGATCTTATGAAATTGAAAAATGGTTGGTTTAAAAGAAGCATCTTCTTCGACCTTCCATATTGGAGTACTTTATTACTCCGACATAATCTGGACGTGATGCATATTGAGAAGAATTTCTTTGAGCAACTGATTCACACCGTCATGGATGTAGAGGGTAAGACATGTGACACCGTAGGATCCCGAAAAGATTTGAAAAAAATTTGTGACCGTCCGAAACTACATATCAAGCGGGATGGGTCCAAGCCTAGGGCCTTGTTTAGTCTTGATAAGGCTCAGAGAAAGGCCGTGTTAGAGTGGGTAGGGAAACTGAAGTTCCCTGATGGGTATGCATCCGATTTTAGTCGGTGTGTGGACATTAAGAACCTGAAGCTCCAAGGCTTGAAGAGTCACGACTGCCACGTGTTCATGGAGCGGTTACTACCTGTGGCGTTGAAGCACATGCTGCCGGAAAGTGTTTGGAATCCTATCACTGAGATATCTCAGTTTTTTCGAGATTTGTGTTCGTCGACAGTTACAAATGACGACATGACTCGTTTGGAGGATCAAATTCCTCAGATAATATGCAAACTTGAGATGATCTTCCCACCCTCCTTCTTTAACTCAATGGAGCATCTACCGGTCCACTTGCCCTACGAAGCTAAAGTGGGAGGACCGGTACAGTTTAGATGGATGTACCCGTTTGAGAGGTGAGAACTTTCAACTACTTACTTATTTTATCCACTAACTAACGTTAGACACTGTAATTTGATAATAACATAATTGCTTGATGATTGTCATAGATTTCTCAACCATTTGAAGAAAAAAATTGGTAACAAGGCGAGGGTTGAGGGCTCCATATGTAATGCTTACTTAACAGAGGAGATAGCCAACTTCTGTTCTCTGTATTTCGAGAAAGAAGTGAACACCAAAACCAAGAATCTAAACCTAGAAACACCAGAGACGACGATTGACCCCAACATACCAGACTTTTTTCAAAGTAAGGAAGGTGAGGGATCGTCATCAGCTGGCGGGTGGAGGACATTAGATGAGAAGGAGTACAATCGTGCTCACCTGTACTTGCTATCAAATTGTGAAGTTTTGGAGCCGTACGAGAAAAAATTTGTAACAGAATTTGTAGCTGCTAATCCACATTTAAATGCTGATGACATTTGGAATAAGCATGAGGAACAGTTTCCTAAATGGCTTAAGGAGCATGCAATTTCTGAGAATATTCAGGATGATTTGGTTAGGAGTCTAGCATTAGGTCCTTTATGGAATGTTAGAACTTGGAACCGGTATTCGGTCAATGGTTACAATTTTCATACATTTGCCCATGGTAGCAGTAGGAGTAGATGTAATTTTGGTGTGAGTGTGTCGTCACTTGAGGGTGAAGATTACTACGGTCTATTGGAGGACATCTTCGAGTTGTGTTATGTTGGAAATGATCGTGGGTATAGAGCTGTGGTATTTAAATGCGAATGGAAGGACAACTCTGTGCAAGGTACTAGAGTACATGAAAGGTACAAACTAGTTGAAGTTAATCATACCAAAAAATACTCCAAGTACGATCCGTTTATACTTGCACATCAAGCACACCAAGTGTACTTTGCGCCTTACCCAACCACAAAGAACGACAGAACTGTAAACCAATGGTGGGCGGTGTTCAAAACTAAGCCACGGGGGCACTATGACTCTGACCTCTTCCAAGAGGACGTCATTTCTAGTGGTACAACATTGTCTCCAGTTGATGAGAATCTTTTTGCAAATGATGACGATGACAATAATGAGGTGGATGTGGGGGAAGATTTTGAAGACGATGAAGGCAGTGAGGAGGAGGAAGGTGCTTCTAGTGATATGGTCGAGGAGGAGGATGACACCACTGATTTAGAGGTCAATGACGAGGAGGACGAAGATGACGTCGAGGAAGAGGATGTCGTCGGTTCGAGTAGGCAAGTTGAAGATGACAACGACAGTGACGATGATTTTTAGTAGTGTATAGTTTCAGTAAGTTATATTATTTGTACATAGTAATCTGCAAACCTTGATTTTTTTTCGAGTGTATTTCAATATTATGATGTCAGTTCCTAACTTTCAACTATTACATGTCTACAGATATGATGTTGGGCAGCAGGTTGCGGTTTGGAAGTTCGAGCAGCGGCAGCAGCAGGAGCAGGGATCGGGTGCAGCAGCAAGACCAAGAAGAAAAAAGGCAAGAGGAAGTGGAGCACGAGGAGGTGCATGGCAATGAGGAACAAGAACAACCGCAGCCACGCCAGGATGAAGGGCTGCAATACACACACGACGGGCGCCTAATCATTGGCCCCGAGGGCACATGGTGAGACATTGTATTTCTTTTTTTTTTTGTGAGACATCATCTTATTTCACTCTTTGGTGTATACCTACATGTAGGTTTCGTACTCGTGCGACGGTGACAGGTGTCAAGGACAGTTTCATGGAAGATTTGACTACTTACTGCACGAGCTGGACTAAGTTGCCTCTGTGGCAACGGGAGAAGTGGTTTGCCAACTTCAAGGTACACCAATTTCTGATTTTTATTAATTATCTGTTACTGTTTACAGATTACTTATACAACGACAACAAACTATCTTGCAGATGAAACACTTCTACAACGATGGTCTCGAGGTGGCTGTTCGAGACAGATACATGGATGTCGCAACTGTAAGATACAAAGACATGATGTATAAGCTGGCAAGCGATGGAAAGTTACAGCAAAAACTTAGAGGTTCGATTACTAAATTGGTATTAGTACCTGAACAGAAAGTCGTATATATATTCAAAACATTTATTGATATCAAAGTGTATAGATTGTAGGTGACGCGATCCAACAGTTCCAAACAGCGCGAGCCGACCCGAAGTTCCTGAAGAGATCCGTCCAGGCTAAGAAGAACAAGAGGCGGGGAGGGGATCCCGAGGCAGAGGCGGAGCGCACCCACTACGGTGGGTCGCAGTCGATACACCAGCGGGCCATGAACGTTAGTATTTTCGTCTCCTTTGATTATTATATTGGATTCTTATTTAATGTTTTCATTATAAAAATAAATGAATAATCTACATGTACTGTCAACAGGCGAAGAAGAAAACCGGAGAATTCCCTCCTCCTGTGCAGCTATTTCTCGAATCGAAGAGTAAGGGGGACGATGAGACCGGTCGATCATTCGCCACGAAGAAGGATTTGGAGACTTGGGTAAGTTTCAAACACAATACTTTGTTACTTTTTTCCTTCAAACAATCAACCTAATCATGACTTCTATTTCTTTCAGAGATCGTATTTGGCGGCCACTAGAGCGCCCGAAAATGAAGGTGTGGACCCGAGCACAATTTGGTTTAGAGTCGCCGAGGGATACCGCAAGGGAGCGGTGTACGGTACGGGGAACGCTCATTCCCTGTACTGGACACCACCCAATGTTCGGGGGGCCCATTCTACGACGACCGAGTGTGTGCCATCCGAGATGGCTGAGATGAGGGCTCAAATTCAAGAGGAGAGGGCGGAACGGGCAGCTATGGCCGAGCAGATGAAGGAGCAGAATGAGAGGTTGAAGACGCAGGAGTCCATTAACCTGCAAATTCTGGAAGAGCTACGGCGTCTTAGGAACACGCAGCAATATAACTGCAACTCCGACCCCACTCCCCGATTCCCGGATCCTAGAGACCCCTTCGGCGGTAATAGTGGTGCGTCCGCCAGTTTTCCTGTTGGCTGAGTTGATTTATTGAAAACAATTTGTAGTGGGAGAAATGCTTGTTGAAAAAACTGTTTGTAACAACACTTTTAATGTAGTGTATGTATTCACGACTTTTGCGTACTTGGTTGACAATTTTGGAGTATGAAGCTTGCATAACGTTTGGAATAACGTTTGGAATGATGTTTGGGATGTATTGTAGTTGTTGTTTTGTTTTATTGTGCAGATTTTGGCTAGAAAAATAATAAATTGAACCGGCCTATTTCTGGCACGGTAGCGACTGATATCAGTAGCTAAGTTTTATATTTAGCGACTGATATCAGTCGCTAAATGATGCCACGTCGCACTATTTAACGACTGAAATCAGTCGCTAACTGAAGTTTTAGCGACTGATATCAGTCGCTAAAACAGTCGCTAATGGCCCCATTAGCGACTGATATCAGTCGCTAATATGAGGCCTTAGCTACCGATTTCAGTCGCTAAATTTAGCGACTGATTTCAGTCGCGCGCTTTTTTAGCGACTGAAATCAGTCGCTAGAAGCGACTAACTGTAGCCACTGACGCTTAGCGACCGCTGACGGTCGCGCGTCTGTTTTTTGCGACAGATGTCAGTAGCTAAGATCAGTCGCCAATGACTTTAACTCTTGTAGTGAATAGTCTCGGGATCGCGACGCTGAGACGAGATACTCCTGTGTCTCCTGCGAATCCCTCGGGGAGTCTGCGAACTAGCCTCGGCAACCTCCACACTAGCACTGGCCCTAGCATTAGCACCAACCGAGGAAGTTCCCTCGGGACGCTCGGTATCATCTCTAGTTGTAAACAAAACCAAAAAAAAAAACATATCCCTAGTCAGGCTAAATCAGCTTAAACAGGTCAAAATAGAGTCAAACTTTCGGATAAAGATATCAAAATTCCGCAAAAGCCGTTAGCACCCATTTTCGTTTCCGGTCACAATGGAAGTGGTTTCGGGAAAATCCGACATCATTACGGCACCTTTTGGTTCGTCTTAAGACACACAAAGCCTTACGAAAGGTCCTAAAAGTCATCCTAGCCCATAAGAATTGACAAGAGAGCTACCTACATCCTCACAAAAACTATTTGAACAAAACAATGCAAAACAAATACGGGAATAATCGAGAAACGATCCTTAACCCTAGCATTACAAACACATTCCCTTAGGGAGCGATCATCGCACCTCGAGAACCTATATCAAGCTTATAACTAACCTAACAAGCTCTAATCAACCTTAATTTAACGATGAAATTGAGCACAAGCATCGAAACTTAGTAAATAGAAAACACCCAAATCGATTTTCTAGGGTTTTCAACAAAACCAACTCATAATCAACCAAATCAAGCAAAACCGACAATAAACAAGCAAAGAACACTAACCCAGAGTCGACATTGTCGTAAATGATGGAAATCGAAATGAAAACATGGCAAGAAAAGTCGAAAAATCGATCTTGAGGCGAAAAGAAGGACGCGTTCGTATTCTTTGTGAAATCAGACGAGCGCTTCAATTTTCGTTCACTTAAACGGACCTGGACCGCAAAAACCCGACCGCCCCAAGCAACGCGCCTGAGTTCTGGTGCGTTGGGGGCTAGGCGCCTGAAGACTAGGACGCAAACAGGTGCGCGCCTAACTGGCCCGGTACAGGCTACAACAAAGCAAACAAACTCAAAATTCGATACACATAAAACATGCGACCATTAAAACGAACAAAATCACAATGAGCGGAATAATTACTAATCGACGTCAATAATACACTCTCGATAACGAAACAAACATCAGAACCGCACTTAGCTTAGACACTGCACTCGAACGAATAATAAAGCGATTCAAACTAATATAAATAAACTCTGAGTAAACTCAACTACACAACAAATTAAGACCAAGCAAAAGCAAACCCAAACAAGATAAGACAAACCTGCAAAACAAAATTAACTAAAAGTTAAACAAACAGCAATTTTGCCCGAGAGGTTTTAGTTATCCCGGAGGCACAGCAATTTTGCCCGAGGGGTCTTAGTTATCCCGGAGGCACAGCAATTTTGCCTGAGGGGTCTTAGTTATCCTGGAGGCACAACAATTTTGCCCGAGGGGTCTTAGTTATCCCGGAGGCACAGCAATTTTGCCCGAGGGGTCTTAGTTATCCCGGATGCACAACAATTTTGCCCGAGAGGTCTTAGTTATCCCGGAAGCACAGCAATTTTGCCCGAGGGTCAGAGTTATCCCGGAGGCACAGCAATACCATTTTTGCCCGACGGTCAGAGTTATCCCGGAGGCACAGTGATAAGTGTGGTTTGTAGTGTTATTTCCTTGTGTTTGGTCTCGGTTTCTCTTGTGGAACCGCTCCTTGGAGCGGTTTTTGAGGCTACATATGCTTCTTCTAGCTTATGTTAGGTTCCTAAGGCCAATATTGGAGAAATGGAACGATTCGACTCGTTTCAGACACATTTGGAGCCAATGATGAGCAGCGACGATCACCCGGTGGCTTAGACTCGATCCCGAGCCCTTGGGACCTATTCCCGAGCCCTCGGGACCCATTCCCGAGCACCGAGAATCGATGAGAAGCCTAGGGAGAGCAAGTGGGGACCTATGAGACCATATTTGAAGCCTACAAGACCCATCCCGGTCGGGAACACATCCATCACGACCGGGATGAAGAGACAAGAACAACCGAACTACTGGAGCTTGATCCCGGCCGGGATCACCATCTTCCTGGTCGGGACCACCCTTTCTCGGTCAGAATGACCCTCTTCCCGGCTGGAATGGGCCCAGAACGGGCTGTTTTCGCTTCCCTTACCCGTGAAACCCTATATATACCACCCCCCCCCCCCCCCCCCCTCCCTCTTGTATTGTTTAAAGATATGCTTTACTTTTCATTACCCACTAAGTCCTAGACTACTTTAGGTTATATTAGCTTATCTAGTTAGTTACTCTTGTATTAAGAGATCTCTTGAAGAATCCATTCAATCTTGACAACATTGGTGGAGGTTTTGGGTGTTCTTTCTATACAAGTTTTCATCTTTTCATCTCATTATTAGTTTGGTATAATCTTTCTCTACTCTTTTCCTTTAATCTTTGTTTATCATTCACAAGGTTCAATCTTTATCATTTGTTTGTTGTTCTTGCTAGTTTCATCTTCATATTGAATGTTGTAGTTCTCATATTGATGGTTTCTCTTGTTTGTGTTAGTTTAAGTTTAGATATGTTTGAGTAGTTATCCCCTAGGGTTATTAGGGGCATTGGGTGTGATTAGGGATGATTAAGGTGAGATGGGTGGTACTAGTTGTTGTTTTTGTTGATTCCTATTTGCCTTGCACTCCACATGTTCGATGAAATGCTTGTGAGACTCGAGATGATCAATCCTTGTTTTTCTTGCCTCTTCTCTTGTATGTGTGTGTTTGGTTGGTTGGTTTGGTTCCTCTATTAGTAGCGAGAGCATGGTGAGGAGACCTCTAGGCTGTTTAAGTAGCGAGAGCCCGATCAGAACCTAGGCTACGAAAGCTTGCTAGTAATCCCGTTTTTCCTCTTTTGATCTCCTTGACATCCATCAACCCGACCTAGCCCTAGTTTCCTTCTTGTTGATTTATTTGCCTCCATTAGTCATTAGTTGCTTGTTTTGCCTTGTTATTTCATGTTATAGACCTTAGCTTAGTCATTAGTCAATCTCAACCTTAGCCATAGTTTAGTTTCTCTCAAACCTAGTCTTGGACCGTAGCACACCTTAGTCCGACACCACGTCCCTAAGGATCGACCCGACTTGCCCTAGCTACCTAGCTTAGGTTAATTGGTTATTATTTGATCGGTGGGATTCATGGCAAATCCTCCCGTCAAATTGGCACCGTTGCCGGGGACGGCGTAGTTTAGACTTTTGTGTGCTTAGTTTTAGACTTTGTTCTTGAGTTTTGTGTTTTCTTCTCCTTGTGTATCTCCGTTCTACTTCTTGTGTGCTATTCTCTCATCCTAGTGCCTCAAAATCACTAGGCTACTAACGTTTGCTCAAGTGCTTCTAGTGCATTCAATGTATCAAGGCAACGTTACGACAATGTGGCATCCAAGCTACCATCAATCATCATGGGACAATTATGAGGCAAATTGCCAAAATCCACAACTTTACCAACCTTATCAATCTCATCAACAATCTTATGAAACCTCTTCATATGACTATCGTGAAAGTTGTCAAGGATCATTCCAACATCCTAACAACTACCAAATACCCTCACATAACCCACAACCAAAAATCCCCAAGTTTGAGACTTGTCAAATGATGATTCAAATGCAAAAGAGTCAACAAGAGATGATGATTCAATTGCATAAGAATCAACAAGAGATGATGATTCAAATGCAAAGGGATAAAGAGGAGTTCAAGGCCCAATTAGAGGTGCAAGATGCTCGAATCAATGCACTCATGGCTCGTTTCACGATGTTGGCCACTCGAGCTCCACAATTTGTTGAGGAAGGTTCATTTGGGCAAGAAGATCGGTTGTCTCCACAAGGAAATCAACCCGATCATGAAGCCACGAATGAAGAAGAGAGGGTGAATCAAGAGATCATTGTTGAGTGTTGCTTGGATGGTGAAGATATGGGAAGAATGGAGGAAGTTGAAGCTTCAAGGGTCGACAATGAGGAGGGAATTGAACATGATTCTCAAGGTAGCTCTTTGGGAGCCAATGTATTGGCTATCAAATTGGATTTGTATGATTTTCTTCGTGATGAACCGGATCTTGCCAATCCAAATCCAAGTGAAGACAAGACTCCTCTAGGCCAACTTGACAAGGTGAGTGAGAAGGAAGGTAACACTTGGGAGGAAGAGATTGATGCCTTAGAACTTGCCTTGAATGGGAAATTGGAGGAGCCGATTAGAGGATTTGGAGATGCTATGCTACACCAAACCGTCGAAGAAATTGAGGCCGCCAACAAAGCCCTTGAGTTTCTTCATGGTGAGAATTCTAGTAAGAATGATGATAAGGTATCCCCTAAAGCCTCCAATGAAGAAAACTTGATGTCTTTACCTCCTTTACTGCACTTGATTTCGAGTCCCTTGTCTTGTGAGACGGTTGATGAAGAGGATCATTGTCGGACGGTGGAAAAGAGTGCTACTCTTGACCCCGTAGAAGAAGCAACACCCTTAGGGTGTGATCTCCCAAATCACAACGCCAAGCATGACTTTAGGCCACAATACCTACCGGATGGTCATAAGAGTCGTTGCTATGATGGTTTGGAAGACCCGGAAGATCACAAGAAACCCGAGCGTAATGGATTAGATGATTGCTTCTCGACTCTGACTTGGAAACTCTTGTTGATGGCTAGGATTGGGCACATGAGCTTTAACGAAGACGTTGCTAAAGCATTTGACTTACTCCTCCGAGCTCTTGATGGCTATGGAGGCGTAGATGGTGAGAGTATCTTATTGTAAATATCTTTTCCTTTTGTTTTTTTAGCTTTTGTCTTTGTATATGTTTGATTGGATAGTTTGGTTTCTAGGATTTGTTAGTTTTTATGGAATTCTTGTAATTTGGAATTTTCTTGAGCGATGTGAGGGAGGGACTTTAATGTGTTCATTGAGCTTACTTGATAGGTTTGAAGTGAAGATGAAGAACTAGAGAGGGGTATTGATGATAGAAGCTTAAAGGCTTGGTGAAGGAAGTCGGTTTTTGAGCTTGGTACAAGCTTTTGGGGACGGGATTTTGGATCCCGAGGTATTACTTGTCTTTTGGGTGGAACTAGTATTGAATGAAGGCATTAGGGCTCAAGATGGAGGCCATCTCGGCCGAGAAGCATGCCATCTCGGTCGGGATGAGTTGTGCTGAAAATTGGGCTCCCTCACATGCCATCTCGACCGGGATCAAGGTCCTCCCGCCCGGGATGGTGCCTTCCCGCCCGGGATGAGCTCCTTCTCGCCCAGGATGGGCTAAGCATCCACTTTCGACTTCTTTCCTTCATTTAAGCACCACCCAACCACTTTATACCCCCACCCAACCTCCCTACTAACCTTTGCCACTATCATTTCACCCTTACACTTCAATTATACACCTTCATCTCATCTTCTCATCGCTATACACCGAGTTTTCCCATAATCCCAACCGCATTACACCTATGCAAGCCCGATACTTGAGACTACATTGAGGAAGAGGAATAATGATGATGAAGACAAGCAAGGTGCCGATAACGATCATTGAGACGATGGAGTTGATTGAGTTGCTAACCGTTTGGTAAGGCGACTCTCCTTCTTTTCCGTCTTTTATTGCTAGTCTTTCTTCGTTTATTCCCCTTCCCTTTATCATTTTGGTGTCATGGTGGCCCTCGGGGCCTTGGTGGTTATTGCTCCCAATTCTCGATAACGTGACTACATCGAGAGTCATTTCAAAATCCAAATTTACAAGTCTTTCCACCTTTTCTTTATTTTCATTTTCTTTTTGTTAGGATTTAGTCGGATTCGGGTGGAATCCGGGCTAGGTGACTTGATTACACCTAGCCCTCCCCTCCCATTTCCTTTTATTTTCTTCTTTTTTATTTCTTCCCCCATCCATATCTTTTCTTGTCTCGGCCCTTGGTGACTTGATTACACCCCGGCCGGACACATTCGACCCTTTCTTCACTTTCATTTTTGATTTTTAGTTTTATTTCCCCTTTTTCTTTTCTTTTTTAGTGTCTTCCACACACTACCAATCGAGCATGAGGACATTGCTCGGTTTAAGTGTGGGGGAGTGATATATTAGTCTAGTTTAGCTTCATTTTCGTAGTTTTTTTTTCGAAAAAATCTTAAAAATCCTTAAAAATTTGAAAAATTTCATAAAAACCAAAAAGATTTTCTTTTTGTGTCTTTTTCTTTTTTGTCCTCGTGCCGTATATTTGTTGTGTTGTGTGTTTTGCTCCCCCGAATTCCTTGTAGGTTGCGCGATCGTCGACAAGTTTTGAAAGGCTCAAGACATCCGGTAATACCCCTTCATTTCTTTCTCCTTTTTCCTTTTCGTGGAGTTTGGAGGATTGTTGTGATGGTGTGTGCTCGGGCGGAGCTTTTTAAAGTTTGTGGTTGATGTGGTCGCTTGTTTGGAAGTTTCGGGTGGTGTTTGTTTTCTTTGTGTGTGTGTTTGTTTTGTTTTGTTTTGTTTTGTTTTGTTTGTTTTGTTTTGTTTTGTTTTGTTTGTTTTGTTTTGTTTTGTTTGTCTCTTTTCCTTTCGTTTTTGTTGTGTCTTTGTTTTGTCTTGTTTAGTTGTGTCTTGTGTAATAAAAGGTTTTCGAAAACCCGGTTTTGAGGCTAGTGCGCGAGTGTTTACTTTCCCTTTCTATTGATGTGAATCGAGTCTTGGACTTTAGTCTAGTAGAATGACTTTAAATCAATGATTTCGTTGTTTTCTTACCTTGAGTCCACCTAGTCTACTAGGGATTTACTACGGGATTTGCATTTTGACCACCCACGGAGTGAAAAGGCCTTGGTTGCCGGGTCCCGTCCCTTAGGTGACCGTGTTCGAGATCGTTTGATTAGTCCAAGTTTCCCCCTTTTTGTGGGTTTGAAGGGAAGGACGCTCCCCGACTCACCCATTTCCCTACCTCCTACACATTTCCACAAATAAGTTGCAAATTGTCTAAGTTCTTACTTGGTTGCAAGAAATGCCTACAATACAAGATTTATCCAAAAGGCAAGCTAAGAAAAGAAAAGATAGAAAGAAAAAGAAAGAAAATAAAGAAGAAAAAGAAAAGGCACACCAAACGAAAAACAAAATACAAAAGAAGAAAAAAGAAACGGCATAGCAACTCAAAAGCAAAATACAAAAGAAAAATGCCAAAGAAAATCATCTCACAAAAAATTCTCACCCCCTCAAAAATAATCCTTTTACCGACTGTTATCGTGAAGAGCCTACCAAAGGACCGAGTCCCTAGGAAGGATGATAGCAGTAATTGTCGGTCTTCCCTCATTTTCAAACCATATCCACCTTTTTACTTGGACTAGTTAGGTTATTTTGAACATTGAACGACCCTCTTGGCTTATCGCTGAAGGGGGCGGGGCTTCACTTACCTACAGTGTCGACTAACTCCGTGGTTCATCCTTTTTCCATCCCGCCTATCGTCCCGTGGTACGTTCTTAGAAGGTTAGGAGGAACCTAGGTAAGTTACCAACGTTTTTATTGCTTTGTCGTCATACTATTAGGGTTTAGTCCATGTCGATTTGTGTTATTAGCTTGGGAACGTTGTCACTTGCCTTGAGTCCTTAACCGATGTCTCTTTCAACGCTTTGTGGAGGGAAGCGGTATTTGTTTCTTTTTGGATGCAACCGATTGTTTGTTTGTTTATGTGTTTGTTTGTTTGTGTGTTTTCGTGTTCGGTTGTATCCACAGTTTTGTCGCAAGATCTCACTTGCCTTGCGGAGAGCACTTTTCCTCTAAGTGTTCTCGCGTGAGTTGAAAGGGCGTAGGGTGTGCTAATACCCGCTCGGCTAGTATTTTAGTTTTTATTAGTTTAGTAGTCAGTTGGTGCTTACTCGAGGGCGAGTAAGGGTTAAGTGTGGGGGAGTTGATAAGTGTGGTTTGTAGTGCTATTTCCTTGTGTTTGGTCCCGGTTTCTCTTGTGGAACCGCTCCTTGGAGCGGTTTTTGAGGCTACTTACGCTTCTTCTAGCTTGTGTTAGGATCCTAAGGCCAATATTGGAGAAATGGAACGATTCGACTCGTTTCAGACACATTTAGAGCCAACGATGAGAAGCGACGATCACCCGGTGGCTTAGACTCGATCCCGAGCCCTTGGGACCCATTCCCGAGCACCGAGAATCGATGAGAAGCCTAGGGAGAGCAAGTAGGGACCTATGAGACCATATTTGAAGCCTACAAGACCCATCCCGGTCGGGAACACATCCATCACGACCGGGATGAAGAGACAAGAACGAGCTACTAGAGCTTAATCCCGGCCGGGATCACCACCTTCCCGGTCGGGACCACCCCTTCTCGGTCGGGATGACCCTCTTCCCGGCCGGGATGGGCCCAGAACGGGCTGTTTTCGCTTTCCTCGCTTCCCTTACCCGTGAAACCCTATATATACCCCCCCCCCCCCCTCCCTCTTGTATTGTTTAAGGATATGCTTTACTTTTCATTACCCACTAAACCCTAGACTACTTTAGGTTAGATTAGCTTAGATTAGTGTAGATTAGTCCTTAATTACTCCTTAATCTAGTTAGTTACTCTTGTATTAAGAGATCTCTTGAAGAATCCATTCAATCTTGACAACATTGGTGGAGGTTTTGGGTGTTCTTTCTATACAAGTTTTCATCTTTTCATCTCATTATTAGTTTGGTGTAATCTTTCTCTACTCTTTTCCTTTAATCTTTGTTTATCATTCAAGTTTCAATCTTTATCATTTGTTTGTTGTTCTTGCTAGTTTCATCTTCATATTGAATGTTGTAGTTCTCATTTTGATGTTTTCTCTTGTTTGTGTTAGTTTAAGTTTAGATATGTTGAGTAGTTATCCCCTAGGGTTAGTAGGGGGATTGGGTGTGATTAGGATGATTAGGGTGAGATGGGTGGTACTAGTTGTTGTTTTTGTTGATTCCTATTTGCCTTGCACTCTACATGTTCGATGAAATGCTTGTGATACTCGAGATGATCAATCCTTGTTTTTCTTGTCTCTTCTCTTGTATGTGTGTGTTTGGTTGGTTGGTTTGGTTCTCCCAATAGTAGCAAGAGCGTGGTGAGGAGACCTCTAGGCCGTTTAAGTAGCGAGAGCCCGATCGGGACCTAGGCTGCGAAAGCTTGCTAGTAACCCCGTTTTTCCTTTTTTGATCTCCTTGACATCCATGAACCCGACCTAGCCCTTGTTTCCTTCTTGTAGATTTATTTGCTTCCATTAGTCATTAGTTGCTTGTTTTGCCTTGTTAGTTCATGTTATAGACCTTAGCTTAGTCATTAGTCAATCTCAACCTTAGCCATAGTTTAGTTTCTCTCGAACCTAGTCTTGGACCGTAGCACACCTTAGTCCGACACCCTGTCCCTGAGGATCGACCCGACTTGCCCTAGCTACCTAGCTTAGGTTAGTTGGTTATTATTTGATCGGTGGGATTCACGGCAAATCCTCCCGTCACACAGCAACAGCATTTTGCCCGAGGGTCAGAGTTATCCCGGAGGCACAGCAATTTTAGTCTTAGGGGTCATAAGCATCCCGAAGACGACCGCTCGAGTGGAGACTAACGCCCTCGAATGGTTTTATATCCCTTTGTTTTTCTCCTAGGAGTCATAAGCATCCCGAAGACAACCGCTCGAGTGGAGACTGACGCCCTCGAACGTTCTGTTCCATCAAGGGTTCACAAGCAGCCCAAAATGTACTTGTGCAAATAAAAGCCAACACAAGTGAGCATCCTTTGCGCTTACACTTAATGCGTTGCTAGCGCGCAGAAACACTTAAAATTAAACAAAACCTTTAAATAAACTGAAGAAGACAAAGCGCGCGCGCATAAAGAATCAAAAACAAGATATCAAGCAACGGCCCGGGCCCAAGCAAGCAACCGCAAGCGAAGACGTCAGGTATGATTTCTAAGCCATGGCTGGCGAGCCTCAACACGTAGTCCACTGGACCTAAAATGACCCAACCGGACAGCCAGCAGGTCGTAATCTTCGATTGACCTGGGCGGCTATACTTTGACTTTCGCCTTGTCCAAGCCTCAGTCAAAGTGGGGGCTTCTGTAGACACCCAGATTTGGACCTGGTGGCTGCAGAAGTGCTCAACAAACACCCGATGACGATAGGACTGCAACCCGACGCGGGTTCGCGATGTTGTAGGTAGTTTTCCTATAGAACGGATCAAATAATTACTCAGAAAAATTAAAAACTAACATGATGGCAGCCTTAGTCGTGTCATTGTGGTCACATAGACACTAATTAGAGTTAATTCCGACACTGGGACCCCAAGTCGGCCCCGAAGCTCGAACCAAGTCAAAACTGTGTCAAGCGAACCTCGGGATGAACACCCGAGGCCCACTAAACCCACGGCGCTAGGTTAAGCCGCGGGAAGCCTTAACACCCAAGAAACATATTATACATCCGTCTCACGGTTTTGGAAAGTATCAAAACCGTATCCTCAAAATCCCAACCGTCCCACCCTACGCGCCTGGGTCTCACCACGCCTTAGCCCAGGCGCCTAAGTCCTGGTGCGCCCCAGCTCAGGCGTCCATATGGGCGACGAGGGCCGAAAACACCTATAAATACCCCCCCTTCACGCCCTCATTTCAACACACAATTCTCATTCTTCCCTTCTCCCTCTAAACTCTCGCTAAGGGCTCGCACTCCAACACCCGAGGCAAACGATCCACTCGATCGTAGTTCCGATATAAAAAGCGACAACGACGCTACTCCTCACCTTCGAGCACCCCACTCGATACCGAGGTGCCTGTGATCGACTAGCTCAAAACTAGTAACAAAGTTCTGCCGGATTAGCCGCAGAACTGGTCCTTAGCAACAAAGCTCTGCCGGAGTAGCCGCGGGAAGGTCAAACGGTAATGGAGTTCTGCCGGAATCACTGGTCAAGCTAGGAGGATCCGCTTGTTGATCGAGTCGTCACTAGGTCGCCATCTAAACAAAACTTTCCATATTTGTACTTTCTATTATTATGCACTACAACAACACTAGATGTGGGCGCTAGGCCCACGAGCATCTACTAAAATACGTAAAGTCCCAACTTCAACCACAAATACTAAAACACACTAAATAGACCCGAGTAATTCAGATATCCGTTCTCAAAATTATCTATGCATCGAGTCCCGTTTAGTGTATACTCTGAGGGTGCAACTCCTCACAATGTGATTTACTTACATTCGCATTTACAATTTTTCGTATAATTTATTGCTTTTATGACCTTATAATCGCATGCTAAATCACCTAACACAGAATTCAAAACGTAAAATAACTAAAACTGAACAAAGTGATGGTCGGGTTCCGTATTAGTCCCGGTGCTCGCCTTATTAGGTTCGATGCTTCTCTATTAATATCGAACTGACGCATCTTAAGCAGAATACCAGGTAAGGTATACCACGAGAACAACTAATATCCGTATTACCGCGTTAAAACTGATTTGCTAACACGTATAATACTAGTATTCTCTACTCTCCTACGTGCATATTTTCATGGCCTGCTTGTCACGTGAAATCGCATGCAAAGAATGTAAACACAACTACTTCGACGATAAAACTTACATGTCCATAAAACAACCGACGTAGCAAGAAACATAGGGTTAAAACAACGGATGTTACAGTACTTCCACCACAACAAAAGAACTAGGATATCAGCCCACCGATTGATTAGTAGAGGCCGCTATAGTGCGGGCGCGATTGGGTGTTGACATCTATCGGATGTTGGCTTCCCAATACGTACCCTCACCCCTTACTCAGAATCGACGGTTTCCGGATGTACGAAACCATTGGCAATGAGAGTCATTCCAGGCATGAAGTGCTTAAGGGTACAAGTCTTTATCTTTAGGTCCCGTGCCACTCAACTTTGAGCCGAAGAGGGATCAAAGTTGATTTGAACGGTTTCCGAGTCCCCATAATTGACTCGGTGGCGACTCTACAAATCGACAACGAATTCAGTTCACTAAAAAGGTCGCCTTACCAAATGAATCGGCCTTTAAACATTTACAACCACAACTCGATCGATTCCCAAACGGAAACACGGGTGCCCGCACCCGTCTAGTACAAGTCCGGATCGTCATCCAAATCGAGGTCCGACACTTCGCCCCGTATGTGAGATCAGACCGGCCCCTGGCAGGGAGGGGGCTGCGTGGGTGGCCGTCGCCACACGTCGAAAACCGGGTCGGTCCCGCGTGGGCCCGCGCGGGGCGCCGGGCGGTGCGGACGGACGTCCACAATTAGAATGTTTTTTTGTTGGATGAATGAAGTTGGAAGATGAAGTTGTTCTTTTTTTTGGATGAATGAAGCTTGAAGATGAAGAAATTCTTTTTTTTTTGGATGAATGAAGTTTGAAGATGAAGTTGTTCTTTTTTGTGGGATGAATAAAGTTTGAAGATGGAGATGTTGAAGATGAATGAAGGTTGAAAAATTTGGGGTTAAATTATGAAGCATGTAGAGAGGGAGTGGTTTGATGAGTAGAAAAAATTTGGGTGATAGAAATAAATTAGTTTGAAATGTGTTGAGAGATGTTGGTGTGATTGAAGTGTGAGAAGGGGTTGCTACTACTGCTACTGCTGCTGCTGCTGTCAGTCGCACTGATTGAACTTTTTGCTTTTTTTAATACAACACACCATCCATCTAAGCCATCCATTTAACCCATGATCAATGGACACAAACATAACTTTCCAACTTCCCAATCCACCACCAACTCCATTGATCATATTTCTCTCTCTCTCTATATCTATATATATATATATGTATATATATGGCGACATACGAAAATAGGAGGAGGAAATGAGGGGAAGGATAAAGGATAAGGAGGAATGTATATATTCGGGGACATACGGAAATAAAGAGGAGAGAGAGAGTGAATAAGCTGAAGAAAAAATACATTTACTAAACTAGAAAACAAAAGCAAGTCATATATAATTATTGATTCCAGATAATGACGATGAAGATGCCGAAAATGAGGGGAAGAGGAAGGGCATAAGGATGTGAAACATGTGAATATGGAATACTAATCTTAGAAGATGGACAAATAGGATGGGGAAGACAAAGAGCGATAGATGGGGGTAGAAGAGAAGGGATGGACATCATGATTTTATGTGAGCTTGAATTTTAGGAGTTTGATCGATATTTGAAGTATTTTGATGTTGTCATAATTTGAACTTGGATGCTTGGTAGATTTGGATAAGTATCGTGATTTTATGTGACATTGAATTCATGGATTTGATCGATATTTAAAGTATTTTGATGTTGTCGTGATTTGAACTTGGAAGCTTAGTAGTTTCAGATGAGCATCGTGATTTAGTATCAACTCTTGTGATTTTATGTGAGCTTGAATTGGAAGACCTCAACAATGACAAAAACTAATCAGAGAGCCTCAACAATGACTGGGAAGACAATCTTGTTGAATGTGGAAGACTAATCATAGTAGATTGACAAGTAGGATCTGAAGAGATAGAGCATTAAGGTACATGGGTGAATGAGAAAGGGGAGTGTGAGAGAAGCAATAGAAGAAGTTGAAGGACCGACACCCTTACTGAACTAGATGACAAAAACAACTTATAGTGAAGAATGAATTTTATAAGATGATGGGGAGAAGGAGGCAAAGGGGAGGGGGAAGGAGAAAGATAAGAGATGGTGGAGGAGAAAAATTGATCTTAGTAGACGTGGAAGAATGATTTCAGTGAGGGTATCAAAGGAAAAATAAGAACGCTTATTATGGTGGTTACTTAGAGAGTATAGTAGAAGATATTTTAGACAAGTGTGTAGGGGTATTGATAGGGATGGTCACAAAAGCTTGGGTATAGGTATGAGAAGGAATCAAGAGGGTGGGGGTGCGAGAAACAGATGGAAAGGACTGTGCTTGGGATAGGTCGACAAATGTGAAGATAGGTGGGGGAAGATGAAAACTGATTTAGTAGATAGATGGAGAAGTAAGAACATGAATAAGAGCAGCATTAGAGGAAGAGGAGATAAGATAGGAGAATACAAGATCGGAGGGGGGTGAAATGGTAGGGATAGAAGGAGATGAGAGGAGACACTCTCATTAAATTAGATGCAAAAAGGTCATATTAAGTATTGATCTTAAGTAACGAGGAAGAGGAGAAGGAGAGAAAGGGGAAGGAGAAGGGAATGTGGTGGAGGTAGTGCAAGAGAAAAAGGAAGGGGAAGGGAATGTGGTGGAGGTGGTGCAGGAAAAAAATGATTTTAGTAAATGGGGAAAGAAAAACATGAAAAGAAAAAACGTCAGAGGAAGAAGAAGAGGATTCAAAATGGGAGGAGTAAAAGAAATTAAGGAAATGACACTGATATGAAGCATGTGATTATGGAAGACTAATCATAGTAGATTGACAGGTATGATCTGAAGAGACAGAGCATTAAGGTATAGGGGGTGGAGGAGAAACGGGGGGTGCGAGAGAAGGGGTAGAAGAAGGTGAAGAGTGACGATCATACTGAACTAGATGACAATAATGAATCATATTTAAGAATGAATTTTATATGATGACGAGGATAAGAAGATAAATAGGAGGGGGAAGGAGAAGCATGAGAGAAAGTGGAGGAGGAAAATTGATCTTAGTAGACGTGGAAGGAGAAACATGAAGAGAATGGACATTAAGGGAGAAGAAGGAAAAGGGAAGTGAATGAGGAGGCGATGTAAAAGGAGTTAAAAGGACAAGACGCTCTGTGAACTTATTGGGCCGTATTACTTTGTATTACTTAATTAATAAGCCCGTATTGATGTAATATAAATATTTGGATCTAATGAGAAATAAACACGGATTTTACCGATTCAATATTATGTTTGGTAATGGTATCAGAGTCAAACCCTAAAACACAACCCTAAAATAAAACAACCCTAGACGTACCATGGTTGACGGCGAGAAGATCGATTCGGCGAATAAGATTGAGCCGAACTCGCCGTTCTACCTAGGGCCTCATGATCGACCTAGAGACTACATCACTTTAGTTCGACTTAAACTCCACAATTATGATGATTAGGCACATGCCATTCGTGTCTCGCTCAGAGCACGACAGAAATTCGGGTTTCTTGATGGGACGATTAAGGCGGCAACCCCGCCGTGTATGGAAGAGGATTGGGATGCCATCCAATGTATGTTGTTGTCCTGGCTCACAAATGTTATTGACGATGAGGTAAAAACTCTCCTTCCCAATGATGATGATCCGAAGCAATTGTGGGATGATTTAAAAGAAAGATCCAGTCTTGTGAACGGGCCGAGGATACAACAATTAAAATCAGAATTAACTGAATGTCGACAAACTAAATCCATGACGGTAGCAGTTTATTATGGGAAATTGAGCACCTTGTGGGATGAATTGAACAAACATGAACCGTTAATTTCTTGTAAGTGTGGAAGTGTGAATGTAATCTCGGGAAACAGTATGCAAGTCGTCGTGATGAAGACAGGCTGCATCGATTTCTACTTGGGCTCAACCCCGAGTACGGGTCAATTCGATCCGTGCTTTTGGCACATGAACCCTTGCCCACGCTAAATAGAGCATTCCAAACCATATCTCAAGAGGAACGGGTTCAGGGTATTGATCGATCTAAAGAAACGGCAGCTGAAAGTATGAGTTTTGCAGTTCGATTCGGATACAAGGGCACGTCCCGACCGGGATAGAGTTCAGTTTAGCACTCGGGACAAGCAGGACACGGGCAATTTATGACGAAGACAGAAATACGGTCCTTAGTTTGCTCCCATTGCAAGAAGAATGGGCATGACGTCTCCATGTGCTTTGATTTAATGGATGAGATACCCGGTTAGTGGTATGAGCTAAAAGGAGGAAAACCGACGAGTGGTGGTAGGAAGACACATGGTGGCTCGGGACCAAGCACTTCGCGCGCTCATGTTGTGGATACTGCGGTATCCTAAGAAACACGGAATAATAATGTGACCGTGTATAGTACACCACCTCCTCGGTTCTCTGGTAAGTGGATTATTGACACGAGTTGCTCCTATCACGTGACGGGTGACCCCAATTTTCTGATTGACGTTTGTAAATCGGGTATGGCCCGAACGATTCGTTTACCTGATGGACAAACGGTCCGTACGACCACGGTTGGGCGTGCTGTACTCACGCCCCGTTTGACACTTGATTTTGTGCTTCTTGTCCCGGAACTTACCTGTAACTTGATTTCAGTCTCACAATTGTGTGATGCGATTAATTGTGAATTCTTAACTAACTCGACTACTTGTACTATACAGGACCTGTCCACGAGGACGGTGATTGGCACGGGTGATCGATTGGATGGACTGTATTGTCTTCGGAGTGATCCAGAACCGCAAGTTGGGTCCGTTTCTACCTCGTCTTCTCCTACTCTTTGGCATGCTCGGTTAGGGCACCCGTCAGCAACCATCATCAAGTTTCTTCCATTTATTTCTAATTCGAATAAAATACTATCTCAACCTTGTGAGGTGTGTCATCGTGCTAAGTAAGTTCGGGATAGTTTTCCTTTTAGTACTAGTAAAAGTAGTCGTCTTTTTGGATTAGTACATTGTGATGTTTGGGGTCCCTACGACCCTCCGGCTAGCTGTGGAGGGCGGTATTTCCTTACTTTAGTTGATGATATGTCACGGGCTGTATGGGTCTATTTATTAAATAATAAGAGTGATGTTCACTCCCGATTTTTGGAATTTATTGTCATGGTCAAAACACAATTCTCCACTTATATTAAAATGGTCCGTAGTGACAATGGCACCGAATTCAATTCGATGAAGAATTTTTTCGTCAAAACGGGGTCATTTTCCAAACCTCATGTGTTGGTACACCACAACAAAATGGTCGTGTCGAGCACAAGCACCGTCATATTCTTAATGTTGCTCGCGCCCTTCGCTTCCAGTTCGGGCTCCCCATCCGGTTTTGGGGTGAGTGTGTATTGACTGCGGCCCACCTAATTAACCATACACCCTCCACGATCCTTCAAGGGAAGACCCCATACGAGATTTTGTTTGGGTCTCCCCCCACCTATTCTGAATTACGAGTATTTGGTTCCTTGTGCTTTGCTCATGATCAACGGGCCAAGGGTGATAAATTTGCGAGTCGCAGTCGTAAGTGTGTTTTTGTGGGGTATCCCTTTGCGAAGAAAGGGTGGTCCCTCTATGATCTGGACTGTGAGGAATTTTTTGTGTCTCGTGATGTCAAGTTCTATGAAATGGAGTTCCCGTTCCTATCTCCCTCCTCGTCGTCTAAATCGATCGGTACGTAGGGTGTCCCGGTTGGGATGAGCCAGTCTGATCGTCCCGACGCACCCGGTGCGGAATCGGGGGAGGTATGGATATTTGATGATTGGACTGCACCTGATTTCCCACCGGTCGTCGAATCGGATAATACCGAGACAGAACACGGGTCAGATGAACAGGTTGGTCCCTCGACTAATGTTAATGATAATGGGACGGGCACAAATGGAGCAAGTGTTCCGACTGCCGATTTGGGGCGTGGTCATAGGGATAGGGAGCCTTCAGTTCGATTGTGTGACTATGTGGTCGGTACCACTTTAACCAGCAACAGTCCATCCAATGAAGACACCCGCGACATATCAACACGGTCCTCAGGTACGCAGTATCCTATAGTCAACTATGTTAATTGTGTGAATTTTTCTGTGGAACATCGATCTTTCTTAGCAACTATCTCCGCTCAGAAAGAGCCACGTAATTTCAAAGAAGATGTGCTAGATGAAGGATGGCGGAATGCAATGGAGGCCGAGATGCGAGCCCTTGAAAATAATGGTACGTGAACCATGGAACCATTGCCCCCGGGTAAGAAGGCCCTTGGGAGTCACTACTACAAATCAATGACAATAGCGACGCTTTTTTGCCATGTTCTTGACACTTAAAAACGTCATTATTTTATTTCTCGACGCTTTACTAAAGCGTCGAGTTTTGGGGTGTCAGGATTTATTGACGCTTTTAATCGCCAGTATTGGCGTCACTTTTATGCGTCAGTGTTATTGACACTTTAATGCGTTGTATGAGCTTTTAACAAGCAATGCTTTTTTGTGTCGGAAATTCTCGTATTTCTTGACGCTTTTTGTTGTCACTATGATTTTTTGTACCACCATTTGATGCCTGAAGTTTTATAACATAAATATACATTGTTACCAACTAAATGAGATAAGTTACTCAATGACATAAAACCATATAGAAAATAATATATAGCTTGACGAATAAATATATCCAAGAAAATACATTATAAGATAAAATTGCATTATCAAAATTAGTATATTACAAAGTCAAAAGAAACATTGTAACTATTTCACTCAAACGAGAATCGGAGAAATATTACTACTAATCTTCACAAAACAATGAAAAATATCTTAAAACGAATAAATCCTTGCTATAGGGTGGGACAAATCGTCCAAAGTGAAAGTGAAAATTGTTCCTTTCATCTGGATGCATCGCCGAGATAATTTGTTGATCCGATATCGCTGATATCATTTGTTGATGCCAGTGAGCGGGAGATAGAGAGTGACCCAACCATAGTCCAGCTGAGGATATCTGCAAATTTCATAATATCAGATGTCAATACTTTTCGTTTAATTAAAAAAAACATAACATTTCATATGAGACTATCTCATACGAGACAACCTGAAAAGGACAAAAATTGAAACAAAACTGCTCACGTTCTAACCATCATAAGTCGGTGTCTTCTGAGTTTATCAGTCAAAAATATACTGAAAACTACACTTGGAAGCAGTGTTTAGGGAGACGGTTTAGTATCAGATCAGAAGCCCACAAGCAGCGTAGATTATACATACGAAAATTGATATAGTCCTTAAAAAACTTATTCAAAAGTAAAGGAACACATGTTAGAGTCTTAGACTTTTTCATGTATATAATTCTTTTGTTAGAGTGGAAAACAAATTAAGAATCTCAGAGAGATTGATGGGCGACTGTCCTAATTCTTCTCGTTAGGATTGATCATGGCGCGGAATTCGGCTACTAAAACGAAAAGCAAACACTCTAGTTCCATCAAAAGAAAGCAAACCAGTAAATTACAGGAATTGAAAGACATCTACAATGATGGAAAACGCAAAAATGGTAACATTAACGGTCCGGACGTGGATGATGTGCAGCGAACCAAATCTGTTCGTGAGATCACAGGCATACCTGGCCTTGATTTTGATGATGAAGATCTGTTAGAGGATAATATATGGATTACGCAACGGAGTAAGAAAAAATCCAACGTGAATTCCCAAGAAGACACCCTTAGTAATGTAACAACAACTGAAGGAGAAAAGTTGGATCATGAACAGACAGAACTGATACAGTTCACTGAGGAGGAAGTACAGGATGAACTCCAATACTGACAGAATGCTATAGTTTGCTACATCCTTGGCGCCAACCCCCCATGGGATGTTATTCAAGGATACGTAAACAGAATATGGAGTAAGTTTGGAAACGATAGTATTTCTTTTTACCCAAATGGCATTTTTCTAGTTCGTTTCAAAAAGAATGAAGACAAGGAAGCAATTCTTCAAACAAACTATCACATGTTCGATAATAAACCACTGATTATAAGACCTTGGACTCCTGATAAGAACCTTACAAAAAATGGATGTAACTAAGGTCCTTGCGTGGATACGCTTGCATGATCTCCCATTAAAATACTGGGGTTCATGTCTGCCGAAGGTAACAGGTCTGGTGGGAAAGTACGTCAAAGTTGATCAGTTCACAGGTGAAAGCAAAAGACTAGGCTTAGCGAGAGTCTTGGTAGAACTCAAGGTGGGTCAAAAACTCCATGACAGAATCAGATTTAAGGACGAAAAATGGGAAATCGAAGATATAAAAATCGAATACGAATGGAGACCTATAATCTGTGAGCAATGCAGGGGTATGGGGCACGAGACAGTACAGTGCAGAAAGACGAAAAACCCCCATAAAAAAGCCTGCAGTACAGCAAAAGATATGGAGACCAATACAGAATAAGAAACCTATCAATAAGGGGACAAATGAGACAGACCCGAGGTCGTATGCGTGCATAGTCAACCAGCCAGTTTCAATGAATAATGATGCAACTATGCAAACACAGACTGCACACCAGAGGAGTAACTCAGAAGCATCAGCTGTAGTTCAGCCAATCCAGTTGATTACAGTTGATGATGTTGAAGAGGAGACCTCACCCAACCAAAATCACAATTAGCTCCTTCTTGCATAATAAAGATAAAGTGAACGAGTGTTAAGAGCTTTTAACTAACCTGCTGATTCAGATGTAGAACTTGAGTAACCTATGATCGCATTTATTCCACTAAGCATTGGAAGTACTGAAAAACCAATTCCGACCTGCACCAGTTAATAGTATCCATATATGACAAATTACTTGATCTACTTGTAGACACCCACATTTTGACCGCCAGGTGTCTATAACAGTTTCCAAAAAACACCCGATGATGATCGGACGCTAACGTGTTTCTACGCGCTCGGATATGGGCTCAAAATCTTTAGTTTCTGGCTAGGCATTTACGGAGTAAAAATCTCACAAAACTGACCTCAAATCCAGGCCCAGTGGGTCGTTTCCAGTCAAACAAGACTAATTTGGGTAAAAATCGACACCGGAAATAAAACCAACTTTTAGCGATTGGGTCAACCCCGGTCAAAGCCGTTTCCGAGACACATAAAAACAGCCACATAAACATCAAAAACTCAGCCCAAATACAAAACCCATCTCGAGGTCCAAAACATTGGACCCGTGCGACCCAGCTGACCCACTCGATCGAGTGCTCAGCCCACTAGATCGAGTGGGCCCTCATTCAAGCACGGCTGCAGACGCTTGGGCCACTCGACCGAGTCAAGGGGCTACTCGGTCGAGTAACCCTAGATGGGGTACATGGGCAATGCCTATATATACACCCCCATGCACACACTTCAGGACACATTGATTCAACCCTAATCAAACCCTAATCTCACACTTGCAAACCCTAACCCTAGTACTTAGAAGACAAACCCTAAACCACCAGAACTCAACTTACATCTCGATACTCACGTGCAAGCCACATCTAACGAGTCCCGTCCGAGACAAGAACATGTAGGTTGAGGGTGCCAAATCCCGTCTTTTCCCTCTTCTCCTTCTCTCTCGCGTCGTTCATCATCGTAGATGTCGCTTTTTTACTTTTTTATTGTCATTATCGCATTCTAATATCGCTAATATTTACTAGTATTAAAAGCATTAAAATACTTGTGGATTTGTGTCGAGTGCGAAGGATGTCGGAATAAGAAAACCCGAATATACAAGGGTATTGCACCCAGCGTTGCCGGTCGCTTATCCCGACACCCCTAGCGCTTGATTATTGAAGCAAGTCAACTTAAACAATAGTTTTTTTGCTTTTGTTCGCGTCATCATTAATCGCATATTTCATTAATTCTAAAACTATCTTCGAAACAAACACTTTTTTTATTAGGGTCGAAACCCTTTGACGCGGATCCGACATCACATAATCCCTAGGGATTTATTACGATGTCGGGAAGCCGAGGGAATCAAGTCGAGTCCGTCTTAATTAAAATAATCGCAAAGTGTCAATCTATTAGATTCGATACCAATTCAATAATTGGATGTCGAATCTAACGATTTAGTCAAATAATTTAACTAACACGATTTCTCGTTGATGCTAAAATAGACGTCATCTAATTCGACAAGAATTAATGCGACGCTATAAACGCAGAGGGAATTTATATCGTTTTGGTTAATTTAAAAACGTCTTATAGCAACTTTTTTTATCTCGCTCTAATATCCGATGTCGATTCAATAATCGCACGTTGGATATGACGAGTATCATACACACGAATCGAGCACAAATTAAGCAATATCTATGCCCGATTCGACAAAGTCATCGAATTAGCAAAATCAAAAGCAATTTTGAAATCGATAATAAAATCGCAAGCGAACCCTAGTTCGTACAGGGGGCACTCGATCGAGTGCCTAACTCACTCGGTCGAGTGGCATCCCAAAAACGAGACAGAATGCTATTTTGACAACCACTCGGTCGAGTCTCGCCATGACTCGATCGAGTGGCCATGCACTCGGTCGAGTTCCCTCATAACTCGGTCGAGTGCCGTCTCGATTTCCGGACAGAAGCCTTTCTAGAGGTCCACTCGGTCGAGTCCCTCAATGACTCGGTCGAGTGGCCCCTTTATCACGTCAAGGCGTGAGTCTTACAAGGTCATTCGAGTCTCATTAACGTTTTTTATGACTTAAGTCGACACGTGTCAATCAATCACGTGAAACATCACTTTTTCAAAACCGTGTATCGTCTTATTTACGTCCTTCCATATTGCATCATTCACAAACCGTTATTATCGTTATACCGTTACTAACAAGTTTGTTATTTCTTGTTGATTTATTTTCATTGTTTATTTTATTGTACTAAAATGAACCTTCGCATGCTAAATTTAACTTTGACGTTAGAATTAGTTGCATTAAATCGAAATAGAAACTCATTCAATTCTTCGCATGCTTAGGGAAAACAATGTTTGCGTAACATTTTCATCGTTCAACTAACACACGTATTAGAAAGTCACTCAATATCTTAGTAGAGGCCGCCAATGTGCGGACGGGGTTGGGTGTCCTTTGTGGGCTTCCCAACACGTACCCTCACCCCTTACTCAGAACCTCGGTTTTCGGATGCCCGAAACCGTTGGCGCACGAGAGTCATTCAATACACGATAACCGGTAGTGACGGTATCGGTTTCGCAATGCAAAGGGACGAGCCCAATAAACTCTGACATCAGAAATGGGCCGTATTTTGTATATGGCCCACTACGACATAGAGTGGGTTCGAACGGGCCCGAACTCCCACAAAGTTCGGTGGCGACTCCACTTTGATTTAAATTTCAATTCGATCCATTCTCATATGGAGATTCATTTGCCTCCCCAAACCCGCGTTTGGCCGCGTCGGGGTGGACCTATGTCATGTCCACAATTTGGCGATTCCGCTGGGGATTAACTGATGCGTGACTTACCGTCGGCATCCTTAGGGTGAGATTCGAATAGAAATCGTTTGACTAGTACAATACGCGTCTTAGTTTTAAGGTTCATGCATAACCCTATATTTTCCCGGGCCGGTACTCGCGACCGACGTCCCACTGTACCTTGATGTACTCAAATATGGATATGTCAAAGGTGTCCATAGTCGATTCGAGTGGGTTTCGCGGCATGTTCTAAGCTCAACTCGACTTAGAAAGTCCGTCCCGATCAACGTCTAGACTATGTGCACTGGTATAGACCATTTTTAGACCGACCGAGACTTAGTATAAAGCATACATGGCGTCGTTATAATACTTGCGTGACTATGTGCTACTTGGTTTCTATGTCGTTTTCAAAAACCGTCAATTTTTTCAAAAATTGCATCTTTTCTCAATATATCCAATTTCAAAACCGGGAAGCATACCGAATTTAGGACTTATGATTTTACTCAAAATAGCCTATTTTTAGCCGGTATACTATCCATTTCAAAAATTCAAAAAATTTCAACTTTTCAAAAAAAATCGGGCCCGATGACATTTTTGCCAATTTTAAAAGACGGGATCCTGTTTTCGATTCTCAAATTTTCGGAAATTCATCTTCGATATTCAAAATTCCGAAATTCCAAAAATGCATCTTTTCAAAAATATTCAATTTTCAAAAACTCGGAACGCTGCCGAAATTTAGACTTAAGACTTGACTCAAAACAAGCCTATTTTCTAGCCGGCATGCCGCCCATTTCAAAATTCGAACTTCCGATCCACCATTCGATTTTCGAATTTTCAAAATTCAATTTCGATTTTCAAATCCTCGTAATGCCATTCGCGATTTTCAAATTTTCGAGATGCCATTTTCGATTTTCAAAATCCTCGAGATGTCATTTTCAATTTTCAAATCTTCGAGATGCCGTTTTCGATTTTCAAATCTTCGGGATCTCATCTTCAATTTTCAAATTGTCGGAAATTCTTTTTTCGATTTTCAAATTTCAAAATTCCAAATGTTCAACTTTTCAAAAACCCGGAAAGCTACCGAATTTAGGACTTATGATTTTACTCAAAATAGCCTATTTCTAGCCGGTATGCTGCCCGTTTCAAAATTCAAAAATATTTTCAAACCTTCAAAATTACGGCCCGATGGCACTTTTCCGATTTTCGAAAAATCGGGCCATCCACCAGTTTTCTCGGATTTTCTAAAAATATCCTCTTCAAAAAAACTTTCCTCTTCTTAGGACTTCCCGTATTTAGCAGTGTCGAGTCTTGTCATAAGTCGTCGAAAGTCTTTAGCGTCGAAACTCTGTCGATCTTACATCACGGGTTTCCTCCCTATCCCAGTCCGCCTTATCTGACTAAGGCATGGCCCACCTACGTAGGACATACCCCTACCAAGGAAAGCCCGTTTAAACACTCGAGTCCTAACTAGAAAGTCTCACACGATCTTTCCCTCTAGCAGGACGGTCCCCACGACTTTTCCTAAGGGAAGTTCGCCCATCTTTCAATCCGTTAATCGAGTCATCCCAATTCAAACATCCTTTAACTTAAGGATCTACCCAAATCACAGGGTCATCCTTATTCAAATCGGGTCTAGGGTCTCTAGCGTCGAAACACTGCCGATTTGACATCGCAAGTTTCTTCCCCTACCCGTCTGCCTTTCCTCGAGGCCGAGTCAACCTTTTACAAGGCATAGCCCTATAACAAAAGGTTCGTGATTCTTACATCTAAGGGTCACTCGTCCGACACTCGAGTCTTAACAAAACCTACAATCCCACTCGGGGGCTGCCCTTCAGCAGAGCGGTCAATCACGGTTGCTCTTAGGGTCATGTCTTACACGCGTTGTCTCACGTACCCCACTTTTGAATCACTTAGATGTCACACCATCTGAGTCCTTTCAGAGTCCTCGGTCTCACTCGGGGGCTACCCTTCAGCAGAGCGATCAATCACGGTTGCTCTAAGGGTCATGTTCTACACGTGGCGTCTCACGTGTGCCACTTTCGAGTCATTTGGATGCCGCACCATCTGAGTCCTATCAAAGTCTTTAATCTCACCGGGGGCTATCCTCCACCCGAACAGTCAACCACAGTCACCTTAAGGGGTACCTTACGTTCATCATACAGCGGCGTCCTTATGATGCCCTCTTCGAGTCGAACATATGCTACGAACACTCGAGTCTCCTAAAGGTTTAGGTCGCCACGGTCGGTCCGAACACGTGACGCGGTCAAACACGGTCACCCCATTTTCGGACTCACCCTCGTGCAGCTTGAGTCTCATCGTCGAGTCCAAGCCAGGGTCGTTACCTCGTCTAGGCCAACGTTCGTTCGAGTATCCCGGTCCAAGAGTCTTTGTCGACCCGTCACCCCGGGCCGTGTCTAGTTTGACTCCCTCTCTTGCATTTGCGCAAAGTCGAGTTTAGGCGAGTCGTGGCACCTGTCGTTTTCTCCAATCAAGGACCTTACCAAAATAAGAAACAACCAACTGAGCATCCGGAAGTCCGGATTTGATTCGAGTCTAGGATACCCTACATACTCATTTCCAAATCAGAGTCAGAGTCATTTGCATTCTGTCCTCTTTTCAAAAATTCAATAGAATCAGCTTTCAATATTCTTTCTCATATATATACTTTTCTTATGTGTTTCCGAGAACATGATGAACGCCATCATACACTGTGAGCACATGCACGTGACTATTACAGGCACACCTATAACGACAGCAGGAAATGAGACTCGTGTTTTCCTTTACCTGTTCCATGTCTGACATAGAAAGCCACAAAACTACCCTTAGCACGAGCGGTATCGAATCCTATGATAAATCTAGGTAGTCTCCTTGTTTGGGTTCAAGACGGGAGGCAAGCCCATTTCCCACAATAAAACACCCCTCCAATAAGACTGGCCAATCCCTACCTTAGGTGTTAGTCTGACCAACAAAAAATACTGGACGAAAAAAAAATCAAAAGTCCAAGAAAAAAAAGAAAAAAGTGGACAAAAAAAATCAAAAGTCCAAGAAAAAAAAAATTGGACGAAAAAAAAATCAAAAGTCCAAGAAAAAAAGAAAAATTGGACGAAAAAAATCAAAAGTCCAAGAAAAAAAGAAAAAACTGGACAAAAAAAAAATCAAAAGTCCAAGAGAAAAAAAAGCAAAAGGCCAAAATAAAAGAGCTGGCCCATGATCAAAAAGAATTCTCAGCATCCCCCGACCAGATACGGTCAAAACCCATGACCGTAGTTAACGGTCAACTCAAGTGAAACGGTCAATTCAAAATTATCAAAACCCATACCATCCAATAGGGGAGTGACAATCAAGCTGGTCAGCCAACACCGCACTCAGCCTTCCCACATTACAGCCCTCAAGACCTTCCCGAGACCTAGGCTAGAGACAGCCCGGAATTTTGAGGATTCAAGCTCCATAGGATACCCCTAACCATTAGGGCCAGACATGGAAACCAGATCCCGCATTATCAAACCAGCCCAATCGAAGTCCGAGTCATTATTACTCGACTTCCCCCTTTCCTACCACATTACAATACCTTAGCCTCGAAGCCTTAGCTCCACAAAATCGAGCTCCAGATTTCGAATCATCAAGGCCACTTGCGACCTAGCTCCACATTTCCAAAAACATCCAAACCAGTTACCAACCCCAAACACGAGAACTCAACTTGCATTCGGCATAGAACATGTCCAAATAGTTCACACCACCTCTGGGGGCTACCCCGAAGAACGCTCACAGTCACAGGATCAACATCCTAACCATTCTAGCCCTTTGATCAAGACATCATTAGGAATGCACCTAGCCTACACCATTGCTATGGCTAGTTACACATAAAGTCCTATTAGACTAGGCACCATAATATATCTTTCAATCCACTGAACTACGACATGGTTTGATTTCACTCCACGTGGATACGTAGGCAGTCTTTCAACAAGGGCACAACCACCCACATTGACACACATTCAAAAAGCACTATCATTCCGGTCACGACACTGTCATGTTCTCAGCATCTAGCTTTGTCGCCCTCGGGGCTTCTCTTAGACAGAAGACCTCCGTCCACTCACATAGTCCAAATATTTTCAAAAAAATTAGTCTCCTTTCTACAGTGTGTCCTAATACTCGACTCAGTCGAAGACGAGAATCTGTCAGGACTCGAAGCAATACCCACTTTGGGAAGGTACCCTAAAATCAAAAATCCAGAAGAGCACAAGACTACAACAGTCCCATTACAGACTACTGCAAGTCCCGAATAGCATATCTGGCCCATTTCGATGTTCGACCGTGTTGCCACTCGCCTAGGCTACGGAATAGCGGAACTTAAGAGACTTGTCATCTTAGGTGGCCCACCCCCCTACCGAGTCACGGTCCAACTCCTCGAGAGTCCAGTCGTGTCTGTCAACTCGTCCGGTCACGTCCAGAGTCGAGTCTGTCGGTAGACCTTTCTCTTCAAATTCCTGCTTTGAAATTTGCAAAACTTAGCCATTTGAGAAAATCCTTTTCGACAAGGTCAAATTTTGGTCTATTTAAACTGCAAATTTCTTTTCTACCCTTTTCCATTTTGAAAACCTAGCCCGTGAGTTACTTTCAGGATTTCAATTCAAAAAATTCAAAAAAATCAAAAAACTTTCAAAACTTTCAAGAATTCCAAAAATTCAAAAATCTTTTTTATTTCCCCAGCGCGAGTCATTTTCACCTACGTGTTGCATGCAAAGTTTTATGTGACTTATACAGGTACGACTCAAGCAGGGACATGCAACCCACTGTATCTCCCCAGCGGAAAGCCCGAGTCGGTATTTTCCTTGGAATGGCACGGGATGGGCCCACATATAGGCGCACCCAGGACTTATGCGACAAGTCTGATTCCCCACGGAGTTATCATCATCTACTCAGGTACGAGGCCCGTACAGCTCACATATCTCCCCAGCGGAAAGCCCAAGGTGGCATTTTTCCCACGAATGGCACGGGATGGGCCCACATATAGGCGCACCCAGGACTTATGCGACAAGTCCGATTTCCCACGGAGTTATCATCATCTACTCAGGTACGACTCGAGGCTTCAAAAGCAAGCCCGTACAGCTCACATATCTCCCCAGCGGAAAGCCCGAGGCTGCATTTTCCCCGGAATGGCACGGGATGGGCCCACATATAGGCGCACCCAGGACTTATGCGACAAATCTAATTCCCCACGGAGTTATCATCATCAGCTTAGGTATGACTTCTATCCTATGGCTAAAGAGCCCTTCACGCGAGTATAATGGACTATAAACAACCCGATCGGAAGTCTGCCAGGTTTCAATCCTCGATTGGCCTGGTAGCTACTCTGACTTTCGCCTTGTCCAAGCCTCAGTCAGAGTGGGGGCTCTGTAGACACCCACATTTTGACCGCCAGGTGTCTATAGCAGTTTCCAAAAAACACCCGATGATGATCGGACGCTAACGTGTTTCTACGCGCTCGGATATGGGCTCAAAATCTTTAGTTGCTGGCTTAGGCATTTACGGAGTAAAAATCTTACAAAACTGACCTCAAATCCAGGCCCAGTGGGTCGTTTTCAGTCAAACAAGACTAATTTGGGTCAAAACCGACACCGAAAATAAAACCGACTTTTAGCGATTGGGTCAACCCCGGTCAAAGCCGTTTCCGAGACACATAAAAACAGCCACATAAACATCAAAAACTCCGCCCAAATAAAAACCCATCTCGAGGTCCAAAACATTGGACCCGTGCGACCCAGCTGACCCACTCGATCGAGTGCTCAGCCCACTCGATCGAGTAGGCACTCTTTCAAGCCCGGCTGCAGACGCTTGGGCCACTCGACCGAGTCAAGGGGGTACTCGGTCGAGTAACCCTAGACGGGGTACATGGGCAATGCCTATATATACACCCCCATGCACACACTTCAGGACACATTGATTCAACCCTAATAAAACCCTAATCTCACACTTGCAAACCCTAACCCTAGTACTTAGGAGACAAACCCTAAACCACCACAACTCAACTTACATCTCGATACTCACGTGCAAGCCACATCTAACGAGTCTCGTCCGAGACAAGAACATGTAGGTTGAAGGTGCCAAATCCCGTCTTTTCTCTCTTCTCCTTCTCTCTCGCGTCGTTCGTCGTCGTAGATGTCGTTTTTTACTTTTTTATCGTCATTATCGCATTCTAATATCGCTAATATTTACTAGTACTAAAAGCATTAAAATACTTGTGGATTTGTGTCGAGTGCGAAGGATGTCGGAATAAGAAAACCCGAATATACAAGGGTATTGCACCCAGCGTTGCCGGTCGCTTATCCCGACACCCCTAGCGCTTGATTATTGAAGCAAGTCAACTTAAACAATAGTTTTTTTGCTTTTGTTCGCGTCATCATTAATCGCATATTTCATTAATTCTAAAACTATCTTCGAAACAAACACTTTTTTTATTGACGCGGATCCGACATCACATAATCCCTAGGGATTTATTACGATGTCGGGAAGCCGAGGGAATCAAGTCGAGTCTGTCTTAATTAAAATAATCGCAAAGTGTCAATCTATTAGATTCGATACCAATTCAATAATTGGATGTCGAATCTAACGATTTAGTCAAATAATTTAACTAACACGATTTCTCGTTGATGCTAAAATAGACGTCATCTAATTCGACAAGAATTAATGCGACGCTATAAACGCAGAGGGAATTTATATCGTTTTGGTTAATTTAAAAACGACTTATAGCAACTTTTTTTATCTCGCTCTAATATCCGATGTCGATTCAATAATCGCACGTTGGATATGACGAGTATCATACACACGAATAGAGCACAAATTAAGCAATATCTATGCCCGATTCGACAAAGTCATCGAATTAGCAAAATCAAAAGCAATTTTGAAATCGATAATAAAATCGCAAGCGAACCCTAGTTTGTACAGGGGGCACTCAATCGAGTGCCTAGCTCACTCGGTCGAGTGGCACCCCAAAAACGAGACAGAATGCTATTTTGACAACCACTCGGTCGAGTCTCGCCATGACTCGATCGAGTGGCCATGCACTTGGTCGTGTTCCCTCATAACTCGGTCGAGTGTCATAACTCGGTCGAGTGTTGTCTCGAAATCCGGACAGAAGCCTTTCCAGAGGTCCACTCGGTCGAGTCCCTCAATGACTCGGTCGAGTAGCCCCTTTATCACGTCAAGCCGTGAGTCCTACAAGGCCATTCGAGTCTCATTAACGTTTTTTATGACTTAAGTCGACACGTGTCAATCAATCACGTGAAACATCACTTTTTCAAAACCATGTATTGTCTTATTTACGTCCTTCCATATTGCATCATTCACAAACCATTATTATCGTTATACCGTAACTAACAAGTTTGTTATTTCTAGTTGATTTATTTTCATTGTTTATTTTATTGTACTAAAATGAACCTTCGCATGCTAAATTTAACTTCGACGTTAGAATTAGTTGCATTAAATCGACATAGAAACCCATTCAATTCTTCGCATGCTTAGGGAAAACAATGTTTGCATAACATTTTAATCGTTCAACTAACACACGTATTAGAAAGTCACTCGATATCTTAGTAGAGGCCGCCAATGTGCGGGCGGGGTTGGGTGTCCTTTGTGGGCTTCCCAACACGTACCCTCACCCCTTACTCAGAACCTCGGTTTCCGGATGTCCGAAACCGTTGGCGCACGAGAGTCATTCAATACACGATAACCGGTAGTGACGGTATCGATTTCGCAATGCAAAGGGACGAGCCCAATAAACTCTAACATCGGAAATGGGCCGTATTTTGTATATGGCCCACTACGACATAGAGTGGGTTCGAACGGGCCCGAACTCCCACAATGTTCGGTGGCGACTCCACTTCAATTTAAATTTCAATTCGATCCATTCTCATATGGAGATTCATTCGTCTCCCCAAACCCGCGCGTGGCCGCGTCGGGGTGGACCTATGTCATGTCCACACTACTCTACAGAAACTTAAAATTAACAATGCTGGCAGAAAAGAATACATTTGATCCAAACTTACATGAGTTTGTAAGCGTATTCCTTCTGAAACAATTTCAGTAGGCTTACTTACTACTTCTCATGAAAGGCTTTTGCATGACAACATCTTTATCGTGAATCCAAATGAATAGGATCGGAGTGGTTAATGCCAATGTTTCATCAATAGAATTCATTTAAATACAAATTTTTACCTTAATATAGGACACCTTACGAGAGATATCAATCTCAAGTCCTCTAAACTGGCGTAAGGCTGCTTCAAAATTCTCATTTTTACCAATCATCATTGGTTAAGTATCTGATCTTATATGTTATATCATCACGTGATCAACAATTGTGGAAAGTAATTATAAGGGGCAGTAGAGCATGCTTTACCATCTTGTAGAGCAGCCAAGCATCCTTGTAGGTTAAACAAAACAGATTTGAACATTGTTAATATTGCATAAATACTCTTATTACTTGCATAATTAAGATACTACTGTATGAAGAAGAAGAACCTGACAAACGACTATGGAAAACCAACCAAGGACCTAAAATACTTTAGCCATATGAACAAACATCACCGAATCTGCTCTCCAACTCCTTATAGCTCTATGATTCCATCAAAAGGATCAGTTATACATAGTTTTCTTCGAAAAAAATAAAAGAACAAAACTCAGAACAAGAAACACGCCAAGGCAACAGAATTGTCAATAAAATCTTAACTACTATTTGAAATTACAAACAATACTTAATACAAAATTGTCCAAAAAATGGAGAAAATACAATTATGGGACTTAGTCATCAAAACAACATCTAAATTGGAACACAGAATAACAGTGTGGAGTTACTCAAACCCAATTTACATCTCTAATAACTTGACAGAATCTATCTTACATCACAAAATAAAAATTAAATGTTATATACATGTAGGCTAAATCAGGGATTTTTAACTAAAATTAGGTGAAATTAAAGAACCCCTAATTTCATTTTTCACGGTTTTTTAAATTAAAACTCAAGCACAAATCAGTAATCTATGAAAACTTACCTGGGCTCGATTAATTTTTTTTTACCCAACTGCAAACTTATCGAAAAATTAATCGAAGGAAGGAAGTGTATATATCACATCATCACTACATTACATAAGTCGCCATACAAACAGTATGAAAATCCCATCGTGGAGGCGACCGTCTTCTAGCTGCTTGCCGGCGAAAATGAGGCGCTGTTGGTCAGGTCAGATCCTGGATCTTCGTCATCTTCACATTGTCGATGGTTTCAGAGGACTCCACCTCGAGGGTGATCGTCTCCTCCATTAGGGTTTTCACGAGAAGGGAGTTTTGGGGCTGGGGGCCAAAAGAAAGAAGGCGTAGAATTAGGTTTTCAATATAGGTGGGATGATGAAAGTTTGGGTATAGTGAAGCGGTTCTTTTTTAATGCCTGACATATTATATAATAAAATAATATAAAAGTAAATTTTGACCAATCAGGAAGTTGGTATGGGTAAAAAAGGATTGACGCTTATAAAAGTGTCGAGCTTGAAGTGTAGGGAAAGTAAGGAATTTGTAGTAGTGAGTCAATGGCTCTACAAAATTAAATACAAGTCTGATTCAACAATTGAGAGACTAAGGCACGACTGGTGGTGTTCGGGAATCACCAGATGGAAGGAGTCGACTATGACGAGACGTTTGCCCCGGTCGTCAAAATGACTATGGTTCGAACTTTTCTGTCTGTGGCAGTCTATAAAAATTGGTCGCTGCACGAAATGGATGTACACAATGCTTTTCTTCACGGTGACCTTGATGAAGAGGTGTATATGCATTTACCACTGGGATTCACACCTACCACGCCGGGTACCGTCTGTAGACTGCGAAAAGCATTGTACGGACTAAAACAGGCACCCCGATGCTGGTTCGCTAAGCTAGGTACGGCACTACGTCGATTTGGATTTACTCAGTCATATGCTGATTATTCTCTCTTTACATATGTACGAGACAAGGTACGATTAAATGTCCTGATTTATGTTGATGACTTGCTCATATCCACTAATGATGATATTGCACTCCGTGAATTCAAGAAGTATTTGAACTCCTGTTTTCATATGAAGGATCTTGGAGTCCTTAAGTACTTCCTCGGTCTTGAGGTTGCTCGAAATGCAAATGAAATTTTTCTGAGTCAACGAAAGTATGCACTAGATATTATATATGAGACGGGGTTGCTCGGGTGTAAGCCGGTGGCTACACCAATAGTGAAGGATCCCGGGTTGGGTCGATCCGTGAGTGACGTATTGGTCAACCCCGAGCCGTATAGACGATTGGTGGGTCGTCTCCTATACCTTACTGTTACGTGGCCAGATTTGTCCTATGCCGTACATATATTGTCTCCGTTCATGCAGGCACTGTGAGAGGATCATTGGAATGCTGCTCTTCGCGTGGTTCATTACCTGAAAGGAAGTCTGGGTCAAGGAATTTTTCTTAAGTCTGATTGCAACCTGATTCTATCTGGATGGTGTGACTCCGACTATGGTTCGTGACCTATTACTCGCAGGTCAGTCACAGGTTGGTATGTTTTTCTTGGTGACTCGCTTATTTCGTGGAAGTCCAAGAAGCAGACCACGGTATCGCGGTCTTCCACGGAAGCTGAATATCGTGCCATGGCGGTGCTCACATGCGAATTGAAATGGCTGAAAAATTTACTTGCTAGTTTGGGTGTTGAAGATGACGTGCCCATTCCGATTCGCTGTGATAATAAATCTGCTTTATATCTTGCCCAGAATCCGACTTTTCATGAGCGGACAAAACATGTGGAAATTGATTGCCATTTTGTTCGTGATGCAATTCAAGACGACCTTATTGCACCGAATTATGTTCCTACGGAGTATCAATTGGCTGATATTTTGACGAAGGCGCTTGACGCGCCCCAATTTCAGTTTTTGCTCTCCAAGTTGGGCACAGTGAATCCCCATGCTCCGACTTGATGAGGGGTATTGGGTCGTATTACTTTGTATTACTTAATTAATAAGCCCGTATTGATGTAATATAAATATTTGGATCTAATGAGAAATAAACACGGATTTTACCGATTCAATATTATGTTTGGTCAGAATTAGATGATAAAAAGAAAGTCATATTTAAGGATGAATTTATGATGAGGAGGGGGAGAGGTTGGGAAAAAGTGAGAAAGAGGGGAAGGAGAATAGGATATGGAAAAGGTGGGTGGACTGCGATCTAATGAAAAAGACACTAAAGTCCGTTAATATAGTTCAAACTAATGGGAGAGTCATAGCGTTTCACATTTTTAATTTAGCATTGAGAATTGTATCGCTCTCCTTGATAACAAAGGAAAAAAACGTAAACTCTTCTACCATTTGTAGATCTGCCACTACAGCGTTGTCAAAGAAGTGGGTGCAATTATACCCCGAATTCTACAAGGACTAGAAAGCTATTAAGCATCCAAAAAATGAAAGCATTTTGAAGGTCCCTAGCTTTGTTTTTTTCTTGATAAAATGTAAATGTATTAAGGTACCAACTGTTGGGCAAAGCCCGATTATATCAATGGCTTATCTATCAGGTTTTTGTCCCTCACAGAGACTACACAAATGTCAGCAAAAGCTAATCGAAAATCTTTCTTAATCACCGAGACGATGTAATCCGGCATCATGAGATAATTTTCGATCCGTGCTTTATTCCTTTGAGACCAAACATTATAAATCATAGCATTCAAGATGCCATTGACAATGGCTCGACGAGTAGCCGAGCCTCTCCTCGCTTTGAGGATGGCTTGACGATGGCCAAACACAAGTCCCTAGCTTTATTTGTTTGTTGTCTCGTAATGGAATGACGTCCAAAAGAGTCCACTCACAAAACAAGAAGGTTCACTCTAAAACCAATTGGCAATAGAGGGAGTAACCCCTTACTTTATAAGGTGAATCATCTTTTCATCCTCCATCCATGTGGGACTTACATGTGACTATTTGGGTTTAGGAGTTAATTCTCAACAACTTACATTTTAGTAGATCTACGAATGTAACATGATAAAAAACAAAATAAAAATATAAGAATCGCACACACTTCTTGTAAATCAAAAAATACAAAGAGGAATATTTCAATATAGTGCAAATAATAAAGAACTACGAACATCAAATTCGGAAATACGGAGTAGTAAATTATTGTTCATTTTTCCTGATTATTCATGATTGCTCGTATTATTCCTGATTACTCGTATATAATCTGATGATCTAATTTCAAATGTAATTCGAACCCGACCCGTAACATGAAATAACTCGGCTAACCCGAATCTGATCCGACTATTATTATACAAAACGGGTCGATTTTTGTAATTGTTAAGAATAGCAAGCTCGAAAATTACCCGAATTCCAAATAACCCGACCCACCCCGCTTACGATATAAACACACGTCAAGAAACATAGACCTAATCGGCCGACTGCGATGCACCTAAACATTTCACATATGGGGAAAAAGTACTTCAATCTCACGATTTCGATAAATCGGTAGCGCCTTGGACACCGCGCGCGGCTACGCAACTAGTTATGTAAAATACAACAAATATATGGTGATATATTTGTACTCCTTACAAAAATGATGATTAAAAATAGTGAACGTGGTTAGGGATAATAAGAGTATAAGAGGACTGGTGGTAAACTCAAAACATGGATCTAACGATCTGCCCTTGCGAAATGTGATATGTGAACTTCTGAGTGTCCCACAGCAACCAACAAAACGTCGGTGGGTTATATTAATTCTCGTTTTAGGCGCACCTTCTCTTTCATTTCTCCCCCTTCTTCTCTCCCTTGTTCTTTAATTTATTCACCTCACCCCCTTTAATTCTCTTCTACGTTTACATCCCACCCCCCATTTATAATCCAAACCCACTATTCTGATTTCTCCTTCGATTGCATTCTATTCTATCAAGAGGGTTGGTTTGAATCATGGATAAATCTTGGGCCACGTTAATGGTGGCCATTGTTGTTGTTGTTGTTAATCTGTTGGTTGGAGTGAGATCTGATGGTTCAGATCATCGCTACAAAGCTGGAGATCAAGTCCCTCTTTATGCTAATAAAGTTGGTCCCTTTCATAATCCCAGGTTTGTGTTAGATCTCTTTATTTGTTGAAATTTAGGTGGTAACTATGATTTGAGTTATTATTGGTAGTTTGATTTATGTTTTCTTGTGGGTTGACTTGATGTTTTTGTGGATCTTGCATTATTGATTATATGTTTACTGGATATCTGACTAGATTTCTGTATGATTTTTGAGCTGAGTATAATCATTCAGTGGATATGTGGAGTGATGCGCATTTGTTTCTTAAGATTCCGTCAGTTGAAATGCTGAAATTGGTTGATAATGGCGTTTTGCGGCTGGATGTTCTGTCACATTGTCCCTCATTCTAGACCATAACAGATCGTCGACTTCTTGTAATTTACACAGCTTCTGAGTACTTTTGAGAATGTAGGATGGATGGATGGTGTGTCCATGGTAAAAGGTCGTGGGTATGAGATGACACAATAGATCTGCTCTTTTGGGTCTTATGCACATATCCTATGTTTGTCCGATACAGCAATTATTTTAGTTTGGTTGCGTGTCGTCTGTCTGTCTCACACCGGCACGCCTCATCTTAGACCAAGAAATTGAAAATTTTGCACGTAATAGTCGTATTAGACACTCCAACACCGTCCGACACTTGAAGCTGAATCGGAGAAATACAGTAGATATTTGTGATTGTGAGGATACGGATAATTTGAGTTTAATAGCTGCCCTTTGCGATGTGGCTTTGATAAATAACCCCTTTTAATTTTCGAGATTGTTGTCATCGTGATAATCAGAGTCAAGTTGATATAGTCAGGGATATGAGGCAGCTTGTCATTCATAGTTTCGTAACATTTGCAGGTGTCACATAGTTTCCTTGTTTCCCACCAAAGTCAAGTTTCGGCTATCTTTTTCCTCTGTTGGCTACACTGTCTTCATAAGATTAATTTCTGTCCATGTTTGAAACTTTAACCTCAAACTTACTACGGAGTTGTATTTTGGAGGATAATATGGTATGCATATTCAATCATGCTTAGCATGATCATTTTGAAATTTACTTTGAAGTTGTGCATATTTTTCTTTATCTGAACCTTCAGAAACTAGAACAATCCCAGGGAATAATGCTTAAGTATGATAGTGTTATCACACATTTTTATTCCAAAGCGCCTTTCAATTAGTTTAATACTTTTTTGCATTATTCCATTGAGTGAGTTGTTTTACTGATTTTTGTCATCACATTTGCAATGAAATCTGATATATATATATTGATTTTCTTTCCAGTGAAACATACCGGTATTTTGATCTGCCATTTTGTTCACCAGGTGAACTCTTCTTGGATTGTATTTTCTACTTTGTACTTGTATTTTTTCTTAGTTAAAGTATTTGGCAGCCTAGACCTGACATCTTTCCATCACTAGATCATGTGAAAGAGAAAAGGGAAGCTCTCGGTGAAGTATTGAATGGAGATCGGCTGGTCAGCGCTCCCTACAAACTGGACTTTCTGGTTGACAAGGATTCAGAAGTCATTTGTAAGAAAAAGTTGACAAAGGAAGATGTAGTTAAGTTTAGAGATGCTGTATCAAAGGATTATTACTTCCAAATGTATTATGATGATCTGCCAATATGGGGTTTCCTTGGAAAAGTTGACAAGGAAGGCAAACTTGACCCAAGTGAATACAAATATTATCTTTATAAGCATATTCATTTTGACATACTTTACAACAAGGATCGCGTTATTGAAATCAATGTTCGGACTGATCCGAACACCTTGGTGGACATTACCGAAGATAAAGATGTTGACGTGGAGTTTATGTACACTGTGAATTGGAAGGAGACAGACACCACTTTTGAGAGGAGGATGGATAAATATTCACAGTCATCTTCTCTTCCGCATCATCTAGAAATACATTGGTTCTCCATCATCAACTCATGTGTCACTGTATTACTTCTAACCGGATTCCTTGCCACCATCCTTATGCGTGTTCTAAAGAATGATTTTGTCAAGTAAGAAATTAAAGTTGTCTTCTTCTTCTTCTTCTTCTTCTTCTTCTCGTTCTGTTTTCAGCTTTAGTTGTATTAGCCCTTCTACTTCAGATATAAACAATGTCAGGTTGGCATTCTTGTGTATAAATTTGTACGAGTAAGTGAGTTACTTTAATCCCAATCTGTCATCCTTGTTTACCTTTGATAAGACCACCTTTTAGCATTAATATCTCCAAATATGTGTATGGTTCGCTACGCTGTCGACATTTTCAGAACATGTACATTCATATTATTATCAAAAAAGTTGGAACTATTACATATTTTGAAATAGTTCTGTCAAAGCTGACGTTATTTGTCCAGCATGGATAATTTGAGACAATATAAATCGTATGAACTACGGAGGGAGTATGTCCCCAGTGAAGCTACTGTTGTCTTCCAAGTTTCAAGTGGTCTTGTATTTATTTTCTGCTCTCTGACATGCTTCACGGGAATGCAGGTATGCGCATGATGAGGAAACAGCTGAAGACCAGGAAGAAACAGGATGGAAATATATCCATGGGGATGTTTTTAGGTTTCCAAAGTACAAGTCATTGCTTGCAGCTTCTCTTGGCTCTGGCACACAGCTGTTTACTCTGTAAGTTTCTTCATATATATCCATTCTTTCAACTACTTCAGAGTTCTATTTTATTCATTCATACAAATGGTATCTAACATTCAAATATCTTGTATGCTTTTCAGTACGGTGTTTATATTTCTACTTGCTCTTGTTGGAGTCTTTTACCCTTACAATCGAGGTGCCTTGTTCACTGCTCTTGTTGTCATTTACGCTCTCACCTCAGGAATCGCTGGCTACACCGCAACCTCCTTTTACTGCCAACTGGAAGGATCAAACTGGGTATGAGCTGAGTTTACATTAAAAACATTGTTAAATCCACATGCTATTTACCCCAGCCTTATTAAGTAGATATTGAAAATGACATGCGATCAGGGGCGAACCTAGGATCATTTTTATGGTGTAGCGGATTTGCATTGTCTATTTAAGTACGGAGTATTTATTATAAGAAGCATGTTTATTAAAATATACTTCAAATTTCTGTTTTAACGAATTTTCCATTTTAAACATTCAATATTCAAATAATTTGTGGCAAAACAATGATCGAATAAAATATGATAAAAAACAAAGTCATGAATCCAGGGTTTTAAAAGAGAAGTATCATTAACACTATTTCAAAATTGGAACAGGATCTAAAAACAATTTATTTCAATATTCAATTCAAATAGTTTGTTGCAAAACAATGATCTAATAATTTTCATTGATTTTTATATTTCAAGTTTTGTACACCATGATAGTCTGCCTGAAACAATAGTGAAAATCATCACGATGTTTTATGACTACAATAATATATCATAATAGAGAAAACTGAAAAGGTCCACTGTTTACAAATAAAAAGCATACGTCATGGTCAATTATAAGATATTAATTTGTATCAAACTAGTTATGACAAAAAAAGTCTTAAATAAGAATGTCATAAACTGAGTCTCGAAAATACAAAGAATGGAGAAGAATAAAGATGTGAGCAGATAAACATTAACAAATAATTAACCTACAAAAACTATCATTCACGATTTCACATATATTTCTAACCTTTCTTTAACTTTAGTGCTTCGAGTATTAAGCATTTATGAGGATATTACGCAACACTATATAAAAATTAAAGTACTAATGTCTCAAAAAAATTGCTTTCTTGGAATTTAAGAAAAATTAAGCGAAGAGAGAGAACTAAATGTGAGACTAATTAAGATAGCCTACGTACAGAAAACTGTAAAAGAAAGAAAGAAATGGTTTCTAATGCTTTGTGTATGATGCCTAGAAACCAAAGTTGTTATGTTTCGGTTGGTAATATAATTTCTTACATTTCCACCAAAAAAAGAAAGAAATAAATGGTCAATAAAGATCTTAAGAGGGTAAGAGATTCTAGTAACAAATATGTGGTGTAGCAAAAGAAACTCCTTCATGATTTTTCTTAAATTTAGTGTAGCAAATGCAACAAGAACACTACTCTGCGGTCCGCCATGAGTGCGATCTTATAACATGAGTGTAGAATCAGCCATTTTGCAAGAGACTTTTTAACAAAAAAGTGGAAAAATCATTGAAATATTTATCGACTATTTTTGTGTTCAATTTCTCGTTGATATTTTCTTTGATCAGGTGAGGAACCTCTTGTTGACTGGCTGCCTATTTTGTGGGCCACTGCTTCTGACATTCTGTTTCCTAAATACGGTCGCAATTGGTTACAATGCCACTGCAGCTCTTCCTTTTGGTACAATAGTTGTGATCCTTCTTATCTGGACTCTAGTGACGTCGCCATTGCTTGTTTTGGGTGGAATTGCTGGAAAGAATAGCAAGGCGGAGTTTCAAGCTCCTTGTCGTACTACAAAATACCCCAGAGAAATTCCTCCTCTTCCCTGGTACAGAGGAAGCCTTCCTCAGATGGCGATGGCCGGCTTTTTGCCGTTCAGTGCAATATACATAGAACTGTACTATATATTTGCCAGTGTTTGGGGTCATAGGATTTACACGATATATAGCATCTTATTTATCGTCTTCATCATATTGATTATAGTTACTGCGTTCATTACTGTGGCATTGACATACTTCCAACTTGCTGCTGAAGATCATGAATGGTGGTGGAGGTATGTACTATTTTTCCTTCTATTCATACAAATCTTTACTCTGTCTTAGTACAGTGGCGGGTGCAAGGTTTTACACCACAAAATAAATAAATTATATTCTATTATGATTCTGTCGTCGATAGACTCCTCTTGAGCTCACCGCTTTTATCGCTATAATTAATGAAAAATCAGTATAATATTAACTATCGGTTTTGATCATGTTTCTTTTATGGTTGTCATGACCTAATCTAGATAAATGTGCCCAATATAACCTCAAAATAGTTGGTCTATTTAACTATTTACGGAGTAACATTGTGTATAAAACGCTAGTTTGGAAGAATTTTAATTCTAATATTAACTTGGGTGAGGGACGAGGGTTGCAGAAAGGGTTTGTTATTACTCCTTCCGTCCGACGGAGTATAAAATTAAAAAATGAAAAATATAATATAAAGTTAGCATTCTAAAAAATTAAATGAGTCAGCCGTGCATGATACTTCGAACCTTTCATGAAACATAAAGTTAGCAATCTAACTTGTTTGATTATTGTGCCAGGTCATTCCTATGCGGTGGTTCGACGGGGCTGTTCATATATGGATATTGCTTATATTACTATTATGCACGCTCAGATATGTCGGGATTCATGCAAACATCCTTTTTCTTTGGCTACATGGCATGCATTTGCTACGGCTTCTTCCTCATGCTCGGGACTGTTGGTTTCCGTGCATCCCTACTTTTCGTCCGCCATATCTACCGGTCTATCAAATGTGAGTAGATAAAAAGGTGATCTGGTATTGTTGTGTACGGTAATGACATCCTCTGTCAGAACAGGAAGATAGAGGATAAAATCTCAGCTTAGGGAAATTACATCATGTTATGTAGTACTAGTATATCATTTTTCAGATACTCTTTGAATTAATCTGCTGCAATATCTGTTGGGAATTTGAGATCCATTTTTGTTGTAGTTTCAAGCTTTTGTTAGCCCTTGTTAGATTTCTTGATAAATGTGGTCACAGAATCAAATATTGGCTTTTGTCTCATCACCAATCCAGCTACCACTTTATTTTCGGAACTACTTTTTACCGTCGGCGTTCTACTTTTTATCGTCGGCGCTTTACTTTTTACCGTTGGCGTTAATTACGTAAAATGACGACTTTGTCCCTACTATTTATTCTCGAAATAATATTACTTTTACATTTTATAGATTATCGGTTTATTAAAACTCGATAATAAAACCGTCTTTTTCGATTATCGTAATAAACCAAAATTGACCATCTATATAGTTAGTATATGAAATTACGTAAAATGCCGAGTTCTCCCTTACAATTAATTCTCGAAATATTATCACATTTACATTTTATTGAGTGCCGGTTTATTAAAACTCGATAATAAAGCCGTTTTTTTCGATTATCGTTACACCTCCGATTTTAAATAGTTAATTAGATTAACTAACGACTTAATATAATTTAATAAACGTAATTAACAAATACGAGTAATACGCAAATTAAATCTTAATTAATCTACGACAAGTCGACATTCAAGATTTATTATACAAATCGATGCAAATTTTTTTAAAACAAAATAAATAAATAAATAAAAATTGGTAGAAGAATTTTTTCGACTGGCCCATCGGTCAGTCAAAAAATGTCTTCGACTGGCAGATGGACCAGCCATAAAAATTCTTCAACTGACCGATGAGCCAGTCATAAAAATTCTTCGACTAGCCGACGGGCTAGTCATAAAATTTCGTCGATGGGCTAGTCATAAAATTTCGTCGACCAAATTATTTTTTTCTTTTTTTTCTCTCTTTTAATTTGCTTTTCGAAATAAGTAGTTTTGAACCATTCGAAATATCAGCTTGTTGAAGTTGGTGTAGAGGTTAAATCATTTGTCTTATAATCAATTGGTAAGGGGTTCGACCCTTGTTAATAGCATTTTGTTTGTTATAAAATGTCAGAATTTTTTTTTGGTTATCAATGTAACCAATTTCACCACCTTATAGAGAAAATAATTATAAACTTAAAAAAGGTTAGAATTTTTTTTGTGCCCCCTAGGTGAAAAATCTTACGTCCCCCACTGGACATACACAGCGAAACGGAGATTCATAAGTCGACCTAAACCGATAAATTTATCCCGATCTATGATATGAATCGATTTAATTATATTGCGTTAATAAGTAAAAGTCGCGAAAAAAAAATCGAAGAATACGTTCAATTGTAGCACGATCGATCGATTAAAACCGCTTGTGGAAGTGTAAAACCTGTTCCTCAAGGTTTGTGAAATAAGAAACACCGATATTTTAGAAAACTGCTTCGTAATACTCGATTTGTAATTTTGATTTTCTAGAGAGATGAAACGGAAATGAATAATGAAATGCTTTTGAAGTTTATAGGATAAGTTGTGGGCTTTTAATGAGGACGATTGTGTGGATTTATGTCGAGTTTTTGAAACAATTTTTAAAAAAACGTTTCACTTGAGCCGAGTTTCAAAATAAAATACTAAACACGTTTTTTAAAATACGAAGTGAAAAAAAAAACGACGTAATAAGTGTCAATTAAAACACGGTTTCTTAAAAAGTCAATTTGATGGAGTCGGTTTCAAAATTAGAAATCCTAAATATTACCGAATTCGTGAATCGAAAATATTAGAAACAAAAAATAAAAAATAATATCTAATGAGGGGCAAAGTCGTCATTTTACTTAATTAACGCCGACGGTAAGAAGTAAAGCGTCGACGGTAAAGAGTAGTCTCCTTTATTTTCCGTAACTTGTTGAAAATTCATCACACGCAAGTGAAAGTAATTATGATCATTTTAGGCGATCACAAAAATTAGAAAGAGATGGTCCCTTGATAATTTATTGAGAAACCATATTTGTTGTATCTCTTTTATGTGTTATTCGTACTTGTTTTATTATTAGTTGCCTTAAAGTAATCATTTCATTTTGTACTTTTTTTGATAACAATCTATCGCTTTATTAGATTGTGACCATATTTTTTTACATCAAATGTGTCTATTTTTATTAGATTTGGTACAATTGTAATATCAAGTTGTAATTGACCTTTTAATAAGTATAATTAGAGATCGTGTCTTAGTTGATCTACTCGAAGGTCTCGTTTTTAATTAAAAGATGACTCCCTTCAAACTCCATCAACTCCACAAGTCATCATTAGTCACTAGTACTACTCACTATCAACTACTCCCTCCATCCCAAAGAGATGTTCCCATTTGATTATTATATTCCTCACATTGGAATATAAGTGGGAACATCTTAGTGGGATGGAGGGAGTACCAACTACCAACGAGATTAATGAAAAGCAAAGAGTACCCTGTAAAATTAAAAGAAAAAAAAAAAATAGGGATACCAGGTAAAATTTTTAATGAGAAGTTTGGTTAGTGAGAGGGTAAAGAATTCTGAATTGAAATTAACAAACAGTATGAAAAGAAAAGATAAATGTTACTCTACCATGTTATTCCTCATTTATTTACAAAATGTAAGTCTCAGTCAATAGTTCACACTTTTCGTTTATGGATATATCAGTCAATAGTTCACATTTTTCATTTTTTTTGTATATTTTCACAGCCTACTTTATCCTTTAATAATATTTAAAGCAACCCTCTTTCTATTTGTTGGATTCACGAAATGAGATATCTAAAGGTCCTACAGAAACGGGCCCAACTATCTACCCTAGACACTTGATCCAAGGATGATACCACAATGGGTCTCGAGGTCACCTTATGTTCTCTAGGTATTTTGTATCACCTTGTAATATAAATAGATAGTTGCTCATATATAACCGCAATTCAATCAATATAACAATTATATTCATTCAACATTATCTCTCTAAAACAATCACTCTAATATCAAAGTTAACATGGTATCAGAGTAGGAAAACTCTTTCTTCAAAATCTTCAACTAAAACACAATCAATCTTCTTTGTTCTTCAATTGTTCCCTCTCTTCTGTCACCATGGTCAACACTGATACTAATCCTACAACCATAGATCCACAAAGTTCGTTTTATGTTCATCCGGGTGAGAATGCAGGCTTGACAATCGCCTCCAACATTTTTGACGGAACAAGCTTTAGCACTTGGAAGAGATCCGTTCACATAGCACTTTCAGCTAAGAACAACATAGGCTTCATCGTTGGTTCCATAAAACAACCCACCAAGACTAACACCGCCTAATAGAGGATACCGTAGTACGGTATCCGAGTAGGTTGGGAAACACACAATATGAAAATATTGTGTGAAGTTCAGGAAAACACAATAGGACAATATTGTGTAAAGTTTAGGACAACACAATAGGAAAACATTGTGCGAAGGTTTAGGAAACACAATAGGAAAATATTGTATGGAGATTTAGAAAACACAACAGGAAAATACTGTGTCATTGATTTCCTAGTTTGAGTTAGATACACTATCTTTATGATACTATAAATATGGGTCTGTTTATATTCATTCGTATTCAAGAAAGAGAAAACAAGTTACAATAATACAATTCTCTTTATATTTTATCATGGTATCAGAGCCTTTCGATTCTTGAGTTCTAAATAAATGTTCCGCTGCCCTGTCGGTGGGTTGAAAATACGGCACCCACCGACGGGATTTGTTCATTGATATTCACAAAAAAAATTATGTAGTTCTATTAAAATAAAAACTCTATTTCCCCTTTGAATTTGAATTCCATAATACCTCATTCTCCCACAGATGTGAGACTCTCGATTCTTTTATGACGTTGTGAATTTGCTATGAGTTCGAGAAGGTTCCCAAGCAATTAAAATTAACGGATGTATTGCCGCTTATAATTGTCAAGTCAGAAAAACTTGACGTTCATCGACGAGTCGGAAACCTCGTTCGAATTTTAGCCGGAAGAGTCTATATGCCACCGTGCAGAAGAGAGCAATGAAGATCAAAGATCAAGATATCGATTTTTTTTTCAAATTTACGATAAAAATATATCGTATTATCGTACCATAGGCAAATGGTGACGAAAATTTGAAGGGGAACGAGACGGTCCAAAGACCATCTTCATGACATCACCTTCGAAGATATCAAAGATTGAAAATATTGATTTTTTTAAAAATTTGTGCAAACTCATGAAATTTTAACAATGACAATGAGTTTGAGGGGGATAATAGAGGATACTGTAGGACGATATCCGAGTAGGTTTAGGAAAACACAATAGGACAATATTGTGTAAAGTTTAGGACACCACAATATTTTCCTATTGTGTTTCCTAAACCTTCACACAATGTTTTCCTATTGTGTTGTCCTAAACTTTACACAATATTGTCAATTATGTTTTCCTGAACTTCACACAATATTATCATATTGTGTGTTTTCTAAACCTACTCGGATACCGTACTACGGTATCCTTTATTATCCCCCTCAAACTCAAGGTAATTGTTAAAATTCCATGAGTTTGCACAAATTTTAAAAAAATCCAATATCTTCGATCTTTGATATCTTCGAAGGTGTAATCCCCTAGAAATTCTAACGCAATACAGTGGCGGAAACACTGTAGAAGTGGGATTATAACACACTGTAGCTATGTTTTGATTAAATAAAAATGGTAAGTCAATACATAAGCCATAAAATAAAAATGGCTACAAAATAAATAAATAAATAAAATCCATAAAAAGGGTTTTAACAATCCATAATACAGTGATCTGATTAAAACAAACAGGATCCATAACTGCTCGCTAGCCCACTCGAAGGAAAACACATATACCTGCCATGTTTAAAACATAACAGCCACAATCAGTGGGGAGCAACGTAAACGTTCTCCCAGCTGTATAACAGGATTTTAAAACTGTAATTACTATTATAGAAAAATAGTAAAAATGGAAAACAGTAAAACACATTATAATAAAAATAAACTTTCAGTGAAAAACTTCACGTATCAAAACAATATAATAAAAATGAGTTTTCCGAAGAAAACATAAAACATTTGCTAACCTGCAACCAAATTATATCGATAATAATAAAAATATTCAAAATGGCATTATGGATAGGAGTAGTGTAGACGGCTAGACTTTCACTAGGAGAATACTAAAAACTAGCTTCGATAACTTAGTTCAAACAAATCAAACTTCGGTCTCTAACTAGGCTACTCAACCATAATAGAGCGGCAACTTATAAATGCGTGGCCCTAGTTTAAGATAATGCACACCCCTCCTGGGATTACCTGTCACCCAGTTCAACTTATGACGGCGACTTACTGTGAGGCCTAAGCTTAAGGTCAAAATGTACAAAACTCCCGGGATACCTGTCACCCGGTTCAACAACCAATGTACCGATTCCTGATACACTAGCCTTATAGTTGATGGCAAAACCGTAAACCCTAGAATATATTACTCTAACCTCACACTTGTCCTTATTCCATAACTCGAAAACAAAGCCATTATCGATATTCAAAAGATATAATCAGTATAAATAATATGAGGATAAAAGAAGTAAACATTTGTATTCTAAAAGAGGAAACTTTCTATTTTAGGAAACTTCTTTTTTTAGAAACTTTACTAAAAATAGCATTATATCAAAATAGTGAAAATATTAGTTCATACTAATACCACATTTTTAGTAAACGATAGATTTTTAAAACTAATACTTTCGGCCTTAACGATATTAATTATTAAAGTAAGAACATTTGAGTTTATGAAGTTATTGAAATATCGTACAAGTGTATAAAATGATTAAAAATGTCTTAAATTTTTTAATAATACTAATCAGGGTGTTTTTCAAAATTCACAAAGCTAAAATTCCCTAATTATTATTAGTTACGACAATACAATTACAAATAGGATTTTACGGCAAATGTCAAATTAAATCTTTTAACGTCTTTTATTTAATTAAACCATTGAATATATTTAGAATATGTTAAGGGATGATTTAACTCTTAATATTTCAGATTTAAATATTTTCAAAATAGCTGGAAAAATAAATCTTTTAGGTAAGACGAAGCATTTTAACGATAAATCGTAATTTGTCCAAAAATCAATACTTATTAATTAAAGACTTTAATAAATAGTACAAAAATTACGTAAAATAGTTAAAATTTATTTATGGACATTCTGTCCAGAAAATAAAATTTTCCAGAATCCTAAAACTCGGTTTTTAAAGCGTTTTCTCGTTAATCGTCTAATCTCGACAATAACGATTAATAAAAATAGTAATTACAAAACGATTTAAGTATTAATATCCAAAAATTATTATTAAGATTAAAAATCATGATTTTCCAGAAAATACTATTTTTTCAGATTTCTAAAAATTCCAGATTTAATAAATCCCATCAAAACCGTCTTTAAAACCCGTTTTCACAACTAACGATTCCATTAATAAAACTTATCGTTCCTAACATTTTATTAAAGCACTAAAAATCATAAAAATACATTTTATTAAGAAACCATCAGAATCATAATTTTTCTAGATTTAAACCAAAGACCAGAAATCGAGAATTTAAACGACAAACACGGTTTTAACGATAAACGATGATTTAAAGTGATTAATTAATTCATCCACTTAAAAATTCCTAAAAATTATGAACAAATTCAGAAAATTCTATTTCATCATAAAGTTTCACCACGTCAAAAATCAGATTAAAATAAAATGTTTAGGTACTAGAACTAAAAATTGGCTTTTAATCGTTTTTGTCCGATAACGGTAATAATTCTATAATCGATATCAAAAATATCAGAAAAATACTAAATTATTAAAAATCATCAAAAAGAACATTTTTCCAGAATATAAACATATATTACATGTTTAGGCCGATTATTACGATTTTACAAATTAATATAACAATTTAATCGTTAATCTCGTAAAAGCGATAAAAATATCGAAACATGCAAATTTTCAACTTTTAAAAATTTTCCAGATTATAAAACATACATATATTGTCAAAAATGAAATATAAAATTATACATGCAAATACACAATTAAAATCATGAAATACCGAGTAACATCGACGTTACCTCTAACCCAAATTCGAGTTGATTATAAATTCGTCGGCTTCGGGATCATTCAAAAATCCTTCAACACAAGAAAAGCATGGTGGAAAAATACCATGAGAAAACTAAGAAAATCAAGGAAAATAACGATCGAAAACAACATCGATTATTACCTTAACGAAGGGATCGGAATGACGATTATTTAGGAGATGAAAACGAGACGATCGTGACTTGATTTGAGACAAAATTTGGCTAGAAAAGCTGCTGGAAAATCTCAGCCAAGAGAGAAAAAGGGAGGAAATATTGTTTAATTTTTTGTAAAATGAATGATAAGAAAGTGGATGGTTTTCTAAAGCATAAATGATAAGTAAATTTTGATGAAAACTATGTCATAATACATGCACAAATCAGCCAAAATGAGAGAGGAAGGGAGTGTGAAGAGTTTGTGTTTAAGGCCAAAAATAAATGGGTGAGAAAAAGAAAATATCTAAGACTTAAACATCATAAAATGAAATGTATACAAAGTTGTAGTGTAAAAATGTGACATGGGTGTGTCACGGTCCAAAACATGGGGAAAATGTCCCAATTAATTTTTAAGTTGATAAAAAGATGAATCGTAAAATTGTTAAAGGTATTTCAAATCAGTTCGAGTAAACCACGCGTTCGAAAATAATTATTTATGAAACTTCGTAATAAAATCATTAAAGGTCAAATATTCTTAAATAAAAATATTTCTTAGTTGGAAATATCATATAAACGTGTTTTGATATTTAGGAAAAATGTTAGAGATAGAAAGAGAAAGTTCTCTAAAAACCTAAAGGTGTGAATAACAGTTTCTGGTAAAATGTCTAAATCCAAGAAAAATACAGCAAATGCCAATAAAAATTCATCAAATTTCACAAAAAATCTAATAATTCTTTAATAATTACTGGTCTTACAGAGAAGATGATTAGTGCACGTAAACAGAAGGAAACAGGGGGAACTTCAAATTCTGCGGAGTTTTTACAACCATTTACTTTTGAAGATGATATCGAAGAGGAGGAGGAGGAGGTTGATGAAGGTGACAAGGAAGGTGAGCCAGAGGCAGGGGTACAAGGAGGGGGAAGTAACCTGCTTCAGCTATCCGATGAAGATGTTGCAGATGAGATTCAATATTGGTCCACTGCAATTTTTGGGTATGTTTTAGGTGCAAATCCTCCTTGGTCGGTTATTAACGGTTACATTAGGTGTACCTGGAAGAATCTAAAAGTTGATAAAGTCTCGGTTCTATCAAACGGAGTATTTTTGGTAAGATTTCAGAACAATGAAGATAAGATGAAGGCTTTAGATAATGGTTTCTTAATGTTTGATGGTAAGCCAGTCATTCTTAAGGAGTGGACTAAGGAGAGTGTCTTGGCTAAAGAAACATGTAAAAGAGTTCCAATCTGGATTAAGTTACAGGGGTTGGATGTGAAATTCTGGGGGTTATCGAGTCTTACAAAGATTGTTGGATTAATTGTGTAGACACCCGCATTTTGACTGCCAGGTGTCTATGGTAGTTTCCCAAAAAACACCCGATGATGATCGGACGCTAACGTGTTTCTATGCGCTCGGATACAGGCTCAATCTATTAATCGTTGGCTAAACACACTTACAAAGTACAAACCTCACAAAATCAACCTCAAATCCAGGCCCAGCGGACCATTCCGAGTCAAACAAGACTAATTTGGGCCAAAACCGACACCGGAATTAAAACCGACTTGTCACGATTGGGTCAATCCCGGTCAAAGTCGTTTCCGAGACACACAAAAACATCCATACAACCATCAAAAGTCCAAGTCAAACACAAAACCCATCAAACACCCAAAGTCAAGGTCCAAAACAATGGACCCGTGCAACCCGACTGGGCCACTCGATCGAGTGACCCGTCCACTCGATCGAGTGGGCTTGTTTTGAGCCCGGCTGCAGGCTTCACGGGCCACTCGACCGAGTTAGCCACCTACTCGGTCGAGTAACCCTGAACCGGGTGCCCTAGTTTTTCCTATATAAGCAACCCCCATGCACACATCTTGAACACCTCTTTTCCACATCTTTACACCCCAAAATTTCAACCCTAATTCAACTCCTTTCCAACCCTAATACACCCTAGGCAAACCTTAAGCAACACCCTAGCAAACCCTAAACTAGTTTTAGGATTCAATAAACCCGAGCCACCATAACTCAACCTTCATCCACCTCGAAGACTCTAGTGTTAAAGCCACGGTTACGAGTTCTAATCCGAGACAAGAACATGTAGGTTGAGGGTGTCAAAACCCCATTTCTTCTCTTTTCTTTCTCCTTCTCGCGTCATGTCGTCTTCATACGGGTCGCGTTTTTTATTTTATTTTATCGTTATTATCGCATCATTAATATCGATAATACTAATATCAAAGCACTAAAATACCTATCAATTTGTGTCGAGTATGAGTGATATTGGAATAAGGAAATCCGAATATACAAGTGTACTGCACACGCGTTGACGGTCGCTTGTTCCGATATCCCGATTACTCGATTATTGATATAGGTCAATTTCAACAGTAATTTTCATATCGTTTTTATTATTATTGTTTTTCGCATGTCACATCGATTTCTCAAAAAAGCAAACATTGTATTTTAATAAGGGTCGAAACCCATTGACACGGATCCGACATCACAATCCCTAGGGATTTATTTCGATGTCGGAGAAGTCGAGGGAATCAAGTCCTTTTTTATTCAAGTAAGCGTCGATTTTAGATTCGATACCAATTTCATAATTGAATATCGAGTCTAACAATCAAGTCATATGAATTAATTAACGCGATTCGTTCATATCACGATAATTAATTTAAAGCGACTAGAATCAATTTATCCTTTTTTATTTTTTTTTACTCTAATATTCTATATCGATTCAAATAATCGAGTGTGGGATACAAGGAGTATTCAAAATTAGAATCGAGTATAAGTTCAACAACATTTATATTCGGTTCAACAAAATTCGCGATTTATAGGAAACCAAGTCGGACATAAATTGTGCAATATCTATGCCCGATCCGGTAAAATCGTTGAATTATCAAAAATCAAAAGCAATTTCAAAATCAACAATTAAAATTGCAAACGAATTACAATTCGTACAGGGGGCACTCGACCGAGTGCCTAGCCCACTCGGTCGAGTGGCGCCCCAAAAATCGAACCAGAATGTTTTTCACGATCCCCACCCGATCGAGTCTCACAGTGACTCGGTCGAGTGGTCAGGTACTTGACCGAGTTAGTCGATAACTCGGCCGAGTATGGTCTAAAACGCGGAACAGAAACCTCTTTTCGGGATCTACTCGATCGAGTCTATCGACCACTCGATCGAGTAACCTCATAACGATTAACACAATAAATCGTACATTATTCTATTTTCAAAACCCGATAGTATTTCACGACTTAGGTCAACACGTGCATAATTAATCACGTGTATACTATCTTTTCAAACCATGCATCATCGTGTACATCATTCAATTCAATTCAATATTTGCACAAACCGTTATTATTCGTTATGTCATTACATCGTTACTAACGCGTTTGTTGTTTCTTTTGTCAATTTAATTTGTGTTCGTTTATTGTACTAAATGAACTCACATGCTAAAATTCCACTTTGACGTAGAATTAATTGCATTAAATTGACTTAGAAACCCTTTTCAATTCCACTCACATGTTTAGAGAAAATACTCTTTGCATATCATTTTCCCGTTTAACTAGCGCGCGTATTGTAAGTCATTCGAATTCTTAGTAGAGGCCGCTAATGTGCGGGCGGGGTTGGGTGTCCTTTGTGGGCTTCCCAACACGTACCCTCACCCCTTACTCAGAACCTCGGTTTCCGGATGCCCGAAACCGTTGGCGCACGAGAGTCATTCAATACACAATATCCGATAAGGTCGGTATTGGTATCAAATGCAAAGGGACGAGCCCAATAAACTCTGACATCGGAAATGGGCCGTATTTTGTATACGGACCACTACGACATAGAGTGGGCTCGAATGGTTCCGAATAACCACAAAATTCGGTGGCGACTCCACTTCGACCTAAATTTCAATTCGATCCATTTCATATGGAGATTCATTCGCCTACCCAAACCCGCGCGTGGCCGCGTCGGGGTGGACCTATGTCATGTCCACAAATTGGTAAATTTATCAAGTGTGATGAGATAACAACTCATAGAACATTCTTATCCTATGCTAAAATTTTGGTTGAAGTAGAATTTAATAAAAAATTCCCGAAGGAAATATCCTTTCTTGATAAGAAGGGGATAGAACAGAAAGTGCAATTGACATATGACTGGGTTCCTGTTGAATGTCAAAGATGTAAAGGGATTGGGCATTTGAAGGAGGTTTGTAGGAAAGGAAATATTAAAGCCAAAGCTAAACAGGTTATGAAGCCTCAGGAGAATTTAAAAATATGGAAACCAAAAGCTACTACACAAGCTCCAGAGGTTATGGTGGTTGATCAGTTCGGTATGGTTACGCCGGTGGTGCTGCCTCAAGAGATTATTTCTCCTCAGATTGTTAGGGGCAGAACCGAGGGGGAAGAACAAAAGAGATTTGAGCCAGGGGGATTGACCTTTTTGCAGGCTTTACTGAGCTCGAGTAAAGGAAGTTGGGGACGAGGGGAGAATGAGCCTCCTGATCATGGATAATTTTGGTTTTTGGAATGTTCGAGGTCTAAATAGTCTAACTAAGCAGAAGGATTTAAAATGGTTCCTTCATAAGAATAATGTTGGATTATTTAGCCTCTTAGAGACTAGAGTTGCTAGTAGTAATTGGTTGAAGGTTAAGAATAATATTTGTAATGAGTGGGCTATTAGCACAAATAATACTTTCCATAAAGGAGGGCGAATTTGGTTTCTTTGGCAGCCTACTCGGTATGAGGTTAATGTTTTGGATGTTACGGCACAGACTATTTTCGTGTCGGTGGTAGATAAAGTGCGGAATATTAAGTTTCATTTAACTATGGTTTATGGTTTTAACAAACCGGCAGATAGGAATAGGCTTCAGAGTATTATTAAAAACTATAAGAATGTAGTAAGTGGCCCTTGGGTTATTTGGGGTGACTTTAATAATATTCTTCATCAGGGAGAGAGAATTGGGGCTCCTACTACTTGGGCTGAGCTGAGAAGATTTCAACATTGTGTGTATGAGTGTGAGCTTATTGAGTTAAGTACTTCAGGATGTTTCTTTACTTGGAATAATAAGCACGAGGAGGGAACGAGGGTGTTTAGTAGAATTGATCGGGTTCTTTTTAATGAGGAATGGTTGGAGCTGTTTCCCGAAACTAATGGTAGATTTCTTCCTGAAGGGTTGTATGATCAATGTCCTTGTATCATACAATTGGAGAATGAGAGAATCAATGTCAATCCAAGGTTTAGATACTATAATATGTGGTCTATGAATGAAAGTTTTAGGAGTATTGTTGAGACGGTGTGGGAGAAGAAGGTTGATGGTAATCCTATGTTTAGGCTAGTACAAAAGCTTAAAATGGCTAAGCCTGAATTTAGGAAACTGAATAGAAATCATTTTTCTGAGATTGAAAAGTCTTGGCAAATTGCTAAACTGATGTTGGAGGAGTTTCAACAAAAAATTCAGACCGATCCTTGCAACAGGGAGTTAAGTATGAAAGAGAGACAGACCAGTGAAAAGGTCTTAAAACTGGAGAAATCTGTGCATTCTTATTTGCAGCAAAAGGCCAAGGCGCATTGGGTGGAGGAAGGTGATGATAACACGGCTTATTTCCACGCTTGTATCAAGAAGAGGAGGGCCATGAATAAGGTGGCTAGTATTAAAAATGGGGATGGATTTCTGATGACTGCACCTGAAAGTATTAATGATGCTTTTGAGGATTATTACAAGCAATTACTCGGTACTTGTAAGTCGGTGCAGAGGGTATATAAAAATGTTATCAGAAGAGGGAAAACGGTTACCCGAGAACAGGCTGATGTGTTGAATAGGCCTGTTACAGCTGAGGAGATAAAGAAAAGCATGTTCGACATTCCGGGGGACAAGAGTGCAGGTCTTGATGGATACTCCAGTCAATTTTTCAAGGATGCTTGGGGAACGGTAGGCCCAAGTGTGGTAGAAGTTATACAAAATTTCTGGAAAAGTGGGAAGATGCTAAAGAAAGTAAATCATACTCTCATTACTTTGATACCGAAAGTGGCTATGCCTGAGAATGTTACACAATTTAGGCCAATAGCTTGTTGAAACACAGTGTATAAGTGCATTACTAAAATCCTTTGTCATAGAATGGGGAAAATCCTACCCGAGATTATTAGTCAAAATCAAAGTGGATTTATTCAAGGTAGGGAAATTGTGGAGAATATTTTAATTTGTCAAGATTTGGTAAGGCTATATGGGAGAAAGTCTTGTTCCCCTAGATGCCTAATGAAGATTGATATGAGGAAGGCATATGATTCGGTGGAATGGCCTTTTGTTAAGGACATGATGGAGGCCTTGAAATTTCCAAAGAAGTTTATTATGTTGGTTATGGAGTGTGTCACCACTACAAGCTTTTCCTTAGTACTTAATGGGTGTACGTTTGGGTACTTTAAAGGTAAGAGGGGTTTAAGACAAGGGGATCCTCTTTCCCCTTTGCTCTTTGCTATTTGTATGGCGTACTTATCCAGAATACTTCAGGAAGTTCAATCTTTTCAAGGATTTAAATATCACTCCTTATGTAAGAAGATGAAGATGGCTCATCTTTGTTTTGCGGATGACTTACTCTTGTTTTCTTATGGAAACAAGGAGTCTGTTACAGTGTTGATAAGAGCTTTTATGACATTTTCAGCAGCTTTTAGGTTACAAATGAATAAAGATAAGTCCGAAGTTTATATGAATGGGGTTAAGGAGGAGAGTGAGGTGTTACAGGCTACGGGTATGAGAAGGGGCACGTTACCTTTTAGGTATTTAGGTATTCCCATTTCTTTTAAGAAATTGGGAGTTCTTGATAGTGCAGTTTTAACTGAGAAGATTGTGGACCGTATTAGATCCTTGGGGTCTAGACATTTATCTTACGGGGGCAGGCTCACGCTCGTGAAATCCGTTTTACAAAACTTGCATATGTATTGGGCTCGAGTTTTTATATTACCTAAAACTGTTATCAAGTCAGTTGAAGGTATTTGTAGAAACTTTCTTTGGAAAGGCCATTATAATTATATATCAGCACCTTTGATTGGATGGCAGCGGGTTTGTGAGACTAAATAGAAGGGAGGATTAGGTATTCAAGATGCTATAGATTGGAATTTGGCGACAATGGCAAAATATATTTGGTGGCTTGCTGCAAAGAAAGATCATTTATGGGTTCGTTGGATACATAGTAATTTTTTAAAAGGGAGGGAGTGGCAGTTGGGTTTAACTAAATCTACTTCCAGTTGGTCCTGGAAGAGGATCTGTACGACTTATGATAAGTTCAAGGATGGGTTTGTGAGTGATGGATGGCTGCAGCCTGGTAAGAGGTATACCGTGCAGCAGGGGTATGATTGGCTGCGGGAAGATAGACAGGAGGTTGAGTGGAGTGATATGGTGTGGCATAGATTGGTTCTGTCTAAGCATTCTTTTATCGGGTGGTTAATGATGCATAAGAGGCTCCAAACAAATGATAGATTGGCAAAATGGGGAATTAAAACTAATGAGGAATGCTGGTTGTGTGGTACAGGCACGGAGACTCATGAGCATGTATTTTTCCAGTGTCCCTATAGCGAGAAGTGTTTGGGTCTTCTGTCAGATTGGCTAAATATAAGAGTAACTGATAGTGATGCAGTAAAGTGGTGGCACCAGGAACGTTTTGAGAGTTCTGGAAAGAGAAGGCTGGTTGGATGTAGCATCATCGCACTCATATATCACGTATGGAGAGCTCGGAATCTCAGTAAACATGAGAAGAGAATGCCCAGACCGGAGCAGCTGTTGAAGGAAATTCAAGGGGAGATCAGAACAAGGCATAGATTTCTGTTAACTCAAGGAAAACTGATTCAAGTAGAGAAATTTATGTATTGATAATGGTGGTTGTTCTTAGATGATGAGTAGCAATGTGTGAAAGTGGTTGTAGGGAAAAATTGTAATTCTTCCTATAATTTTAATATCAAGCTTACATTTTCCCCAAAAAAAAAAGATATTTAGGAAAAAATAAATAACTGAATTCCAAGCTTAAAACGTTAGTTCGTAGAAAAATAGAACTTCACGCGCAAAAATAAATAGTTTACAATGAAAATCAAATAAATAGATTTACAAGAATTAAAATCTTTTAAAATAAAAATAAATATTATTTGACTCAAAAAAAAAAGAATTCGTAAAGATGAAGGAAATAGAAGACGAAATTGACATAGAGTCATAACGGAGTCACAACAGAATAATTAACGGCACTAGGAAAATAGTGGGTGTTACAGAAGGTGATGTCATGAAGATGGTCTTTGGATCGTCCCTTTCCCCTTCAATTTTTCGTCACCATTTGTCTATGGTACGATAATATGATATTTTCCTATCGTAACTTAAAAAAAATCGATATCTTGATATTCGATCTTCATTGCCGTCTTCTCCACGGTGGCATATAGACTCTTCCGGCTAAAATTCAAACGAGATTTTCGACTCGTCGATGAACGTCAAGTTCTTCTGACTTGACAATTATAAACGGCAATACATCCGTCAATTTTAATTGCTTGAGAACTTCTCGAACTCATAGCTTGAGAACCTTCTCGAACTCATAGCAAATTCACAAACGTCATAGAAGAATCGAGAGCCTCACATCTGTGAGAGAATCACTACAAGAATTTAAGTCTGTGGCGACTACTCTTAGCCACCGTCATCTGTCGCTAAAAAGAGACGCGCGGCAGTTGACAGTCGCTACAGATAGTCGCGTCTAGCGACTGAAATCAGTCGCTAAATCCTACTCGCGACCGATTGCAGTCGCTAAAATTAGCGACTGAAATCAGTCGCTATGGCAGCCATTTAGCGACCGATTTCAGTCGCTGAGAGCGTCAGATTAGCGACTGATTTCAGTCGCTAAAGGGTGTGACGTGGCGTTCTTTGAGCGTCCACAGCGACTGAAATCGGTCGCAAAATGAGAAAATTAGCGACTGATTTCAGTCGCTACCTAACCTGAAATAGGCCGATTTTTTTTGTTTCGTTTCTAGCCAAAATCTGCACAAAAACACAAACCAACAACCAAAATACGTCCCGCACATCATTCCAAGCATTCCAAACGTCGTTCCAAACGTTACGCCAGCTCCACACTCCAGAATTGGCAACCAAGCACGCAAATGTCTTTAATACAGTAAATTAAAAGTGTTGTTACAAACTGTTTTCAACAAACATTCACAAACTACAAACTGTTTTCAATCTACTTACCTAACAGTGAAACTAGCTGACGCACCACTACCACCATCAGCACCAAAGGGGTCCCTATAATCTCGGGGTCGGGGAGTGGGGCCGGAGTTACAGTTCTGCTGCTGCATGCTCCTAAGGCCCATGTAGCTCTTCCAGAATTTGCAGGTTAACGGACTCCTGCATCTTCAGCCTCTCATCCTGCTCCTTTATCTTCTCAGCCATAGCCGCCCGTAGCGCCCTCTCCTCTCGTATTTCCGACCTCATATCTTGAACGACGGATGGTACAAACTCCGTCGAGGTCGCATGGCCCCCTCGAGACTTGGGTGGTGTCCAATACAGGGAATAAGCGTTCCCCATACACCGCTACCTTGCGGTACCCATCCGCGACTCTGAACCAAATCGCGCTCGGGTCCACACCTATATTCTCGGGCGCTCTGGTGGCCTCCATATACGAATCCTACAAGAAATTAGAGTCATGATTAGGTGAGTTCTAAAGAAAAAAAAGTAAAGAAGCCTTATGCTTGAAACTTACCCAAATTTCGGCGTCCTTCTGCGTAGCGAACGATCGACCGCTTTTGTCGTCCCCCTTGTTCTTCGTGTCGAGGAATAGCTGCGCAAGCGGAGGGAATTCTCCAGTTTGCTTCTTAAACTGTTGACAGTACATGTAGATTTCTCATTTATATTTATAATGAAAGCATTAAATAAGAATCCAAAATAAAAAACAAAGGTAAGGAAATACTAACATTCATAGCCCGCTGGTGCATCGACTCCACCTCCGCCTTCATAACCGTAGTGGGTGCGCTCCGCCTCCACCTAGAGGTCCCCTCCCCCCTCTTGTTCTTCTTCGCCTGGACCGATCCCTTAAGGAACTTCGGGTTGGAGCGGGCTACTTCGAACTATTTAACGGCGTCACCTACAATTTATACACTTTGAGATCAATAAGCGTTTTGAAGATATATACAACTTTCTATTCAAGTACGAACAGTAATTCAGTAATCAAACCTTTAAGGTATTTGTGTGCCCTTCCCTCGTTGGCCAACTTCCACATGTTGTCTTTGTATCTTTCCTTTGCGACATCCATGTATCTGTTGCGCGCAGCCACCTCGAGACCGTCGTTGTAGCAGTGTTTCATCTACAAGATTTTTTGTTGTCATTATATTAGTAATCTGTAAACAATAACAGATAATTAATAAAACAAAAAAAATGGTTCACCTTAAAGTTCGCAAACCACTTCTCCCGCTGCCACTGAGGCACCTTGGTCCAACTAGTGCAGTAAGTAGTCAATTCATTCATGAAACTGTCCTTCACGCCAGTCACCACCGCACGAGTCCGAAACTTACACCAAAGAGTGAAATTAGATGATGTCTCACAAAATAAGGAAATGCAATGTCTCACCATGTGTTATCGGGGCTAATAATTAGGCGCCCATCGTCTGTATATTGAAGCCCTTGATCCTGTTGTGGTTGCTCTGGTTGCTGATCGTTGGTCACCTCCTCTTCATTATCATCTTGGTTGACCTCGTTCTGGTCCTCCATCCGGGTGTCCTCCTGGTCCTTCTGGTCCTCCTGCTGCTGCCGCCCCCTGCTGCTGCTCCCACTACCGAACCGCAGTCTGCTGCCCAACGTCATATCTGCAGACATATTAGAAAGTTAGAAATTGACATCATAATATTGAAATAATTTGCCCAAAATATATAATGCAGATTACTATGTTGAAATAATATAACTTACTAAAACTATACCCTACTAGAAATCATCGTCACTGTCGTTGTCATCTTCCACTTGCCTACTCGAACCAACCACATCCTCTTCCTCGTAGTCATTTTCCTCCTCCTCGTTATTGACCTCTAAATCAGTGGTCTCATCCTCCTCCTCGACCATATCACTAGAAGCACCTTCCTCCTCCTCACTACTTCCATCGTCTTCAAAATCTTCCCCCACATCCACCTCATTATTGTCATCATCATCAATTGCGAAAAGATTCTCATCAACTGGCGACAATGTTGTACCACTGGAAATGACATCCTCTTGGAAGAGGTCAGTGTCATAGTGCCCCCGTGGCTTAGTTTTAAACACCGCCCACCACTGGTTTACTGCTCTGTCGTTCTTTGTGGTTGAAGAAGGCGCAAAGTACACATGTTGTGCCTGATGTGCAAGTATAAACGGATCGTACTTGGAGTATTTTTTGGTATGATTAACTTCAACTAGTTTGTACCTTTCATGTAATCTAGTACCATGCACTGAGTTGTCCTTCCATTCACATTTAAATACCACAACTCTATACCCACGATCATTCCCAACATAGCACAACTCGAAGATGTCCTCCAGTAGACCGTAGTAATCATCACCCTCAAGTGACGACACACTCACACCGAAATTACATCTACTCCTACTGCTACCATGGGCAAATGTATGGAAATTGAAACCATTAACCGAATACCGGTTCCAAGTCCTAACCTTCCACAAAGGACCTAATGCTAGACTCCTAACCAAATCATCCTGAATATTCTCTGAAATTACATGCTGCTTAAGCCAACTGGGAAACTATTCCTCATGCTTATTCCAAACATCATTAGCATTTAAATGTTGATTAGCAGATACAAATTCAGTTACAAACTGCTTCTTGTACGGCTCCAAAACTCCACAGTTTGATAACAAGTACAGGTGAGCACGATTGTACTCTTTAATGAGGCCGATTTTGATAGAGTAAGGAAGCGCAGGCTTCCAGAGACGGTCGCTAGGAGGGCTCATGTTCCGGTTCTTGACGTGCACCCCAATCGGATCGGTCGTTTAGCGAAGGACAGGGGGTCAAACAATATTTATAGACTCGGAAAAACATAAAAACTACTAGAGTAATCGTGGTAAGTCGAGGTCGGTCCACAGGGAACGGAACAGAGTATTTTGACGAGTTAAAAGTGATGTGTTTGATGTCTAGAAGAGGGGTTTCTAAGGGTCGAGTCTATACTAGAGAAATAACGATAAAAATAGCTAGAGATGATCAATCTAGGGAAAGGCGTTAGGGGGAAGTCAGGATTCGGAACATGGAGTCTAAGAAGGTTGGGATCGAGTTTTTGTCGCAACATTGATAAAAGGGAGAATGCCACCTTTCGGTTTCTTCACCCAACCCACCTAAAAACCCGCTTTCGCGGTGAAGAAGGGCAAGTCTCTAGTTGTGGTAATTTCTACCCCGAGTTTCCCCATATTGATAGAAACGAGTCAAGGTCGGTCTAGTTGGTCGGACTAAAACAACAATGACACAACAACCACAAACAAGATAAACCAACAAGCAAGCAACTCACCAACATCCCTAAATTCAAATTAATCCAAGTCCTCATCCCTAAACCCCCCAACAAGAAATCTACTCACTAATCATAATGGAAGACAACAAAACATTAACTAAGGAGAAACTAACTAAAGCATGCATAATAACTAGATCTTAGGAAAATAACTACAAGATAATAACGAAACTACAATCTAACAATTACCCACTAAACTATGGAAGAGATAAGATCTAACAAAATAAACTAGAGAATAATCTTGAACATCATAAATAAAATCTAGAGAAACTAACTACACTAAGATGATATAACAAGACAATAATGAGAAACATAAAATAAATCTAAACTAGAAATTAGAGAGTGGAAAGAAATGTACCAACTATGAAGATCTAGAACAAATAAGAAGATTGCATGAATAAAGGTTGAATCTTTGAAGGAGAAGATGAAGAACTTGTCACTAATTCTTCAATAAACCCACAAATCTTCAAATAAAACTTGAAATAATCTTCTACAAACTTGAAATCTAGAGAATTAATGACGGAAACTAAGTAGATCTACTACGAAATTACTACTAGAATTATAGAGAACTACTAAGAATACTACTAGATGACTACTACTAATGGATGTGTAATATGATGGAGGAACTACACTAATGGAGGCCTATTACTACTCTAATGATGGATGAGGGATGCCTTGGGCAACAAACTAGGGTAACATATATATAGTAATGCCTTAATGGGTCTCTTAACCTAAAGCCCAAATCCAACTTTTGCTTCATTAGTGAGACAATCACCCTTTGCATCTTCATGGAGTGAAACTTCGCCCTGCGGTATGTCGAACTAATCCCATCGGGTGAAATTTCGCCCGGTGAGATTTTCTCCTCAATTTGCAGTTTCTGGCGCTTTTCTCCATCGGGCGAAATTTCACCCGGTGGGCGAAATTTCGCCCGGTGGGAAAGCTCAAAAAATCTTCAGGGAGGCATTTTACCGTCGGGTGAAATTTCATCCGGTGGTACTTCATAGGGTGAAATTTCACACGGTCATTCTCTCTGGCCTCTTTCCTTGTCTCATTCTTTGTCGATTGATTGGATGGCTTTAAACTTTAAGTTGTGTGCTTTGCTCTTTTGGACGGTATTCCCTTTTCTTGTGCTCGTGGAAGCTCGATCGTGATTTCGGTGCCAAATCCTATCTTGATAGAAAAACTACCAAAAACACGTAAAACGCACAAGAGGGACGCTAATGCAAGAAGTACTCAAAATATGGCGATAATCGCACTCTAAACTCGCAAAACGAGGGAAAAACGGGTCTAAATGAGGGGAAAAACGGTCTAAATTTAGCATACAACAATTCCCCCACACTAAACCGTTGCTCGTCCTCGAGTAAAGACGCAAAAAGAAATTACAACTACTACTACTAGCTAGACTATGCTAAGCCGATACGGGGCAATTAACGGGCCCGCTCTGTCCCTTCAACTCACATCGAAATACCCATGAGGTAGAGTACTCCCATGCAAGGCAAGTTGGGGCTTGCTCAAAATGGTGGATGCGACTAAACACACAAAAACACATAACACGAAAGAGTAGATGCATCCAAAGCAAAAATAAAACACCGAATCCCTCATCGAGACGGCGGGGAAGACACCGATTACTTACCTAAAACAACAATAAATTTCCAAGATAAATCACCCACGTAAACAGGGACCAAAGCCTAATACTATGATAATTAAGCAATACAGATGTTGATAACTTAGCCTAGGTCCTCCTAGTCTTCTAAAGGGGTACGATGAGGCGTATAACGGAGTGGAAAAAGTGAACCATGGATTTGTTCGACACTATAGGTAGGTGCAGTCCCGCTCTCTTTGGCTAAGCCAAGAGGGTTGTTCCAAACTCGAATTTCTAAATTAGCCCAAACAAAAAGGTGGAGTGTTTACAATTATTGGGGTGGATCGACTAATCACCGCTATCTTCCTACCTCGGGACTCGGTCCTCTAGTTGGCACTTCGCGGCGATGAATGGATCAAAGGGTTTTTTTTTCAAAGGAGAATTTTTTTCGATGATATGATTTTCATTTGAAGCTCCTTTTCTCTCCTTGTTTTTTTTCATATTTTTGTGCCCTTTTCTTTTGCTTTGGTTTACCCTTTTTTGGTTTTTTGATGTGGTTCGAAACCAAGCCCGGAGGTTATTTTTGTGTAAACTTATTTTGATGATGTATAGGTGGAGAAAAAATAGGTAATCGAGAATGCACGCCATTCCCGGATAACCCGCAAAAAGGCGGAAAGAATTTGGACTAAAGGTGCAATGGTCATTCGAGCAAGGTTACCTAGAAAACGGGATGCGGGAACCAAGGCCTAACTCTTCCATGGGTGGTCAAGATGGTCAAATGCAAACCCCGAAGTAAACCTCTAGTAGAAAAGGTGGACTCAAGCTAAAGGATCAACAAATTCATTGATTAAGAGTCATTCTACTAGATTAAGGTCCAAAATCCACGATGGGTTATCTACAATGGAATGTAAACTCTTGTAAAAGGTTTGTAATCAGGTTTTCGATAAGTTTAGTCCTAGACACTCTATACAAGAACAAAAGAAACACACGAAAAGGAAAAAAGCAATAAAAGAAAACACAAGTAAGGTCATGTACTCCATACTCCATCGACATTAAAGCACAAAAATCAACCACAACACCCAAAATGCTCACTTCGAGAGCCTCCAATAGCAACAACCTAACTCCTCTACAAAATTAAAGAAAGGAAGAAGGAAGAAAGTTACCAAGCAGAGTACTTTCATAATCTCTTCAATTCGCGCTATCAAGGTGGTGGTTACCTGTAAGAGTAGAGAACAAGACCATACACGGGACACGAAACATAACGAGAAACAAGAAAAGAAAAGAAAAAGAAAAGAAAAATCTTTTTGATTTTTCCAATTTTTCAAAAATTTTATGGATTTTGAAAAGATTTTTGAAAAATAAAATATAGTAGACTCCTCCTCCACACTAAAATTGTACATTGTCCTCAGTGGACAAGTAGGGGAAGATTGAAAAAGACGGAAAAGAAAAATCTTTTTGGATTTTTATGATTTTTCAAATGTTTTTGGATTTTTCGCAATTTTTGAGAAAAGAAAAGGAAAAAGAAAATAAAGAAAGGGATAAAATAGTGGCGGGCCTAGGTGCAATCACATCACCTAAACCCTAGCCAAGTGGCTAAAAAATTGAAAAAGAAATAAACGGAAAGAAAAGAAATTAAAATGAAAGGGTGAAAAATTGGGCGTAGATGTAGTCACGTCACCTAGCCTGGATTAAGAAAAAAAATGAGAAGGGTCGATTGAAATTTGGATTTCTCAAAAGGGTCAATGGCGTAATCACGTCACCTAAAGACCGGGAGCAAAACCAAGGCTGCTTCGGCCGCAACAATCGGATAGTGGGACAATGGGACAATGGGACAATTGCAATTTTGTTAGAGGTAAAACAATCACAATGATCATAAAATGATCACAACAAGGAACGAATTCAATTCAAAGACTGATTAAAGACTCATCGACCTAATCCACACACACACACAACATACACATATCACCGACTGACTCTGGGGGATAGTTTAATTTGGGTAATCATTCGACGCGAAAGAAATCGTCGGAGACCCGGGTAAGGGTTGTATTCCCTCGGTCGGTTCTAACTCACAAAGGTCGTAGATCGTACGACTCTCGGGTAACGTGTAGTGCCCACACTCACAAATTTCCATTCCCCCCGATTGGTTTAGTCGGAATTCACCGGGACCTAAGGGTAGGTCCCAGTTGTGACAATTATAAATATTGGTTCGGTGCATGTTGGGGACTATTAAAGTACGGTCATGGCAAATGGAGACAAGGCAATGATCGGGTACATTAAAGATCCATGCCGGGAGATAGGCCTCGTCAAGCCAGACTCGATTATCTAGTGAGATAAGGTGGTCGGTCGCATAACCCAAGTTTTTCGCGATTTAGGTCAGACCTTCACAGTCCACAAAAAGGCGTTGAGCAACAATAATTTTGTGAAAATGCAACGCTACAACAAGTGGTAGGTCAAGGGAGTTAGGGTTACCAAGCAAGGAGTCAGAAATCAATTATAAGACACACATATTAAGATTAAAAATAATATCGGTAGATGGTATCAAGCAATGGGAGAGTATCTCCGCGAAGTAACGAATAACGGGGTTACGGATTTCAGAGGTAAAGTTAGAATTAGGTTCGAAATCTCGTTGACCACGTGCTACGCACCTCCAAAGGTCTCTTCTAGACGCACTAGCTTGTACATCACTCAAAGGTTCACTAAGTCCGGTACCCGATGAGGGTAAGCCTAAGGCTAAGCCAAATTCGGAAATAGTCAAACAATGAGTTTTACCGAATAAACGAAATCTAAGCTCTCTTGGTGTGGTCGGGTTATCGATAGTAAAGGTACCTAAGAACTCACAAGCAAGGTCTTTATATGTGGAAGCCGCGAAACTAAGAAGTCCGCTTGTTCCGGTCCTTGACGATAACTCTATAATATCGTCCTCTATTCTTTGAATTTACATTGTGAACGGACAAGGCCACCTTGTGCTCCGAAAGGTCTTTTCGGAGAAGGTTTGAACTAAGGGTGTAATAGGACAAGGTAAAAGTTTAGGCTGAGAACATTTAGAAAGTTTAGAGGCCATACCTTGTTTACGCGCGGCTCGTTGGGCTCTTGTCTCCATGATAATAATTTGCAAGAATGATCCCAAAACTTCTTTTCCTTCTTCAAAACCCAAAAATAAATCACCAAGGATGGTAATGAAACTATGAATGGAGGTTTGAATGTGGTTGGGGTATGGAAGGTGGTTTGATGTTTTTATGAAGGGTGAAAATGTGGAGTGAATTGTGAGGTAAAGGTGATATAAATAAAGGTGGTTGAGGAGGGAAAGTGAAAGTTTTAAAGTGGGTGGTAAAATTTTGGTGTAAAAATTTAGGAGGGAAAGTTATGTGTGGTAAATGTGAAGGAGGGCATTGAAATTGTAGTGAGGAAATAGGATTTAGGTGATCCGTTCAAGCTTATGCCGCCGGGTGAAATTTTACCCGGTCAAGCACCATCGGGTGAAATTTCACCCGACGGACTTTTCGTCGTGAAAATCATTTTTGCCATTTTTTTCCGCCGGGTGAAATTTCACCCGATCAAAATCTCACCGGGCGAAATTTTGCCCGGTGGTGTCTTCGTTAATTCCGGCAAATCTGGCAACTTTTCCGTAGGACAAAATTTCGCTCGGTCAAATGTCACCGGGCGAAGTTTCGCCCGTCGGTCTTGTTTTCTTTGTTTTTTCGCCTTGCCATTTCATGGCTCTTCAATAATCACCTAAAGATTCAAATATTAACTCGACTCACATTACATAATCAATATCTCTCACAAACATGCTTGTGGTCTTCAATTTAGCTCCATAAATTCTCCAAAGCTTGATCTTCACCCAAATGAATGCTCCATGGCGAAATCCCTTTTCTAAAGCTAACAAAACTAATAAACTCAAAGAAATATGATACATATATACAAGGTGGTTGTTGAGGATACCACCAAACCTACTTCAATTTGGGAGGGGGTTAAACAACGCTCCCCAATGGGAGCTCACCAAACTTCAAGGTAGCAAAGGTCTCACGAACGTCACCAAACTTCAAACGTTGCCCGTTAACCATAAATTTCCTGGTTTCCGGGCTTGATATCTCTATTGATCCATATGGTTGCACCTTTGTCACTTCGAACGGACCCGACCATTTTGATTTCAACTTATCGGGGAAGAGCTTAAAGCGAGAGTTAAAGAGTAATACCATATCACCAACGGAGAAGTCCTTACGAAGTATTCGAGAATCGTGCCATTGACGTGTTCGTTCCTTGTAAATCATCGATTTTTCGTAGGCTTCAAGTCTTAATTCTTCCAATTCTTGTAGTTGGAGATGACAGTTATCTCCTACAACACTCTCATCGAAGTTTAGCTCTTTGATTGCCCATTCGGCTTTGTGTTCTAATTCCACCAATAAATGACAAGCTTTTCCATACACAAGACGATAAGGAGTGGTTCCAATCGGCGCTTTGTAAGCCGTTCTCAATACCCAAAGGGCATCATTCAACTTCAATGACCAATCATTTCGGTGTGTATTTACAACTTTCTCTAAAATTCCCTTGATTTGACGGTTGGAGATCTCGGCTTTCCCATTTGATTGAGGGTGGTAGGCTAGGGATATCTTGTGAGTGATACAATATTTTTCTAAGAAGGTGTTCAAAGGTATCTTTCCTAAAATGAGAGCCTCCATCACTAACTATGGCTCTAGGCATACCGAATCTTGGGAAAATTACATTCTTGAAAAGCTTGATTGCAACCTTGGAGTCATTGGTGGGGGAAGCTACGGCCTCAATCCATTTTGAGACATAATCAACCGCGACTAGAATGTATTTGTTACCAAAAGAGGATGTGAACGGACCCATGAAATCAATGCCCCAAACATCGAACAATTCAATTTCTAGGATGGGTTGAAGGGGCATCTAATTTCTTCTTGTAATATTCCCACTTCTTTGACAAGGATCGCATGTGAGAATGAAAGCTCGAATGTCCTTGAACATGGAAGGCCACCAAAACCCGCTTTGGAGAACCTTGGCAATTGTCTTTTGGTTGGCCAAGTGTCCACCATAAGATGTCGAGTGAAGGTGCTTCACAATATTATATCCTTCATCGGCCGTAACACATCGTCGGTAAATTCCATCTACACAACGGCGGAATAAATAAGGCTCGTTCCAATAATAGCGTTGGGCTTCATAACGTAGTTTCTTCCTCTCTTGCTTGGAATAATCGTCCGGAATAAATTGAGACACTAAGAAATTGACGATATCAGCATACCAAGGTGTAATAGTTTCAATGGCCATCAAGGCCTCATCTCTCATAGCTTCATTGATGGGTATACCATCTTCTTCATTGCTTCCTTTACTAACCGTTAGTCTATTAAGATGATCCGCTACCAAGTTCTCCGATCCGGCTTTGTCTTTAATCTCAATATCGAACTCTTGTAAAAGGAGGACCCACCGAAAGAGTCGGTACTTGGTCTCCTTTTTGGACATGATGTATCGAATCCCCGCATGATCGGTATGAATAATGACTTTGGAACCGGTAACATTATTTCGGAATTTCTCCATGGCATAGACAACGGCAAACATCTCTTTCTCGGTTGTTGTATACCTCGATTGGGCTTCATATAATGTCTTGCTTGCATAATATATCACATGTATCTTCTTATCTACCCGTTGTCCTAGAACGGCACCAACGGCAAAATCGGATGCATCGCACATGATCTCAAATGAAAGATTCCAATAAGGAGCTTTGATAACTGGAGTGGTAGTGAGAGCGGTCTTTTTCCTGCAAAAGGCCTCAAGACACGAGTCATCAAAAACAAAAGGTGCATCTTTCATAAGCAAAGAAGTTAAAGGCTTGGCAATCTTGGAAAAGTCTTTAACAAATCGTCTATAAAAACCGGCGTGACCTAGAAAACTCCTCACCCCTTTAACATTTGTAGGTGGTGGCAAGTTCTCAATCACGGAGACTTTCGCCTTATCAACTTCAACTCCTCTATTAGAAACAATATGATCTAAGACAACACCTTGTTAAACCATGAAATGAAATTTTTCCCAATTTAAAACAAGTCTATACTCTTCACATCGAGCTAACACTTGATCAAGATTTTCAAGGCAAGAATCAAAAGATGTACCATGGACATTAAAGTCATCCATAAAAACTTCCATGGATTTTTCAATAAAATCGGAGAATATAGCCATCATACATCTTTGAAACGTTCTCGGCGCGTTACACAATCCAAATGGCATCCTTCTATAAGCATAGGTGCCATAGGGACTTGTAAAAGTGGTTACTCTTGGTCATCGGGATGAATGGAAATTTGAAGAAATCCGGAATGACCATCAAGGAAACAAAAATAAGAATAATGCGCCAATCTTTCAAGCATTTGATCAATAAAGGGAAGGGGAAATGGTCTTTTATGGTGGCCGTGTTCAATTTTCGATAGTATATACACATGCGCCAACCGGTAATGGTCCTAGTCGAAATAGACTCACTCTTTTCTCCTTTAACAACCGCCATTCCTCCTTTTTTCGGCACAACTTGTACAGGGCTAACCCATTTACTTCCGGTTATTGGGTATATAATGTTAGCCTCATACAACTTGAGGACTTCCTTCATGACAACCTCTTTCATGGTGGAGTTCAACCTACGTTGACCCTCAACTGAAGGATGGTGGTCATCATCAAGGATGATCCTATGCATACAAACATTAGGACTTATGCCTTGGAGGTCGGCAATGCTATACCCGATGACCTTTTTATGCTTTCTCAAAACAATCAAAAGTTTTTCCAATTGAGGACCATCATGTGTGGCATTGACGATAATAGGATAATTAGTTCCTTCGAGAAAAGCATATTTGAGGGAAGAGGGGAGCGGTTTAAGTTCAAGATTAGGAGGAGAAGATACCATACTCTTACCCACCGGTAGTGGTTCTACCTTTTCTTCATGTAAGCATTCATCTTCAAAGGGTGGAGAGTCAAATGGTTCATCTTCTTGCTTATCATCATCTATCAAGCTATGCTCAACCAAACTATCAATAACTTCAATGGAATGCATTTGTTCAATCATTGGTTGTTTAAGAGCTTGAGAAATGGAAAACTCTACCAACTCGTTCTCTATGTTAAAAGACAACTTACCATTCTTGACGTCAACTATAGTACCTCCGGTAGCCATAAAAGGTCGACCTAAAATAATTGGGGTAATAGTGTATTCGGGCATATCCATGACAACAAAGTCGGAGGGGATGAAAAACTTACCAACTTGAACGGGTACATCCTCAAGTATCCCAAGTGGGTACTTGACGGATCTATCCGCAAGTTGAATCGACATACTAGTGGGTCTCATCTCCCCAAACTAAGTCTCTTGGCAATAGAATAAGGTAACAAACTAACACTAGCCCCTAGGTCACACAAAGCTTGATTAACAACAACATTTCCAACCCGACAAGGGATGGAAAAACTACCGGGATCTTCTAGTTTCTTTGGCATTTGATTCATGAGAATGGCACTACATTGTGCCGTGAGAGAGAAACATTCTTTGTCCTCTATTGTTCTCTTTTTAGTCAAGACATCTTTCAAAAACATAGAATACAGGGGCATTTGAGAAATTACCTCGGTGAAGGGTAAAGCTACCTCCACCTTCTTCAACATATCCACGAAATGGCTAAATTGGGCATTCTCTTTATGTGGCTTAGCTCGTTTGGGAAAAGGCAATGGTGGGACAAAAGCGGGAGGCGGTGGAACATTGGATTCTTCTTCTTCTTTGGCTAATCGCTCTGTCTATTTTCTTCTTGCTTCTTCCGCTTCCATTTGCTGTTTCTTCTTTCTTTGTTCTCTTTGTTCATTCTCCGCATTTTGAAGGATATCAAACTCCGCTTGTATTCCCTGATTTTGGTTGGGAGAAATGGGAGATGATACTTGTGGTGCACTTGGTTGATTGACTTTGGATGGGGTACTTTTGGTGTTCAAGTTCAAATTCTTGTATGGGTCCTCAAGTTCTTTGCCACCTCTCAAAATAAAGGCATTTGCTTGGTGTGGAGGGTCTCTTGGGTTTTGAGGTTGCCCGGGCAAACCATGGGGTGGATGAATTGGGGCGGCTAAGGCTTTTGTTGCTTCTTGTGATTCCCAAACCTTTAGCCTTACCTTGGTATCTTGATGTTCATTCCATAGTTGCCCAATGGCTCTTTGCAAATCATTAATGTTATCCCATGGAACTCCTCCTTGACCAAATTGAAAATTGCTTGATTGGCCATAAGATTGAGAGGGTTGATTGAATGGTTGTTGATTGTAACTTTGATTTCCTTGAAAATTGCCTTGGAACCCTTGATTGTATCCTTGGTTGAAATGATTACCATGTGGATTTTGGTAATTGTTGTAATTGTTGGGAACATGGAAGTTGCTACCTTGTTGATTGAAGTTGCTCCTTTGATGAGGAGGCATATATGGGGGCATCTTTGGAGGACCTTGGTTAAAAGGCCTTTGTTGACTTTGATTAAATGGCCTCGATTGACTCCCTTGGGCACGTGGCATAGGATTTTGAACATTTTGATTTCCGTAAGAGAAATAAGGATGAAATCTTGTGCCGACATTGTAAGTATTGGAAAAGGGATCAAATTGAGGTCTTTGCCCATACACTTGTATAGCTTGGACTTCATTTGACTCTTCAATATAAACTTCTTCATTAGGAATGCAAGAGCTAGAATCATGGCCATAATTGCCACAATGATCACATTGAACTTCCCATGTTAATTGTTTTGGAGAAGATGGTTGCCTTGGTGGAACACTCCCTTGAATTTGGTACATACCTCTAGGAGTGGGCTTTGAACTCATGACATCCATTCTCTTTTTAAATTCTTCAACTTCCGCTTGAAGTTTCAATTAGAACTCTGAGATGAGTTCACTTCAACTTTCTTTCTTGAATCCCTCGATTGACCCATTCTAGAATCACTCCTTGCCATCTTCTCAATAAGATTTTTAGATGCCTCATCGATGAGAGAAAAGAAGTCTCCTCCGGCGGCCTAATTGAGGTTTTCCTTGGTTCTTGATGAAAGGGTGTTATAAAACGTTTGGGTAGTTAGCCAATCGGGTATTCCATGGTGTGGACATTTGCGCAACAAATCTCTAAATCTTTCCCAAACCTCACTTAGGCTTTCAAATTCATCTTGCTTAAAGGTTTGTATATCCATGTGATATTGGTTAGTCTTTGACGGCGGAAAATATTTCTCCAAGAAGGCATTGGATAGTTGAGCCTATGTTGTAAATGTATTAGCGGGATGGCCTTGAAGTCATCTATGAGCTCCATCCCTCAAGGTCTTTGGAAATAGTAAATGATGCAATTGGCATGAAGTTAATCCATTGAGACGGGCTCCTACTATTTTTTTTAAATGAAGCAATGTGCTCTTGGGCATCTTCTTGGGAAAAACCGTGAAAAGTATCTTGTTGAACCGCATTTGTCATAGAAGCTTTTAATTCATAATTCTCGGGAATCTCTCCGAAATTGACGGGAGAAGGTGTTTCTTCATGTGTGAGTTGGGAATGAGATCCTAAGTTTGCCATTTGTTGGATTGGTGGTGATGGTGGATTTGAATTTGGATGATTTGGAGGGGATGAATTTTGATTTGGTGGTGGTGTTTTTGGTGATGGTGGTGAATTTTGTGAAATGGAAGGTATGGAAGGATTATTTGGAGTGAGATTATGTGATGTAGAGGGTGTAGAAGGTGTATGTGGTAGGATGAGATTAAGGTTAGGAGGTGGTAATGAAGGATGTGGAATGTTGGTGGTTGAGTTATTTCCCCGAAAAACCCAATGCTCTAAAAGTCCTTTCCGGCTCCGGATCGAACCACAAGGGCGATGACGTGTTCCTGGGCATAAAACTCAATTAAACGGTGAGACTCCTAGCACCTAATGGTACTAGGGAAAAGGGAGAAGAGAAAAGAATCAAACACAACAACTAAAAACACAATAACTACTCGCCGCTCCCCGGCAACGGCACCATTTTGACGTGCACCCCAATCGGATTGGTCGTTCAGCGAAGGACGGGGGGTCAAACAATATTTATAGACTCAGAATAACACAAAAATTACTAGAGTAATCGTGGTAAGTCGAGGTCGGTCCACAGGGAACGAAACGGAGTGTTTTGACGAGTTAAATGTGATGTGTTTGATGTCTAGAAGGAGGGTTTCTAAGGGTCGAGTCTATACTAGAGAAATAACGATAAAAATAGCTAGAGATGATCAATCTAGGGAAAGGCGTTAGGGGGAAGTCGGGATTCGGAACATTGAGTCTAAGAAGGTCGGGATCGAGTTTTTGTCGCAACATTGATAAAGGGAGAATTCATCCAACCCACCTAAAAACCCGCTTTCGCGGTGAAGAAGGGTAAGTCTCTAGTTGTGGTAATTTCTACCCCGAGTTTCCCCATATTGATAGAAACGAGTCAAGGTCGGTCTAGTTGGCCGGACTAAAACAACAATGACAAAACAACCACAAACAAGATGAACAAACAAGCAAGCAGCCCACCAACATCCCTAAAATTCAAATAATCCAAGTCCTCATCCCTAAACCCCCCAATAAGAAATCTACTCACTAATCATAATGGAAGACAACAAAATATTAACTAAGGAGAAACTAACTAAAGCATGCATAATAACTAGATCTAAGGAAAATAACTACAAGATAATAAGAAAACTACAATCTAACAATTACCCACTAAACTATGGAAGAGATAAGATCTAACAAAATAAACTAGAGAATAATCTAGAATATCATAAATAAAATCTAGAGAAACTAACTACACTAAGATGATATAACAAGACAATAATGAGAAACATAAAATAAATCTAAACTAGAGATTAGAGAGTGGAAAGAAATGTACCAACTATGAAGATCTAGAACAAGTAAGAAGATTGCATGAATAAAGGTTGAATCTTTGATGGAGAAGATGAAGAACTTGTCACTAATTCTTCAATAAACCCACAAATCTTCAAATAAAACTTGAAATATTCTTCTACAAACTTGAAATCTAGAGAATTGATGACGGAAACTAAATAGATCTACTACGAAATTACTACTAAAATTATAGAGAACTACTAAGAATACTACTAGATGACTACTACTAATGGATGTGTAATATGATGGAGGAACTACACTAATGGAGGCCTATTACTACTCTAATGATGGATGAGGGATGCCTTGGGCAACAAACTAGGGTAACATATATATAGTAATGCCTTAATGGGTCTCTTAACCTAAAGCCCAAATCCAACTTTTGCTTCATTAGTGAGACAATCACCCTTTGCATCATGGGGTGAAACTTCGTCCTGCGGTATGTCGAACTAATCCCACAGGGTGAAATTTTGCCCGGTGAGATTTTCTTCTCAATTTGCGGTTTCCGACGCTTTTCTCCATCGGGCAAAATTTCACCCGGTGGGCGAAATTTCGCCCGGTCATTTTCGCCCGGTGGGAAAGCTTGGAAAATCTTCGGGGAGGCATTTTATCGTCGGATGAAATTTCGCCCGGTGGTACTTCATAGGGTGAAATTTCACCCAGTCATTCTCTCTGGCCTCTTTCCTTGTCTCATTTTTCGTCGATTGATTGGATGACTTTAAACTTTATGTTGTTTGCTTTGCTCTTTTGGACGGTATTCCCTTCTCTGGTACTCGTGGAAGATCGATCGTGATTTCGGTACCAAATCCTATCAAAATTGATAGAAAAACTACCAAAAACACGTAAAACGCACAAGAGGGACGCTAATGCGAGAAGTACTCAAAATATGGCGATAATCGCACTCTAAACTCGCAAAACGAGGGAAAAACGGGTCTAAATGAGGGGAAAAATGGTCTAAATTTAGCACACAACGGTCCCTGTACCGGAGAACGAGGAGATTAGTTACGAGGATCCCGAGTGGGCTCGGGACTGGGATGGTCATCAGCTGCTGTTTCATCTTGACCTTCACATTTCTCACCGCATCGTGCAGGGTCTGGTGAGTGTCCTATTCGTGCTTATTAGGTATGTCTTTAGATTTTTGGCTCCGGCTGGGTTAAGTTGGTTTAGTTTATACTTTTTTTAGTCTCGATTTTGCAGTCCCTAGGCCCGATGAGGACTTTCTCGGGCTTTACTACGAGCCTCGAGATTTACTCTCAGAAGTTGACCCCCGCGCTAAAGGGGATTATTGCGAGGACCGCTCTAGGTCCTGTGGTTGAGCAGTGGGCTCGGCTAGTGGGTTGCAAGACTAAGTGCAACCTTATGGTGATTAGAGCAATGATAGATCGCTTCCACGACACTACCTCGACCTTTCATCTGGCTTTTGGGGAGGTTGGGATGACCCTAGAGGATTTTGGGATGATTACCGGCTTGACCGGGGGGGCGGATAGGATTAGGTGGGCCGCCAAAGGTTCTAGGCTAGATAGTGATGAGGTGCGGGGCCTCATCGGGGATTGTTTGGAGCATGAGGCATTTAGTGCGCCTTACACTCTGTTGAGCTCGTACATCACCGATCACTTCGAGCGGGTGGCGGTGTTAGAGGGTCGAGAACCCAACACGCCGGAGCTGGATGCCCGGTTGTGGTTGTGGTACTTCCTAGGGTCGACCCACTTCTCAGATAAAGGCGAGAGGTTTAGTACTACGATTTTGCCTCTCCTAGCTGATCTGGCCCAGCTGGGACGTTATGATTGGGTGTCCGCGGCTTTCGCGGAGATGACTCGCTGCCTGCAAGTCATGGTGAGGCCGTTGGTGATAGAGTCGGCCTCATCTGTGCACATTGTGGGTCCGGGCTTTATACCGGAGGTTAGTTTTTATTCTTATTCTTGCATCTCAAGTTCTACTTAGTTTTTGGCTTAGTGTTGCTAATGGTATTTGGGATTTTGCAGGCTTGGATCTATTCTTATTTTCCTTGCTTGGCACCTAAAACGGTGTGAGTTCACCCAAAGAGATTCCCAACGGGGGTCGAGTGGAGGCTGGCTCAGCCTAACAGTACAACCAGTCACTACCCAACGAAGAATGCGTAGGTTAACATGCTGAGCCTCGGGGATGCAAGTTTTATTTTCATGTCCTACTTAGCTTAGTAGCCCCCAAGGTTTAGGATTTATTGAGGTGTCGGTTTTATTTGTGTAGTTTGTGGCCCGTCCTTGGGCCCATTATGAGGGCGTGGCGGAGTATGTGGCCACGGAGCTGAGGCCTCGGAGTTATAGGAGAGTGCTCCTTCCTACATTGTTCCGCCCAGTTTGGTATCTGGGCGAGCGGTTGGTCCGTCAGTGCCTATATGACGATTTCAGGGTGCCGGTTGATCCTCCCCGTGTAACACCCCGAGTTTTCGGACATAATTATTTTATTCTATTTCATATATTATTATATCCGAAATTATTTATTTAATTCAATTCCTATAATTTTTTCTATTCGGATATTTCCTTTTTCCGATTAAATTGTCCGAAAATCGCATCCTTGTAACCTTTTGTCGGTTTAGATTGGAATTTGGGCCAAGGCTAACCCATCCTTGCTTCCCATGTGTGGATTGATGAGGGAGAATTGAGATTTGGGCCCAAGTAGAGTTTACCCATGATCCATGCCTATATATATGTGAGTAGGTGAGAATTTCACTCTTCCTTCTCATTTGCAAACCCTAGTTCTAGGTTTTCACCCTCTTCTCTCTTCTTTTCCTCCTAGCCACGCCACATACCTCCTCCTTCTCCATACTTTCGTGCCTCGTCCTCTTCATTAAAGAATAGATCTTTATCCCCTTTGGATCCTAATCGATCCTAGCGCAATCCTTTGCATTGTTTCGTAAGTTTCGCTTCTTTTGCGCTAGTTTTTCGTAGTTCTTTTAGTAATTTTTTATTACGGTTTTATTTTGGTTTTTGGCACGTGATTGATGGTGGACTAGGCGTGGAGACGGGTCCGAGTGAAGACATCTACGTCATAGAAGACGAGATCGAGAATTAGCACGCTTAAAGGGAACTAGATGTGATTCTTTTCGTGTTTATGCATTTTGGATGTGTTGTGTGATTTTAATGATTGGTAACACGATTTAATTGATTTGTTTCGTGTCTTTATTCATGATTTAAAGAGTCTAATTAATTAGTATGTTAATTGAACGATTTATTAGCATCGTTATATCTATAATTGTCGTTTTCGTTATATTAGAATTGTTAGATCTAATCCATTGTAACATCTTAAAGATTCGTACGTGAGCCGCTTGGCCTCTTCGTTTGGAGATGCTGGGGTGGTTTCATCGATGACTTTAGGGATGCAATCTTAAGTATTAGATTACTCGTCCTATCATCACCCGATGTTGAGGTTAGGGTTGAGGTTAATCTAACCTTGATTGAAGATAATGTAACTTTATTGAAAAGTTACTATACAACTTCACTTAAGGTTAAGGTAACTTCAATGCGGGGTTATAGTCTTGTTGGGGCTCAATTTAAGTGACTCCACGAGGTTATGATCAAGGTTAATGTAACCTTAGTTGAGGCTTATGTAACTTTATCGGAAAGTTACCATACAACTTCACATGAGGTTAATGTGACCTTATTGCGTGTTATAATCTCACGGAGGTAATGTAATCTCACGAGGTTATGACAAGGTTAGTGTAACCTTACTTGAAGTCAAGTAACTTCAATGGGAAGTTACGATATCCTTCACTTGAGGACTACGTAACACCGTGCGAAGCTATAATCTCTCTGAGGTTAGGGTAACCTCACAAGGTTATACTCGAGGCTAATGTAATCTTAACTTGAAGTTGACGTTATAGTGGTTATACTATGCACCACCTTCGATTTGACGTTATATACATAACTTCACTTTAGTAGACAAGGTTAATGTAGCCTTACCTTAACCTTGAATACTAATACACGTTAGATGTTCAGGATTATACTTTGTTAAACATTAACTCTATCACTATTTGAAGGTTATAGTCAGTTGTGCTATAACTTTACCATGTTATCGTTGTTTGATTACTTCTATACTCGTTCCTTTAGAACAATCAGTTACATTGTTCTACGTTTGAGTCGCGATGTTTATCACGAATGATTAGTACTTGGTATAGGTTGTTACACTATCTAGGGCCTGATTTTCCCTGGTATAATCAGTGACACTATACTAGGTCGGATTACTACATAGTGCAGTCAGTTACACTGTGTTACGTAGAAGTCGTGAGGTTGCTCATGCAGTTGGCAGTCAGTTACACTGTGCAATGTACATGATGGTTAGTGATATAGATGATGGTAGTATCAGTTACATACTATCGTAATGAACCAATACTGCTCGCAAGAGGTTTAATTGGTCTATGTTCGGTGGGTCTAGATTCATCAGTTACACGTTCTGGGTTCCCGTGTGTCGTTCGACGTACAGTTACTGCATCGAGAGCTCTGGCCAGGTCTTAGACATATAGTCGTCAGTTACACGCTATACATAGTACCGTGGAGTATCAGTTACATACTTCACAAAACGGAGGGTCAGTTACACACTCCGTGTTAGAGGGTAAGTTACACGCTCTGACTAGTTAGAGTATCAGTTACATACTCTAGCCGGTGTTCATTCTATATCCTCTACCTCTCTGTATGAAGTCTGTTGTTACTTACTCCGTCATGTTTGGGTGGATACGTAGTATCTATCTCGATCGTTATGATTAATTATGGATTGCAATAATTATACGATCATGTCTTATAACTTGTGGGTCATGTGTATTGATATCTTCGCATGTCGTTTAATTATGTTATCCTTCATTATTATTGCTATTCATGTTCAACCTGTTATAACCATGACTGGGAGAACATCTAGTTGCTCCCCACTAACTATGGACCCCCCTATCAGGTCTTTCGAGATGCTGTTGAATGTGATGATGTTGGGGAAGACCTGTGGAGAGAGACCTTTATTTAAGTTTCTTTTGATTTTCATTTTGAACACTTTTAAATAATGTATTAGTAGAATGTTGAGATAGCAACGATCCAGATTCGGTCAGGTGTTTCCGCCACCTTTGACCCTATATTTCATACTATTTATATTATTATCTAGTTTTAATAATCCGGGTTGTTACAGTTGGTATCAGAGCGAACATGCTCCCAACTCTCACTTAATCACTAAAAGAATAACTTGACTTAGTAAATGAGTGAGAGTAAATTGGGTAGAAACCATTAAGGACTTGCTTGCCTTAGTGGCATTGTAAAATGTTTGAGTAGTTGCTTGTAAGTGGGGCCTAGGCCTGAACCACTTCATAACCTAGGGTACGTTGTTGCAGATAGCACGCAATGGTAATAACAATGACCAGGAGGCCGCTCGCCTCAGACGTATTGAGGAAGCCTTGGCAACCATAGCTGAAGGGTTAGCCACTCAACTCAACAACGCCAACAATCAACTCAACAACCAGCAACACAACAACCAGACGGTGTCCAACCTTTGAGGGTAATACCGACCCTGTCGCCTTGGAATCTTGGATTCGGGAAATGGAGAAGATGTTTCTGGCTACAGAGTGTCCGGATGCACAAAAGGTGAATGTGGCTTCCTATTACTTGAAGGAAGAGGCCGACACCTGGTGGGCTGTCGCAAGGGTAGATCTTCAGGCACGGGCTGGGTTTGGATGGAGAAACTTCACTGAGGCTCTAACCAAGAGGTTCTATCCGGAGGAGCTGAGGTGGCAAAAGGAACAAGAGTTCCTTCGCTTGGAACAAGGCTCGATGACTGTTGAGGAGTACACCAACAAGTTTATGAAGTTGTCTCGCTTTGTCACGTTGGTCGCCACGGACGAGGTTTCTAAAACTCGTCGCTATGAGAAAAATCTGGCTCCCAGAGTCCGAGCAGCTATGTCGAGGATCCCGTCTACTTTCTTCCAACAAGCTTATGACCGTGCTCTGAGCATCTATGGCTCAGTGATAGCTGTTGAGTCTGAGGACCGCATAAAGTCTGGAGGTTATTCTAAGAAGTCTTATGTTCCTTCATCATCTTACCAACCTGCGAAGAATAAGCAGAAGTTCGAGCTAAGAAGTCCGATAAGTCACTTTCGGGCCAGTCCAAGAGTGATTGGACATGCTATAAGTGCTAGAAAGCTTACCACCCTGGTAAGTACTGTGATAGGACTCCAATTACTTGCTTCACTTGCAAGAATACTGGGAATAGAGCTGTTGATTGACCGCAGAAGCCTAAGCAAGAAGCTCCAAAGAAAGGTCGAGTGTTCGTGATGACTCGTGCAGAGGCAGAAGCTTATCCGGATGTGATTACGGGTACCTTTCTAGTTCACTCTTTCCCTGCTTTTGTTCTTTTTGATACGGGTGCGTCGATGTCGTTCGTGTCTGAATCTTTTTCCGTCCGAGCTGGACTTGTTTCATCTTCATCCGTGAATACTCTTATTTCCACTCCCACGGGTGAGACAGTTCCTTGTAATATCCTGTTCAAGGACATCCCGATCTCCATTATGGGGGTATCCTTTCCGGCTGATTTAATCAGCTTCCAGCCAGCTGATTTCGACATCATTTTGGGCATGGATTGGTTGGCTCATTATGATGCAAGATTCCAGTGTCGTGACCAGAAGATTGTGTTCAAGAGTCCAGACGGTGCAAGGCTATCGTATAAGGGTGTCAAGACTAGACCAACTATTCGTTGGGTGTCTGCAATGAAGATGGTCAGCATGGGTAGGAAAGGCCATCAGATCTACTTGTGTAGTATCCGTGATGTGTCTAAAGAACTAAAGTTGGAGGATATTTCAGTGGTCAGGGTGTATGCTGATGTCTTCCCAGAATATCTTCCAGGTATCCCACCCAAGCGAGACGTTGAGTTCTCTATCGATCTGTTGCTTGGTACAGGTCCAATTTCTAAGGCTCCATATCATATGGCACCAGCTGAGTTGCAAGAGCTGAAGAAGCAGCTTGAGGAGATGATTGAAAAGGGCTTTATAAGGCCGAGTGCTTCTCCTTGGGGTGCCCCAGTCTTGTTCGTTCGCAAGAAAGATGGTAGCATGAGATTGTGCATTGAGTACCGAGAGCTGAACAAGGTTATCATCAAGAATAAGTACCCACTGCCGAGGATTGAAGATTTGTTTGATCAACTTCGAGGAGCTAGTGTGTTCTCTAAGATTGACCTGAGGTCAGGATATCACCAATCCCAGTGAAAATGGATGATATTCCAAAAACTGCTTTTCGTTCGAGGTATGGTCACTATGAGTTTGTGGTTATGCCATTTGGTTTGAGGAATGCACCAGAAGTGTTCATGGATCAAATGAACCATACCTTTAGTGAGTATTTGGATAAGTGTGTAGTGGTGTTCATAGACGATATACTCATTTACTCAAGGGATAATCAAGAACATGAGAGTCACCTCCGCATCATCTTGGAGACTCTTCGGAAGCAGAAATGGTACGCCAAGTTCTCAAAGTGTGAGTTTTGGCTAAAAGAAGTGACCTTCTTAGGTCATGTGATTTCTGGTGAAGAAGTTATGGTCGATCCGACTAAGATTCAAGCCGTGGTCGATTGGCAGAGTCCAAAGAATGTCAACAAGATCCGCAGTTTCCTTGGTCTCGCTGGGTATTATCGCCGCTTTGTCAATGATTTCTCAAGGATAGCAAGGCCATTAACTCAGTTGATGAAGAAGGAGTCCAAGTTCCTTTGGGCTGAAGCTTGTGAGGCTGCTTTCCAGGAGTTGAAGAAGCGGTTAACTACTGCTCCAGTGCTTACACTGCCTGAGGAAGGTGTTGGATTCGATGTGTATTGTGATGCATCGAAGTCTGGATTGGGTTGTGTTTTGATGCAGAAGGGCAAAGTGGTTGCCGATGCTTTGAGGCAGTTGAAGGTTCACGTGGTGAACTATCCAACTCACAATCTGGAGTTAGCTGCTGTGGTGTTCACGCTTAAGTTGTGGAGACACTACTTGTATGGTATTTTTTGCAACGTTTACACCGACCATAAGAGCTTGAAGTATATCTTCACGCAAAAAGATCTCAACATGAGACAAAGACGTTGGATAGATCTGATCAATGACTATAAGGTTGAGCTTCTGTATCATGAGGGTAAGGCAAATGTGGTCGCTGATGCTTTGAGCCGCAAGACTTGTCATGCTATGAGAGTGTTACCTGATGATCAAGTTCCAGAGTTCCAGAAGTTGAACCTTGAAGTAGTTCTACCTGGTTCCTTAAATTTGGGCGCGATGGTTTCTGAGCCTGAGTTCTTTCATGAGATCCGAGCTAGGCAACGAGATGACGACTTCCTTGAAGGAATTCGGGTTGCCTTGGGTGAGGGTCGAGCTGGAGGTTTCGAGGTCGGAACCGATGGTGGTTTGAAGTTCCACGGAAGATGGTGTATCCCGAGCTGTGAAATCCTGAAGGGTAAAATTCTCAGGGAAGCTCACAGTACTCCGTATTCCGTACATCCTGGAAGTGACAAGATGTACAAGGATTTGAAGCTACGATTTTGGTGGCCAGGTATGAAAAAGGACATCGCCGAGTTCGTCAGTCGTTGCCTGGTATGCCAAAAGGTTAAGTTCGAACATCGGAGACCTGGAGGTTTGTTGCAACCTCTTGAGATCCTCGTGTGGAAATGGGATTCTATTTCGATGGACTTCGTGATGGGATTACCGAGATCGCATAGGGGTATGAATGCTATTTGAGTTGTTGTGGATCGGTTGACAAAGGTTGCCCACTTCATCCCAATGAAGGAGACTTGGAGTCTCGATGAGCTTGCAAATGCCTATCAGAGAGAGATCATTCGTTTGCATGGAATTCCTAAAGACATCATCTCAGATCGTGACCCGAGGTTCTGTTCTCAGTTTTTGAGGAAGTTACAAGAAGCTTTAGGAAGTGAGTTGAAGATGAGTACAACATTTCATGCGGCTACTGATGGTCAAACTGAAAGGACTATCCAGACACTTGACGATATGTTGCGAGCATGTGTCTTAGAGTTCCAAGTGAGTTGGGAGAAGAGTTTACCTTTGGTTGAGTTCTCCTACAATAACAGTTACCATGCCAGTATCCAGATGGCTCCCTTTGAGGCTTTGTATGGGAGGAAGTCTCGTAGCCCGCTGTGCTGGGATGACAGCAGCGAGGCAGTTGTGCTTGGTCCAGAAATTCTTCAGGAATCAATGGAGCAGGTGAGGTTGATTCGTGAGAAATTGCAGGCTGCCCAGGATCGTAAGAAGTCGTATGCAAATTTACGACGTAGACCAATTGAGTTCGAAGTTGGGGATAAGGTTCTTCTTAAGGTATCTCCAATGAAGGGCATTAAGAGATTTGGAATTAAGAGCAAGCTAAGCCCTAAGTACATTGGCCCCTACGAGGTACTTGAGAGAGTCGGCGAGGTGGCCTATAGGTTGGCCCTACCTCCAAATCTGTCGAAGGTTCATGATGTATTTCATGTGTCTCAGTTGAGACGTTATCGCAGTGACCCATCTCATGTATTAGAAGCGGACGTGATTGACCTCGAGCCGAATTTGACGTATGAGGAACGTCCAGTCCGTATCTTGGATAGGAAGAATAAGATTCTGAGGAATAAGGTGGTTCCCTTGGTGCGAGTTCTTTGGAGGAACCAGAGGTTCGAGGAGGAAACTTGGGAGACTGAGGCGTCTATGCGGGAGAAGCATCCGCATCTCTTTGATTGAGGTAATCATCTTTTTAGTTTCGAGGACGAAACTTCTTTTTAGGGGGTTGGATATGTAACACCCCGAGTTTTCGGACATAATTATTTTATTCCATTTCATATATTATTATATCCGAAATTATTTATTTAATTCAATTCCTATAATTTTTTCTATTCGGATATTTCCTTTTTCCGGTTAAATTGTCCGAAAATCGCATCCTTGTAACCTTTTGTCGGTTTAGCTTGGATATTGGGCCAAGGCTAACCCATCCTTGCTTCCCATGTGTGGATTGATGAGGGAGAATTGGGATTTGGGCCCAAGTAGGGTTTACCCATGATCAATGCCTATATATATGTGAGTAGGTGAGAATTTCATTCTTCCTTCTCATTTGCAAACCTTAATTCTAGGTTTTCACCCTCTTCTCTCTTCTTTTCCTCCTAGCCATGCCACATACCTCCTCCTTCTCCATACTTTCGTGCCTCCTCCTCTTCATTAAAGAATAGATCTTCATCCCCTTTGGATCCTAATCGATCTTAGCGCAATCCTTTGCATTGTTTCGTAAGTTTCGCTTCTTTTTGCGCTAGTTTTTGGTAGTTCTTTTAGTAGTTTTTTATTACGGTTTTATTTTGGTATTTGGCACGTGATCGAGGATGGACTAGGCGTGGAGACGGGTCCGGGTGAAGACATCTACGTCATAGAAGACGAGATCGAGAATTAGCACGCTTAAAGGTAACTAGATGTGATTCTTTTCGTGTTTATGCATTTTGGATGTGTTGTGTGATTTTAATGATTGGTAACACAATTTAATTGATTTGTTTCGTGTCTTTATTCATGATTTAAAGAGTCTAATTAATTAGTATGTTAATTGAACGATTTATTATCATCGTTATATCTATAATTGTCGTTTTCGTTATATTAGAATTGTTAGATCTAATCCATTGTAACATCTTAAAGATTCGTACGTGAGCCGCTTGGCCTCTTCGTTTGGAGATGCTAGGGTTGTTTCATCGATGACTTTAGGGATCCAACCCTAAGTATTAGATTACTCGTCCTATCATCACCCGATGTTGAGGTTAGGGTTGAGGTTAATCTAACCTTGATTGAAGATAATGTAACTTTTGAAAAGTTACTATACAACTTCACTTAAGGTTAAGGTAACTTCAATGCGGGGTTATAGTCTCGTTGGGGCTCAATTTAAGTGACTCCACGAGGTTATCATCAAGGTTAATGTAACCTTAGTTGAGGCTTATGTAACTTTATTGGAAAGTTACCATACAACTTCACATGAGGTTAATGTGACCTTATTCCGTGTTATAATCTCACGGAGGTAATGTAACCTCACGAGGTTATGACAAGGTTAGTGTAACCTTACTTGAAGTCAAGTAACTTCAATGGAAAGTTACGATACCCTTCACTTGAGGATTACGTAACACCGTGCGAAGCTATAATCTCTCTGAGGTTAGTGTAACCTCACAAGGTTATAGTCGAGGTTAATGTAATCTTAACTTGAAGTTGACGTTATAGTGGTTATACTATGCACCACCTTCGAGTTGACGTTATATACATAACTTCACTTTAGTAAACAAGGTTAATGTAGCCTTACCTTAACCTTGAATACTAATACACGTTAGATGTTCAGGATTATACTTTGTTAAACATTAACTCTATTTGAAGGTTATAGTCAGTTGTGCTATAACTTTACCATTTTATCGTTGTTTGATTACTTCTATACTCGTTCCTTTAGAACAATCAGTTACATTGTTCTACGTTTGAGTCGTAATGTTTATCACGAATGGTTAGTACTTGGTATAGGCTGTTACACTATCTAGGGCCTGATTTTCCCTGGTATAGTCAGTGACACTATGCTAGGTCGGATTACTACATAGTGCAGTCAGTTACACTGTACTACGTAGAAGTCGTGAGGTTGCTCACGCAGTTGGCAGTCAGTTACACTGTGCAACGTACATGATGGTTAGTGATATAGATGATGGTAGTATCAGTTACATACTATTGGAATGAACCAATACTGCTCGCAAGAGGTTTAATTGGTCTATGTTCGGTGGGTCCAGATTTATCAGTTACACGGTCTGGGTTCCCGTGTGTCGTTCGACGTACAGTTACTGCATCGAGAGCTCTGGCCAGGTCTTAGACATATAGTCGTCAGTTACACGCTATACATAGTACCGTGGAGTATCAGTTACATACTTCACAAAACGGAGGGTCAGTTACACACTCCGTGTCAGAGGGTCAGTTATACGCTCTGACTAGTTAGAGTATCAGTTACATACTCTAGCCGGTGTTCATTCTATATCCTCTACGTCTCTGCATGAAGTCTGTTGTTACTTACTCCGACATGTTTGGGTGGATACGTAGTATCTATCTCGATCGTTATGATTAATTATGGATTGCAATAATTATATGATCGTGTCTTATAACTTGTGGATCATGTGTATTGATATCTTCGCATGTCGTTTAATTATGTTATCCTTCATTATTATTGCTATTCATGTTCAACCTGTTATAACCATGACTCGGAGAACATCTAGTTGCTCCCCACTGACTGTGGACCCCCCTTTCAGGTCTTTCGAGATGCTGTTGAATGTGATGATGTTGGGGAAGACCTGTGGAGAGAGACCTTTATTTAATTTTCTTTTGATTTTCATTTTAAACACTTTTAAATAATGTATTAGTAGAATGTCGAGATAGTAACGATCCAGATTCGGTCAGGTGTTTCCGCCACCTTTGACCCTATATTTCATACTATTTATATTATTATCTAGTTTTAATAATCCGGGTTGTTACACCCCGGACCATGTTCAGACCACCGACCACCGCAGAGATCCTCGAGGATAGGGACGGAGAGGGAGGCGATGCGCTCTTGGTGCCTGGTGCCTCCTACCTATTTCACGTCACCCAGCGGCTGGCTTGGCACCGCCTCGTGGTAATGTTCCAGTTTTTTGGATCTAAGGTTAGTTTTCCGGTTTATTGTTTCCTTGCCCTCTGACCGACCAATCTGTTGTTTTCTCAGCTGGCCGATTCGGCTGATGAAATCCAGCCCCCAAATTTTCCCCTGACGCTGCTTAGGGTGGATGCGGCTGGGATACCTTTCACCGAGCCTCTCTCCCCGTGTTCTGCTGAGGAGATGGATGCCGGGATAGAGTGGCGTGACCTGGTGTACCGGGTAAGTTTTGGCTTTCGTTCTTTGTTTGGGTCATAAGAATTAGAGTCGGTTTGCCTAACTTCTATGGTTCCGTCTCTCAGGTTTCCTCGGCTTGTCACCAGCGGTTGTGGCAGGCCGCCAACTGTTTCCGAGTCTATGCTTCAAGTGTTTCCCGTGACACTTCGGGGCCTCTCTCGGTGAGCCCGCGTGACTAGGGTGGTTTTCTAGGTTGCTTGTGTGTTTTCCTAAAGTTTAAGTGTGTTTGTCGGATGTCCCAGATATGGTGGGGCAGCTGGAGACTCGGGTGACCGGGCTCGAGGCGGAGGCGGGTGAGGCGCAACGACTCTTGCAATCTCGGCCTGACGAGATCGCTCATCTTAGGGAGCAGTTGGTTCGGTCTCAGGGCGAGACCTCCGCGCAGGGTGAAGCTAGGCATCAGATCGAGAGGGAGGCTGAGGCTGAGGCTACGGATGCTACCGAGGAGATTGGAGGAGTCCCCGAGACGGCTACCTTAGACATGCTGTCGGGGATGGATGGTAGTGAGTCTCCCATCTTCTAGATTTGGAGGATCTAGGTTTAGATGACAACCTTTGTGAGGTTGTGATAGGCATTGGCGCAGCTTCTAGAGGTCCTCCCTAGCCTCGATTTGTGTATGGATTTGTATATGTTGTATATTTGCTTTAAATTTTAGTATTTGAATTAGTTGGGTTAGTCTTGCGTTTTCGTTTGGCGAATTGTTTATCTAGATTGACAAGTAATCACTTTTGCGGTTATTCGTTCGCGATCTGTCCTAGTTCAGGGTGCGTTGGCGTTGCACAGAGGTATGAAAACAGTTCTTTTTGGATGTTTTGAAATGCGTTAGCTTGAGCCGGGAATCGAATTAGATAATACGTTGATTAAAATGTTTGACTCAAGACGTGCAGAAACGTAAAGAGTGCTTTGCAGCTAAGGTGTATCGATCGAGTGCGTGTCCGGTGTTAAGTTAGACCACTTTTGAAAAAAAAGTTAGGCCACTTTTTATATCTTAGTGACAATGCCGTGCTGGGCTACAGACGCGAATTGACAATGTCATTCGGGGCTACGACACGCCTAGGTGGGGTAGCTTATCCCCCTAAAAAGAAAATAAACAGAACGTCTAAGTCTGGTAGACCCAATAGACGTAATGTATTGTCCGCGTGGACCTGTCATTCTTGCGCGGGCATTTCGGCTTTTGGAAAGGGGTTTAGCGACTTCAGGAGGTCGTTCCTGACGTCCGGGGTTGTCGGATGTGAGAAAAAAAGGTTAAAGATTGTGGAGATGACCATATTACAGAATAAGGAAGCTATGTGGGCTAATGTCGCTAAGCGCCCGACCGAAGACGGCGTTACCGATCCTAGTATTCGTCAGTTCATCTAAACGGGCCAAGACCGATAAAACCCATATTGAGAATGTGAGTGAGGAGGGGAAGTGGGATTGGCTGGGCTCGCCTTTAGCTAGGGCGGTGGAAGCTTGTGTTCGGAGGGGCCGATGGTGAGAGACCCGATCAAGCACACCCGAATGGCGAGAAAAGGGGAAAGTCGGACCGGTAGAGCCCAGCCACTTAGTACTATGTTCTATTAATTGATATTATGTGGCGTATTAGTACTAATTTTTGTGGGGTTTGCTTGACATGTTGTCATTTTCTGGGGTGGCCGGATGTTAGATGCTCGATGTAAAGAGTCTCGACAGAGGCTTGATTTAATTGATTTTTCATTAATGAGAAGCACATTTTTTATTTTTTCGTTTTTTTGTGGTGGCTCGCAACTCGATTCTTCCTTTTGCCCGGAGCGCACTTTCAGGTTTTCACTCCGTCTTCGGCTCACCCTTTTTTGTTTTTTTTCTTGCTTTTTTTTACGACGGCTCGCAACTCGTTTCTTCATTTTGCCCGGGGCGCCCTTTCGGGTTTTCACCCCGTCCTCGGCTCGTCGTTTGTGCTTCATAATTGAAATCACTCGTTAATCAGAACATAGGAGGTTCCGATTTGCATGTGAATTGAGTTAACGATTTTTTGCTATTTTTGTTGGTTGTACCCTTGGAAGGGTTGCCTACGTATCCGTGTTTAGACGGAATCAAACCATGTTTATAGTTCATAATAGATGTGAGTGATTTTGCTTTAGACTCGTTATGCCAATTATCAATGTGAGATGTAGAGTGTATTCACCCTAATTAAAGAACTAAGGTGGAGTGATTGGGTGTGACCCCTTGAAAGTGACAATTACCGAGATACCGTGTTTGGGTCAGGGTGACTGGCTTGGGATGATTTTGGAATGTGGAGCTAGGTAGTAAGTGGTTTCGATAGATCAAAATCTGGAGCTTGATTTTTGTGGAGTTAGGGCTATGGGCTAAGGTTTCATAATGTGGTAGGAAAGGAGAAGCTGAGTAAAAATGACCCAGACTTCAATCAGGTGGGATGTAAATTACGTGAGATCTGATTTCCACGTCTGGCCCTTACGGTTGGGATTATCCTATTGAGCTTGAAACCTCAAAATTCTGGACTGTCTCCTAACAAGTGTCTCGGGAAGGTCTTAAGGGTTGTAATGTAGGGAGGCTAATATTTGGGTGCTAGTTGACTGGTCTGTTAATTTTTTTTTCTCTCTCTCTCTCTCTATCTTTTTATTTACTTTTAGCTCGGACTTTGCACTTAAAGTCGAGTTGAATGATTGGGTGTTTCATTTTGACCGTTGAGTCTGGTTTTGATCATTAAATTGGGCCAGTTTAGTTTGGCCTTGGTTTCATTTTTTCTTTGGCTTCTTTTAGTCATTTCAGACATCTTTTTCTTTTTGTCAGACTAGCACCTATGGTAGGAATTGGTCGGTCTTTATTCGAGGGATATTTATTGTGGGAAATGGGTTTACCTTCCGTCTTTGACCTCAAGCTAAAAGACTATCTAGATTTGTCATAGGATTCGGGAATGCTCGTTCTAAGAGATGGTTTGTGACTTTCTATACCAGACATGGAATAGGTAAAAAAAGAGCACGGGATCTCAGTTCTTGTAACTCCTCGTTGTTTCGAGGTATTTTTGGTTGTTATCGATAAATGGCATAACATCAAGTCGTAAGCAAGAAGGTGCGTTACTTTAAAATCAAAGGATTGTCGAGGCGCATTGTAAAGAAGAAAAGTGATTTTCTTTTTATTGATAGTAATAAGCGGGCTATGTGTCCGAGATATTGTTTTTGGGGAGGTGGAGGACAGATCCCCTCGCATCTCCTGACTCGATGTAAAAACAAAAGACATTTTTTATACTATTAGGTATAGGCCCTAAGACGAACTAGACTCTGACTCGGACACAGATTTACTCGTCTTGGCGGACGCTCGTGCGTTGCCGGGATCTTCCTCGATATTTAGGACATTCTCCTCTATAAGGTCTAGGTGGGAACAATTGATGGCGTCGTCGAAGACGGCCTGAATGCTAAAGGGGTTTGTGGTATTGTTAGGTTTTTCGGGTGGACATTGTTTCCCTGGTTTAGGCGCATTTGGTTTTCGAGGAAATCTATGCGATTCATGGCAGATTGTAGGGTGTCGTCCTGAGGTGGTGTAATAGGGTCATTAGGGGTGACCCCGACGGGAACGCCACCTAGCGGGGTGGAGGTTAAAAGGACCTCGTTTAGGATCTGGTTATGGTGTTCATCAGAAGCCCTATCTTCCAAGTGGCCTAGACGAGAGTCTATGCTGTTTACGGATGCGTTCATGGTTATGATGGTGGCCTGTAAGTCTCGGATCAGGTTGGTTAGGGTTTCTATGGTGTTATCCGCGGATTGTCCGACGTCGTTCCTGCTATGGTTACTTGCGTCTACGCTTGAATCTCCTGACATGACTGCGGAAAATATGGTTTTGATGAGGGTGGGTTTACCAGACGTCCTAGAGACTCGAGGAGTGCTCACGGTCGAGCGACGCGGATATGAGACCCTTGACTTGCGTGTGTGTGCGTGCACTGGCTTAGGGACTCAAGTGCTTTTAGACTCTTGGTGTATTCGGCGAAACGCCTAATGAATTTATGTCTCTGTAACGAGACGATTTGACCCAAACCTCGGAGGTGAGGTTTAAAGAGGACTTCTCGAAATGAGACGACCCAAAATGTAAGACCTCAAGTAGAGGTGATCTTAGTAAATAACACAGACAGTCACACAGTTGTACGACGTAAGAAGTTGATCGCGATCCCTGCTCAGGATCAAAGAATTTGATATATGTTTTTTTTTTTCCGAAAACGACCAATCTTTTCAGAAAAGTTTTTTTTTTTGAAAAGGGCGATTTGTAGAAATAGTGCAACGATGGCGTAACAACATCGTTTGTGAGGTGAAAGTGTGTTGCTATATGTGTGCGTCGGGAATCCGGCGATAGCAAAGGTGAAAATGTCTCTATTTTTTGAAAGTAGCATGTTCCTTAGAGGAACCAGTTTTGGAAATGACGATGTGTTGCCTTTATCGAGACTACTATTAATTAGCTAGTTCGATACTCGTGGTGTATGTGGTGCTCGTGGTAGAGCGTGAAGTCTAATGATGGTGTTTTGAAAATGATGTTTTGCGAGTGTGACCGTTTTGGGTTCCTTGACCTCATTAATTGACGCTTCGGTTGTGTTAACGGTGTGTGTGTAAAAACAAATTTTTTTTGAAACAAAATGTAACCGTTTAAGGTACCTTGACCCCATTAATTGGGAGTCTCGGTGGTATTGACGGTAATCGTTGTTAATGGGTTTTGCTTTGGCCAAGGTGATGGCATTGAAAATATATATATATATATATTTTGAAAGTGTCGAGTGTAAAATTTGCCATGATAACGACATCTAAAAATGTTTTTCCCTTTTTAGAAATCATTATTTGACCGGAGTATCGGCGTTTTTTTTTTAAAAAGGTCGTTTTGAAAAGAGGAGGTATATTTTTTTTTGAAAACGGAATTGGGTGCGGTTGAACATGTTGGCGTGGTTGAATCCTGATTTTTAGTGTTTTATTTGGGTTGTTTGCAAACACGCTACATATAACTAGGAATGCATACACTCATGCAGGATGCAGACACGGGTAGGTTAGGGTAGGCTCCCGCCCACGAATAGTCTTTACTTAGGCATTGACAAATCATCTAGGGAGACGAGTGTCATACCGTCCGTTCGGAACTATCCGCTTATTATTCCCGCGGGGTACGCGTTAGGCGGCCGGAGCGTCAATCGGGGATCTCTCCGCGTGTCCCTAAAGACCTTACCGCGAAGAGGTCGATTGGTCCTGATATCGGTTAGGGTGGGCTTTTTAGGGCCAAAACCTGTAGTGACCACAACTAGGAACTAGGAAACGAGCTTCACCGACCTCGTTCAAGTTACACCACCACTGGAAATTTGTTTCCAAATCCCCAGCGGAGTCGCCAAACTGTGGACGTCCGTCCGCACCGCCCGGCACCCCGCGCGCGCCCGCGCGGGACCGACCCGGTTTTTCAAAGTCTGGCGGCGGCCACCCACGCGGCCCCCTCCCTGTCGGGGGCCGGTTCGATCTCGCGTACGGGGCGATGTCTCGGACCTCGATTTGGATGACGATTCGTACTTGTACTAGACAGGTGCGGGCAACCGTGTTTCCGTTTGGAATCGATCGAGTCGTGGTTGTAATTGTTTAAAGGCCGATTCACTTGGTAAGGCAACCTTTTTAGTGAACTGAATTCGTTGCCGATTTGTGGAGTCGCCACCGAGTCAATTATGGGGACTCAGAAACCCTTCAACTCAATTAAGGGTCAAAGTTGTGGGGCACGAGACCTAAAGATAAAGACTTGTACCCTTAAGCACTCCAGGCCTGGATTGACTCTCATTGCCAATGGTTTCAGGCATCCAGAAACCGTCGATTCTGAGTAAGGTGTGAGGGTATGTATTGGGAACTAACATCCGATAAATGTCAACACCCAATAATTGCGTTTGCTACGTCGGTTGTTTAAGGACAAGTAAGTTTTGTCGTCAAATTAGTTGCGTTAACATTCTTTGCGTGCAATTTCACGTGGCAAGCAGGCCATGAAAAGGTGCACGTAGGAGAGTAGAGAGTACTAGTATTATACGTATTAGCAAATCAGTTTTAATGCGGTAATACGGATATTAGTCATTCTCGTGATATACCTTACCTGATATTCTTCTTAAGATACATCGTCTTGGTATTAATAGTGATGCGTCGAACCTAATAAGGCGAGCACCCGGACTAATACGGAACCCGACCATCACTTTGTTCAGTTTTAGTTGTTTTATGTTTTGAATTCTGTGTTAGGTGATTTAGCATGCGATTATAAAGTCATAAAAGCAATAAATCATACGAAAAACTGTAAATGCGAATTTAAGTAAATCACATTATGAGGAGTTGCACCCTCGGAGTATACACTAAACGGGACATGATGCGTAGATAGTTGAGAACGTATCTCGGAATTACTCGGGTCTATTTAGTGTACTTTAGTATTTGTGGTTGAAGTTAGGACGTTACGTGTTTTAGTAGATTTTGGTGGACCTAGTGTCCACATCTAGTGTTGTCGTAGTGCATAATAAAAGAAAGTACAAAATATGGAAAGTTTTGTTTAGATGACAACCTAGTGACGACTCGACTTCAACAGGCGGGTCCTCCTAGCTTGACTAGTTACTCCGGCAGAGCTCCGTTACCGTTTATCCTTCCTGCGGCTACTCCGGCAGAGCTTCATTAACTATGGACTAGTTCTGCGGCTAATCCGGCAGAGTTTCGCTACTAGACTTGAGCTAGTCGATAACAGGCACCTCGGTATCGAGTGGGGTGCTCGAAGGTGAGGATTAGCGTCGATGTCGCTTTATCGGAACTACGATCGAGTGGATCGTTTGCCTCAGGTGTCGGAGTGCGAGCCCTTAGCGAGAAAGTGGAGGGAGAAATGAAGAGTTGAGATGTGTCGAATGAATGAGGCGGAGGGGGGGGGGGGTATTTAAAGGTGTTTTAGGCCCTCGTCGCCCATATGGACGCCTGAGTCGGGGCGCACCAAGACTCAGGCGCTTGGGCTTAGGCGCGGGGAGACTAAGACGCGTGAGGTGGGGCGATTAGGATTTTGAAGATACGATTTTGATACTTTCCAAAACCGAGAGGGAGGAGTGTGATACTTAGCTTGGAGCCTAAGGATTCTCGCGGCTTGACCTAGTGCCGTGGGTTTAGTGGGCCTCGGGTGTGCGTCCGAGGTTCGTTTGGCGCGGTGCTGACTCGGTTTGAGTTTCGGGACCAACTCGGGGTCCCGGTGTCAGAATTGACTCTAATTAGTGTCTACGCGACCGTAACGACACGACTAAGGCTGCCATCATGTTAGTTTTAATTTTTCCGAGTAATTATTTGATCCGTTCTATAGAAAAACTACCTAAAACATCACGAACCCGCATCGCGTTGCAGTCCTATCGTCATCGGGTGTTTGTCGGGCACATCTGCAGCCACCAGGTCCAAATCTGGGTGTCTACAGGAAGTCAATATCATTTGACTACCGACACTCAATTCCACCCGCAAATAGCAGCCTCTACTAGTCAATCGATGTCGGACACTTCTCATTCTAAAGTGGTGTAAAACTGTAACAACCAATTGTTTTAACCCTATGCCTTTGCTATATCAGTTGATTTAGAAACATGTATGTTGTTGTTGAATTAAGTGTTTTTACATTCTTTACATGCGATATCACGTGATAAGCAAGCCATGTTAAGGTGCACATAGGAGAGTAGAGAGTACCAGGTATTATATGTATAAGCAAATCAGTTTTAACGTGATGATATGGATTTTAGTCAGATCTCGTGGTATACCTTACTTAATATTCTGCTTAAAGTGCGCCTGTACAGCATTAATTGAGACGAGACAAGCCATGCGGTTTAGGAATCAGGCGCACGCCCCTGTGCGTTCTGATCCCGAAGCGCGACAAGTTGAGCGTCTGGGCTAATATGAGACTAGACCAATACTCGTTCTGATTGAAATGATCAAAGATGGAAACGCACACAGAAGAGAGGCACGACCTCTCTTGCGTCTCAGCCTTCAGGCGCACGAGGCCGTGCGCCCTAATTTTGAGTGTTTGGGTTTATACGCAGTTTCTGGGTTTGTTTGGGCGTTTGATTAGTGTTGGTGTAGACTCCCAGATTTGGACCTGGTGGCTGCAGAGGTGCCTGACAAACACCCAATGACGATAGGACTGCAACGCGATGCGGGTTCACGATGTTTTAGGTAGTTTTCTATAGAACGGATCAAATAATTACTCAAAAAAAATTAAAACTAACATGATGGCAGCCTTTGTCGTGTCGTTACGATCGCATAGACACTAATTAGAGTCAATTTCGACACCGGGACCCCGAGTCGGTCCCGAAACTCAAACCAAGTCAACACCGCGCCAAGCGAACCTCGAGATGCACACCCGAGGCCCACTAATGTTCACGGCGCTAGGTCAAGCTGCGGAGCCTTAATCCCCAAGTATCATATTATCCTCCTCCCTCTCGGTTTTGGAAAGTATAAAAATCGTATCTTCAAAATCCCGACCGCCCCATCTCACGCGCCTTAGTATCCCCGCGCCTTAGCCCAGGCGCCTAAGTCTTGGTGCGCCCCAGCTCAGGCGTTCATATGGGCGACGAGGGCCGAAAACACCTATAAATACTCCCCTCTGCCTCATTCATTCGACACACAATTCTTATCTTCTCTTCCCCCTCTACTCTTTTGCTAAGGGCTCGCACTCCGACACCCGAGGCAAACGATCCACTCGATCGTAGTTCCGATAAAAGTGACGTCGACGCTACTCCTCACCTTCGAGCACCCCACTCGATACCGAGGTGCCTGTGATCGACTAGCTCAAGCCTAGTAGCGAAGCTCTGACGGATTAGCCGCAGAACTAGTCCATAGTAACGAAGCTCTGCCGAAGTAGCCGCATGAGAGGTAAACGGTAACAGAGCTCTGCCGGAGTCACTGGTCAAGCTAGGAGGATCCGCCTGTTGAAACCGAGTCGTTACTAGGTTGTCATCTAAACAAAACTTTCCATATTTGCCCTTTCTTTAATTATGCACTACGATAACACTTGATGTGGACACTAGGTGCACAAACATCTACTAAAACACGTAACGTCCCAAGTTCAATCACAAATACTAAAACACACTAAATAGACCCGAGTAATTCCAAGATCCGTTCTCAACTATCTATCCATCGAGTCCCGTTTAGTGTACACTCCGAGGGTGCAACTCCTCACAATGTGATTTACTTACATTCGCATTTTTACACTTTTTCGTACGATTTATTGCTTTTATGACCTATTAATCGCATGAAACACCCCACATTTATTGAAGATGTCCTATTTATGAGCTTTGCTTAAAGGGATTTGAAATAATACTCATATCAACAAAGTGCACTTTCTTTTCTGGTTTGCCCATGATAAGAACTCTGCAGTTAAGCGTGCTTGACTGGGAGCAATCTTAGGATGAGTGACCTCCTGGGAAGGTTTCCGGGATGCGCATGAGTGAGGACAAAATGTGCTGGAAAGGACTCGTGTTGGTCTGTGGGACCAGTACAAAGCCTAGCGGGCTACCGCAGTTAACATTTCCGGTCCTAGGATTGGGCCGGGGTGTTACAAATGGTATCAGAGCAACCCTGCGACCATGCATTTGGCACCTAGCGGGGGTGGATTCTGGGTCAGCGGTTATGCTGCCAGGCGCAACGAGGACGTTGCGTTCTTCAAGTGGGAGTGATTGAAACACCCCACATTTATTGAAGATGTCCTATTTATGAGCTTTGCTTAAAGGGATTTGAAATAATACTCATATCAACAAAGTGCACTTTCTCTCGTGTTGGTCTGTGGGACCAGTACAAAGCCTGGCGGGCTACCGCAGTTAACATTTCCGGTCCTAGGATTGGGCCGGGGTGTTACATCGCATGCTAAATCACCTAACACGGAGTTCAAAATGTAAAACAACTAAAACTGAACAAAGCAATGGTTGGGTTCCCTATTAGTCCGGGTGCTCACCTCATTAGGTTCGACCCATCTCTATTAATACCGAATCGACGCATCTTAAGCAGAATACCAGGTAAGGTATACCACGAGAAAGACTAATATCCGTATTATCACGCTAAAACTGATTTGCTAATACGTATAATACTAGTACTCTCTACTCTCCTACGTGCATCTTTTCATGGTCTACTTGTCACGTGAAATCGCATGCAAAGAATGTAAACACAACTACTTTGACCACAATACTTACTTGTCCTTAAACAACTGACGTAGTAAAAGGCATAGGGTTAAAACAACGGATGTTACAGCATTTCCACCACAACAGAAGAACTAGGTTATCAGCCCACCGATTGATTAGTAGAGGCCGCTATAATGCGGGCGGGATTGGGTGTTGGCATCTATCGGATGTTGGCTTCCCAATACGTACCCTCACCCCTTACTCAGAATCGACGGATTCCGGATGTCCGAAACCATTGGCAATGAGAGTCAATCCAGGCATGAAGTGCTTAATGGTACAGGTCTTTATCTTTAGATCCCGTGCCACTCAACTTTGAGCCGACAAGGGATCAAAGTTGACTTGAACGGTTTTCGAGTCCTCATAATTGACTCGGTGGCGACTACACAAATCGGCAACAAATTCAGTTCACTAAAAAGGTCGCCTTACCAAATGAATCGGCCTTTAAACATTTACAACCACGACTCGATTGATTCCCAAATGGAAACACGGGTGCCCGCACCCGTCTAGTACAAGTTTGGATCGTCATCCAAATCAAGGTCTGACACTTCGCCCCGTATGCAAGATTGGACCGGCCCCCGGCAGGGAGAGGGCCGCGTGGGTGGCCGCCGCCACACGAGGAAAACTGGGTCAGTCTCGCGCGGGTACGCGCGGGGCGCCGGGTGGTACGGACGGACGTCCACACATAGCGAGTGTGACTATACAGCATAATGAGTGTGATTATACAACTGAATATGTGACTACAATGAGTGTATAGCTGCGTGATTCTACAACATAATGAGTGTGACTATACAACATAATGAGTGTGACTATACAACTGAAAGTGTGTGACCTTGCAATTCTGCAAGAACATTACGCATGATGAAGATGATGATAGGATGAAGACGAAGATGAAGATGTTCATCAAACTTCCGTCATTCATCAAGCTTGAAGATGAAGATGTTCTTATTTTTTGTTGGATGAATGAAGCTTGAAGATGAAGAAACTTTTTTTTGTTGAATGAATGAATTTTGAAGATGAGGATGTTTTTTTTATTGAATGAATAAATGGATCTTGAAGATGATGATGCTTATTTTTTTGATAGATGAAGATGAAGATGAGAGAGCATCAAGTGGTAAGGAGTGAGAGTAGTTGTAATAAGTGAGAGTTTGATTGAGGGGAAGGTTGCTTCCCTCTCGCCACTGCTGTTGTGTCAGTTTCCTGACACATCTCCTTTTCTCCTTTTTTTTAACACATCATCCATCTAAGCCATCCATCCAACCCAAATCAAGGGCCAACAACACAGCTCACCAACTTCCCAATCCACCACCAACTCCCTTGATCCCATATATATATATATATATATATATATATATATATAAGTAATTTAGTCATACAAATAAGCCTAAATATTTAAATAAGCAATTTATTAAGATACTAACATAATATACTTATATATACAAAATGTTGTTAGAAGAAAAGTTTGGTTACCTTAATTGCTATTACGGAATATTTATTAACATTATTAAGAATTAAAGGTCATCAGGTCAATAATATAGTCTACGTTAGGAAAGTCGTCTTCTTCACCTTTTAAAGAAATTTTTTGGTCGAAATGATTTGACCCAAATATGGTTCCATAAAAATGATTCCCCAAATACTGGGTAGCTCCTTATTCCCGATGCTCCAATTATAGAGAAGGACGAATGAGTAAATATAGTATATAGTACGGAGTATGTAGTGTAGTATAGTAAGTAGAAGTAGTGCGTAATATAGTACTCTGTAGTATGTAGTAGCTTGGAGAGTAAGTAGTAGTAGTAGTAGTAGTAGGATGATGGGCCGGATTTAGTCGTAGTTATTACGACGGTTTTTGTGCAATTTTGTGAGCTTAATCGTGTGTCTTGTAGTGCATTTGTGTTGTTTTGGTACGAATGTAGTATAAGCTATTTGGAGGATTCTGATCTCGATCGTTAGTTGGGCCAAGAATGGATGACTCATGAAGAATTGGAAAGCCCAATAGAAGACACAGAGCGAGGGAAGCAACAGAGAAAATCGTGAAGAGGATCAGGCAGCTGGGCGAGTCGCGTGACAGCTGGGCGAGTCGTGCGAGCCTCGCGCGGGTCGCGCGGAAGCCTGTTTTCCGCGACGCATCTCAGCCTTATTCCGCGTTAATTTATTACGTTTAGAAGACTTTGTTTTATTTAGGAAACTTGATATCTTTCTATTTTATTATTATTATTATTATTATTATTAGGAGTCTAGTATTAGGTTAAGGAGGAAAAACACAACTTCATATTATGAATAATCATTATCACGTTACGTTAATTAGAGAAGAAGAGAAGAAAACCCTAGCATGAAGAACTAAGCCTTCAATCTCGCATTAAGATTTGAAGCTTCTAATTAGTCAATTGTGAGACTTTAATTCTTCTTTATTCTATCTCTTGAGTATTGTTATTTCTCCTTTCATATTTGCATGATTGTTGAATGTTTAGATTAAAGTAGCTATTTAATCTTTGCAATTTTCAATCTATTGTTATTCTAGCGATTGAATCCATAATTGTTCAAACCCGTTAGATAAAGTAACGATCTTTGACCTTAATATTAGATGCGTTTCATCATATCTAGGTTAGAGAGAGATTTAACTTGTGATTCGAACTAATAATCGCGTGTTTTATTGGTCGTCACTTCTATCGTTCTCTATTCGTTAATGCTATTATTGAATTAAACTTAATCGCGTGTATTAGGTTGTTTGATAATTAGTTTATTTGATTATCGCATTTCGAGTCAAATAATATTCACATGAGATTCGGGATTTACTTCCCACGATAGTTTGCTCAAGAGTTAGGAGAAAGTTGTTAGTCTATGATCAATTTGATTATTAGTTGTGGAAATTCTTACCCGAGATCGTTTTAATCATCTGAACTCATTCATTATTATTATTGACTTCGTTATTTGCTTATTAGTTAGTTTTAGTTACTCAATCACCCAATCACCCCCTTCTTAGTTATTAATTTTTAGCTTTAATTCACGTAAATTACTTCGTCTTCCCTGTGGATCGACCCTTATTTCCCTACACTATAGTTTTAGTTTTGTGGTTATAAGTATATAAATAGTATCTTTGGGAGCATACGACTTCGGCTCACCAAATTTTGGCGCCGTTGCCGGGGAAGGCAATAGTTAATTTTTGTGTGTTAATTATTTATTTATTTTTATTTTATTTTTTTAGATACAGTAGCATATGCATAATACTCGTTCCACTAATAATCTACTCGAGCCCTTCGACTCAGAGATCGAACGTTCTATTTTCAGGTGGAGACAGGGTGATAATAGCGAATTGGTCATCTTTCAGCAACCCGAGCCCGAAAGTGATCTAGAATCTACACCAGAATCTGTACCCGAATCTGAGGACGAAGTAATCATGGCAAGAGAAACACGGACTCTGAAGGAGCTCACAGCTCCTGATCTTGCAGTTCAACCGTTGTGCATTACTTTCCCAGCTCTCGCCGAGGGAGCCACTTTTGAACTCAAATCGGGTCTGATTCATCATCTACTCACTTTCAATGGAACGAGCATTGAAGATCCGAACAAACATCTTTCGGATTTCTATATTGTATGCTCTAGTATGAAGCCGGCAGGTGTGACTGACGAGCAATTGCAGCTACGAGGTTTTCCCTTTTCTTTGAAGGGAAATGCAAGAGGTTGGTTATATTATCTACCACCTAATAGTGTCACAACTTGGATGGATATGAAGATGGCATTTTTGGAGAAGTATTTCCCACCGTCCCGTTCCGCACACTTGAAGAAAGCCATTAGCAATGTGGAATAACGAGACGGGGAAACCACGTACGAGTTCTATGAGAGATTCAAGCAGTTATGTGCCAGTTGTCCCTACCATAGGTATTCGAACCAGGATCTTATCTTATATTTCTGTGGAGGACTTACACCCGAGGATAGTCGTATGATTCATTTGGCTAGTGGCGGTGGTATAGTGAACAAGAACCCGACGCAAGCATGAAATATTATCAGTGATCTAGCGGAAAGTTCGAGGGATTATGCTAGGAGAAATTCGAAGCGCGTTGTTAGCTCATTGAACCCTACTTCAAACCTTGAGGAGAAAGTCGATAGTTTAACGTCGGCGATCCAAGCTATGATGAGAGGTTGGCAAAAAGCTACGGTGTGCGGTATATGCTCCACGGAGGGACATCATAGTGATTTATGCCCTTATGTGCAAGAGGGTAGTTCCGAAGAGGTGAATGGTGTTTGGGATAACACCTCGAACAAGAAGAAATGAGATCCTTACTCCGAAAATTACAATGAAGGATGGAGAAGTCATCCTAACTTTGGATGGCGTAACTTTCAAGGTCAACAATCAAGTGGCCCTCCTAGAGGTCAATTCATTCCACGACCTCAAGGACAACAATTCACATCACAGGTTCCACAACAACAAGCAACACCGAGTTCATCAATGTCCACGGAGGACATGATTCGGGCAACTGTAAGTGTTACTCAAGATCGAGCGGAAAACAAGCAAAATTTCAAGAATCTTGAGACTCAAGTGAGTCAACTGGCAACCGCGATTAATCGGTTAGAAGCGGGACAAATGGGTGGTCTACCATCTAAAATGGTAGAAAACCCGAAGAAGAATGTGAGTGCGGTGTCTTTGAGAAATGGAAGACAACTAGTAGAGGTCGAGAAGCCTAAAGCTAGATCCAAGGAAGTTTCTATCCAAGAGGAAGAAGAGATGGTTATTGATGATGGGAATGCACATGTGATCGAAGGTGACACAGTGGTGCCGAGTTCTACGGTGAAGGCACCATCGGTTCAAATCCACGATCCTCCACCACCTTTTCCAGATGCATTAAAGGATACTCGTAAGAAGGAGCATGATAATGATGTTTACGAAACCTTTAGTAAATGTGAGGTAAACATTCCCCTTTTAGAGTTACTTAAAAGTGTCCCTCGATATGCCAAGTTTTTAAAAGAACTTTGTACTATAAAGAGGAACAATAGGCTTAAGGGAATCGAGAAGGTGAAGGTAAGTGAACATGTTTCGGCCGTGTTTCAACGTAAATTGCCCACTAAGTGTGGAGATCCGGGAATGTTCACAATACCTTGTACTATAGGGGACACCGAATTTCATAGAGCTATGTTAGATTTGGGTGCTTCGATTAATGTGCTTCCTTATTCCATCTATCAGTTGCTTAAACTTGGACCTATGAGTAAAACTAATATTGTCATTCAATTAGCGAATCGGTCCAATGTTTATCCTAAGGGAGTCGTAGAAGATGTTTTGGTCATGGTTGATAAATTGATTTTCTCTACGAATTTTTATGTGCTAGACATGGAGCACGATAGACATGCTGCCTCTATACTGTTAGGGAGATCATTTATGAAAACTGCGAAAACTAAGATTGATGTTTGCAGCGGTTCTCTTACTATGGAGTTTGATGGTCTGGTGGTGGAGTATAATTTCTTCAATGCTATGAAATTCCCCACCGAGGACCATTCTTTATGTCTTATTGACGTGTTTGAGCCTTTAGTGCAGGAAACTTTCGATTTGGATAACCAAGATGAGTTACAGGTCGTGATTGAGAACGGAATAGCAGAAAAGAAGTCTGATGATTTAGTGTATGCTAACTTGCAGGAAACAGCAGCTGAGTTGATCGGGGTGTCCTTCCTGCACACGGTTCCACCTTCATTACAACTAACTGTGCCTAGTGACACTTTGTTACCATCTATTTTGAAGGCACCAGTTGTAGAACTGAAACCACTCCCGGATCACTTGAAGTATGTGTTCCTTGGTGAGGGAGATACATTGCCTGCAATTATTTCTAGTAAGTTCACCAAGGAACAAGAAAAGCAGTTGGTGGAGGTGTTGAAGGAGCATAAGCAAGCTATTGGTTGGACCATTGCCGACATCAAAGGCATAAGTCCATCGACTTGTATGCATCGGATTCTGCTAGAGGATGAGGCACGACCGGTGAGGCAACCGCAGCGAAGGTTGAACCCTCCTATGATGGAGGTTGTGAAGAAGGAGGTATTGAAGCTTCTACAAGTAGGTATGATCTATCCTATTTCTGATAGCAAGTGGGTTAGTCCCACTCAGGTTGTCCCTAAGAAAAGTGGGGTCACGGTCGTGGAGAATAAGGATGGGGATTTAGTACCTAGTCGAGTCCAGAATGAATGGAGAGTGTGTATAGATTACCGTAGGTTGAACACAGTAACTAGGAAAGACCATTTTCCTCTCCCTTTCACTGATCAGATGCTTGAGAGACTCACAGGCAAAGCATATTACTGCTTCTTGGATGGTTACTCGGGCTATTTTCAGATAGCAATTGCTCCTGAGGATCAGGAGAAGACTACTTTTACATGTCCATTCGGCACATTTGCGTATCGCCGCATGCCGTTCGGGTTATGTAGTGCACCCGCAACATTTCAGGGCTGCATGATGAGTATTTTCTCCGAGTATGTGGAGAATTTTATTGAGGTGTTTATGAATGATTTTACTGTGCATGGTAAGTCTTTCGATGCATGTTTACATCATTTATCACTTGTTTTGAAGCGTTGTGTTGAAACTAACCTTGTACTTAATTCTGAGAAGTGTCACTTTATGGTTGAGCAGGGTATAGTTGTGGGACATGTGGTGTCGAGTAAGGGGATCGAGGTAGATAAAGCGAAAGTTGATACAATTAAGACTCTACCTTATCCTACTAACGTGCGCGAAGTTCGCTCCTTTCTTGGACATGCAGGTTTTTACCGAAGATTTATTAAGGATTTTTCCAAGATTGCACAACCATTGTGCAAATTGTTGCAAAAGGAGGTTGACTTCGTTTTTGATTAGACGTACAAGAAGGCATTTGATGAGTTGAAAACTCGTCTCACAACCGCCCCGATCATTCAAGCCCCTAATTGGTCTCTTCCCTTCGAGATCATGTGTGACGCGAGTGATTATTCTTTAGGGGCGGTCTTGGGTCAAAAGGATGGGAGATCTTCTCATGTTATTCATTATGCTTCTATGACCCATAATGATGCGCAACGAAATTACTCGACTACTGAAAAAGAGATGTTGGCGGTTGTCTTTGCTTTAGAAAAAAGTCGTTCTTACTTGCTTGGTACTAAAGTTGTTATTTATTCAGATCATGCTGCGCTTCATTACTTGATGATGAAGAAGGAGGCCAAGTCGAGGCTAATCCGTTAGATTCTCCTCCTTAGTGAGTTCGATATTGAAGTTAAGGACAAGAAAGGTGCAGAAAACGTGGTTGCAGACCACCTTAGTCGGCTGGTTCAGAATGATGACCATGACCATGGTTTGGAGTCGGTAAAGGAGATTTTTCCTGATGAAACTTTGTTTGCTTTACGTACTCTAGAACCATGGTATGCTAATATTGTTAATTATTTGGTCTCTAACAAGTTTCCAACTCATTTTTCTAAAGCTCAGAAAGATAAGATTCGCAGTGACGCGAAGCATTATGTGTGGGATGACCCCTACTTGTGGAAACATTGCTCAAATCAAATCATTAGGCGGTGTGTTTCTGAGAGTGAGATGTACTCTATTATCACCTTTTGTCATTCTCATGCATGTGGTGGACACTTTGGATCCAAGAGAACAGCGAAGAAGGTACTCGATTGTGGTTTTTACTGGCCACATCTGTTTTGAGATGCGCATGCATTTTGTAAGTCCTGTGACAACTGTCAAAGGGTGGGGAACATATCCCAACGAAATGAAATGCCCCAAAACCCCATTATTTATTGTGAAATATTCGATGTGTGGGGGATTGATTTCATGGGACCTTTTCCTAACTCTTCTGGATTTATTTATATATTACTCGCTGTTGATTATGTGTCGAAGTGGGTAGAAGCGATACCCACGAAAACTGATGACTCTAAAGTGGTTGCAGATTTGATCAAATCCTTCATATTTGTTAGGTTCGGAATTCCGAGAGCCATAATCAGTGACCGTGGAACGCATTTCTGCAATAGAACCATTGGCGCTTTATTGAAAAAATACTTTGTGACCCACAAAGTATCGACTGCGTATCACCCGCAAACTAACGGGCAAGCCGAGGTGTCAAATAGAGAGGTAAAATCTATTTTGGAGAAAACGGTCAATCCTAATCGGAAGGATTGGAGTCAACGCTTAGAAGATGCGTTGTGGGCATATCGGACCGCTTACAAGACACCCATAGGGATGTCTCCATATCGGTTAGTCTTTGGAAAACCGTGCCACTTGCCCGTAGAGTAAGAACATCGAGCTTATTAGGCGATCAAGAGCTTCAATACAAGCTTAGTTGGAGCGGGTGAAAGTCGGAAACTGGAGATACAAGAACTTGAGGAGATTCAGAATGATTCCTATGCGAACGCGGCGATTTACAAGGAAAAGACGAGACATTTGCATGACAAAATGATATCGAAAAAGGAATTCATTGTTGGTCAAAAAGTGCTCCTTTTTCAATCACGTCTCAAGCTATTTCCCGGTAAACTACGTTCACGTTGGGTAGGACCGTATGAAGTTACAGATGTATCTCATCATGGAGCTATTGAGATGCGTAGCTTGGATACGAATAAGGTTCTGAAAGTGAACGGTCAATGCTTAAAACCGTATTATGAGGGGTTCCGAGTTGAGACGGTGGAGAGTTTGACTCTCTACGAGCCCATTTATGAAGATTAACTCACCTTGCCACTTAGTCGAGCGAACTACTTTAAACAAAAGCGCTTCCGGGAGGCAACCCGTGTCTTGTAGATCTTTCCTGTAGAATTTTGTTTTACGGGTCATAGGTCGTAGTATTGGTTTCGTTATTTTTCTTAATAGTTCGCTTACTTAGTTTTATCACTAACTTTTCATGTCTTGATAGGTAAGGAGAGTGTCGAATTTTCAGGAAACTGGGCGACTTGCACAAGCCTTGGGCGACTAGCATGGAGACCCCTTGAAATCAGTGCAAAAATTGAAGGAAAATCGAAAAAAAAGACGAAGTTACAGGCATTGGCGCGAGTCGCGCGACCTCTATGCGACTCGCGCGGGTCCCCCTCTCACAGGTATTATTTTATTATTAAAAAATTTTTTTTTAAAAAAAATCGAAAACAACTGCCATTCCTCTATTCCCTTCCCGTCTCTTTCCCTAATCAAATATCAATATCCCCAACCTTCAAAACCTTAAGAATCAAAATTCCCCCAATTCAGTTTCAAAATCCCTAATTATTCCCAATCAAATCCCTAATCTACCTCATATCTCTTTCTCTTCACTTATCTCCAACTCTCTATCAAATCTATCTCTGTCTTGGTCCATAGCCGTCGTCCATAGCCGTTGTTTGTCCGTCGTCGTCTGTCGCCGGTGCTTCCTCCAGTCCGGTGTCTGGGTCGTCGCGAGTCGCGCGACCTCTGTGCGACTCGCGTGGGTCCCGTGAGTCGTGTCTCCGGTGTTGGGTCGAGTAAACAGCTGCTCCGTTCCGTTTCTATCGAGGTTGTAAGTCATTAACTCCATCCTCTCACCCTCTTCTGTTTTGTTTATCTAATTCCATAGTTTGTGTACTGTCTATGAGTCACCAATTCTAAGTTTGGGAAATTCTGGTTTCTGAGTTGATTTCTGTCTATTCCGTGTGATTTAAGCAAGCCTAGTTGTAGTCAGCACCCCGTTTCGTGTCAATCGAGTCTGTCACGGTTTGTCTACGTGTTTAGGTCTGAGTCGGGTGTCGTCTGAGTTCATAGTTCACATATTTTGGGTAGTTTAACTCTTGAGTCATGGCCCCGCAAAAGCAAAAAACAACCGTGGTTGATTATATGGGGTGTAAGAATTTGAGTGCGAAACAGAAATCAATATGGCGCCAATAATTTGACCGGGTTATTATGTCGACTAAGTTTGTCGATAATTTGGCATTGGAGTTGCTCGGGATTAGGGAGGAAGTGTTGACATTATTGACTCGTATTGGGTTAGCAAACTTTTACGAGATGTGCGCAAACACGTATAAACGCTACACACTTGAATTCTTGTCCACCTTAGAAGTCCATCGTGATGACGACCCCCCTCACATTACTTTTCATCTCGGAGATTCAGAACGAGATGTAGACTTCACAGAATTGAGGGAGGCGTTGGGTATAGCACCAAAAGGGGGGGCGGAATTTCTGACTCCTACTACGCGTATGATGGACGAATTTTGGAAGAAAATAGTTGGGAGTGCTTATGAGGGGGCTAAGAATGCTGATATTATTCATCCTGCCCTTCCTTATGTTCACCGACTTTTGAACTCCTCATTTCTTTGCAAAGGTGAACCGACACATCTACCGAGGGCGGATTTGATGTATTTGTGGGCCATGATGCCCGAATGTTTGGGAACCCCGGATTGGCTCGATATATTCTTGAATTGTTGTGAGAAGCACCAGAAGGCGGTCTCGGGGAATATTCCGATGGGGGGTATGGTCACTCTTCTAGCTCAGTATCTTGGCCTACCCAAGATGACTGACTTTCCTGTCGTAGGTGATAATACTATTAGTATAAAGTTCATGGAGAGTTGTTCTATGATTTCGCGACCGATTGCTAAACACTACCTAATCTGGATGCTTGGCACGTCCCACCAGCATTATATGATTTTGTCTCGTCCAGATGGGAAACCGTTACTGTTGGGGCCTACTGCGGCTGCATTTTACCTTCCTCATGATGAGGAGTTTCCTAGGCCGACTACCGAGTCTAGTGCCCCGGTTGTGGAGGAGACCGAGGGTACGTCTGATTTTGATCGTTGGAGCGATTGACGCGAAGCAATAGAAGATCGAGTGGAAGAATCTGCTGATAATAGTAGGTTGGCTGCTGAGTTCGGTCGGTGTATGAATCGGTTGCAGTTGAAGTTGCACCCTAATGACTACTCGGAACCATCTCCCGAGTTTTATGGAGAGCTTGCAGCCCGTGAGCAAGCGAGATCATCTAGGAGGGCGGCACGTGAGGCTAGGTCACGTGACGCCGGCTCCTCTTCTCACTCTTGAGCCCGAGGTATTTCTCTTCCCATTTCTTTTATTGTCCTTAGTTCACATATTCGAGGACGATGTGTTATTCAAGCGTGGGGAGGGAAATTATCTCGTTGTATATAGTAGTTAGCTTGTATTACGTCTTTTAGAAAAAAAGAAAATAAAAAAAAAAGAAAAAAGAAAAAAAAAGAAAAAAAATTGAAAAAAAAAAGAAATAAATAAACCCGGCTAGGTGAAAACCCGGAAAAGGCGCCTAGGAAAAAGTGGGAAAAGTGGCCGAGGACGGAGTGAAAACCCGAAAGGGCGCTCCGGGTAAAAAGAAAAATCGAGTTGCGTGCCACGAGAGTAGTGTGAGGAAAAATGAAAGTTAGAGTGAAAATCCGCAAGGGCGGACACTCTAGGCAAAATGAGGGAATTAGGAAAAAAAATCACTACTACTTTCTCCATTTTTGGTGTTGGCGTCATAAGAAGGGTGACATGGAGGGTCGGAAGGGTAGGATAGTTGGCTAAGGTGAGAAGAATCGCGGTGTGGTGTGGTCGTAGCACTATATCTTTTGCGATTGGTGATGTTTTGGTTGATATATTGAACTATGTTTTGGTTAGGATTGATCACATGTGTGGGTTGTGGAGTATTGTGGTATACATTCTTACCATCGGTGACATTAGTAGCACGTGTGATCCGTTCTAGGATTGGAGAAATAAGGGGCGTTAGATATTGATATTAGCTTATCCTTATTTGATAATGTCCCTTGTTTTGATGATTTGAGTCGATGATAGTAGTTTGGTTTTGGGTGTGTTGATTCAATTGAACATTGGAGTGAGTTTCATTCAATTGGTGGATTAACTTGTGCATAGTCTCAAAACGAGGGAGTTTGGTGGAAGACGAGTGAGGGCCGATGTGTGTAATGATGGTTCCCGCGCATTTTGGACCGGTGATGGTCGTGTTTATTGTGTTCCTTAGGTTTTACTCGAGGACGAGTAAAGGTTCAACCGTGGGGATATTTGATGGGCCGGATTTAGTCGTAGTTATTACGACGGTTTTTGTGCAATTTTGTGAGCTTAATCGTGTGTCTTGTAGTGCATTTTTGTTGTTTTGATACGAATGTAGTATAAGCTATTTGGAGGATTCTGATCTCGATCGTTAGTTGGGCCAAGAATGGATGACTCATGAAGAATTGGAATGCCCAATAGAAGACACGGAGCAAGGGAAGCAACGGAGGAAATCGTGAAGAGGATCAGGCAGCTGGGCGAGTCGCGTGACAGCTGGGCGAGTGGCGCGAGCCTCGCGCGGGTCGCGCGGAAGCCTGTTTTCCGCGATGCATCTCAGTCTTATTCCGCCTTAATTTATTACGTTTAGAAGACTTTCTTTTATTTAGGAAACTTGATATCTTTCTATTTTTTTTTTATTATTATTAGGAGTCTAGTATTAGGTTAAGGAGGAAAAACACAACTTCATATTATGAATAATCATTATCACGTTACGTTAATTAGAGAAAAAGAGAAGAAAACCCTAGCATGAAGAACTAAGCCTTCAATCTCGGATTAAGATTTGAAGCTTCTAATTAGTCAATTGTGAGACTTTAATTCTTCTTTATTCTATCTCTTGAGTATTGTTATTTCTCCGTTCATATTTGCATGATTGTTGAATGTTTAAATTAAAGTAGCTAATTAATCTTTGCAATTTTCAATCTATTGTTATTCTAGCGGTTGAATCCGTAATTTTTCAAACCCGTTAGATAAAGTAACGATCTTTGACCGTAATAATGCGTTTCATCATATCTAGGTTAGAGAGAGATTTAACTTGTGATTCGAACTAATAATCGCGTGTTTTATTGGTCGTCACTTCTATCGTTCTCTATTCGTTAATGCTATTATTGAATTAAACTTAATCGAGTGTATTAGGTTGTTTGATAATTAGGTTATTCGATTACCGCGTTTCGAGTCAAATAATATTCACATGAGATTCGGGATTTACTTCCCACGATAGTTTGCTCAAGAGTTAGGAGAAAGTTGTTAGTCTATGATCAATTTGATTATTAGTTGTGGAAATTCTTACCCGAGATCGTTTTAATCATCTGCACTCATTCATTATTATTATTGACTTCGTTATTTGCTTATTAGTTAGTTTTAGTTACTCAATCACCCAATCACCCCCCTTCTTAGTTATTAATTTTTAGCTTTAATTCACGTAAATTACTTCGTCTTCCCTGTGGATCGACCCTTATTTCCCTACACTATAGTTTTAGTTTTGTGGTTATAAGTGTATAAATAGTATCTTTGGGAGCATACGGCTTCGGCTCACCATAGGAGGAGAATGTAGTAAGTGTAGTAGTATGTATGTATGGTGCGTGTGTGTGTGTGTATATATATACACACATAGTAGGGAGGGGAGGTTAGGTGTAGGAGTAGAGTATAGATTAGATTAGTGTAGCATATGTGTAGGATTTAAGTGAGGGTAGGTTTAGTGAGTATGTGAGTAAGTGATGGGAATGCATGCATGTATATGTGAGGTGTGAGTAAGTGAGGGAATGCATGTATGCGTAAAATTTTAAGTGGAAGTTCCTTAGGAGCTTCAGTTTCGGCCTGTTTCTTGTACAAACGTCTTTATTTCTTTATTAAAAAGTTGAAATATAAGATTACGAAATTAAAATAATGGAAACCGTAAAATTTATTTTTAAAAAGGAATTTCTGAGACGGTAAGTAAATAGAGGATAAATAGTAATTTGGAACAATAGTTATAAGTAATTATTATTTTAAGAATTTGATAATTTATTTCAAAAATTTTTCGAGACGAGAAAATGTCAAAACGACGGTTCATTATTAAAAAATATTTTCAAGTTTTAAACTTCATTTAACGAAAGATAAATTTTTTAATAATTTGATAAATAAATTCTTGTGTTTTTATAACGGAATTTTTTTTAATTTAACGAAAATAAAAAAAATATTTTATTCACGAAAATAATTTTTCAAACGTTAAACTTGGTTTAAATAAATGTTTGAAATTTTAACTTTATTTGAAAAATACGGGGTGTTACAGGTATCGATGTTGGTGAGATCAGAAGTGTCGAGTAATTCTTGGTTTTGGAAATCATGTTGTGGAGTTTTGAAGAATATGCAGACATTTGATTGGGAAGATGTGTAGTGGTACTTCGAGGGAAGAATTTGGAGATGTTGCTCATTTGAAAAGGTAGGATGTTTTAATGGAAAATAACATCTCTACTATGAAATAATTTGTGGTTTGTGAGGTCAAGAATTGCGTAAGCTTTCTTCCCATAAGCATATCCAAGAAACACGCAAGGACTAGCTTTGGGATCAAAATTGTGTCTGCTTCTCTTTAATGTGGCAACAGAGCAAAGACATTCGAATGTTCTTAAATGAGTGTAAAAAGGTGGTTTGTTGTATAGAACTTCTAATGGAGTTTTGTAGGCTAGAATACTTAAATGTGTTCTATTAATGAGGTAAGTGACAGTAAGGATACACTCCCCCCCAATATTGAATGGGTAGGTTGGCTTGAAAGAATAAGCTCATAGCCGTGTCAAGGAGGTGTTTGTGTTTGCGTTAAACAACACCATTTTGTTGAGGTGTGTCGACACAAGAAGTTTGATGGATTATGCTTTTAGAAGTATATAATTCTATTGCTTGAGTGTCACTGAATTCCATTCCGTTATCGCTTCTTATGTATTTGACTTTAAGTTGGAAATGGTTTTCTATGTAAAGGATGAAACTTTAAGGATGGAGAAGGCACTACTCTTGTTATTAAGTAAATAAGTCCAAGTGCTTCAAGAATAATCATCAACAATAGTGAGAAAATATCGTTGATTAGAGTAATTAGAATGACAATAAGGTCCCCATAAATCAACATGAAGTAACACGTGTATAGATTTGGAAACAATATTACTCATAGGAAAAGATAATATACTGAATTTAGCTCTTGGGCAAACATGACAAACAAACAATTGTTCTTGCTTACATTTGTAGATACCCCGATTTGTACTTGGTGGCTACTGGAGCGTCCGACAAACACCCGATGACGATCGGACTGCAACATGACACGATTTTACGATGTTTCGGATGATTTTTCTATTAAAACGGATCAAATATTTACTCAGAAAAATTAATTCAACATCTAGACGGTTTTAGTCGAGTCATTCTGGTTGCGTCAACACTAATTAGAGTCAAAATCGAGTCAAACCTTGAAACTCGCACCACAAGCTCATGCGCACGGTTCTAGAAACCTTAGGAAGCAAGTCACCCGGCCAAAATATCCTAAGATCTTGTATCTTTCATTTTTGGAGAGTTTTCCAAATCTCGACCTCGAAAACTCAACCACAGCAGTTGTCGCGCCTCAGAACCGAGTCGCTAGGACCCTCACGCCTCATAATTGAGGCACGCGAGGTGTCGCGTCTATGGGCTCGAATCCAGCCTTGAGAGAAACTATATATATACCCCTTCTCTCGACCATTCACAACATTCAAGGATCTCCGAGTTCATTAACTCCCCTGATCTGCAAATAAATCGTTCCCTTTAATTTCTCCCAAGTTCATAATTCGTATGAGATTGAAAAGAGCTTCAAACAAACAAAGAATTCTTATTCTTTGTAGTCAAATATTTCCCGAGCATACTACTCGAAACCTCGTCAAAATTACCGCATCCCACGGTATTCAAGACAAATGTTTCGAATTAATCTGGATCCTATCGAAATTAATTCAAGCGTTCCTACGCTCGTCGAGATCACCTACACCAAAACGATCGTCACTAGGTTGTCTCTCTATCCACACTTTACCGTTTTCCTTTAAATAAGGGTCGAGTTAGGCGGGTGAACTCCATCCATTTAGCTCAAACATGTTGCCCGATAAGGATTTATAATCCGCTCAGTTGACACGTACACCTGCAGTTCCCATTCTAGGTATGGTGTACAAACCTCGCTCCTTCTTGGTTCCCGTCGCAATGCATGTCCGAACGACCCCCTAGACCAAACTGTCCACAATATGTAACGTCTACAACTTCAACCCGAAATTACTAAAACAACTAAATCCGAGTAGTCATAATAGATCCGTTCTTTATCGTCTAGACATCGTATTTCGTTTAGTGTACATTCTGAGGGTGCAATCCTCCTAACATGATTTACTTTTGTTCTCTCACCTTTACCGCTTTCCTCGCATGATTTACCGCTTTTATGACCTTAATAGCATGTTAAATCACCTAACCAGAAGCTAAAAAGTTATCAACCAACTGTGGACGTCCGTCCGAACCGCCTGCGTGGTACCGACTGGGTTTTTCAACGTGTAGCGGCGGCCACCCACGTGGCCCCTTCCCTGTCGGGGGCCGGTCCGATCTCGCGTACGGGGTGACGTTTCGAACCTCGATTCGGATGACGATCCGAACTTGTACTAAAAGGGTGAGGGCACCCGTGTTTCCGTTTGGGAATCGATCGAGTCGTGGTTGTAAATGTTTAAAGGCCGATTCATTTGGTAGGGCGACCTTTTTAGTGAACTGAATTCGTTGCCGATTTGTGGTCGCCACCGAGTCAATTATGGGGACTTGGAAACCGTTCAAGTCAACTTTGATCCCTTATCGGCTCAAAGTTGAGTGGCACGAGACCTAAAGATAAAGACTTGTACCCTTAAGCACTCCATGCCTGGAATGACTTTCATTGCCAATGGTTTCGGACATCCAGAATCCGTCGATTCTGATTAAGGGGTGAGGGTACGTATTGGGAAGCCAACATCCGATAGATGCCAACACCCAATCCCGCCCGCATTATAGCGGCCTCTACTAATCAATCGGTGTGCTGATAACCTAAATCTTTTGTTGTGGTGGAAATGTTGTAACATCCTTTGTTTTAACCCTATGCCTTTTACTACGTCGGTTGTTTAAGGACGAGTAAGTATTGTTGTCAAAGTAGTTGTGTTTACATTCTTTGCATGCGATTTCACGTGACAAGCAGGCCATAAAAAGATGCACGTAGGAGAGTAGAGAGTACTAGTATTATAAGTATTAGCAAATCAGTTTTAGCGTGATAATACGGATATTAGTCTTTCTCGTGGTATACCTTACCTGGTATTCTGCTTAAGATGCGTCGATTCGGTATTAATAGAGATGCGTCGAACCTCATGAGGTGAGCACCCGGACTAATACGGAACCCGACCATCGCTTTGTTCAGTTTTAGTTGTTTTATGTTTTGAACTCCGTGTTAGATGATTTAGCATGCGATTAATAGGTCATAAAAGCAATAAATCATACGAAAAACTGTAAATGCGAATGTAAGTAAATCACATTGTGAGGAGTTGCACCCTCGGAGTGTACACTAAACGGGACTCGATGCATAGATAGTTGAGAACGGATCTCGGAATTACTCGGGTCTATTTAGCGTGTTTTAGTATTTGTGATTGAATTTGGGACGTTACGTGTTTTTGTAGATGTTTGTGGACCTAGTGTCCACATCTAGTGTGATCGTAGTGCATAATTAAAGAAAGTGCAAATATGGAAAGTTTTGTTTAGATGACAACCTAGTAACGACACGGTTTCAACAGGCGGATCCTCCTAGCTTGACTAGTGACTCCGGCAGAGCTCCGTTACCGTTTACCCCTCCTGCGGCTACGCCGTAAGAGCTTCGTTACTATGGACAAGTTCTGCGGCTAATCCGTCAGAGCTTCGCTACTAGGCTTGAGCTAGTCGATCACAGGCACCTCGGTATCGAGTGGGGTGCTCGAAGTTGAGGAGTAGCGTCGATGCCGCTTTTATCGGAACTACAATCGAGTGGATCATTTGCCTCGGATGTCGGAGTGCGAGCCCTTAGCAAAAGAGTAGAGGGGGAAGAGAAGATAAGAATTGTGTGTCGAATGAATGAGGCGGAGGGGGGTATTTATAGGTGCTTTCGGCCCTCGTCGCCCATACGGACGCCTGAGCTGGGGCGCACCAAGACTTAGGCGCCTGGGCTAAGGCGCGGGGATATTAAGGCGCATGAGGTGGGGCGGTCGGGATTTTGAAGATACGATTTTTATACTTTCCAAAGCCGAGAGGGAGGAGGATAATATGATACTTGGGGATTAAGGCTCCCGCTGCTTGACCTAGCGCCGTGAACATTAGTGGGCCTCGGGTGTGCATCCCGAGGTTCGCTTGGCGCGGTGCTGACTCGGTTTGAGTTTCGGGACCGACTCGGTGTCCGGGTGTTGAAATTGACTCTAATTAGTGTCTATGCGACCTTAACGACACGACTAAGGCTGCCATCATGTTAGTTTTAATTTTTCCAAGTAATTATTTGATCCGTTCTATAGAAAACCACCTAAAACATCGTGAACCCGGGTCGCGTTGCAGTCCAATCATCATTGGGTGTTTGTCGGGCACCTCTACAGCCACCAGGTCCAAATTTGGGAGTCTACAGAAGCCCCCACTTTGACTGAAGCTTGGACAAGGCGAAAGTCAAAGTATAGCCGCCCAGGTCAATCGAATATTACGACCTGGTGGCTGTCCGGTCGGGTCGTTTTAAGTCCAGTGGACTACGTGTTGAGGCTCGCCAACCATAGCTTAGAAATCGTACCTGACGTCTTCGCTTGCGGTTGTTTGCTTGGGCCCGGGCCGTTGCTTGATATCTCTTTCTTGGTTCTTTATGCGAGCACGCTTTGTCTTCTTTGGCTTGTTTAAACGGTTTGTTTAGTTTTTAAATGTTTTTAGTGATGTGTTAAGTGTAAGTGCGAAGAATGATCATACTTATTTTTGAACAAACTTTTGGGATGCTTGTGAACCCTTGATAAAACGTTCGAGGGCGTTAGTCTCCACTCGAGCGGTCGTCTTTGGGATGCTTGTGACCCCTCGGGCGAAATAAAGTGAAGCAACAAAAATGTTCGAGGGTGTTAGTCTCTACTCAAACACCTGTCTTTGGGATGCCTCTGACCCCTAGGACCAAACAAGATGAAATAAACTATTCGAGGGCATTAGTCTCCACTCGAATAGTTGTCCTCGGGGATGCTTTGACCCCTAGGACAAAACAAAATGAGATAAAAGAACCATTCGATGGCGTCAGTCTCCACTCAAACGGCTGTCTTTCGGGATGCTTCTGACCCCTAGGACAAAATTGTTGTTGTAAACTACTCGAGGGCGTCAGTCTCCACTCAAGCAGCTGTCTTCGGGGATGCTCTGACCCCTAGGACAAAACTGTTGTCGTCAACTACTCGAGGGCGTCGGTCTCCACTCGAGTAGCTGCCTTCGGGGATGCTCTGACCCCTAGGACAAAATTGTTGTTGTTGTGCCTCCGGGATACTAACGTCCCTCGGGCAAAATTGATGTGCCTTCGGGATACTAACGTCCCTCGGGCAAAATGTTGTGCCTCCGGGATACTAACGTCCCTCGGGCAAAATGCTGTGCTTCCGGGATGCTAACGTCCCTCGGGCAAAATGTTGTGCCTCCGGGATACTAACGTCCCTCGGGCAAAATGTTGTGCCTCCGGGATACTAACGTCCCTCGGGCAAAATGTTGTGCCTCTGGGATACTAAAATCCCTCGGGCAAAATTGCTGTTGCTGTGCCTCCGGGATACTAACGTACTTCGGGCAAAATGTTGTGCCTCTGGGATACTAACGTCCCTCGGGCAAAATGCTGTGCCTCCGGGATACTAACGTCCCTCGGGCGAAATTGCTGTTGTTGTGCCTCCGGGATACTAACGTCCTTCGGGCAAAATGCTGTGCCTCCAGGATACTAACGTCCCTCGGGCAAAATGCTGTGCCTCCGGGATACTAACGTCCCTCGGGCAAAATTGCTGTTTGTTTATTCGTTTTAGTTAAAAGTTTTTGTTTTGTGAGTTTGTCTTATTTTGTTTGGGTTTGCTCTTACTTTGTTTTAGTTTGTTATGTATTTGAGATTTGTTCAGAGTTTGTTCAGATTAGTTCGGTTTAGATTGCTTTGTTACGCGTCCAGGTGCTGCGTTTAAGTTAAGCGTGGTTCTGATGCTTGTTTTATTAACGAGCGTGTTTTGTCGATGTTGATTAGTAATTGCTTCGTTATTTGTTATTTTGCTTTAAGAGGTGCATGTTTTGTGTATATTGGTCGTTTTGCTTAAGTATTTATTGGTGTCTATGATTGAATCCTTCGCGAGTGGTTACGTTAAGTTAGATTTATCCCTCCCGGGTGGCTGCGTCAGATTTATCCCTCTCGGGTGGCTGCGCTAGATTTATCCCTCTCGGGTGGCTGCGTTAGATTAAGTTTTGTTTTCTTTGGGATAGTTTCTGACTATCCCTAGTCTGTTGCTTTCTTTGGGATAGTTTCTGACTATCCCTGGTCTATTGGTTTTCCTCGGGAAAGTTTCTGACTAACCCTGGCCTACTGCTTTCTTCGGGAAAGTTTCTGACTCACCCTGGTCTATTGCTTTCTTCGGGAAAGTTTCTGACTAACCCTGGTCTATTGCTGAGTGGTTGTTTGGTTTTAGTGATTGTTTTGCCTTTAAATAACTAGCGTTGATATGCAAGCTCTTTGCATTAGTTCTTGGGCTTGCATTTTCTTAGTGAATTATTTCGGGAATGTGCTAAAATAATAATCCCCTCTGGATGTAAATTGAGTGCTTAGGGACTTGCTAGGATAACAGATTGCTTCGAGTGCTTTGGGATTGTAGATAAACAGATTGCTTCGAGTGCTTTGGGATTGTAGATTTGTTTTGTTCGTTTTATCACGCAGTCAAGCGCGATCATTCTTATTAATCGTTGTTCTCGTGTTCGTTTATTGCTTGGGGTCGATTTCGACTAGAGGAGGTTTTAAGGCTTGCTTTACGGGTTTAAATTTACTCCTAATTCCCTCGATCGGCATCTAAGACGGTGTGTGCTCGTTCGGTTAGGTTTCCGGCGGGGATTGAATGGAGGTTGGCTCAGGCAAAGAGCACGATGAGTCACTACTCGTCGGAGAATGTGCTGGTAAACTAGCTGCGCCTTGCAGATTTAAGTCTCTTTCTTACAGTTTGTTTTATTTAGTAGCCCCCAAGGTTTAGGATTATTGAAGTGTCGGTTTTGGTTTTATCGTTTGTTTTGTCCTACGGTCTAGTGTTTGCTTTCATTTAGAACGGTTTGCTTTTCGTTTAGTTGGCCGATTCGGCTGATGCTGTTCAGCCCCCAGACTTCCCCTTGACACTGCTCAGGGTCGATGTGGTTGGGGTAGCCTTTACATAGCCTCTTTCCCCGTGTTCCACCGAGGAGATGGAGGCTGGGATGGAATGGCGTGACCGGGTATACCGGGTAAGTTTCGGTTTCTATTTTGGATCCGGGTTCTAAGAGTTAGGGTTTATTTGGCTAACTTGTGTGGTTTCCTCTTTCAGGTTTCGTCGGCTTGCCATTAGCGATTGTGGCAGGCCGCCAATTGCTTCCAGGCCTACGCTTCGGGGGTCTCCCGTGACACTTTGGGGCCTCGATTGGTGAGTGTGTGTGCTTAGTGTGGTTTCCTACGCGGTTTTACGTTTTCCTAAGGTTTGGGTGATTTTGCAGGATGCTCAGGATATGGTGAGGCAGCCGGAGACTCGGGTGACCGAGTTTGAGGCGAAAGAGGTTAAGTTGCCGCAATTCCTGTAATCTCGGGATAATGACATTGCCAAGCTTAAGGACCCGTTAGCTCGGACTCAGGGAGAGACATCGGCGTAGGGCGAGGCTAAGGACTGAGGCGGACAGAGAGGTTGGGGCTGAGGTCGAGGGTCATGCTACGGGCGCTACCGATGATGTTGGAGGAATTCCCGAGACAGCTACCTTAGATATGCTGTCGGGTAAAGGTGGTACTGAGTCTCTTATTCTTGTTCTGGACGATTTAGATCTAGATGAGGATATCGGTGAGCTTGTGATAGCTATAGGCGCAACTTCTAGGGGTCCTCTCAAGTTTTTAAACACGGTTCGTGTTTGGATTTGTATAGTTTGCATATTTTAGACTTTTAGTACTTCGATTGATTTGTTATCCTTGCGTTTTGTTTTGCTTTTGAAATGTTGACTTAGATGACAAGTAATCACTTCAAGTTTGGTTTCTTTGCGATTTCGCCGTGGTTTAGGACGTTTTAGAATTCGTTGAGATTGCATGAGTATGAAAATGCTTTTTTCGGGATTCTTAAAATGCGTTAGTTTGAGCCGGGGATCGGATCAGATAGTACGTCGATTAAAATGTTTTCACTCGAGACGGGTGAGATGTAAAACATTAACGTAAAACATTAACCTGTTCTGACCGAGTATATTAGGAGATGAGTGTAGTTGTTTTGACATTCAGAATGAAGTCGAAGTTAATATTCGGGCTACCTTTTAGTAAAAAGTTAGACCAATTTTTTGTATATTCGAGACAATTCCGTACTGGGCTTACAGATGCGACTTGACAACAATCGTTAAAGGCTAAAACACACCTAAGTGTGTTTTAGCCTTTAACTTCGACCACTCTATGTCGTAGTGGTCCGTATACAAAATACGGCCCATTTCCGATGTCAGAGTTTATTGGGCTCGTCCCTTTGCATTTGATACCAATACCGACCTTATCGGATATTGTGTATTGAATGACTCTCGTGCGCCAACGGTTTCGGACATCCGGAAACCGAGGTTCTGAGTAAGGGGTGAGGGTACGTGTTGGGAAGCCCACAAAGGACACCCAACCCCGCCCGCAGATTAGCGGCCTCTACTAAGAATTCGAATGACTTACAATACGCGCGCTAGTTAAACGGGAAAATGATATGCAAAGAGTATTTTCCCTAAACATGTGAGTGAAATTGAAAAGGGTTTCTAAGTCAATTTAATGCAATTAATTCTACGTCAAAGTGGAATTTTAGCATGTGGGTTCATTTAGTACAATAAACGAACACAAATTAAATTGACAAAAGAAACAACAAACGCGTTAGTAACGATGTAATGACATAACGAATAATAACGGTTTGTGCAAATATTGAATTGAATTGAATGATGTACACGATGATGCATGGTTTGAAAAGATAGTATACACGTGATTAATTATGCACGTGTTGACCTAAGTCGTGAAATACTATCGGGTTTTGAAAATAGAATAATGTACGATTTATTGTGTTAATCGTTATGAGGTTACTCGATCGAGTGGTCGATAGACTCGATCGAGTAGATCCCGAAAAGAGGTTTCTGTTCCGCGTTTTAGACCATACTCGGCCGAGTTATCGACTAACTCGGTCGAGTACCTGACCACTCGACCGAGTCACTGTGAGACTCGATCGGGTGGGGATCGTGAAAAACATTCTGGTTCGATTTTTGGGGCGCCACTCGACCGAGTGGGCTAGGCACTCGGTCGAGTGCCCCCTGTACGAATTGTAATTCGTTTGCAATTTTAATTGTTGATTTTGAAATTGCTTTTGATTTTTGATAATTCAACGATTTTACCGGATCGGGCGTAGATATTGCACAATTTATGTCCGACTTGGTTTCCTATAAATCGCGAATTTTGTTGAACCGAATATAAATGTTGTTGAACTTATACTCGATTCTAATTTTGAATACTCCTTGTATCCCACACTCGATTATTTGAATCGATATAGAATATTAGAGTAAAAAAAAATAAAAAAGGATAAATTGATTCTAGTCGCTTTAAATTAATTATCGTGATATGAACGAATCGCGTTAATTAATTCATATGACTTGATTGTTAGACTCGATATTCAATTATGGAATTGGTATCGAATCTAAAATCGACGCTTACTTGAATAAAAAAAGACTTGATTCCCTCGACTTCTCCGACATCGAAATAAATCCCTAGGGATTGTGATGTCGGATCCGTGTCAATGGGTTTCGACCCTTATTAAAATACAATGTTTGCTTTTTTGAGAAATCGATGTGACATGCGAAAAACAATAATAATAAAAACGATATGAAAATTACTGTTGAAATTGACCTATCTCAATAATCGAGTAATCGAGATATCGGAACAAGGGACCGTCAACGCGTGTGCAGTACACTTGTATATTCGGATTTCCTTATTCCAATATCACTCATACTCGACACAAATTGATAGGTATTTTAGTGCTTTGATATTAGTATTATCGATATTAATGATGCGATAATAACGATAAAATAAAATAAAAAAACGCGACCCTTATGAAGACGACATGACGCGAGAAGGAGAAAGAAAAGAGAAGAAACGGGGTTTTGACACCCTCAACCTACATGTTCTTGTCTCGGATTAGAACTCGTAACCGTGGCTTTAACACTAGAGTCTTCGAGGTGGATGAAGGTTGAGTTATGGTGGCTCGGGTTTATTGAATCCTAAAACTAGTTTATGGTTTGCTAGGGTGTTGCTTAAGGTTTGCCTAGGGTGTATTAGGGTTGAAGAGGAGTTGAATTAGGGTTGAATTTTGGGGTGTAAAGATGTGGAAAAGAGGTGTTCAAGATGTGTGCATGGGGGTTGCTTATATAGGAAAAACTAGGGCACCCGGTTTAGGGTTACTCGACCGAGTAGGTGGCTAACTCGGTCGAGTGGCCCGTGAAGCCTGCAGCCGGGCTCAAAACAAGCCCACTCGATCGAGTGGATGGGTCACTCGATCGAGTGGCCCAGTCGGGTTGCACGGGTCCATTGTTTTGGACCTTGACTTTGGGTGTTTGATGGGTTTTGTGTTTGACTTGGACTTTTGATGGTTGTATGGATGTTTTTGTGTGTCTCGGAAACGACTTTGACCGGGATTGACCCAATCGTGACAAGTCGGTTTTAATTCCGGTGTCGGTTTTGGCCCAAATTAGTCTTGTTTGACTCGGAATGGTCCGCTGGGCCTGGATTTGAGGTTGATTTTGTGAGGTTTGTACTCTGTAAGTGTGTTTAGCCAACGATTAATAGATTGAGCCCGTATCCGAGCGCATAGAAACACGTTAGCGTCCGATCATCATCAGGTGTTTTTTGGGAAACTACCATAGACACCTGGCAGTCAAAATGCGGGTGTCTACAAAGGCTCAATTGGGCCCGAACTTCTATTATATTATACGTTTATTCAGACGGGGCTCGGGCGAAATGAAAGCTGATGATTACATTCTCTGCATCACCAAGAGGGAACCCGCAGTTTTAAGAATATTGTTCTGCCCCCGTTACCTAGGTGGTAATACTGATCAAGTACTTGTCTACACATGCTCACATACCCTACGCAGACTCTTGAACCGCAGCTCTCACTACCGTAGGACGACTACCTTAAATACTAGGCCAACTCTCGGACCGCAGCCTCTGAATCTGCTTTTCATTACAAGTGCAGTCGAAACACCACATATGGTAGAATCCAACACAAGCTATTCGTCCCAGACTCGCATCGTAAACTTTATATAAAAGTCGCTCGTGAACAAGTAGTATTTTATTTGGTGACCATTAATAATTGGTCGGACTCATTTGAAACAGTCAAATCCTCAAATACTTACTTTCAGTTTGACAACGTTATACTTTAATCCTCAAGTGTCACCTGAAACATCATATCCCAAATATCGTATAATTTATTTTTAAAATAGTAAATTCTCTTAAATGAAGTTTTATTTAAAAATAAAATTTAAGGTATAATAAAATATTATTTAAAATTTATAGTTTCTGAAAAAATATAGTTTAAGTCATACTTAGTCGTTTTACAAAATTTGACGTAAAATCATTTTTTTAAATATTTATGAATGTCGTGTAAAAGTTTCGGAATAAAATAAATCCATTTATTTTGGAAAATGAAATTTATAAATTTTTATCTATATACAAATAATAAGTGAAGTATTATTAAAATAAGATATTTTGTAGATTACTAATTTACTCTATTATTATAATATATAAACAAATGTTAAAGTACTAAAGAAAATTAACCATATGACCAGAATTACAATTATATAAAATACATACAAAATATAAAGTACATAGAATAAATATACATATTAAATAGAGTTAAATAAATAAAATACAAAGAAAACGATATAAGTAAATTTTATTATTTTAAGTTCTTGTATTCATTTTCTCAATTTCTCATATAAATGGAAATATAAAGGTGATAAATAAATTAAACAAGTGATAATTTAGTTAAGTTGAATTTAGTCATAAATGAATATATAACACAAATAAAATAAGGTTATTTAACAGGAATAATACCAACTATGAGTGATATTCCATGAATAAAACCAACTTTGATTAATACGGGAATAAAACCATGCGTGAGAGAAATTATACGGGAATGAAATACCTTCTTAAATGACCGGATAAAGTCAGTTTTGTGGGTCCCATACTATTAATTAACCCGCATCTTCATCTTCTTCATTGACCCAGCAAACTCCATTTTCCCCTAAATCAAATTCTCTCTTCTAAACCATAATTTCTCCAAATCCATGGGTGACTCATCAATTTCATGTTCTTCGGATTCATGGGGATCAAACTCCAAAGATGTTTTCTGCAGGCACAAGTCTCCATGGATCAACCTACGTTTTCAATCAAACCAATTAAACAGACACTAATTCGACACTTAAAGTCCTAAATTAAGTCCAGAATAAGAAACCCTAAATGAAACCCAGACTACGAAAAACCCAGAAAAATCGATTTGGGGAAATGAAAACAATGTTCATCGTTGACATTGCCAACGCAAATGATTGGGGAATGAACTTCTATAACCCTGAAAATGAATTTTTGACAATATTAATGGTAATTCTTTATAAATACGAATGAACAAAAGTTTGAAAAAGATAAATAAACAAAAGTTTTGAAAAAAGAATTACCTTCCGCAAGATGAATTGAGGAAGATGAAGATGAAGTGATGAAGTGATGAAGTGAATGATGAATAGAGGAAGAAGAAGGTGACGTTTTGAAGTGAAGGAGAAGGAGAAGAAGATGAAGTTTAAACATTTACATTTAATACTCCACTGTTAGCCAATAATACATGTATTAGGGAAATATTGACTGGTGTAGGCGGTAGCCAGTTAGAGTATTTCATTCCTGTATAATTTCTCTCGTACATGGTTTTATTCCCGTATTAATCGAAGTTGGTTTTATTCATGTAATACCACCCATAGTTGGTATTATTCCTGTTAAATAACCCAATAAAATATCACGTAAGATTTATATATATATATATATAGAGAGAGAGAGAGAGAGAGAGAGAGAGTGAGGATCAAGTGAGTCCCTTTTTTTTATTTGAGTCCATGAGTCCTATTCTTAGCCATTGATCTAAAGAGGATGAATGGTTGAGATTGCATGTAGTAATTAAGGTAGTAACTACCATATTTTGGAAATAATATGAGAAAATTCTCTCTCCTCCCTAAATTACTGTCAACTGATATCTTCTTCTCTCTCATCTCATTCATTTTTTTCATTCAAACACTCGCCTAACACAAAAACCCTTCACCCTCATCATCTCTCATCTCATTCAATTTTTTCACTAAACTCAAGCACACCCGAGCACTCAATCGCACAACTCAACTCAATCGCTCAACTCAACTTAATCGCTCACCTTCAACTCGAGCAAGGTTATATTGAAGCAGCTTTCTAACTTTAGCAAACATAATGAACAAGGTGCGATCGCGATTGTTGGAAAACGTAGACAAGTATGCGGACGCTAGACAAAAGATCATCGACGCTCCCAAGAGCAAGCCAACAAAGGGCCGAAAAAAATAACGTGTTTACTGAATCATGTCATCGCTTTTCTAACTACGAATTAATGGTTTGTATTCTTTAGTTACCTGTCTAATTACATTGGTATTTTGACTATCACCAATGCACTGAACCCGTTAAACTCTGTTACACTAACTAGTTGTACCTGTTACTCTAATTTACTGCTGGTGTTACTATGGGGATTACTGAAGTGAACCCAATTTTCTTTGGTCTCACAATCTGTGTGTTACACCGAAGCATTGTAAATGTTACTTTAATGAACAATTTATGGTACTTTAAGTTATTAATGGTGTTTGTACAATGATATTGCAATTAATTCCTCTGACGCATTATATATTGTTTTTTGAAGAACAAATGTTGGTACTTTGTCAATGAATGGAACCAATCCAAGTTATTCCCAGTTACTTTGGCAATGATTTTGTCTAAACAACGCTGTTGTCTTCAGTTACTTCAATGCATTGTTTCCGTTACTGTAACAGACGAATAGTGTTACTCTGACACACATGAGATGTTACTCTAACAAAAAACACATGTATTAAATAAATATAGTGTTAAATGCACCGTAACACAGCGCTATGTGTAAAAAAAATTGTACAAAATTAGTTTTTTGTGTAAACCAGAAAAAAAGAAAAAATTCTTATAATGACAAAAAAACACGAGTATTCTCAAAACACTTGTTCATCCTCCTCGTCTTCCTCGGTGTCTTCTTCAGTTTCCTCTCCTTCGATGTCTTCATCTACTTCATCCTCGTCATCCTCATCATTGGTTGGCTTAGTAGGCTGTTTAGGCGGTCGTGCTGCGTACGGATTTGGACAGTTTCATTTGGTTGGCTTAGTATACTTTCTCACATCAAATCCGCAAGCCAGCGTAGATTTTGTAAAATTCCACTGCCTCATCAATTGTTCCGAATACTTGCTCCATGTACGGAGTGAAAACCTCACCCACATCTCTGCACCATTCCTGTGCATTCGTTTCTTTGCCAATGCTTCGTGCAAGAAATTAAAAAATGTCACGCCCATGGACATAAGTGTTACTTCAACTCATAAGTTGTGTTACTTTAACCCTTAAAGGATGTTACTCCAACGTCAGCGCCAAAAACCCTTTTCAGTTACGTGTTTGTGTTACTCTAATTAGAATTAGATATTACTGTAATTCATAACTTGTGTTACTTCAACGCCATGACTGCTTCAACATAAAGCAAACAATAATATCAGTGAAACAATAATATCAATGAACCATTGTTATTAATCCATGATTGATCAAATGAATCAAATTCTACCTTTTCCAGTGTTGTCATGTGCGTTCGCATTTTTGGCAAAACCACCTGCACAAAATCAAACAGCGTTACACCCATGCAAATAATGTGTTACTATAATTCATAAGTGGTGTTACTCTAACGTGTACAATACGTTACTCTAACATCATCATCAAAATCCTTTTTCTGAACGTTCATTTGTGTTACTGTAATTGCAAGTAAGTGTTACTTTAATGCAGAAGGCATGTTACTTCAACGACGTTTATGCGTTAGTTGAAATCAAAACAATAATATCAATGGATATCATGGAAAATCTGAATAAAAAGCATAAAAAGCCCTATAATCTATAAAGATCGAGAGAGCAAATAACCATTGATACGAAACTGTGATATCAAAACGCAATGACATCAAAAAAAAACGCAAATTGATACAAACTGTGATACGAAATGACAATGAAAGCACTATAAACATGAAAATCGACGTAAAAAAAACACAATTTGACGCGATAAACCATTGATATTAAAACGCACATTGAAAGCAATATGACCATCGAAATCCATGAATAAAAATTGAATCAAAACGTGAATGAAATACTGAAACTCACCATTGTTATACTCGATCAGTTGCTTATCAACCGTTGAAGACGATGATGCGGTCATTGAATCCATTGTAACAGAATTCCGAGTACAAAATCGATGATTGAGCGTGAATGAAGAAAGGGTTTTTTTTTGTGTTTGAATGAACGTGATATGATGAATGAATGTGAATGATGAATGAATGTGATAGGGAGTTATTGTTTCCTAAATTCATGGGAGCTATTTTAGGAACGTAAATCTTTTTTTTTTTTTTTAATGGATGCATCTTGTCCATCCATCCTCATCTCATCCAATGGATGAGATGAGGACTTAGGGACTCACAAAGAGTAAAGGACTCATAAGAGCCTTACTCTCTCTCTCTCTATATATATATATAGAGAGAGAGAGAGATGGGAGGATCAATGGAGTTACTAACTTCTTGGAAGTCTCTTAGTTTTGATCTTGGTCTTCCATCCATCTTAAAATGGATGGATGGATGAGCTTCAATTATAAAAAAAACAAAAAAAAAGGAAGGCTGACATAAAGTCTGTCAACCCTCCCCTCACCCAAATCAATCACTCTCATTACTTCTCTCCTCTATTCTCCCACCTATTATTCTTTCCAATCTCTCATTTTGAATTTATTTCCTCAACCACACTCACATTCCATCTAACAACAAAACTCTCTCTCTAACAAAACCCCGTCAAATAAGCTCCATTAATAACTCTGACCATACTCTGTCAACAACTCCGACCATACTCCGTCAACAACTCCGATTTTAATAGAACACACTCCGTCAGTAGCTCCGATCATCGTACCACGGTATGCTTATGCATATTCGATCATCTTCATCTTCATGCTTCTATTATTTTTTATACCTTTATTTTTCATAACTTCGATCATCTTCATCGATCATCTTCATCTTCATGCTTCTTTTATTATCCACGAAAAAAAGAACAACTTCATCTTCAGCATGAAGTTGTTCTTTTTTTGTGGGATAAATGAAGCTTGAAGATGGAGACGTTGAAGATGAAGATGAAAATGAACAAGTCATTTAGTGCGTAATGTTCTTGCAGAATTGCAAGATCACACACTTTCAGTTGTATAGTCACACTCATTATGTTGTAGAATCACGCAGCTGTACACTCATTGTAGTCACATATTCAGTTGTATAGTCACCCTCATTATGTTGTATAGTCACACTCGTTATGTTGTAGAATCACGCAACTGTAGAAATACCTTGGGATTAAGGTATCATATGTTTAATCATCTTCATCTTTATCTTCATTTTCATGCTTGTTTTATTTTTCATACCTTCTTTTTTTTGGTATTTATAAAATTATTCATCTTCATTATCCAAAAAAAAAAATGAAGTTTGAATATGGATGAATGAAGGTTGAATATTTAATGAATGTTTAGATACTTTCGTTTTTTTAAAGTCACGGTCGTCCATTCATTATTCACAAAAAAAAATGAAGGTTGAATATGGATGAATGAAGGTTGAATTTTTAATGAATGTTTAAATAATTTGTTCTAATTCTTAGGTATAATAATCTTTATAATTATGAATGTGACTTTGTTAATGATGATTGAAGTATAATTAACTGTATGACTTTTATTTTCCATTTTATGGTTTCAGCTTTGTAGTCACACACTTTAGGTTGTAGAGTCAAACAATTGATGTTGTATAGTCGCACTCATTATATTGTAGAATCACACAAATTCTTGCAGTGATTAGTGTGTGTAATCATCTTTGCTAATGATGATTGAAGTATAAATAAGTATAATTTGGTTGTATAGTCACAAAGATTAGGTTGTATAGTCACACAGTTGAAGTTGTATAGTCACACTCATTATGTTGTACAATCATGCAGTTGTACAGTCATTGTAATCACATATTCAGTTGTGTAGTCATATTCATTGTGTGATTTAGATTGATTGTGTGTTTTGTTGCAGCGAAATGGTTGGTGGAAAGAGGGATATTGTTAAAAGGGGCGGTGGGAAGAAGAAGGTCGTGGAAGATACAGCGGCTGACCACGTAATTGGACAACGTATTGTTGCGCACGTATCGGAGACCATCGTTAAGCTCTTGAGTGTTTATATGGGATACAATGTTTGCTTTTGGATGAACGTACTATATGTAAAGGATGTCTGGTGGGTTAGAATGTTTTTATGTTTGACGTACTATAGGTAAAGGATGGACTTTTTCTAATATAAATATATCTTCATCGCTAATTTTTGGTTTCATAATTAATCACGCGAGGTCTATATAGCAAAATCACTTATCCTTTCACCTTTAAAACCATGCAGCTGTGCACCAATTGGTTTGTAGCCAAAAGTGGTCGTTTTTGTATAGTCACATTCGCCTTTTTGTATAGTCACACTCGCTATGTTGTATAGTCACACTCCTAATATTGTATAACCGGGACAACTTTTGGTTTTTCATTTTGTATAGTCACACTCGCCATGCAGTAGAATCACACTCATTAAGTTGTAGAATCACACTCATTTTGTGCATAATGTCAAACATCAACATAATGAGTGTGACTATACAGCATAATGAGTGTGACTATACAACTGAAAGTGTGTGACCTTGCAATTCTGCAAGAACATTACGCACAAAATGAGTTGTTCTTTTTTTAAATTAAAATGTTTTTACAGTCAATCAAAATAATATTTCTAACTAGAACATATATTAATTAGAATGTTTTTTTGTTGAATGAATGAATTTGGAAGATGAAGTTGGTATTTTTTTTTTTGATGAACGAATCTTGAAGATAAAGAAATTCTTCTTTTTTTTGTTGGATGAATTGAAGTCGCTCATTTTACGTCTAACAATCACCTGTTGTAATATTTGTGATGGTAGAGTAGAACGTTTCAGTAATTTTCCAAATTTTTAAATGCGTCTTACAAACATGAAATCAACTATAAAAGAAACCAACATGAATGGAGATTGAATATTTAATTAATGTTTAAATACATTTGCATGCGATTAATACTTTCATTTTTTTAGAATGTCGTTACTGAGGAAAGTCACAGTCGTCCATTCATCCATATTCAACTTTCATTTTTTTGGATAATGAAGATGAATAATTTTATAAATACGAAAAAAAGAAGGTATGAAAAATAAAACAAGCATGAAGATGAAGATGATTAAACGAATGATACCTTAATCCCAAGGTATTCTACAGCTGCGTGATTCTACAACATAGTGTTGACACCCAGATTTGGATCTGGTGGCTGCAGAAGTGCCCAAGAAACACCCGATGACGATAGGACTGCAACGCGACGCGGGTTCGCGATGTTGTAGGTAGTTTTCCTATAGAACAGATCAAATAATTACTCGGAAAAATTAAAACTAACATGATGGCAGCCTTAGCCGTGTCGTTACGGTCACATAGACACTAATTAGAGTTAATTCCGACACCGGGTCCCCGAGTCGGTCCCGAAACTCGAACCGAGTCAACACCGTGTCAAGCGAACCTCGGGATGAACACCCGAGGTCCACTAAACCCACGGCGCTAGGTCAAGCCGCGGGGAACCTTATCACCCAAGAAATGTATTATACACCCGTCTCACGGTTTTGGAAAGTATCAAAACCGTATCCTCAAAATCCCAACCTCCCCACCCTACGCAACTTGGTCTCACCACGCCTTAGCCCAGGCGCCTGAGTCCTGGTGCACCCCAGCTCAGGCGTCCATATGGTCGACGAGGTCCGAAAACACCTACAAATACCCCCCTTCACGCCCTCATTTCGACACACAATTCTCATTCTTCTCTTCCCCCTCTAAACTCTCGCTAAGGGCTCGCACTCCGACACCCGAGGCAAACGATCCACTCGATCTTAGTTCCGATATAAAAAGCAACATCGACGCTACTCCTCATCTTCGAGCACCCCACTCGATACCGAGGTGCATGTGATCGACTAGCTCAAAACTAGTAACGAAGTTCTGCCGGATTAGCCGCTGAACTAGTCCTTAGCAACGAAGCTCTACCGGAGTAGCCGCGGGAAGGTTAAATAGTAACGGAGCTCTGCCGGACTCACTGGTCAAGCTAGGAGGATCCGCCTGTTGATCGAGTCGTCACTAGGTTGCCATCTAAACAAAACTTTCCATATTTGTACTTTCTATTATTATGCACTACGACAACACTAGATGTGGGCGATAGGCCCACGAGCATCTACTAAAATATGTAACGTCCCAACTTCGACCACAAATACTAAAACACACTAAATAGACCCGAGTAATTCCGAGATCCGTTCTCAAAATTATCTATGCATCGAGTCCCGTTTAGTATACTCTGAGGGTGCAACTCCTCACAATGTGATTTACTTACATTCGCATTTACAGTTTTTCGTATGATTTATTGCTTTTACGATCGTATAATCGCATGCTAAATCACCTAATACGGAATTCAAAACGTAAAATAACTAAAATTGAACAAAGTGATGGTCGGGTTCCGTATTAGTCCGGGTGCTCAACTTATTGGGTTCGACGCATCTCTATTAATACCGAACCGACACATCTTAAGCATAATACCAGGTAAGGTATACCACAAGAACGACTAATATCCGTATTATCACGTTACAACTGTTTTGCTAATACGTATAATACTAGTACTCTCTACTCTCCTACGTGCATCTTTTCATGGCCTTCTTGTCATGTGAAATCGCATGCACAGAATGTAAACACCACTACTTCGACGACAATACTTACGTTTCCTTAAACAACCGACGTAGCAAAATATAGAGTTAAAACAACGGATGTTACAGTACTTCCGCCACAACAAAAGAACTAGGATATCAGCCCACCGACTGATTAGTAGAGGCCGCTATAGTGCGGGCTGGATTGGGTGTTGATATCTATCGGATGTTGGCTTCCCAATACGTACCCTCATCCCTTACTCAGAATCGACGGTTTCCGGATGTCCGAAACCATTGGCAATGAGAGTCATTCCAGACATGGAGTGCTTAAGGGTACAAGTCTTTATCTTTAGGTCCCGTGCCATCCAACCATTCCTAGTTATGTGTAGCGTGTTTGCAAACAACCCAAATAAAACACTAAAAATATGGATTCAACCACGCCAACATATTCAACCGCCCCCAATTCCGTTTTCGAAAAATATACCTCGTCTTTTCAAAACGAGCTTTTGTTCTAAAACGCCGACACTCCGGTCAAATCGTGATTTCTAAAAAGGGAAAAACATTTCTAAAGGCCGTCATCTTGGCAAATTTTACACTCGACACTTTCAAAAAAAAAATTCAATGCCATCATCTTGGCCAAAGCAAAATCCGTCAACAACGAATACCGTTAATACCACCGAGACTCCTGATCAATGGAATCAAGGCGCACCAAACGGTTACATTTGTATTTTCAAAAAAAATATTCATACACACGTACCGTTAACACAACCCGAAACTTCAATTAATGAAGTCAAGGAACTCGAAAAACGGTTACACTTTCAAAACATTTTTTTAATGCACCCTTCCACCGTTAAATGCTAGTTAATGCAACCAACGAACGTGGGTCACCAGTTTTAAGAGTTCTTCTATAAACAAAAAAGAATGAAAGCATTCTAAAACACTATTCACCACCTAAATCCCTCACTAAGGATTTAGTCACACCCTTAAAACACCGTCATTAGACTTCACGCTCTACCACGAGCACCACGTACACCACAAGTATCGAACTAGCTAATTAATAGTAGTCTCTATAAAAGCATCACGTAATCATTTTCAAAACCGGTTCCCCTAAAGAACCATGTTCCTTTCCAAAAAAAGAGATGTTTACACTTTTGCTATCATCGGACTCCCGACGCACACATATAGCAACATACTTCCACGTCACAAGCGATGTCTTCCCGCCATCGTCACACTATTTCTGCAAACCATCCTTTTCAAAAAATTTGCAAAGAATTGGTCGTTTTCGAAAGAAACATATATCAAAATTCTTTGATCCTGAGTCGGGATCGCGATCAACCTCTTACGTCGTACAACCGTGTGTTTAATTGTCTGTATTAGTTACTAGGATCACCTATACCCGAGGTCTTACATTTTGGGTCGTCTCATTTCGAGAAGTCCTCTTTAAACCTCACCTCCGAGGTTTGTGTCAAATCGTCTCGTTGTAGAGACCTAAGATTTAGTCGGCGTTTCGCCGAATACACTCAGAGTCCAAAGCACCTGAGACCCTAAGCCAATGACCGTACACACGAGTCAGGGGTCTCATTCCCGCGTCGCTCGATCACGAGCATTCCTCGAGTCTCTAAGTCGTCTGATGGATCCGATATGACCTTTTGACCCTTTCCCACAGAATCACTCCCCAACATGTCGATAGATCCGAACACCATCGAAATCATCCGCAACGATGTCAGTACCCTAACCAAATTAGTTCGCAACATCCGTACTTCGATAACCCGTCTGGCTTCCTCTATCCGTCACATCGATAGACGCCTCAATTTCCTTGAGATTAGGGACACAGAAAGTGAAACGAACACCAATCCGGGAAATCACCACGCCGAAAAGCCTACCCAGGATAGATTATCCCAATGCTCCGCCCGATCAAAGTTTACCAAAATCGATACGGAAAGAACACAAAAACCTTATATGACCACATCCAACAAAGTAGGAAGATCACTGAGTGTTTTAAGGGTGTGACTAAATCCTTAGTGAGGGATTTAGGTGGTGAATAGTGTTTTAGAATGCTTTCATTCTTTTTTGTTTATAGAAGAACTCTTAAAACTGGTGACCCACGTTCGTTGGTTGCATTAACTAGCATTTAACGGTGGAAGGGTGCATTAAAAAAATGTTTTGAAAGTGTAACCGTTTTTCGAGTTCCTTGACTTCATTAATTGAAGTTTCGGGTTGTGTTAACGGTACGTGTGTGTGAATATTTTTTTTGAAAATACAAATGTAACCGTTTGGTGCGCCTTGATTCCATTGATCAGGAGTCTCGGTGGTATTAACGGTATTCGTTGTTGACGGGTTTTGCTTTGGCCAAGATGATGGCATTGAATTTTTTTTTTGAAAGTGTCGAGTGTAAAATTTGCCAAGATGACGGCCTTTAGAAATGTTTTTCCCTTTTTAGAAATCACGATTTGACCGGAGTGTCGGCGTTTTAGAACAAAAGCTCGTTTTGAAAAGACGAGGTATATTTTTCGAAAACGGAATTGGGGGCGGTTGAATATGTTGGCGTGGTTGAATCCATATTTTTAGTGTTTTATTTGGGTTGTTTGCAAACACGCTACACATAACTAGGAATGGTTGGATGGCACAGGACCTAAAGATAAAGACTTGTACCCTTAAGCACTCCATGTCTGGAATGACTCTCATTGCCAATGGTTTCGGACATTCGGAAACCGTCGATTCTGAGTAAGGGATGAGGGTACGTATTGGGAAGCCAACATCCGATAGATATCAACACCCAATCCAGCCCGCACTATAGCGGCCTCTACTAATCAGTCGGTGGGCTGATATCCTAGTTCTTTTGTTGTGGCGGAAGTACTGTAACATCCGTTGTTTTAACTCTATATTTTGCTACGTCGGTTGTTTAAGGAAACGTAAGTATTGTCGTCGAAGTAGTGGTGTTTACATTCTGTGCATGCGATTTCACATGACAAGAAGGCCATGAAAAGATGCACGTAGGAGAGTAGAGAGTACTAGTATTATACGTATTAGCAAAACAGTTGTAACGTGATAATACGGATATTAGTCGTTCTTGTGGTATACCTTACCTGGTATTATGCTTAAGATGTGTCGGTTCGGTATTAATAGAGATGCGTCGAACCCAATAAGTTGAGCACCCGGACTAATACGGAACCCGACCATCACTTTGTTCAATTTTAGTTATTTTACGTTTTGAATTCCGTATTAGGTGATTTAGCATGCGATTATACGATCGTAAAAGCAATAAATCATACGAAAAACTGTAAATGCGAATGTAAGTAAATCACATTGTGAGAAGTTGCACCCTCAGAGTATACTAAACGGGACTCGATGCATAGATAATTTTGAGAACGGATCTCGGAATTACTCGGGTCTATTTAGTGTGTTTTAGTATTTGTGGTCGAATTTGGGACGTTACATATTTTAGTAGATGCTCGTGGGCCTATCGCCCACATCTAGTGTTGTCGTAGTGCATAATAATAGAAAGTACAAATATGGAAAGTTTTGTTTAGATGGCAACCTAGTGACGACTCGATCAACAGGCGGATCCTCCTAGCTTGACCAGTGAGTCCGGCAGAGCTCCGTTACTATTTAACCTTCCCGCGGCTACTCCGGTAGAGCTTCGTTGCTAAGGACTAGTTCAGCGGCTAATCCGGCAGAACTTCGTTACTAGTTTTGAGCTAGTCGATCACATGCACCTCGGTATCGAGTGGGGTGCTCGAAGATGAGGAGTAGCGTCGATGTTGCTTTTTATATCGGAACTAAGATCGAGTGGATCGTTTGCCTCGGGTGTCGGAGTGCGAGCCCTTAGCGAGAGTTTAGAGGGGGAAGAGAAGAATGAGAATTGTGTGTCGAAATGAGGGCGTGAAGGGGGGTATTTGTAGGTGTTTTCGGACCTCGTCGACCATATGGACGCCTGAGCTGGGGTGCACCAGGACTCAGGCGCCTGGGCTAAGGCGTGGTGAGACCAAGTTGCGTAGGGTGGGGAGGTTGGGATTTTGAGGATACGGTTTTGATACTTTCCAAAACCGTGAGACGGGTGTATAATACATTTCTTGGGTGATAAGGTTCCCCGCGGCTTGACCTAGCGCCGTGGGTTTAGTGGACCTCGGGTGTTCATCCCGAGGTTCGCTTGACACGGTGTTGACTCGGTTCGAGTTTCGGGACCGACTCGGGGACCCGGTGTCGGAATTAACTCTAATTAGTGTCTATGTGACCGTAACGACACGGCTAAGGCTGCCATCATGTTAGTTTTAATTTTTCCGAGTAATTATTTGATCTGTTCTATAGGAAAACTACCTACAACATCGCGAACCCGCGTCGCGTTGCAGTCCTATCGTCATCGGGTGTTTCTTGGGCACTTCTGCAGCCACCAGATCCAAATCTGGGTGTCAACACTATGTTGTAGAATCACGCAGCTGTAGAATACCTTGGGATTAAGGTATCATTCGTTTAATCATCTTCATCTTCATGCTTGTTTTATTTTTCATACCTTCTTTTTTTCGTATTTATAAAATTATTCATCTTCATTATCCAAAAAAATGAAAGTTGAATATGGATGAATGGACGACTGTGACTTTCCTCAGTAACGACATTCTAAAAAAATGAAAGTATTAATCGCATGCAAATGTATTTAAACATTAATTAAATATTCAATCTCCATTCATGTTGGTTTCTTTTATAGTTGATTTCATGTTTGTAAGACGCATTTAAAAATTTGGAAAATTACTGAAACGTTCTACTCTACCATCACAAATATTACAACAGGTGATTGTTAGACGTAAAATGAGCGACTTCAATTCATCCAACAAAAAAAAGAAGAATTTCTTTATCTTCAAGATTCGTTCATCAAAAAAAAAAATACCAACTTCATCTTCCAAATTCATTCATTCAACAAAAAAACATTCTAATTAATATATGTTCTAGTTAGAAATATTATTTTGATTGACTGTAAAAACATTTTAATTTAAAAAAAGAACAACTCATTTTGTGCGTAATGTTCTTGCAGAATTGCAAGGTCACACACTTTCAGTTGTATAGTCACACTCATTATGCTGTATAGTCACACTCATTATGTTGATGTTTGACATTATGCACAAAATGAGTGTGATTCTACAACTTAATGAGTGTGATTCTACTGCATGGCGAGTGTGACTATACAAAATGAAAAACCAAAAGTTGTCCCGGTTATACAATATTAGGAGTGTGACTATACAACATAGCGAGTGTGACTATACAAAAAGGCGAATGTGACTATACAAAAACGACCACTTTTGGCTACAAACCAATTGGTGCACAGCTGCATGGTTTTAAAGGTGAAAGGATAAGTGATTTTGCTATATAGACCTCGCGTGATTAATTATGAAACCAAAAATTAGCGATGAAGATATATTTATATTAGAAAAAGTCCATCCTTTACCTATAGTACGTCAAACATAAAAACATTCTAACCCACCAGACATCCTTTACATATAGTACGTTCATCCAAAAGCAAACATTGTATCCCATATAAACACTCAAGAGCTTAACGATGGTCTCCGATACGTGCGCAACAATACGTTGTCCAATTACGTGGTCAGCCGCTGTATCTTCCACGACCTTCTTCTTCCCACCGCCCCTTTTAACAATATCCCTCTTTCCACCAACCATTTCGCTGCAACAAAACACACAATCAATCTAAATCACACAATGAATATGACTACACAACTGAATATGTGATTACAATGACTGTACAACTGCATGATTGTACAACATAATGAGTGTGACTATACAACTTCAACTGTGTGACTATACAACCTAATCTTTGTGACTATACAACCAAATTATACTTATTTATACTTCAATCATCATTAGCAAAGATGATTACACACACTAATCACTGCAAGAATTTGTGTGATTCTACAATATAATGAGTGCGACTATACAACATCAATTGTTTGACTCTACAACCTAAAGTGTGTGACTACAAAGCTGAAACCATAAAATGGAAAATAAAAGTCATACAGTTAATTATACTTCAATCATCATTAACAAAGTCACATTCATAATTATAAAGATTATTATACCTAAGAATTAGAACAAATTATTTAAACATTCATTAAAAATTCAACCTTCATTCATCCATATTCAACCTTCATTTTTTTTTGTGAATAATGAATGGACGACCGTGACTTTAAAAAAACGAAAGTATCTAAACATTCATTAAATATTCAACCTTCATTCATCCATATTCAAACTTCATTTTTTTTTTGGATAATGAAGATGAATAATTTTATAAATACCAAAAAAAAAGAAGGTATGAAAAATAAAACAAGCATGAAAATGAAGATAAAGATGAAGATGATTAAACATATGATACCTTAATCCCAAGGTATTTCTACAGTTGCGTGATTCTACAACATAACGAGTGTGACTATACAACATAATGAGGGTGACTATACAACTGAATATGTGACTACAATGAGTGTACAGCTGCGTGATTCTACAACATAATGAGTGTGACTATACAACTGAAAGTGTGTGATCTTGCAATTCTGCAAGAACATTACGCACTAAATGACTTGTTCATTTTCATCTTCATCTTCAACGTCTCCATCTTCAAGCTTCATTTATCCCACAAAAAAAGAACAACTTCATGCTGAAGATGAAGTTGTTCTTTTTTTCGTGGATAATAAAAGAAGCATGAAAATGAAGATGAAGATGAAGATGATCGATGAAGATGATCGAAGTTATGAAAAATAAAGGTATAAAAAATAATAGAAGCATGAAGATGAAGATGATCGAATATGCATAAGCATACCGTGGTACGATGATCGGAGTTACTGACGGAGTGTGTTCTATTAAAATCGGAGTTGTTGACGGAGTATGGTCGGAGTTGTTGACAGAGTATGGTCAGAGTTATTAATGGAGCTTATTTGACGGGGTTTTGTTAGAGAGAGAGTTTTGTTGTTAGATGGAATGTGAGTGTGGTTGAGGAAATAAATTCAAAATGAGAGATTGGAAAGAATAATAGGTGGGAGAATAGAGGAGAGAAGTAATGAGAGTGATTGATTTGGGTGAGGGGAGGGTTGACAGACTTTATGTCAGCCTTCCTTTTTTTTTGTTTTTTTTATAATTGAAGCTCATCCATCCATCCATTTTAAGATGGATGGAAGACCAAGATCAAAACTAAGAGACTTCCAAGAAGTTAGTAACTCCATTGATCCTCCCATCTCTCTCTCTCTATATATATATATAGAGAGAGAGAGAGAGAGTAAGGCTCTTATGAGTCCTTTACTCTTTGTGAGTCCCTAAGTCCTCATCTCATCCATTGGATGAGATGAGGATGGATGGACAAGATGCATCCATTAAAAAAAAAAAAAAGAAGATTTACGTTCCTAAAATAGCTCCCATGAATTTAGGAAACAATAACTCCCTATCACATTCATTCATCATTCACATTCATTCATCATATCACGTTCATTCAAACACAAAAAAAAACCCTTTCTTCATTCACGCTCAATCATCGATTTTGTACTCGGAATTCTGTTACAATGGATTCAATGACCGCATCATCGTCTTCAACGGTTGATAAGCAACTGATCGAGTATAACAATGGTGAGTTTCAGTATTTCATTCACGTTTTGATTCAATTTTTATTCATGGATTTCGATGGTCATATTGCTTTCAATGTGCGTTTTAATATCAATGGTTTATCGCGTCAAATTGTGTTTTTTTTACGTCGATTTTCATGTTTATAGTGCTTTCATTGTCATTTCGTATCACAGTTTGTATCAATTTGCGTTTTTTTTAATGTCATTGCGTTTTGATATCACAGTTTCGTATCAATGGTTATTTGCTCTCTCGATCTTTATAGATTATAGGGCTTTTTATGCTTTTTATTCAGATTTTCCATGATATCCATTGATATTATTGTTTTGATTTCAACTAACGCATAAACGTCGTTGAAGTAACATGCCTTCTGCATTAAAGTAACACTTACTTGCAATTACAGTAACACAAATGAACGTTCAGAAAAAGGATTTTGATGATGATGTTAGAGTAACGTATTGTACACGTTAGAGTAACACCACTTATGAATTATAGTAACACATTATTTGCATGGGTGTAACGCTGTTTGATTTTGTGCAGGTGGTTTTGCCAAAAATGCGAACGCACATGACAACACTGGAAAAGGTAGAATTTGATTCATTTGATCAATCATGGATTAATAACAATGGTTCATTGATATTATTGTTTCACTGATATTATTGTTTGCTTTATGTTGAAGCAGTCATGGCGTTGAAGTAACACAAGTTATGAATTACAGTAATATCTAATTCTAATTAGAGTAACACAAACACGTAACTGAAAAGGGTTTTTGGCGCTGACGTTGGAGTAACATCCTTTAAGGGTTAAAGTAACACAACTTATGAGTTGAAGTAACACTTATGTCCATGGGCGTGACATTTTTTAATTTCTTGCACGAAGCATTGGCAAAGAAACGAATGCACAGGAATGGTGCAGAGATGTGGGTGAGGTTTTCACTCCGTACATGGAGCAAGTATTCGGAACAATTGATGAGGCAGTGGAATTTTACAAAATCTACGCTGGCTTGCGGATTTGATGTGAGAAAGTATACTAAGCCAACCAAATGAAACTGTCCAAATCCGTACGCAGCACGACCGCCTAAACAGCCTACTAAGCCAACCAATGATGAGGATGACGAGGATGAAGTAGATGAAGACATCGAAGGAGAGGAAACTGAAGAAGACACCGAGGAAGACGAGGAGGATGAACAAGTGTTTTGAGAATACTCGTGTTTTTTTGTCATTATAAGAATTTTTTCTTTTTTTCTGGTTTACACAAAAAACTAATTTTGTACAATTTTTTTTACACATAGCGCTGTGTTACGGTGCATTTAACACTATATTTATTTAATACATGTGTTTTTTGTTAGAGTAACATCTCATGTGTGTCAGAGTAACACTATTCGTCTGTTACAGTAACGGAAACAATGCATTGAAGTAACTGAAGACAACAGCGTTGTTTAGACAAAATCATTGCCAAAGTAACTGGGAATAACTTGGATTGGTTCCATTCATTGACAAAGTACCAACATTTGTTCTTCAAAAAACAATATATAATGCGTCAGAGGAATTAATTGCAATATCATTGTACAAACACCATTAATAACTTAAAGTACCATAAATTGTTCATTAAAGTAACATTTACAATGCTTCGGTGTAACACACAGATTGTGAGACCAAAGAAAATTGGGTTCACTTCAGTAATCCCCATAGTAACACCAGCAGTAAATTAGAGTAACAGGTACAACTAGTTAGTGTAACAGAGTTTAACGGGTTCAGTGCATTGGTGATAGTCAAAATACCAATGTAATTAGACAGGTAACTAAAGAATACAAACCATTAATTCGTAGTTAGAAAAGCGATGACATGATTCAGTAAACACGTTATTTTTTTCGGCCCTTTGTTGGCTTGCTCTTGGGAGCGTCGATGATCTTTTGTCTAGCGTCCGCATACTTGTCTACGTTTTCCAACAATCGCGATCGCACCTTGTTCATTATGTTTGCTAAAGTTAGAAAGCTGCTTCAATATAACCTTGCTCGAGTTGAAGGTGAGCGATTGAGTTGAGTTGAGCGATTGAGTTGAGTTGTGCGATTGAGTGCTCGGGTGTGCTTGAGTTTAGTGAAAAAATTGAATGAGATGAGAGATGATGAGGGTGAAGGGTTTTTGTGTTAGGCGAGTGTTTGAATGAAAAAAAATGAATGAGATGAGAGAGAAGAAGATATCAGTTGACAGTAATTTAGGGAGGAGAGAGAATTTTCTCATATTATTTCCAAAATATGGTAGTTACTACCTTAATTACTACATGCAATCTCAACCATTCATCCTCTTTAGATCAATGGCTAAGAATAGGACTCATGGACTCAAATAAAAAAAAGGGACTCACTTGATCCTCACTCTCTCTCTCTCTCTCTCTCTCTCTATATATATATATATATATAAATCTTACGTGATATTTTATTGGGTTATTTAACAGGAATAATACCAACTATGGGTGGTATTACATGAATAAAACCAACTTCGATTAATACGGGAATAAAACCATGTACGAGAGAAATTATACAGGAATGAAATACTCTAACTGGCTACCGCCTACACCAGTCAATATTTCCCTAATACATGTATTATTGGCTAACAGTGGAGTATTAAATGTAAATGTTTAAACTTCATCTTCTTCTCCTTCTCCTTCACTTCAAAACGTCACCTTCTTCTTCCTCTATTCATCATTCACTTCATCACTTCATCACTTCATCTTCATCTTCCTCAATTCATCTTGCGGAAGGTAATTCTTTTTTCAAAACTTTTGTTTATTTATCTTTTTCAAACTTTTGTTCATTCGTATTTATAAAGAATTACCATTAATATTGTCAAAAATTCATTTTCAGGGTTATAGAAGTTCATTCCCCAATCATTTGCGTCGGCAATGTCAACGATGAACATTGTTTTCATTTCCCCAAATCGATTTTTCTGGGTTTTTCGTAGTCTGGGTTTCATTTAGGGTTTCTTATTCTGGACTTAATTTAGGACTTTAAGTGTCGAATTAGTGTCTGTTTAATTGGTTTGATTGAAAACGTAGGTTGATCCATGGAGACTTGTGCCTGCAGAAAACATCTTTGGAGTTTGATCCCCATGAATCCGAAGAACATGAAATTGATGAGTCACCCATGGATTTGGAGAAATTATGGTTTAGAAGAGAGAATTTGATTTAGGGGAAAATGGAGTTTGCTGGGTCAATGAAGAAGATGAAGATGCGGGTTAATTAATAGTATGGGACCCACAAAACTGACTTTATCCGGTCATTTAAGAAGGTATTTCATTCCCGTATAATTTCTCTCACGCATGGTTTTATTCCCGTATTAATCAAAGTTGGTTTTATTCATGGAATATCACTCATAGTTGGTATTATTCCTGTTAAATAACCTTATTTTATTTGTGTTATATATTCATTTATGACTAAATTCAACTTAACTAAATTATCACTTGTTTAATTTATTTATCACCTTTATATTTCCATTTATATGAGAAATTGAGAAAATGAATACAAGAACTTAAAATAATAAAATTTACTTATATCGTTTTCTTTGTATTTTATTTATTTAACTCTATTTAATATGTATATTTATTCTATGTACTTTATATTTTGTATGTATTTTATATAATTGTAATTCTGGTCATATGGTTAATTTTCTTTAGTACTTTAACATTTGTTTATATATTATAATAATAGAGTAAATTAGTAATCTACAAAATATCTTATTTTAATAATACTTCACTTATTATTTGTATATAGATAAAAATTTATAAATTTCATTTTCCAAAATAAATGGATTTATTTTATTCCGAAACTTTTACACGACATTCATAAATATTTAAAAAAATGATTTTACGTCAAATTTTGTAAAACGACTAAGTATGACTTAAACTATATTTTTTCAGAAACTATAAATTTTAAATAATATTTTATTATACCTTAAATTTTATTTTTAAATAAAACTTCATTTAAGAGAATTTACTATTTTAAAAATAAATTATACGATATTTGGGATATGATGTTTCAGGTGACACTTGAGGATTAAAGTATAACGTTGTCAAACTGAAAGTAAGTATTTGAGGATTTGACTGTTTCAAATGAGTCCGACCAATTATTAATGGTCACCAAATAAAATACTACTTGTTCACGAGCGACTTTTATATAAAGTTTACGATGCGAGTCTGGGACGAATAGCTTGTGTTGGATTCTACCATATGTGGTGTTTCGACTGCACTTGTAATGAAAAGCAGATTCAGAGGCTGCGGTCCGAGAGTTGGCCTAGTATTTAAGGTAGTCGTCCTACGGTAGTGAGAGCTGCGGTTCAAGAGTCTGCGTAGGGTATGTGAGCATGTGTAGACAAGTACTTGATCAGTATTACCACCTAGGTAACGGGGGCAGAACAATATTCTTAAAACTGCGGGTTCCCTCTTGGTGATGCAGAGAATGTAATCATCAGCTTTCATTTCGCCCGAGCCCCGTCTGAATAAACGTATAATATAATAGAAGTTCGGGCCCAATTGAGCCTTTGTAGACACCCGCATTTTGACTGCCAGGTGTCTATGGTAGTTTCCCAAAAAACACCTGATGATGATCGGACGCTAACGTGTTTCTATGCGCTCGGATACGGGCTCAATCTATTAATCGTTGGCTAAACACACTTACAGAGTACAAACCTCACAAAATCAACCTCAAATCCAGGCCCAGCGGACCATTCCGAGTCAAACAAGACTAATTTGGGCCAAAACCGACACCGGAATTAAAACCGACTTGTCACGATTGGGTCAATCCCGGTCAAAGTCGTTTCCGAGACACACAAAAACATCCATACAACCATCAAAAGTCCAAGTCAAACACAAAACCCATCAAACACCCAAAGTCAAGGTCCAAAACAATGGACCCGTGCAACCCGACTGGGCCACTCGATCGAGTGACCCATCCACTCGATCGAGTGGGCTTGTTTTGAGCCCGGCTGCAGGCTTCACGGGCCACTCGACCGAGTTAGCCACCTACTCGGTCGAGTAACCCTAAACCGGGTGCCCTAGTTTTTCCTATATAAGCAACCCCCATGCACACATCTTGAACACCTCTTTTCCACATCTTTACACCCCAAAATTCAACCCTAATTCAACTCCTCTTCAACCCTAATACACCCTAGGCAAACCTTAAGCAACACCCTAGCAAACCATAAACTAGTTTTAGGATTCAATAAACCCGAGCCACCATAACTCAACCTTCATCCACCTCGAAGACTCTAGTGTTAAAGCCACGGTTACGAGTTCTAATCCGAGACAAGAACATGTAAGTTGAGGGTGTCAAAACCCCGTTTCTTCTCTTTTCTTTCTCCTTCTCGCGTCATGTCGTCTTCATAAGGGTCGCGTTTTTTTATTTTATTTTATCGTTATTATCGCATCATTAATATCGATAATACTAATATCAAAGCACTAAAATACCTATCAATTTGTGTCGAGTATGAGTGATATTGGAATAAGGAAATCCGAATATACAAGTGTACTGCACACGCGTTGACGGTCCCTTGTTCCGATATCTCGATTACTCGATTATTGAGATAGGTCAATTTCAACAGTAATTTTCATATCGTTTTTATTATTATTGTTTTTCGCATGTCACATTGATTTCTCAAAAAAGCAAACATTGTATTTTAATAAGGGTCGAAACCCATTGACACGGATCCGACATCACAATCCCTAGGGATTTATTTCGATGTCGGAGAAGTCGAGGGAATCAAGTCTTTTTTTATTCAAGTAAGCGTCGATTTTAGATTCGATACCAATTCCATAATTGAATATCGAGTCTAACAATCAAGTCATATGAATTAATTAACGCGATTCGTTCATATCACGATAATTAATTTAAAGCGACTAGAATCAATTTATCCTTTTTTATTTTTTTTTACTCTAATATTCTATATCGATTCAAATAATCGAGTGTGGGATACAAGGAGTATTCAAAATTAGAATCGAGTATAAGTTCAACAACATTTATATTCGGTTCAACAAAATTCGCGATTTATAGGAAACCAAGTCGGACATAAATTGTGCAATATCTATGCCCGATCCGGTAAAATCGTTGAATTATCAAAAATCAAAAGCAATTTCAAAATCAACAATTAAAATTGCAAACGAATTACAATTCGTACAGGGGGCACTCGACCGAGTGCCTAGCCCACTCGGTCGAGTGGCGCCCCAAAAATCGAACCAGAATGTTTTTCACGATCCCCACCCGATCGAGTCTCACAGTGACTCGGTCGAGTGGTCAGGTACTCGACCGAGTTAGTCGATAACTCGGCCGAGTATGGTCTAAAACGCGGAACAGAAACCTCTTTTCGGGATCTACTCGATCGAGTCTATCGACCACTCGATCGAGTAACCTCATAACGATTAACACAATAAATCGTACATTATTCTATTTTCAAAACCCGATAGTATTTCACGACTTAGGTCAACACGTGCATAATTAATCACGTGTATACTATCTTTTCAAACCATGCATCATCGTGTACATCATTCAATTCAATTCAATATTTGCACAAACCGTTATTATTCGTTATGTCATTACATCGTTACTAACGCGTTTGTTGTTTCTTTTGTCAATTTAATTTGTGTTCGTTTATTGTACTAAATGAACCCACATGCTAAAATTCCACTTTGACGTAGAATTAATTGCATTAAATTGACTTAGAAACCCTTTTCAATTTCACTCACATGTTTAGGGAAAATACTCTTTGCATATCATTTTCCCGTTTAACTAGCGCGCGTATTGTAAGTCATTCGAATTCTTAGTAGAGGCCGCTAATGTGCGGGCGGGGTTGGGTGTCCTTTGTGGGCTTCCCAACACGTACCCTCACCCCTTACTCAGAACCTCGGTTTCCGGATGTCCGAAACCGTTGGCGCACGAGAGTCATTCAATACACAATATCCGATAAGGTCGGTATTGGTATCAAATGCAAAGGGACGAGCCCAATAAACTCTGACATCGGAAATGGGCCGTATTTTGTATACGGACCACTACGACATAGAGTGGGCTCGAATGGTTCCGAATAACCACAAAATTCGGTGACGACTCCACTTCGACCTAAATTTCAATTCGATCCGTTTCATATGGAGATTCATTCGCCTACCCAAACCCGCGCGTGGCCGCGTCGGGGTGGACCTATGTCATGTCCACAGCCTTATGGGTGAGATTTAAACCTCATAAGATCGGTTTGGTCTACGAGTCGGTAACATGGTTACTTCTATTGGTAAGATGCAAGCCAATAGGATGTAGCGATGATACTAGGAGTCACGACTCGTGTGTTTTGTCTGTTTACGTGAAAAATGATTTAAAATCAAATGGCTGCCAATATCCTATCTTCTAAACTTTACCGTTTTCATCACCTCACATGTTGGTTAATTGAATTAAAGAAAACTATCTCTTACGTGATATCTTTAATATTTTTGTAAGCATATTATTTGTTATTCACAAGATTGTCTTATGTGTATGAGGTGATGCTAGATGAACGGCTTGGTTGCTGTCCCGCTCAGCGTCCACTGTTTTATTTTTTTTGCAGATCTAAGATGTTGGGGAATCGAGCGAGAGAGATTTAATAATATGTTCGTATAAAATATGATCATATTCTGTACTAAGTGAATCAAGACTATGTTATTAATAGTCGTTTATTGTAAGGATCCGTAGCGATCCAAATTTATTTACACTCTGATATAGTTTAAATTAAATGACTTAGATAACTTTCCGCATTATCTATTAATTTAAGTCATCGAAAATCTGGGTTGTTACAATACCAACACAGATACTACTTTGTTCACTGATTCTTCCAGTCCTGCCTCCACCATATCTATTGATGAATCTGCACAATCCTCACCTCTAATACTGTCTCCACCTGGCAGAATCCGGATGTGTGGACGCTGCCCACACCGCTGCCTGCGCGCAGACGCGCGTGGAATGATCACGGCGGCCACCCACACGGCCCGTCGTGGACACTCGTCGCGTCCGGGCCGATCTAATCTCACGTTCGGGGCGAAGTGTCGGACCTCGATTTGGTTGACGATTTGAATTGTACTAGACATATGTGAGGACATCTACGTTTCCATTAGAATCGATCGAGATGTGGTTACAAATGTTTAAAGACCGATATGTTTGGCCTGACGACCTTTTTAGTGAACCGAATTCGTTGCCGATTTGTGGAGTCGCCACCGAGTAATTTTGGGATACTCGAAAACCGTTCAAAGTCAACTTTAATCCTTAGTTGGCTCAAAGCTGAGTGACATGGGGACCTAAAGATAAAGACTTTTACCCTTACGCATTCCATGTCTCGAATGACTCTTATTGCCAATGGTTTCTGAATTGTGTCGTTTATAAGCGGGGGCCAGGGGGTGGTATCTATAGCTTTTCTCGTAGCTCAAATCGAGATTTCAGCCACCTAAAGTACAGTAGTGCGAACCAGAGTTGGGGCGCCTGGGGTGAGGCAACTAGGATTTTGAAGATCCGATTTGAAAACTTACCAAAGCTGTAACACCCGCTATTTTTTCCTAGCATTTTTATCCTTACCGTTATGACTTCGTCATAACTCTGTCACTTTTCGGCCCTATGTTTCATCTTTTTTTTCCCAAGCTTTATTTTCATTTTTGAGTCTAATGATACTTATTTTTATTTTTGAATATTTTAATTCTTTTAAATCTATTTAATTGATTTTCTTCGTAAACTAATTATTTTTCCGCGAGGAATTCTACTTCTCTACGAATTAACGTTTTAAAGCTCGGATTTAAGTTATTTCTTTTCCTACAAATGTATAAATATATTTATATAATATTTTCAACTAATAATTATTTTTATTTACGGAAACTTAGCCATTAAAGATTTTATTACGAAGTTTCGTAAATAATTGTTTTCTAACGCGAGGTTTACTCGAATTGCTTTAAAATTCCTTTAACGATTTAACGATTTTTTTATCAACTTACAAATTATTTGGGACCTTTTTCTCATGTGTTGGACCGACATGCCTCCTTGTCACACCCTTACTGCGTTTTTCTTTATACGTTTCGTTTTATTATGTTAAAACGTAAAGATAATGCTTTTCTTACCCATTTATTTGACAAATTATTGAACAAACTTTTCATACTCTCCTTCCTCTCTTTTGGCCAGCTTTAGGAAGGAAGTGTAGCATAGTTTTCATCAAAAGTTTTATTAACATTCATGCTTAAAACCATCCATTTCCCATTCATTCATTTTGCTAATTAAACAACAAAAAAATTCCTTCATTCTTCTCTCTTAGCCATGGCATGCAGCAGCCTCTCAAGGCTAATTCTTGTCTCAAATCGAGTCATAATCATCTCGTTTTCATCATCGAATTAATCGTCATTCCGATCCCTACGTTAAGGTAATAATCGATGTTGTTTTCGATCGTTATTTTCCTTGATTTTCTTAGTTTTCTCATGGTATTTTTCCACCTTGCTTTTATTGTGTTGAAAGATTTTTGAATGATCCCGAAGCCGATGAATTTATAATCGACTCGAATTTGGATTAGAGGTAACGTCGATGATACTCGGTATTTCATGATTTTAATTGTGTATTTGCATGTATAATTTTTAGATTTCATTTTTGACAATATATGTATGTATTATAATCTGGAAAATTTTTAAAAGTTAAAAATTTGCATGTTTTGATATTTTTATCGCTTTTACGAGATTAACGATTAAATTGTTATATTAATTTGTAAAATCGTAATAATCGGCCTAAACATGTAATATGTGTTTATATTCTGGAAAAATGTTGTTTTTGATGATTTTTAATAATTTAGTATTTTTCTGATATTTTTGATATCGATTATTGAATTATTACCGTTATCGGACAAAAACGATTAAAAGTCGATTTTTGGTTCTAGTACCTAAACATTTTATTTTAATCTGATTTTTGACGTGGTGAATCTTTCTGATGAAATAGAATTTTCTGAATTGTTTCATAATTTTTCGGAATTGTTAAGTTGATGAATTAATTAATCACTTTAAATCATCGTTTATCGTTAAAACCGTGTTTGTCGTTTAAATTCTCGATTTCTGGTCTTTGGTTTAAATCTGGAAAAATTTTGATTCTGATGGTTTCTTAATAAAATGTATTTTTATGATTTTTAGTGCTTTAATAAAATGTTAGGAACGATAAGTTTTATTAATGGAATCGTTAATTGTGAAAACGGGTTTTAAAGACGGTTTTGATGGGATTTATTAAAGCTGGAATTTTTAGAAATATGGAAGAATACTATTTTATGGAAAATCATGATTTTTAATCTTAATAATAATTTTTGTATATTAATACTTAAATCGTTTTGTAATTACTATTTTTATTAATCGTTATTGTCGAGATTAGACGTTTAACGAGAAAACGCTTTAAAAACCGAGTTTTAGGATTCTGGAAAATTTTCTTTTCTATACAGAATGTCCATATATATATTTTAACTATTTTACGTAATTTTTGTACTATTTGTTAAAGTCTTTAATTAATAAGTATTGATTTTTGGACAAATTACGATTTATCGTTAAAATGCTTCGTCTTACCTAAAAAATTTATTTTTCCAGCTATTTTGAAAATATTTAAATCTGAAACATTAAAAGTTAAATCATCCCTTAACATATTCTAAATATATTCAATGGTTTAATTAAATAAAAGACGTTAAAAGATTTAATTTGACATTTGCCGTAAAATCCTATTTGTAATTGTATTGTCGTAACTAATAATAATTAGGGAGTTTTAGCTTTGTAAATTTTGAAAACACCTTGATTAGTATTATTAAAAATTTTAAGACATTTTTAATCATTTTATACACTTGTACGATATTTCAATAACTTCATAAACTCAAATGTTCTTACATTAATAATTAATATCGTTAAGGCCGAAAATATTAGTTTTATAAATCTATATCGTTTACTAAAAATGTGGTATTAGTGTGAACTAATATTTTCACTATTTTGATATAATGCTATTTTTTGTAAAGTTTCTAAAAGTAGAAGTTTCCTAAAATAGAAAGTTTCCTCTTTTAGAATATAAATGTTTACTTCTTTTATCCTCATATTATTTATATTGATTATATCTTTTGAGTATCGATAATGGCTTTGTTTTGGAGTTATGGAATAAGGACAAGTGTGAGGTTAGAGTAATATATTCTAGGGTTTACGGTTTTGCCATCAACTATAAGGCTAGTGTATCAGGAATCGGTACATTGGTTGTTGAACCGGGTGACAGGTATCCCGGGAGTTTTGTACATTTTGACCTTAAGCTTAGGCCTCGCAGTAAGTCGCCGTCATAAGTCTAAGTGGGTGACAGGTAATCCCAGGTGGGGTGTGCATTATCTTAAACTAGGGCCACGCATTTATAAGTCGCCGCTCTATTATGGTTGAGTAGCCTAGTTAGAGATCGAAGTTTGATTTGTTTGAACTAGGTTCTCGAAGCTAGTTTTTAGTATTCTCCTAGTAAAAGTCTAGCCGTCTACACTACTCCTATCCATAACGCCATTTTGAATATTTTTATTATTATCGATATAATTTGGTTTGCAGGTTGGCAAATGTTTTATGTTTTCTCCGGAAAACTCATTTTTATTATATTGTTTCGATACGTGAAGTTTTTTCACTGAAAACTTATTTTCATTATAATGTTTTACTCTTTTCCATTTTCTTACTATTTTTTTATAATAGTAATTACAGTTTTAAAATCCTGTTATACGGCTGGGAGAACGTTGACGTTGTTCCTCACAGATTGTGGCTGTTATGTTTTTAACATGGCAGGTATACGTGTTCCGGGTGTGGGCTAGTGAGCAGTGTGGATCTTGCTTATTTATTTTTAATAATTATGTGTTATGGATTGTTCAAACCCCTTTTTTTATGGATTGTTTTAATTTTGGCCATTTTATTTAAGGCCTAATGTTTGACTTTACCATTTAAATATTATCAAAACATAGTTACAGCGTGTTATAATCCCGACTCTACAGTGTTTCCGCCACTGTATCGCGTTAGAATTTCTAGGGGATTACAAAAGTGGAGATTATACGTGATCTTCGATTACTTATTTGCCAAGGTTCCGACTCTTGACCTAGCACGCGTGCACCGATGGGCCTCGGACGCGCGTCTTGAGGCTCGACTCGGCCGGACGCACAGACTTGGGTTTGACTTTGCATGTTTCGGGACCGATTCGGGGCCCCAGTGTCGGAGTAGACTCTAATTAGTGTCGACGCGACCGTATTGACCCGACTAAGACCATCTTGATGTTGAATTAATTTTTCCGAGTAATTATTTGGTCCATTCTATAGAAAAACCATCTAAAACATCATAAAATCGTGTCGTGTTGCAGTCCGATCATCATCGGGTGTTTGCTGGGCACTCTTGCAGCCATCAAGTCCAAATCTGGGTGTCTAAAGGAGGGCACCAGCCCACCTCCAAGATGATAGATGGATTTATCGCGAATCCAACAACCAAATAAGCCAACTAATCAAAGCTAGAATAGCAAGGGCAAGTAGGGTCGATCTCCACAGGGACGGTAATTTGACAATAGAATACCACAATTCTAGACTAGATTCAAGGAAAACAAAGAAGAAGAATTATCAAGTTTGATTAAGAACTAGACTAGGATCTACCAAGCGAACTAGGACAGCGAAAAGAACTAAAACAAGCAACGAAACTACGAGGTGAACGATAATAGGTAAAAGCTAGGGTTAAGTTGGATTCAAGGGCACCAGGGTTATCAAGGAGAGGAACGAGAGAATTAACGGGGTTCGAACACCTAGACTACGTCCGGCTCACGCACTAAACGACCTTGAGGTCTCCGATGAGGAACCTCACTAAACAAAGGGCAAAGTAACGAAAGAAGAAACGGCAAGCAAGCATGTAATCGTCACCACACCCTTAACAAGAAATTCATCAAACATGACATATGCACAAGGTTTAAAGGCAATAAGAACCACATCAAAGACCAATCAAGCCACCCTAATCGCCTACTATGGCAGCCAATACCCCTATTAACCCTAGTGAAGGTTTACTCACTCATCATAGTAAATCAACAACACAACTACTAGGAAACAAGATGATTATGGAAGCATTCATAATATGATTCAACAAGGAAATTAAGCGTGTAGACAAGATCTAAACTAATTAAAACAAAATCGAAGATTAGAGAAGGTAGAGAAGAAGAGAATGTTACTCCTCAATGAGAGAAAATATGAACTAGAATAATAATGGAAGAATAGATAACCCAATCTTCGATTACAACCCAATGGATAAAGAATAATCTCGATTAAACTAAGATTGATGAAAGATTAAGAGAGTATTAAGGAGTTTTCTATGATCTAATTATTGCTAAGCTAGAACTAGGGTTTTTCTTTCTTCAGAGAGAATACAAGATAATGTATATATAGGGTGTTGAAATGAGGGAAATTATTTGACAAAATTAAGGCCCAACAGGGTGTCCCAGCAGTGATACATACATTCGTCCCGGCCGTGACAGGTTGTCTCGTCCCTGCCGTGAAGAATGATGGTTGCACGGTTGGGACACTTGCTTGCACAGTATTGTAGGCCGTCAATACCACTTCTTTTCTTGTCATAATTGTCACGGAAAGCCTCCCTAAAGGACATCTCAATTCACGGGAAGATCCTCTAGCTTCTTCCTTAGTTTCTTAGGTGACGGTAATGCTCGGAATTAGTTGCTATGACATAGAAATAAACACTAAGTGTCGAGTTTCATGTCAAAAGAACCTATAAGCATGAAATATCACTAAGGAGAGCGTTAGTAGCTCAAAACCACCCTCAAGGACGGTTTCACCAATAGAAGAAAGGGACAAAAACCAAGAAAAGAATGATATAAATTAGTGTTATTTCATGGGAATAATACCAACTATGGGTGTGCTTCTTAAATTAATACAAACTATACGTAATCTCATTTTAATATGAACTACGCATTCATTAATCTTTCTTTGTTATGTATGAAATTATGACTTGCTATTACAGGTCATAGTGACTTGTTGTAACTTTCTAGGGTTTTATTAGGTCTGTTGCAGTCATCGTGAAAGCCAAAATAATAATAAAAACATTTTTTTTCCATAACTTCTATAAGACTAATTGAAAAAGAAATGAAAGACGAATTTTCGAAAATTTAATTATTTTTTTCAATGACCGAAAATGAACACGAAATGTGAATCAGAAGAAAAAGAGTTGAATAATGGAGGTTCAACAGGTAGCCGGTCACCCATAACAAAGCGAGATTAATGAAGGCGTAGTTCGTATTAAAATGGGATTACGTATAGTTTGTATTAATTTAAGAAGCACACGCATAGTTGGTATTATTCCCATGAAATAACCCTATAAATTAAGCACATCAAACTCCCCCACACTAAACCCTTACTTTCCCTTGAGTAAGTACTAAACAATACTAACAAACGACACTAAACTAAACTAAAGCCGAGTGGGAATTATCGCATCCAATGCCCTTTCAACTCACACCGAGACACTTAGAGGTGAAGTTCCCTCCGCAAAGCAAGTGGGGTCTTGCGACAAAACTGTGGAAACAACTAGACACACAAGCACAAGGAATCACGAAGATAGTTCTTTCCAAGAAGAAGACACCGCCTCCCTCATCAAGGTGGTGGGAAAGACACCCAAAAGTTAGCTTGAAACGAACATAAACTTTCAAAAGCTAGCTACTCAAAACAAAAAGGACAAAAATCTAAAAGTATGACTTGAAAACAATGAAAACGTTGATAATCTAGCTAGGTCCTCCTAATCCACTAAAAAAATGTACACCAAGGTGATAAACGAGATGGAAAAGGCTGAACCGCGGAGTTATTAGGCACTGGAGGTAAGTGTGTCTCGATCCTCTTGAAAAATCAAGGAGGGTCATCCCAAGCTTAAAGCAACCAAGGATGGTTCAAACAAAAGGGTGAAAAAGTTCTTACAAAATGGAATTAGCCGAATTGCCCACGTTATCTTCCTTCCAAGGGACTTGTCCCTTTGGTAGGCATTTCACGATCGAAAACCGGCCAAAAAGGCTTATTAAGATGAGATTTTTTTTGGATTTTTTTTTCTTGAAGTTTTTTCTATTTTTTTGGGGTTTTTGCTTTTAATGCCTTTTCCTTGGCTTTGTTTGCCATTAGGCTACGTGGTAAGATCCGAGATTTAATGAATGTCAAGACCCCCGCTTTTAACGATGCAGAGCACAACCTCTTCTTGGAGTATGCTTAGTACATGGCACGAGTCCCCGAGTCTAATGGATACCACACATACAATGAATAACAAGCAAAAGGGATTTCGATATTTTGTAAGCTTATTAGGGGATGAAAAGGTGGAATGGTATAAGGGTAATCGGGTGTGCACCCCGGGAAAGCCCACAAAAAACAGTAATTTGGACCATTAAGTGCAATGTTACTTTGAGCTAGGTCACCTATAGATACGAGACACGGTAACCAAGACCCAATCATTCTGCAGGTGATCAATGTGGTCAAATGCAAGCTTCGGTGTAAACTCTTAGTGGAAATAGGTGGACAAAAGCTACAAAATCAACGTATCTATTGTTTTCATGTCATTCTACTAGGTTAATGTCCTAGATCAAAATGGGCTACAAAAAAAAGAACACAAACATTCGTAAGCATGCACCACAGTTGGGGTTTCCGACAAGGTCTACACTTAAACAAACAAACAAACAAAACTAAAGACAAACACACAAGAAAAAGAAACAAAACAAAAAGAAACAACCTAACACAATGCCTCAAACTCTTACAAACAAGCCAAACAACCAACTACCAAAACCAAAAGGCTCATCCTGAGCATCCACAATCACAAACAGACAAAAAAGTCCATCCTCCTCCATGCGCTTCAAGGAAAAAGAAGAGGAAAAGATAGAATGGTATTACCGGGATGCCTCGAGATTCTTCCAAAACCGGTGGTGGGTGAGTACCCTATAAGAAAAGAGAGAGCAAAGCACAGAAGACAAATATATACAAAGACACAAAAAAAAAGCAAAAGAAAAGAAAATATTTTTGGATTTTGAAGATTTTTAAATTTTTAGAAGTTTTTCAAAGTATTTTTTTTTTCAAAGATAAGTAAATAAAATATCTCTACTACAAACTTGAAACGAGCAATGTCTCCAATGCTTCCCGAATTAGTGTGAGAAAGACAAAGAAAGAAAGAAAAAATAAGAGAGAAAAGACAATAGATGAAAAGAAAAGAATGAAAAAGGAAAAAACAAAAAAAAGAAAAGGAAAAGGGATCGGGCCTTGGTGTAATCACGTTACCTAGACCCAAGTCAAGTAGAAAGATGAAAGAGGAATAAAATGGGAAAAGGGATAGAGAGCTAGGTGTAATCACATCACCTAGCCCCGATTCCCCACGATTTCGACAGAACTAAACTAAAAATGAAAAATGGAAAAAGAGTTATCATTTTGGATTTTTAATGGGTTTTCAATGTAATCACGTCATTGGAAACCGAGAGCAATACAACTAAGGCCCCGAGGTGCCACTATGACACCAAGTAAAACATGGGTAGGGGAATAATAGACAACGAGCAAATATAATTAAAAGAACGGAATGGAAGAGAGTGTAGCACCAAGTAGTTTACTGTAAAAAATAGCTCAATCTTCCACATCATTCTCATCATCATCATCATCATCATCATCATCATCTTTACTACCCTCGGAATTAGTCTCATTATCATCATTATCGTTCCTGTCCCAATCCTCATCATTTCCCTCATCATCATTGTCATCTTCATTATCATCATCATCATCATCTTCCATTCTCTTATCGGCATTAGCATCGAGGTTATCAATGTCTTCATTAACATTAATCTCATTCTCATCGCTCTCACCGCGCTAATTGCCCATAACTTCACCACTCGAGTCTTTAGGAGGGAACTCGGATAGCAGGAACCAAGACGGAACACCTCCAAGAGGATCAATGGATCCTTGTTAGTTGGGCTTGTTGATGATACCAAGGATAAAGTGCAAAGTATTGGTCTCGGTGAATTATATAATTGGAGATCCACACTCTCGAACATACTCAAAAGATGCTCTTCAAGGGGAAGAGTCCCCCCCTTTCATTACCGTGTACTTCTCAAAATCAAGCTCCGGCTTAAGCCCCTTAGCAAACATAGTCACCAACCCCCCAAAGTTAAAGGCTACCGTCCTAGGCTTGCGATTTGTATCATGAATGTGTTGAAAAATGGCGGTTTGAATGTCGATTTGAAACCACCTCAAGCCTTGAGGATTAAGATAAGCCCCTAGAATAATCAATTCTTGACCGTTGATGACCCCGAGCTCAAAGCAGGGAAAGATAGACCCGACAATGAACCGTGCCCACAGTCGGAGAACATGGTAGTGAATTTTGTTATGCGGTAGTCTCTGGTAACTTACAAGATCTAAATCCGTCATATGTTTTCACATCTTAGTCGGGTCAAATTTTTCGGGTTGGTTACTAAAGTCGGCGTCACCAACACTCAAGAGATCGCAAAAGGCCGAGACGGTGCATCAATGGTCTTTATTACCTAGTCGAAAAGTGATTGCGGTCAATGCGCCAGGCCGAGGGTCGTAACATAAATTACTAATAAATTTGACGGTAAGCTATATATAAGTGCTCTCATGGACACTAAATAGGGTTTCCAACTCTAACTCGGTAAACAAATTCTTTACCTCATTCTCAATTTTTAACTTCCTCAACAAACTATGATTAATGAACCGAGTTGGGTTCGTTTTCTTGGCTAGAAAAGACTTGAAATGAATTCTATGATTGAGGATTGCAAATTTAACATTGTTATAGGGAGGAACATTGTTTACCTCCTCCACATTGGGAGGGACGATGGGTTCCTGCGGCTGCTCGGACGGAGGTGTGGTGGAAGGAGTGGTGGCCGCATTTCTCATTTTAGAAATTTATGGAGCCTTACCCGTGATCTTACCACTGCTCCGGAACCGATTTTTCACCGAATCAAGAACGGAGCTCATTGTAGGTATGGAGAAGCTCACAAAAAAATGACTAACCACTTGAATTGAAGACTTTATTTATGATTATCGAACCTTGGACTCACCGTAGATGCCTAGAAGATGGTAGAATCGCACATAGGTGTGGACGCCCGTCCGCACCGCCCGGCGCCCACGCGCGCCCGCGTCGGACCTCCCGGTTTGTCGCGGCAGCCACCCACGCGGCCCCCTCCCGATCGGGGGCCGGTCCGATCTTCCGTACGGGGCAATGTGTCAAACCTCGATTGGGTTGACGATTCGGATGGTACTAGACGAGTGCGGGCACCCGTGTTTCCGTTAGAATCGATTGAGGCGTGGTTGTAAGTGTTTAAAGGCCGATATGTTTGGTAAGACGACCTTTTTAGTGAACCGAATTCGTTGCCGATTTGTGGAGACGCCACCGAGTCAATTATGGGGACTCGGAAACCGTTCAAGTTAACTTTGATCCTTAGCCGTCTCAAAGTTGAGTGGCACGGGACCTAAAGATAAAGACTTGTACCCTTAAGCACTCCACGCCTGTAATGACTCTCATTGCCAATGGTTTCGAACATCCGAAAACCGTCGATTCTGAGTAAGGGGTGAGGGTACGTATTGGGAAGCCAAAGTCCGATAGACATCAACACCCAATCACGCCCGCACATAGCGGCATGTACTAATCAATCGGTGGGATGATAACTTTGTTCCTCAATTGTGGCGGAAGTAGGATAACATCCGTTGTTTTAACCCTATGTCTTTGCTATGTCGGTTGTTTAAGGACAAGTAAGTTTTTATCGTCGAAGTAGTTGTGTTTAGATTCTTTGCATGCGATTTCACGTGACAAGCAGGCCATGAAAAGATGCACGTAGAAGAGTAGAGAATATTAGATATTATACGTATTAGCAAATCAGATTTAGCGTGATAATACAGATATTAGTCATTCTTGTGGTATACCTTACCTGGTATTCGGCTTAAGATGCGTTGGCTCGACATTAATAGGGATGCATCGAACCATGTATGGTGAGCATCGGAATTAATATGGAACCCGACCATCACTTTGTTCAGTTTTAGCTTATTTACGTGTTGAATTACGTGTTAGGTGATTTAGCATGCGATTATAAGGTCATAAAAGCGGTAAATCATACGAAAGCTGTAAAAGCGAAATGTAAGTAAATCACATAGTGAGAAGTTGCACCCTCAGAGTGTACACTAAACGAAACACGATGCGTAGATGCTTGAGAACGGATCTCAAAATTACTCGGGTTTAGTGCTTATAGTTGAAGTTGAGGACGTTATGTGTTTTGAGGATGAGTCATGGACTTAGTGTCCATATTTGACGTTATCGAAGTGCATAATGAAAGTACGAAAATGTAAAGTTTTGTTTAGACGACAACCTAGTGATGATTTGACTCCGAGGCGAATCCTCCTAGCTTGTCCTGCAGTTAATTCGGTAGAGCTTCGCTATTACAACTGATTTTGCGGTGAATTCGGCAGAGCTTCGCTGCTATACTCGGTGTTTGGCTAGTCGAGCGCGGGTGCTCCTCGGGTTGAGTGGAGTGCTCGAGAGTGAGGAATAGCGTCGATTCGCTTATCGAAACAACAATCGAGTGGATCGTACTTAGTGTCAGAGTGTGACCTAAGTTAGAGAAAAGAGGGGGAGAGCGAATTGTGAGAGAAGTGGTTCACGAATTCGACGATTGTGTGTTGAAATGAATGAAGTGGGGAGTATTTATAGTTGCTCGCACAGTTCAAATCGAACTCAGTCGCCTGGTGTCATGCGCGTGAAGAGTGAGACGCCTGGCGTGGGGCCCCTGGATTTTGAAGATCTGCTTTTGAAACTTTCCAAAATGGAGAAGATGCGTATAATATTATTTCTTACGGATTAAGAATTCCCTCTTAACCATAGCGCGTCGAGCGGCGGGTGGCCTTCGGGCGCGTGTCCCAAGGTTTGCTCGGCCCGACGCGTTGACTCGGGTTTGACTTTGCATAATTCGGGACTGATTCGGGGTTCCGGTGTCGGAATTGACTCTAATTAGTGTCGACGCGACCATAATGACACGACTAAGGCTGTCTTGATGTTGAATTAATTTTTCCGAGTAATTGTTTGATCCGTTCTATAGAAAAACTATCTAAAACACCGTAATTTCGCGTCGCATTGTAGTTCGATCGTCATCGGGTGTTTGTTGGGCACCCCTACAGCCACCAGGTCTGAATTTGGGTGTCTACAGAAGCCCCTACTTTGACTGAGGCTTGGACAAGGCGAAAGTCAAAGTATAGCTGCCCAGTTCAATCGAGGATTACGACCTGGTGGCTGTCCGCTCGGGTCATTTTATGTCCGTTAGACTACGTATTTGAGGCTCACCAGCCAAGGCTTAGAAATCATACCTGACATCCTTGCCTGGGGTTGCTTATCGGAGCTCGGGTTCGGACTTGCTAGCTTGTCTTGGGTTTGTTGTTTTAGTGAGTTCGGTTTTTGGCACAAACCTTTTGCTTGAGTCTTTTATTAATGTCTTAGTTGTGGTTTTGATATTCTAGGCGGATAGTTGGGTTGATTTTGGTTTTGCCTTAAGTTGAAATTGGGTTGAATTGAATTTAGTCGAGTTGGGCTGAATTGAATTTGGTTGAATTGAGTTGACTTGAACATGAATTGGTTTGCACTTGAATTGGTTGAACTTGAACTTGAATTGCCTTCAGAATGCTTTGGGGTTCGTTAGGCTTACGAATTTAAAATTTGCGAATGCTCACTTGAATAGCCTTCAGAAAGCTTTGGGGTTCGTTAGGCTTACAGGTTTGAAAATTTGCGAATGCTCACTTGAATTGCCTTCAGAATGCTTTGGGTTCATTAGGCTCACGGGTTTAAAAATTTGTGAATGCTCACTTGAATTGCCTTCAGAATGCTTTGGGGTTCGTTAGGCTCATGGGTCTAAGAGGGTAGGGACGGAGAGGGAGGCGATGCACTACTGGTGCCTGGTGCCTGGTGCCTTCTATCTGTCTCACTTTTGTCAGCGGCTAGCTTGCCACCACCTTGTGGTGAGTACTTGGTTCTTTGTTTTATTGTTTCTTTTGTTCTATGGTTTACTATTTGCCTGTTTTTTGAATGGTTCGCTTTTCCTTCAGCTGGCCGATCCGGCTGATGCTGTTCAGCCCCAGACTTCCCCTTGACGCTGCTCAGGGTTGACGCGGCTGAGGTAGCCTTTACAGAGCCTCTTCGCCCGTGTTTTGCTGAGGAGATGGAGGCTGGGATGGAGTGGCGTGACCGGGTATACCGGGTAAGTCTCGGGTTTTGCCTGGAACTTGGTTATAAAGGTTAGGTTTTGTTTGACTAATATGTTTGGTTTTGTCTTTCATGTTTCGTCGATCTCCCATCAGCGGTTGTGCAGGCTGCCAACTGCTTCCGGGCCTATGCGTCGAGGGCGGTCGCTGCCTCATCCCGTGATACTTCGGGACCTCATCGGTGAGTATGCGTTTTCTAGGATTGGTTTTCTAGGTTGGTTCTCTAGGTTGGTTGTGTTTTTGTTCCTGAAGTGTGGGTGTATTTGTAGGATACTCCAGATATGGTGAGGCAGCTGGCGACACGGGTAACCGAGCTCGAAGCGGAAGAGGCCAAGCTGTCACTTCTACAATCTTGGGATGATGAGATTGCCAAGCTTAAGGAGCAACTGGCTTGGTCCCAGGGCAAGACCTCGGTGCAGGGTGAGGCTAGGTTCGGGACTGAGGCGGAGAGGGAGGTTGAGGCTGAGGCTGAGGCTGAGGGTCATGCTACGGGTGCTACCGAGGACGTTGGAGGGGTCCCGAGATGATTACTCTAGATATGCTGTCGGGCACGGAGGGTACCCAGTTTCTGACAGGCTAAAGTCATATGCCTCAAATTACAATTTATAAGCACTTAAATCTCAATACTAAAAACGTAGTAAAGTAGAAATAAGGATCGAACCCAAGGAAATCTGATTAATTTAATTATGCTAACTAAAGTGTAGATAAAATCGACCTCTAATGTAATTAAATACCGTAGTAACCAAGGAGGTTTTATGAATGAAATTCTAATAAACTAAAGTAAAAAAGCTAATAAATCAAGATATCAAATGATTTAAAAGGAACTTAGACGCAAGCACAAATCCACACTCAATAGCGATTGATCATCGTAAGACGGTTTCAATTAATAATCTTAACTACTCTATCGTGAATATAAAATTCCAATTCTCTTACGAATAGTTAACTAATTAAAACGAATCCCGTTCTTAATTAACCCTAACAGTAAAACAACCTAAACAATCCATTTCTAGGTTCAATTAGACGGAAGCAATATAGATCTGAGAATTCGATAGAGAATAAATAGCGCGTACAATCCAGGCGCACCTTAGATATTTATGTGAATTGCTTCTAAGTACTAATATCAACGTATCCCGTTCAATATTAATTCCTAGTTGTTACCAATGTAAAGTTAATTAGTAAATCCTACTCAATTAACAATACTAACGATAGAATGAAGAAATCAAATACCAGTTGCACATCTAGCAATCAATAACAACATTCATGAATTTAATAACAAAGCAATTCACAATAATCAAGATTAATAATTAAAACATTCAAACTCACAATCGATTATCAAGTGCTTCAAAGGCTTGAATCTAAGTAAAGGAAATTAGCTACACATACTTGATTGGAAAATTAGGGTTCTCCAAAGTTCTTCATTCTCTTCCTTAATGTAACGTTAAAATCACAATATTGAATAATCATATTAATACTAATACTAATAACTAGGTAGTAATAGTAGTCTAATACGGAATAATAATAATAATAATAATAATAATAATAATAATAATAATAATAAGAATAAGAATAATAATAAGAATTCCCCGGTGGAGGAGAGGCTATTTTGCATGCCTTGAACCGGCTTATTGAGGATCGTGGTGGCGATGTGGGCCTTTCCATGCTTTTGGTCGACTTCCAGAACGCCTTTAATTTGGTCGACCGAGAGATCATGTTGCGCGAGGTTCGTCGGTGTTGCCCTGTTCTGTTCCGCTGGGTCGAGTTTTGTTACTCGAGGCCTGCCAGACTTTATTACGGGGAGCACAACTTACGGTCTTGCCAGGGGGTCCAACAGGGTGACCCTCTAGGCCCTCTTCTTTTCGCTTTGGTCTTACATCCTTTGATTCGTAAGATCCGAGACTCTTTCGCCTTGAGCTTGCAGGCTTGGTACTTGGACGACGGCACCATCGTTGGAGATACTTTGGTGGTGGGGAATGTTTTGGAGCTGATTATGGAGGACGGTCCTCGCTTAGGTCTTCACCTTAATGTCGGCAAAACTGAGGTTTTTTGGCCTAAGGAGGATCCTAGGAGTCGACTTCCTGGTGTTTCCCCCCCGACACTTCTCGACCGTCGCGTGGTGTCAAAGTTCTTGGTGGCCCCGTCAGTGTTTGTCGTGATTTCAGAATTGAGCTTGTGGGGAAGAGAGTAACTAGGACAATTGAGCTTATAGATTCTGTTGCCAGGATTGAGGATCCTCAGTGCGAGTTGTTGCTACTTCGTGCTTGTACGGGTGTTTCCGAGCTTTCTTTTGCTCTACGCACTTGCCCCCCTTCGGTTTTTGGTTCAGCTAAGATTTCCTTTGATGCTGCTCTGCGGTCTAGCTTGGAACGCATTGTCACCGCGTCCGGCCCCGGGTTTGGGGACTGGCAGTGGCGTCTCTCCACACTACCCTTCCACTTTGGAGGGCTTGGTGTTTATTGTGCTGGGGATGTTCTGCATTATGCCTTTTTAGCTTCTTGCCTCCAGTCCTTTGAGTTGCAGGCTATGCTCCTTCGGCCTTCAGCTATCTTAGCTCCTGGGGCGACCTTCGATGCGGCCTTGACTCTGTTTAATGAGTCCACCAGTTCCGACCTTCCCAGTGATCCTAGTGAGATCGCTGCCCCCAAACTCATGAAGAAATTGGCAGATATATATTTCACGAAGATTACTGCTTCGGTAGAATTGGATTTCTCATTGACTCAGCGACAGGTTGTGCTTTGGAAGTCTCTGCGGGGTGTTCATTCGTCCGATGGGCTTCGCGCAGTACCTATCTCCGGTTTGGGGCAGACCATGAATGGGAGGACTTACCGCTCTGTGCTTAGCTATCGGCTAGGTATCCCTTTGTTCTCGATACCTAGACCTTGTCCTGCCTGTTCCCGAGTGTCTGTTGGCGATATTTTTGGGGACCATGCTGTGTCGTGTGCTGGTACCGTTGGTATCAAGCATAGACATAACCTGGTTCGTGACACCCTTTTGGATATCTGTTTCCGATCTGGTCTTTCTGCCGGTAAGGAAGTAGATGTCGGTTTGGTGGATGGGCACGACAACCACCTACGCCCAGCGGATTTGCTTCTTTATTCCTGGGATAGGGGGCGTGATGTGTGTGTCGATCTGACAGGGTCGTCCCCTTTGACCCAGTCTACGATGGCTGATTTCCTACCTGGTCGCGTGGTCATTGATGCTGCTCAACGTAAGCGCGCCAAGTATGGAGATTTGTGCACCAAGATTGGGTACGGGTTCCTGCATTTCTCCTTCTCGTCTTTGGGGGAGCTTGATGCAGAGGCCGTTGCGTTGCTCAAGCGGATTCAGAAATTTTCTATCGCTCAGGATGCGGGAGCTCGCGCAGCTGCTTTTATTTTCACTAGACTTAGTTTCGCTATTGCTAAGGGAGTGGGTGCCCAGATAGTATCTCGGCTACAATAAGCTGACACGGAACCAAAAGCAACTTAAGTTCTGTCTTCAATTCCCGAGCATGTTTCTTTAGTTTTGTTTCCTCGTTCTGGGCCCATCTTGTCTTTGTCTTCTGTTTTCATTCACGACCCAAACCGAGATTCCTCAAATAGGAATATAACAATGACATCATAAATATTATACCCACGGGAGATAAAAGTACAGATTTAGTCAACCCAATTACACTTAAATTGATGTTATAACCATGACTAAATACGGTCCATCAATCTGTCACCATCGATCTGGAGGATTTAGATCTAGATGATGATATCGGTGAATATGTGTTGGCCGTAGGCGCAGTTTCTAGGGGCCCTCTCTAGTTTATGAACTCGGTTTATGTTTGAATTTGTATAATTTAGCCTTTTAGTATTTTGATTGATTTGTTCGTCTTGCATTTTTTTTAGATGTTGACTTAGATGACAAGTAATCACTTCAAATTTGGTTTGTAATCCCCTAGAAATTCTAACGCAATACAGTGGCGGAAACACTATAGATTTGGGATTAAAACACACTGATGTTCTATATTTTAATAAAAGAACGGTCAGTCAATACAGAGGCCACTTTTTACAAAAGGGCTAAAATAAAAATTCTCGAAGCAGGGTTACAAAAATCCGTAAACAACCATGAATGAAGGAAGATAGGATCCACGCTACTCGCTAGCTCACACCCTAAACCCAGCAGCAAATACCTGTCATGTTATAAACACAACAACCACGTTAGTGGGGAGTAACTCAGACGTTCTCCTAGCCATATTATATCATATGGAAAATAATAGTATTATTATATCAAAATATTTATAAAGAGAAAACATTAAACGATATAATAAAAATAAGTTTTCAACGAAACTTAAAGAACTTGCCAACCTGCAAGTCAAAATCAATCGATAATAATAATATTCAAAAATGGCGTTATGGATAGGGTTAGTGTAGAATCTAGACTTTTACTAGGATTATACTGGAAAGTAGCTTCGAGAACTGTAGACTTATGATGGTAGGAATTTTCCGTGGATCCCACCGATCAAATAATAACCAACCCATCCTAACTGGGTAGATAGGGCAAGTCGGGTCGAGTCCACGGGGACGGTAAAGAGGGTTTCGACTAAGTTTCGCCCAAATACAGGACTAGGTCAACGAGCTAAGCTATGCTAAAACGATGAAAGGAGGATAAGACTAAGACTAAGAATAAGCTAAGACTAAAGGAAACAATGACAAAAATGATGAAGAAAACAAATAGAAAAAGGACTAGGATTAGGTCGGGTTCGAGGGTGGTGAAATGATCAAGGGGAAGCAAGAATGAAAGGGTAGTCAAGCTATCTAGGCATAGTCCGGGCTCTCGCTACTTAAACCAACCTAGAGGTCCCTCGCTCTCGCGCAAGAACCCATCCTAGCAACACACAAGACCGCAAGAAGAAGGCAAGAAAACAAGCATTTGCAACTACAAGTCATTCAAGCATTTCAACAAACATGTTCTATGCATACAACTTGGAAGCAACCCAAACTTCCACCATCAATCCACACAAACCCTTAATCACCCATTAAGCCACCAAATTCCCCTACTAATCCTATCAAGAGTCTACTCACACATATCTAAACTAAAGCTAACACAAACATTATAAACAAACACAAGAACAATCACATACGTGATGAAGAACAAGGATGAACAATGGACAATACAATGAACAATGAACAAAGAATGAAACTTTAATGATAAAACAAGATTAAGAGAAGGAAAAAGAGAGATTATACCAAACTAGTGAGGAGGAAAAGAAGAAATCTTGCATATAAAGAGAAAAACCCAAATACATCAACCAAGGTTGTCAATCTTGGTGGAGTTCTTCAAGAATTTCCATAATACAAGGATTACAAACTAGATTAAGGACTAATTAAGGATTAATCTACACTAATCTAAGTTAATATAACCTAAATTAGTCTAGGGTATAGTGGTTAATCAAAAGTAAAGCATAAGTATCTTAAACAATACAAGAGGGGGGGTATATATAGGGTTACAATGAATAAGGGAGGCGGAAAAGCGAAACAGCTCTGAACTGGGCCCATCCCGTTCGGAAAGGAGGTGATCCCGATCGGGAAGGAGGTGATCCCGGTCGGGATGAGGTGATCTCGGTCGGGATGGACCTGGTCCCAGCCGGGATGGACCCCCAGTGGCTCGGTTTTTCTTGCTTCTTCATCCCGGTCGTGATGGATGTGTTCCCGACCGGGATGGGTCATGTAGGCTTCAAATAAGGTCTCATAGGTCCCCACTTGCTCTCCCTAGGCTTCTCATCGATTCTCGGTGCTCGGGAATGGGTCCCAAGGGCTCAGGAATGTGTCCCAAGGGCTCGGGATCGAGTCTAAGCTACCGGGTGATCGTTGCTTCTCTTCGGTGGCTCCAAATGTGTCTGAAACGAGTCGAAATCGTTCCATCTCTCCAATTGTAACACCCGCTATTTTTCCTAGCATTTTTATCCTTACCGTTATGACTTCGTCATAACTCTGTCACTTTTCGGCCCTATGTTTCATCATTTTTTTCCCAAGCTTTATTTTCATTTTTGAGTCCAATGATACTTATTTTTATTTTTGAAGATTTTAATTCTTTTAAATCTATTTAATTGATTTTCTTCGTAAACTAATTATTTTTCCGCGAGGAATTCTACTTCTCTACGAATTAACGTTTCAAAGCTCGGATTTAAATTATTTCTTTTCCCACAAATGTATAAATATATTTATATAATATTTTCAACTAATAATTTTTTTTATTTACGGAAATTTAGCCATTAAAGATTTTATTACGAAGTTTCGTAAATAATTGTTTTCTAACGCGAGGTTTACTCGAATTGCTTTAAAATACCTTTAACGATTTTACGATTCTTTTTTTTTTATCAACTTACAAATTAGTTGGGACCTTTTCCTCATGTGTTGGACCGACACGCCTCCTTGTCATACCCTTACTACGTTTTTCTTTATACGTTTCGTTTTATTATGTTAAAACGTAAAGATAATGCTTTTCTTACCCATTTATTTGACAAATTATTGAACAAACTTTTCATACTCCCCTTCCTCTCTTTTGGCCAGCTTTATGAAGGGAGTGTAGCACAGTTTTCATCCAAAGTTTTATTAACATTCATGCTTAAAACCATCCATTTCCCATTCATTAATTTTGCTAATTAAACAACAAAAAATTCCTTCATTCTTCTCTCTTAGCCATGGCATGCAGCAGCCTCTCAAGGCTAATTCTTGTCTCAAATCGAGTCATAGTCATCTCGTTTTCATCATCAAATTAATCGTTATTCCGATCCCTTCGTTAAGGTAATAATCGATGTTATTTTCGATCGTTATTTACCTTAATTCTTTTAGTTTTTCTTATGGTATTTTCGCACCATGCTTTTCTTGTTTTGAAGGATTTTTGAATGATCCCGAAGCCGACGAATTTATAATCGACTCGAATTTGGGTTAGAGGTAACGTCGATGTTACTCGGTATTTCATGATTTTAATTGAGTATTTGCATGTATAATTTTTATATTTCATTTTTGACAATATATGTATGTCTTATAATCTGGAAAAATTTTAAAAGTTGAAAATTTGCATGTTTCGGTATTTTTATCGCTTTTACGAGATTAACGATTAAATTGTTATATTAATTTGTAAAATCATAATATTCGGCCTAAACATGTAATATATGTTTATATTCTGGAAAAATGTTGTTTTTGATGATTTTTAATAATTTAGTATTTTTCTGATATTTTAGTTATCGATTATTGATTTATTACCGTTTACGGACAAAAACGATTAAAAACCGATTTTTAGTTCTAGTACTTAAACATTTTATTTTAATCTGATTTCTGACGTGGCGAAACTTTCTGGTGAAATAGAATATTCTGAAATTTTCATAATTTTTCGGAATTGTTAAGTGGATGAATTAATTAATCACTTTAAATCATCGTTTATCGTTAAAACCGCGTTTGTCGTTTAAATTCTCGATTTTTGGTCTTTTGATTTAATCTGGAAAAAAATTATGATTCTGATGGTTTCTTAATAAAATGTATTTTTATGATTTTTAGTGCTTTAATAAAATGATAGGAACGATAAGTTTTATTAATGGAATCGTTAATTGTGAAAACGGGTTTTAAAGACGGTTTTGATGGGATTTATTTAAATCTGGAATTTTTGGAAATCTGGAAAATTAGTATTTTCTGGAAAATCATGATTTTTAATTTTTTATAATAATTTTTGGATATTAATACTTAAATAGTTTTGTATTTACTATTTTTATTAATCGTTATTGTCGAGATTAGACGATTAACGAGAAAACGCTTTAAAAACCGAGTTTTAGGATTCTGGAAAATTTTCTTTTCTCGACAGAATGTCCATAAATATATTTTAACTATTTTACGTAATTTTTGTACTATTTATTAAAGTCTTTAATTAATAAGTAATGATTTTTGGACAAATTACGATTTATCGTTAAAATACTTCGTCTTACCTAAAAGATTTATTTTTCCAGCTATTTTGAAAATATTTAAATCTGAAACATTAAGAGTTAAATCAACCCTTAACATATTCTAAATATATTCAATGGTTTGATTAAATAAAAGACGTTAAAAGATTTAATTTGACATTTGTCGTAAAATCCTATTTGTAACTGTATTGTCGTAACTAATAATAATTAGGGAATTTTAGCTTTGTAAATTTTGAAAACACCCTGATTAGTATTATTAAAAATTTCAAGACAGTTTTAATCATTTTATACACTTGTACGATATTTCAATAACTTCATAAACTCAAATTTTCTTACTTTAATAATTAATATCGTTAAGGCTGAAAGTATTAGTTTTATAAATCTATATCATTTACTAAAAATGTGGTATTATTATGAACTAATATTTTCACTATTTTGATATAACGCTATTTTTAGTAAAATTTCTAAAAATAGAAGTTTCCTAAAATAGAAAGTTTCCTCATTTAGAATATAAATGTTTACTTCTTTTGTTCTCTTATTATTTGTAATGATTATATCTTTTGAATATCGATAATGGCTTTGCTTTGGAGTTATGGAATAAGGATAAGTGTGGGGTTAGAGTAATACAGTCTGGGAAGTACGTTTTTGTCATCAACTATAAAGCCGGTGTGCCCATTTGGGGCACATTTGGTCGTTGATCTGGGTGTAGTTTCCCCCAGGAGAGTGTGCATTGTGCCCTTAAGCGAGATATCGCATCGTGTTAGTCGCCGTCAGTTGAACAGGATACATTTGGTATCCAGGAGGGGTGTGTACTACTTAAACCAGGATCTCGCTGCACGCAGTCCTGTTATAGTTGAGTTGCCTAGTTAGAGACTGGATTCTGTTATGAGTTAAGTCTACAGTTCTCGAAGCTAGTTTCCAGTATTATTCCTAGTGAAAGTCTAGCCTTGTGCACATTAACAGAATATCCATAACGCCATTTTGAATATATTTATTATTATCGATATAATTTGGTTGCAGGTTGGCAAATGTTTTATGTTTTCTTCGAAAAACTCATTTTTATTATATTGTTTTGATACGTGAAGTTTTTCACTGAAAGTTTATTTTTATTATAATGTGTTTTACTGTTTTCCATTTTTACTATTTTTCTATAATAGTAATGTAACACCCCCATTTACGTAGGAGCCTTACTAGACATTCCCAAGTAAATAAGGGCGTTACCATCTCGGTTTCCCGAGGTAGTAGCTCATTACAATACAATATGGAATGTCAAACCGGCCACATGATTTAAACATTACAACTCATTAACTATTACAACTCTGGTTATACAGCGGAAGCTACACCTTCTATAAAAACGGGAATGTCTATTCATTCACCCGTACTACGTCTGGACTCATAAGTCGCGCTCACCCCAATCCCGTACATGTATCCCAGCATCCAAACACATCATAATCTATATAACCTGCATTATAGACTGCTCCCCAATTGATCGAAAATATCAATCGGATCATCACAGATACGTCAGACATACACACCAGGTCAGTTTACGGTAACATTAAATAACATTAGTACAACCAACATCACAAACATCAGTATCAGTATCAGTATCATCGTCATCATCATTTCTATTATCTATCGCGACCGCAGTCACGCCCCGTCAGTCCGAGTGTGCACACCCCTCCTAAGCTCTCCTAGGAGGAAACATCAGGGAAGGTCCCGAGATCAACCGGGCCTAGCTAGTCCTAGCTAGCTTCTCTCAATCGGCACACAGCCGCAATATCAATAGGCACACAGCCGCAATATCAACAGGCACAAAGCCGAAATCTCAATAGGCACACAGCCGCAATCTCAATATAACCATTATACCATTACATATCATACAAAATACATACATACAACGTAAACTGAGTAAGGATAACCTTACCTAATTAGCAAGTCACCACCGCATCGATAGTAGTATTCACCACGGATACTCTACGAAATCCGATCCTAATAAAATATTATATACTTAAATTAATAAAGAACCTAACATAATTAATTATAACCTATCTGATACCCACCGAACTAGATATATTATAAGATGAACAAACCGCCTTAACTAAACTATATTATGAAACGAACCCGAGCTAACTAATTAAACTATAACACGAATCTGACCCAACTAACTAAACTATAACATGAGATGGCCCAAACTAATTAAACTATAAAATGAGACCCGTCAATATCGACAACGCGCAACACCAACTCAAATACAAATAACAGTAGCATAAAACTTTTACTACGACAACAACCACCACTCAACGATAGCAATCCCGAAAACAAAGTCTCACGACGCATTACTTACACCGACAATAACATTACAACCAGCCGACACAATAATGACAACCAGTGGTCGGAATCCACAACAATGTTTTCACCACGACATAACCATCATCACGATGAATGAACCCAATCATTCCTATGTCCATCCAACTACCCATGACCAGACCTAACGTCCTATACAACAACCCAAGACCGACATCCACATCTAAGACTCGATACATAACAAGGAGGGACAACGAACAAAGACAACATAGGAACAAACAAGGACAATATAGGAACAAACAAGGACGACATAGGAAAGCATGGGAGGCAAACCTGGTGTTTATGTCGAAATAGGGCACGGTGGTGCCTGGTGTTTACACGACGGCAAGGAGGACACGGTACAAGTGGTGGTCTGTTAATTGATGAAGGCGGAGATGAATGAAATAAGGGAATGATAGGCAGGGACGAGGCTGGAGACGATGGAATGAAGAGAGGAAGGAGATTGAAATGACGGTTTCCAATGTTGAGCGGCCTATGTAATGTACGTATATGCATGTATTTATGGGTTAAGTAACCTAGTTTACCCCCACTATACAATTATTTTTTATTATTTTGATTGTTATGATTGTTATCATCATCATTATTATTATTATTATTATTATTAATTATTATTATAAAGGGTCCTACTAGTTAAGCTCAGGTTTAGCTTAATAATTACATAGAACGGAATACTCGGATTTACTTGACTTGACTCGAGTTTGACTTCTATATAAATCACGGGTATTACAATCTACCCTCCTTAAAAGGAACTTCGTCCCGAAGTTCAAAGATCCAACCAAAAACGACACTTCTCGACTAACTATGCCTCCCACCACTCACACTTAATCGATTACTCGAATACATCAGATGACTCGTCATATAACTAATTGTTGTATCTGCATCACGTACTATTAACTCACTATTCGTGCACCTATGACTCGTCATATAACTAATTGTTGTATCTGCATCACGTACTATTGACTCACTATTCGTGCACCTATGACTAACGACAACTATTCCAACATATTACGCAGAGACCGACTCGACCACTAACCACACATATCATAGGAAACCACGAAATAAAAGGTTATGACATTCCACCTTCCTTATAAGGAACTTCGCCCCGAAGTTCACTTATCTTAGTCTCACTTTACCCAACACATGTAGTCTATTACGACACCATCTTGACACTAAAGAGTTACCTCCATGTTCTTATCATACAACACGCTATTCACTTATCATAGGACACCACTGTAAAAATTTTAAACGCATAAACTAGTAAACCTTGACCGGGGGTGAGTAAGTTGGTAATATCTACAACCAACTCATGTCGTCCATCATAATGATTTTCAACGAATTTCTCACATGCATAACATCTCTTAGTCATTTCTCGACCTCCATTTCTTTTGACATCATGCCTAACACAATAGTTATTCAAGTCTTATCTAGATTACCCAACTTACTCACCCATCAGCTGGTCGCGAGGGGTTCTATCCCCGCATTCATCCACATTTCACAACAAAAATTCTCTTTTTACCGACCACTACGTGCATCATTACTTAGACTGTTATCATGATTCAACATAAGTATCAACAAATCAACAAATCACTTATTAGCACCATTGTTTTTATCCTCATTATTCATGTCATGACTCAATTCATATGCTAGCATGCCATATCTAATACACTTGTAACTTTACATAATTGCGTGAGCCCTCAGACTAAGACACTCTTAAATATTTGGACACTGCGACTATCACACAGATAAGACAATTAGTTCACATAAAGACAATATTTTTTTTTCACATTCAGGACATACATGATACTCAGTGACATTCTACTCTGCTTCAAGGACTCGTGGTCGTGATGTTACTATCTTGTACTATATCAATTTGCTAACATCGAAGCATAGGTTATAACACAACGAATTCACGTATACACCTTGGACCATTTACTATCTATTATTCCAGACCCTCATACATCACTGTACCTATTATCCTCCTTTAATGGATTTACTATCATGATTCTCTTTTCATTCTCTTGATATTATTACACTTTTTAAACTGTTAGATTCGTTGACCACCAGTCCACCATCGTTGCGAAATCCTTACAAGTAATTTAAACGACACCATATTCTAATGACACCTATTAATTATATCTCACTACTGGGTTTTATCATAAGACACGTACTCTCAATGTATATTATGATATCTCGTTGACAGAGTTGTATCTCTAACAAGTTCATACTCAAATGCATACATATGAACAAAAAAAACGCATAAAGAGGCAATATAATCATCACAACAAGGGAACAACACAAGCACACAACTGAACACTCCTAGTCGACCGCGTTAATAACTTTAGACCTTGATATAATTAGCAGGTGGTATTTATTCCTCATAATTGTACCAACTGACCAGGTAGTTCACTATGTTATATGTTTGCATAAGTTTTAAATTTAGACACTAACATAAGACTTAAGACCAACAATCAACACGTAGACATCATAACATTCATTCATTGAGGCATAGGTTACTCATTGACCATTAAGGACGGGGACTCATCATGGATGTACAATATTAATGAAAACTTGCTTTTGACTTGTTCACCAAACATGTCCAAATTCTTTACATAATTACGGTCAGAATCTGGAAATTAATGCCATGTTTAACTGTACATAAGTTGGGTACTCGGTTTGTTGTTTGATGACTTGGCCTTTCCTAACTTCTCACTGGAACGACTCCAACTTATTGGATACGTGTAGTGATGTTCTTTATCACATAATAAGCGACTTCTTTCCATGACAAATCTATCAAACAACAACACATCTGATCCGTAAGATCCACATTAAGGCAATTATGCAACATGAACCAGTATGACCTCTCGTAACCCGAATTTACTCTGAATTCATCATTAACATATAAGTATAACTCTATTACACCATACAATATGGTAGACACTTTCACAATTGGTGCATTAATTTGAACAAGGCGAAACAATGAATATTCAGTGGGTTTAGACATGTTTTCAGGACATTGCAGTCATGATAGGAAAATAAAAAAAAATAAAAAAATAAATAAATCATCGTATTCAAAATAGTGTAAAACCAATTGGGTTAGATTCGAAAGACAACCCACTACAACTTTCTAGTTAAAACTATTTTCAAATTCCAAACGTAACGGTGATTTGCAAAATCATTTTCATGAACTGGTAGATTTTGACCCTGCAAAAATTTCGACTGGTAAAACGAGTTTCAATTTTATTTTATTTTTTTTAATATTTTTTTTTAGCAAAACCAAGTTCCAACATTAACCAAACTCTTCAAAGTGACCTCGATAAAAGTTCCTAATGATAAATTAAATCTCTGAGTAAGGTTTATAATTGAAGACCTGACCACTAACAAATAGATTGAAGAACTTGGATTTAGATCCAAAATTTTACATTGAATAATTATACTTAAAAATAAATGCGAGTCTCTTTTCAAACTTTTGTGAAATAGACACTGTAAACAGGTGGAACAATTCAGTACCACATTATTCATGTTACATGAAGTGCTGTAAATGTGTCTGTCATTAACTCAACATATTTTTTTTTATAAATATCCATTTAAACTTTCAAGAATAGAATCAACAACAAGGTACGACTCGAAACCTATCACATTGACAGGGAAGCATATAAACTCATAACGAAACGCAAATATTAGTGTGTCCTTGACAGAAATTGACATTAATGAATACGACACCCCATATATTTATATCATTTAAATAAAACATTGCACTCAAATTCGAGCAATAAACAGAATTTGATTCCACACTTAATCTTGTGAATCACATTGTGAATCACACTTCAAGTATTCTTACATTGTTCGACTATTAGTCTCATTAACTCGTACTTGATTCACATGCGAAGAAAGGAAAAAAAAAACTTCATTAATACGTCATGACACCATTAAACTCCTAGATATCGATCATAGTTAACTTGAAGGCAAGTTGTGCATTACATTGGCAAGGAAACATATAATAATCGAAACAGAATGTACTTTTGAATAGTATTTTCATTACGACACACTTAAACCACGTAAGTTATTGACCCTCTTGACATATAACGATACCCGTACCATCACCAGATACATCCCCTTCCAAGTACTGCGATGCGGCCCTAGTATACTAATTCCACGAGATAGACACATGATACCACCGAATCGACTAATTAAAACCATTTATCGCTCAAAACACTATTAGTACAGACACCCTGGTAGTGTACTCAACATTACTACCATCTGTAGTTATGACTCTTTCTTCATTAATGGACCATCGACTCCTATCATAACCTTGTGTACTGTAACATATAGCTCATATTCCCTCGTACTAATTGCTATAACAGGCTAACACCGTAACTACGTACTACTCATACCTTAACTTATACAATTCACTACGTCACATATGTCGAACAGCGCGATCAGTTATTACAGACAATTATCACAAGACATTCATTGCATCACAGCGTATCCCTTCCTAGAATATATACCCATCTCATTCTCACACGTGGTTACCGGGTCAAGACCAGGAGGGCCGGAGTTGGTACAAGGACGTCTCCTCGACCGGGTTTTAAAGGGGGCTCCTGATGGCCTATCACCGGAGTTCATTTTATTTTCCTAAGTTCATTCATTTTAGGCTCCAGGATCGTTCGCTCTGATACCACTTTGTAACGCCCTTATTTACTTGGGAATGTCTAGTAAGGCTCCTATGTAAATGGGGGTGTTACAAGTAATTACAGTTTTAAAATCCTGTTATACGGCTGGGAGAACGTTGACGTTGCTCCCCACTTATTGTGGCTGTTATGTTTTTAACATGGCAGGTATATGTGTTTCCCTTCGGGCGGGCTAGCGAGCAGTTATGGATCCTGCTTGTTTTAATCAGATCACTGTATTATGGATTGTTAAAACCCTTTTTATGGATTTTATTTTTTTTTTTTTTTTTTGTAGCCATTTTTATTTTATGGCTTATGTATTGACTTACCATTTTTATTTAATCAAGACACAGCTACAGTGTGTTATAATCTCACTTCTACAGTGTTTCCGCCACTGTATTGCATTAGAATTTCTAGGGGATTACAGTTGGTATCAGAGCATCACTGCTCCCAACGCTTACACCTGAAATTTGGGAAAATACTAGTAAATTATTTAAACAGTAAATAAAAATATTATTAGAGATGGGTAGAAACAAGTAAGGACTTATTTGTTTAGCTTTTATTTTCCTGAAACTCAATGATTAGCATTGAATATTTGTTTTATATGTCCAAGAAGAAGATGATAAGTGGACAGGATGCTGACGTGATGCTGCTTCAGATCGAGACAGGACTTACTTAATACTCTCATCACCTGCTGACTCGAGTGGACAACTTGGTGCTCCAAGAAAGATGTCGATGGTGACTTTCAGCTCCGATTCAGTTTGCTCAAGATAGAGCTAGATGATCAAGAGTAGATTCCAGTTCCATCACGGTGCAGCAGACTCAGATGTGAAATCACTTTGGATTCAAATGGAGCGACCCAATACAAGTGTGCTTGTTCCTCTACTTGAAGTTGAAGAAATCCAGCTAGATTCCTTTGTGATCTACGGAGGTCCGAAGATTCTCTTCTAGTTTAAGATCTTAATTATCTAGGATCATTGATTCTTTTCTTTCATCTTCCACCTTCTGATTCTTCCAATTCTTCTCTTATATTCTCATCTTCATTCTTATGGTGAGTCCTTCTTCTATTATTCTACTTTACCATCTTTCTCTTGAGATTCTTTGCTTAGACCGTATTCTGTCTTAGTGAACCTTTTTAGAAGATAAATATTTTGGAGGTTTAGTTAACTCCTTATTACCAACGGTTTGAGGATTGAGAGTTGTGCTCTGTTATCTAATCTAGTGAGCTTTTGAGGAATTGATTTGAATGGTATTAGTTGATTAACGGAATTAGGATTGTACCATAGGAATTGATCAAGCATGGGTTATGAATTAATTGATCGTATAGAGGAGTTAAAGTTGAGTAAAATTCTGGATAGTGAGAATTATATCATATTTTGATGGATACCTAATACCCAACATAGAACCTAGTCAAGTGTAAATAATAATAATATTACTTGGGATTCCTACCTAATGTTGACTTAATGGACTAATTGTGGAATTTTGGGATCATAAATCAATGTTTAAGATGTTAGCCTGAGTGTTGTGGTACCATTTCAGGTCCTCATTAATGTTTAGTAAATTTTGGTTGACATAGATTACCCGTATTTCTTAAGGATTAGATCGTTGATCGTTGTTTAAGGTTGTAGCCTATGAATTTTGGAGTTGAGTGATCTAACTTGGATAAATTGTTGTTGTCCCTGGAGAAGAGAACTATCTTGCACAATCACAGTTTGGTTTTATTGTGTTGTTTTGAGGAATACTATTATAAGGATCATCATATTGGGACTGTTATAACCCTAGACCAACGAAATTGTGGCTTCGTTGAGTTAATAAATATTTTGGTGGTTTCACTGATACAATGTGAAATTTGGTGGAATTTTTAGAAACCTTAGCCCAATGACGTGCTTGAAGATGTGAGTGTTTGCGCCATACCAATAGGTTTGAGCGTGTTTGAGGACTTGTTATACTTTCCCCAACTTCTTTACTTGTGGCATTATAAACTTGTTGGTAATATGAGGATTCTGTGCCCGAACATTGTTAATTGGTGGATTTTATTTAGTGTTCCTTACTCGAGAAATTTGAAGTATACCTCGAGTTCAGACCTTATGAGCTTTGAATTACGAGCCTTAGTGATTACAAGTTTGGGTATGTTTTGATGACCGTTCGAATCTTAATTAATGGATTAGTCTAAATCATTTGTGGATTCTTACCATACTAATTGAAAGATTATATAAGTATGTAAGGCTTAATTTTGGAGGCTATAGCAGTTGATGATTTTGGAGGTTGTAGATTGAGTAGGACCACCCTGTACCGATATTGGATTTAGCGTTATTTGATGGGCCAATTAGGAACCCGTGTTTTTGAGAGTTGTGCTAGAAATCTCGAGATGGTTAATTTCTTCTATAATCCTTGAGATCACATTTCGACTCTCAACTCCGTCTTCCTTTCTATTTCTCTTGAATCCTGTTACCGCATCTGCTGCTAATCTCTTCGACCTTTATCGAATTTGAAATCTCTTATTGTAATTTATTTATTTATCCTTGTTCTATTTACCCGTTAACCATTTTTTGAACTCCCTATATTTTTATGAAAAGTTTGACTAGCGTAAAATTTACTATTTTGAGTTAATTGCCTGTTTTGTAAAAAGATTGATTAACTTAAACTTTTCGGATATCGTTAAATTTAACATTTTTGAATTATAATTTCAGAACTTTATACTTCACTTTTGTTTAATCTTTGGTTGATATTTATTTTTAGATATGTTTAAAAATGCCCTAATAATTTATTTTAAATTATTTCGAAATTAATTCAATTTTTGATTTTTAAGCAATCAAAATTTTATGAAGACTTTCATATTTCCAAATATTTCAATTTCTGTAGGATTATTATGTAAAACATTTTAACATTGTCAAAATTATTTTGTATGTTCGAGTTTGGTAAAATTTTTGAAAACTTTCATAGTTACTTTGATAACATATTCAAAATTTCAAAATTTCAAAATTAGTTTTCGTTTTATTGTTGGACTTTTGAATCAGTTACTGAAAATGTTTGACAACTTGTTCTATTTTTACTAACAACAAAATTTGATTTCTCAAAACTAAATTTTTGTTTCTTCATAAAACGAAATATTATCGAATTTCTCAATCAAATTCTATTACTTTTATTTTGAAGATGTTTTGGTTACCTTGTTTCCTTCGAGTTTGTTTACAAATGTTATTTGACGTAGTTATTTTATCAAATAAACTTTACTTTACGATTTCTTTAATTAAGAGATTTTAAACTTCGGGTAGCTTAGCCCCATTTCCTCTTGGAATAAATATTTTCATTCAATTTCGTGTCACTTTGGAAGTTGTAAAAATTTCTTTTAGAGCAAAATTTTTATTCGAAATTGGTATCCTCATGTTTTCGAGTGGGGTAATCTTGAGTCCTTTCTGCTTATTCTTAGTTTCGAGGACGATACTTTCTTTTAGTGGGGAGGATTGTAACACCCGCTATTTTTCCTAGCATTTTTATCATTACCGTTATGACTTCGTCATAACTCTGTCACTTTACGGCCCTGTGTTTCATCATTTTTTTCCCAAGCTTTATTTTCATTTTTGAGTCTAATGATACTTGTTTTTATTTTTGAAGATTTTAATTCTTTTAAATCTATTTAATTGATTTTCTTCGTAAACTAATTATTTTTCCGCGAGGAATTCTACTTCTCTACGAATTAACGTTTCAAAGCTCGGATTTAAGTTATTTCTATTCCCACAAATGTATAAATATATTTATATAATATTTTCAACTAATAGTTATTTTTATTTACGGAAATTTAGCCATTAAAGATTTTATTACGAAGTTTCGTAAATAATTGTTTTCTAACGCGAGGTTTACTCGAATTGCTTTAAAATACCTTTAACGATTTTACGATTTTTTTTATCAACTTAAAAATTATTTGGGACCTTTTCCTCATGTGTTGGACCGACACGCTTCCTTGTCACACCCTTACTACGTTTTTCTTTATACGTTTTGTTTTATTATGTTAAAACGTAAAGATAATGCTTTTCTTACCCATTTATTTGACAAATTATTGAACAAACTTTTCATACTCCCCTTCCTCTCTTTTGGCCAGCTTTATGAAGGGAGTGTAGCATAGTTTTCATCAAAAGTTTTATTAACATTCATGCTTAAAACCATCCATTTCCCATTCATTCATTTTGCTAATTAAACAACAAAAAATTCTTTCTTTCTTCTCTCTTAGCCATGGCATGCAGCAGCCTCTCAAGGCTAATTCAGGTCTCAAATCGAGTCATAATCATCTCGTTTTTATCATCAAATTAATCGTTATTCCGATCCCTTCGTTAAGGTAATAATCGATGTTATTTTCGATCGTTATTTACCTTAATTCTTTTAGTTTTTCTTATGGTATTTTTGCACCATGCTTTTCTTGTGTTGAAGGATTTTTGAATGATCCCGAAGCCGACAAATTTATAATCGACTCGAATTTGGGTTAGAGGTAACGTCGATGTTACTCGGTATTTCATGATTTTAATTGAGTATTTGCATGTATAATTTTTATATGTCATTTTTGACAATATGTGTATGTCTTATAATATGGAAAATTTTTAAAAGTCGAAAATTTGCATGTTTCGGTATTTTTATCGCTTTTACGAGATTAACGATTAAATTGTTATATTAAGTTGTAAAATCACAATATTCGGCCTAAACATGTAATATATGTTTATATTCTGGAAAAATGTTGTTTTTGATGATTTTTAATAATTTAGTATTTTTCTGATATTTTAGTTATCGATTATTGATTTATTACCGTTTACGGACAAAAATGATTAAAAACCGATTTTTAGTTCTAGTACTTAAACATGTTATTTTAATCTGATTTTTGACGTGGTGAAACTTTCTGGTGAAATAGAATTTTCTGAATTTTTTCATAAGTTTTCGGAATTGTTAAGTGGATGAATTAATTAATCACTTTAAATCATCGTTTATCGTTAAAACCGCGTTTGTCGTTTAAATTCTCGATTTTTGGTCTTTTGATTTAATCTGGAAAAAAATTATGATTCTGATGGTTTCTTAATAAAATATATTTTTATGATTTTTAATACTTTAATAAAATGATAGGAACGATAAGTTTTATTAATGGAATCGTTAATTGTGAAAACGGGTTTTAAAGACGGTTTTGATGGGATTCATTAAATCTGGAATTTTTGGAAATCTGGAAAAATAGTATTTTCTGGAAAATCATGATTTTTAAGTTTTATAATAATTTTTGGATATTAATACTTAAATCGTTTTGTAATTACTATTTTTATTAATCGTTATTGTCGAGATTAGAGGATTAACGAGAAAACGCTTTAAAAACCGATTTTTAGGATTCTGGAAAATTTTCTTTTCTGGACAGAATGTCCATAAATATATTTTAACTATTTTAAGTAATTTTTGTACTATTTAGTAAAGTCTTTAATTAATAAGTAATGATTTTTGGACAAATTACGATTTATCGTTAAAATGCTTCGTCTTACCTAAAAGATTTATTTTTTCAGCTATTTTGAAAATATTTAAATCTGAAACATTAAGAGTTAAATCATCCCTTAACATATTCTAAATATATTCAATGGTTTAATTAAATAAAAGACGTTAAAATATTTAATTTGACATTTGCCGTAAAATCCTATTTGTAACTGTATTGTCGTAACTAATAATAATAAGGGAATTTTAGCTTTGTAAATTTTGAAAACACCCTGATTAGTATTATTAAAAATTTCAAGACAGTTTTAATCATTTTATACACTTGTACGATATTTCAATAACTTCATAAACTCAAATGTTCTTACTTTAATAATTAATATCGTTAAGGCCGAAAGTATTAGTTTTATAAATCTATATCGTTTACTAAAAATGTGGTATTAGTATGAACTATTATTTTCACTATTTTGATATAACGCTATTTTTAGTAAAGTTTCTAAAAATAGAAGTTTCCTAAAATAGAAAGTTTCCTCCTTTAGAATATAAATGTTTAATTCTTTTGTTCTCTTATTATTTGTAATGATTATATCTTTTGAATATCGATAATGACTTTGCTTTGGAGTTATGAAATAAGGATAAGTGTGGGGTTAGGGTAATACAGTATGGGAAGTACGTTTTTGCCATCAACTATAAAGTCGGTGTGCCCATTTGGGGCACATTTGGTCGTTGAACTGGGCGTAGTTTCGCCCAGGAGAGTGTGCATTGTGCCCTTAAGCTAGATATCGCATCGTGTTAGTCGCCGTCAGTTGAACTGGATACATTTGGTATCCAGGAGGGGTGTATACTACTTAAACCAGGACCTCGCTGCACGCAGTCCTGTTATAGTTGAGTTGCCTAGTTAGAGACTGGATTCTGTTATGAGTTAAGTCTACAGTTCTCGAAGCTAGTTTCAAGTATTATTCCTAGTGAAAGTCTAGCCTTGTGCACACTAACCGAATATCCATACCGCCATTTTGAATATTTTTATTATTATCGATATAATTTGGTTGCAGGTTGGCAAATGTTTTATATTTTCTTCGGAAAACTCATTTTTATTATATTGTTTTGATACGTGAAGTTTTTCACTGAAAGTTTATTTTTATTATAATGTGTTTTACTGTTTTCCATTTTTACTATTTTTCTATAATAGTAATTACAATTTTAAAATCCTGTTATACGGCTGAGAGAACGTTGACGTTGCTCCCCACTGATTGTGGCTGTTATGTTTTTAACATGGCAGGTATATGTGTTTTCCTTCGGGTGGGCTAGCGAGCAGTTATGGATCCTGCTTGTTTTAATCAGATCACTATATTATGAATTGTTAAAACCCTTTTCATGGATATTATTAATTTATTAATTTATTTATTTTGTAGCCATTTTTATTTTATGGCTTATGTATTGACTTACCATTTTTATTTAATCAAGACATAGCTACAGTGTGTTATAATCCCACTTCTATAGTGTTTTCGCCACTGTATTGCGTTAGAATTTCTAGGGGATTACACCAATAATGGTCTTAGGAACCTAAAACAAACTAGAAGAAGCGTAAGTAGCCTCGAAAACCGCTCTTAAGAGCGATTCCACAAGAGAAACCGGGACCAAACACAAGGAATAAGCACTACAAACCACACTTATCAACTCCCCTACACTTAACCCTTACTCGCCCTCGAGTGAGGACGAACTAAATACTAAACTAATAAGAACTAAAATACTAGCCGAGCGGGTATTAGTGCACCCTACGCCCTTTCAACTCACGCGAGAACACTTAGAGGACAAGTGCTCTCCGCAAGGCAAGTGGGGTCTTGCGACAAAACTGTGGATACAACCAAACACGACCACACATAAACGAACAAACACACAAACAAACAATCGGTTGCATCCAAAAAGAAACAAATACCGCTTCCTTCAACCAAGCGGTGAAAGAGACATCGGTTAAGGACTCAAGGCAAGTGACAACGTTCCCAAGCTAATAACACAAATCGATATGGACAAAACCCTAATAGTATGACGACAAAGCAATAAAAACGTTGGTAACTTACCTAGGTTCCTCCTAACCTTCTAAGAACGTACCACGGGACGATAGGCAAGATGGAAAAAGGATGAACCACGGAGTTAGTCGACACTTCGGGTAAGTGAAGCCCCGCCCCCTTTAGCGATGAGCCAAGAGGGTCGTCCCATGTCCAAAATAGCCTAACTAGTCCAAGTAAAAAGGTGGATAAGGTTGCAAAGTGGGGGATGACCGATCATTATCGCTATCATCCTTCCTAGGGACTCGGTCCTTTGGTAGGATCTTCACGGCAACGATCGGAAAAAGACTTATTTTTGAGAGGGTGAGAATCTTTTTGTAAGATGGTTTTCTTTTGGCATTTTTCTTTTGCATTTGGCTTTTGAGTTTCTATGCCATGTCTTTTTCTTCTTTTGTATTTTTTTTTCATTTCTTGTGCCTTTTCTTTTTCTTCTTTCTTTTCTTTCTTTCTTTTCTTTCTTTCTTTTTCTTTTCATTTTTTTTCTTTCTTTTTCTTGGTTTGCCCTTTTGGCCAAATCTTGTCTTGTAGGCATTCAATCACAACCAAGAACGAGAACTCAACGAATTGCAACTTATTTGTGGAAAATGTGTAGGAGGTAGGGAAATGGGTAAGTCGGGAGCGCGCTTTCCCTTCAAACCCACAAAAAGGGGGAAAACTTGGAATAATCAAAGCAATTTCGAACACGGTCACCTAAGGAACGAAACCCGGCAACCAAGGCCTTTTGACTCTGTGGGTGGTCAAAACGGTCAAAATGCAAATCCCGTAGTAAATCCCTAGTAGACTAGGTGGACTCAAGGTAAGAAACCAACGAAATCATTGATTTAAAGTCATTCTACTAAGCTAAAGTCCAAGACTCGATTCGCATCAATAGAAAGGGAAGGTAAACACTTGCACACTAGTCTCACAACCGGGTTTTCAAAAACCTTTTTACACACTAGACACAAACTATACACCACAAAACAAAGACGCAACAAAAACGAAAGAAAATGAGACAAACACAACAAAACAAACAAACAAATTCACAAAATAAGCAATCACCACCCCGAAATACAAACAAGCCACCACATCAACCACAAATTTCACAAAGTTCCGCCCGAGCACAGACCATCATAACGCATCCTCCAAACTCCACAAAAAGGAAAAGGGAGAAAGAAATGAAGGGATATTACCGGATGTCTTGAGCCTTTCGAAACTTGTCGACGATCGCGGAACCTACAAGGAAATGGGGAGGCAAAACACACACAACACAACAAATGTACGATACAAAGACACAAAAGACAAAGACACAAAAGAAAATCTTTTTGGCTTTTATGAAATTTTTTCAAATTTTTAGGGATTTTTTTAAAGATTTTTTTTTTCGAAAACTACAAAAATAAAACTAAACTAGCCTAAGATATCGCTCCCCCACACTTAAACCGAGCAATGTCCTCATGCTCGATCGGTAGTGTGTGGAAGACACTAAAATAGAAAGGAAAAGGGAAAAATAAAGAACTAAAAATCAAAAAGAAGGTGAATTAATAAAAGGTAGAATGTGTCCGGCCGGGGTGTAGTCAAGTCACCAAGGGCCGAGACAAGAAAAGATATGGATGGGGGAAGAAATAAAAAGAAGAAAATAAAAAGGAAATGGGAGGGGAGGGCTAGGTGTAATCAAGTCATCTAGCCCGGATTCCGCCTAAATCCGACTAAATTCTGCCAAAGGAAAATAAAAAAATGAAGAAAAAGTAAAAAGACTTGCAAATTTGGATTTATCAAAGGATTCTCGATGTAATCACGTCATCGAGAATCGGGAGAAATAACAACCAAGGGCCCCGAGGGCCACCAAGACACCAAAGATGATAAGGGGAAGGGAAACATACAAATGGAGACAAGCAATAAAAGATGGAAAAGAAAGGAGAGTCGCCTTACCAAACGGCTAGCAACTCACTAACTCCATCGCCTCAATGATCGATATCGGCACATTGCTTGTCTTCATCATTGTTATTCCTCATCTTCTTCAATATGGTCGCACGGTTGAAGTTCTAGGCTTGTATTGGTGTAATGAGGTGGGATTTGAGGTGAAACTCGGTGTGTAGTGAAGAGAAGATGAGATGAAGGTATATATATATATGAAGTGTAGGGGTCATATGATAGTTGCAAGGGTAGGTAGGGAGGTTGGGAGGGGGTACAAAGCGGTGGGGTGGGGTTTAAATGAAGGAACAAAGTCGAATGGGGCTGCAGGGGACCATCCCGGTCGTGACAGACCTCAACTCGGTCGGGGTGACCATGATCCCGGTCGGGATGGACAGGCAGTAGCTCCAACTTTCGTGCACACATCATCCCGGTCGGGATGAAACCCTTCCCGGTCAGGATGACTCTTCCAGTCCTTCAATCCTCTAGTAACTCCACCCACAAGGCAACAAATACATCGGGATTTAGAATCTCGTCCCCAAAAACTTGTCAAAAGCTCAAAAACCCGAGCTCAAGAACCAAGCTCTATCAACAACCATTCCTCTCTAAATATCATCTTCACTTCACACCTATCAAATAAGCTCAAAACATCCATCAAAATCCCTCCCTCACATCGCTCATCAAAATACCAAATTACAAGAATTCCACAAACACACAAAAATCCTAGAAACAAATACACAAATAACACAGTTATAATCACAAAAACTCAAAAGAAGAGGGAAAAGGGAATATACAACATGACGGTTATTTTGGCACTCCGCCAAACCAAGGATGGCGGGATCTCATTCTACAACCATGGCCCTCAAGGGTTCGGAGGAGCAAGTCAAATGCACGAGCCACATCGTAATGAAGGCTCAAAGAGTGCCCGAGACAAGCTATCCTCCAAAGCCTCCAAGTCGGAAGCAAGAAGTAGTCACCTAAAGACCCAATATCGTCTTTCACGTGGTCTCCGGGGTCTTTCCATCCTACGAGCTTTAACGACCTCTTCCTCCCCAAGCATCGCCTCCAAACACAAGCAAGCTTCATATACTTAACATGAGGCATAAAAAATGGTTTTGGCCCCGCTTCCTTATTGCGCATCCTCATATCTTCATCAAGTTTTGGTTCCCCATCTTCAAGTCTCCAAACATCATTTGGCCTCACATCATCTTGGAGGGGAGAGTTGAAACTTCTACCGGCGGTTTCAATCTCTTCCAAACCATTGCTTCGCTCACTTGCAAGAGGCTCATGATGTTCTTCCACATTTTCAAACAAGGGCAACTTGGGCTCATCATTTTCACCTAACGACTTCACAACTTCTACCACCTCATTCAACTCACTAACCTCCTCCAATTTTTCACCAACAATGCCTTCATCAAGGGTCATTTCCTCATTCGTCTCCTCTTGGGTAGACAATTGAGGTTCTTCATAGCAAGTTTCGCATCTCAAGGGGACTTCATCGGCGGCTTCATGATTGGGTTGCTCCCCTTGCTCAAGTGAGCACCCTTCGTTGGTTTGTGACGTTTGAGTTAAAAACATTATGGTTTTAACCGATAACGCATTTAATCGAGCATCCATCGCCTCATTTTCCCTTCGATATTGGGCCATGAATTCAACTTGTACTTTTTGCATTTGGATGGCCATTTCTTGTTGGCTCTTTTGCAATTGAAGAATCGATTGAAATAACTCCAAGTTGGGCATTTGGTCATTGGGGTCTTGTAAAGCTCCTTGAAAATCTCGATGATGCCCAAGGAGTGAGGCATCATATTGTTGATACTCTTGATAGTGAAGGTGAGGTGATTGGTAATATGGTGGGTTTTGGGGAAATTGGCTTCCATAAGGAGGAATAGGATGAGGTGTGGTGGGTTCATGATGGTAATTTGAGTAATTACCACCACGATCACAAGGTTGATAAGCACTCACTTGATGGAAGCCGTTTCCATGTCCTTGAAGCTCATACCCACGGGTGTCTTGATTACCCCATGAAGCTTGGTAGTAGTAGAGAGACGCCATGTCATGTTCTTGATTCATAGAGGGAGAGGAATAGCTCATGGTGGCTTCTATGGGTGGGAGGTTTAGATCAATCCTCAAACTTTGCTCGAAAACTAGGCTTGTACCCGGTTGGAAACCTCTCAATCTAGCAACCGTCCGTTTATGCGGCTCTAAGTCGTAAGGAACAGGATGAACACCACCTCTAGGCAAAAACTGTAGACTAGGAGCAAACGTGAGAAGTCTAGTGCTTTTTGGGCACTAGACAAGAAGGAGATAAACTTCACACCCACAAGAAGCAAAGAAAAACAAAGAAAAACACAAACACAAAGACAAAGTCAAGTAAATAGGCAAACAAAGTCTAAACAAACACCGTCCCCGGCAACGACGCCAAATTGATGGTAGGAATTTGCCGTGGATCCCACCGATCAAATAATAACCAACCCATCCTAACTGGGTAGATAGGGCAAGTCGGGTCGAGTCCACGAGGACGGTAAAGAGGGTTTCAAATAAGTTTCACCCAAATACAGGACTAGGTCAACGAGCTAAGCTATGCTAAAACGATGAAAGGAGGATAAGACTAAGACTAAGAATAAGCTAAGACTAAAGGAAACAATGACAAAAATGATGAAGAAAACTAATAGAAAAAGGACTAGGATTAGGTCGGGTTCGAGGGTGGTGAAATGATCAAAGGGAAGCAAGAATGAAAGGGTAGTCAAGCTATCTAGGCAGAGTCCGGGCTCTCGCTACTTAAACCAACCTAGAGATCCCTCGCTCTCGCGCAAGAACCCATCCTAGAAACACACAAGACCGCAAGAATAAGGCAAGAAAACAAGCATTTGCAACTACAAGTCATTCAAGCATTTCAACAAACATGTTCTATGCATACAACTAGGAAGCAACCTAAACTTCCACCATCAATCCACACAAACCCTTAATCACCCATTATGCCACAAAATTCCCCTACTAATCCTAGCAAGAGTCTAATCATACATATCTAAACTAAAGCTAACACAAACATTATAAACAAACACAAGAACAATCACATACATGATGAAGAACAAGGATGAACAATGGACAATACAATGAACAATGAACAAAGAATGAAACTTTAATGATAAAACAAGATTAAGAGAAGGAAAAAGAGAGATTATACTAAACTAGTGAGGAGGAAAAGAAGAAATCTTGCATATAAAGAGAAAAACTTAAATACATCAACCAAGGTTGTCAATCTTGGTGGAGTTCTTCAAGAATTTCCATAATACAAAGATTACAAACTAGATTAAGGACTAATTAAGGATTAATCTACACTAATCTAAGCTAATCTAACCTAAATTAGTCTAGGGTTTAGTGGGTAATCAAAAGTAAAGCATAAGGGGCCGTTTGGTTGGAGGGTTTCAGGAAAGGGTAAGGGAAACAAACTTACCGATTCCCTTTGTACATGTTTGTTTGGCCAAATGAATGAAACCCTTTCCCCATTTCACCTATTAACTAAACCCCATATCCCTCTAAGTTGAAAACCCCACCCCCCAAGGGTTTAGAATTCCCTTTCCCTCCCATTACCCCATTCCTGTATCTACCTCTTGCCCTATAACGTTGCTCTCATAATCGTTACGTCTCAAACCTCGCACCTCCCACCTCCGATCTCCCACCACCAACGTCCACATCTCACTGTGTGTACGGGTCACTAGACTTGTCAAACGATCCGACCTAGAAATCTGATCCGTCTGACCCATTTTTTTAGATTGTGAACCTGTTTTTTCGACCTGTAACTCGTTTGACCCGAACCCAATATGACCCGTTAATTCAGGGTTGAAACCCGACTCGCCTGGGTTGACCCGTTGGATCAACGAGAATTTATCAAAATTAATAAAATATTAATATTTAAATATTATATTTGTATTTATAATTTAAAAAATTAACTTTTAATATTTTAAATTACAAAGATGAAAAATATTCAACTTAATAATTTTTTTAATCATTTAATAACAATATAATTATTAAAATAATTTTAAAAAATGATTTAATATTTTTTAATCATTTAATAATTAAATAATTATTAAAATAATTTTAAAAAATGATTTTAATATTTTATAAATATAAACATTATAATTAAAGAGTATAATAATAATACTATTAAAAAAAAGCTTAATATTAAATTTTATTTTAAATTTGTAATTTTCATAATTAATTTTATTGTTATTCAATATTACAAGAATATATGTTGTTTTGAAAATGTTTTAAAAAAATAAGTAGTAAAAAGTTGGTGAAAAATAATACGGAGTATTGAAAAAACAAGGTAAATCGATATAATAAAGAAAGCATGTTAAAAAAAATGATTCCTAATTGTAACCAAACGACCACAAAGAAACAAGGGGTAATGTCATTCACTTCCAAGACTAAACCAAACAACAAGTTAAATTGAGGACAATCCCTTTCCTTTCCCTTTCTTTTCCTTTCCTAATCTCATTCCCTTTCCCCGCTGCGAACCAAACGCCCCCTAAGTATCTTAAACAATACAAGAGGGGGGTATATATAGGGTTACAATGAATAAGGGAGGCGGAAAAGCGAAACAACTCTGAACTGGGCCCATCCCGCTCGGGAAGGAGGTGATCCCAGTCGGGAAGGAGGTGATCCTGGTCGGGATGAGGTGGTCCCGGTCGGGATGGACATGGTCCCGGTCGGGATGGACCTCCAGTGGCTCGGTTTTGCTTGCTTCTTCATCCCGGTCGTGATGGATGTGTTCCCGACCGGGATGGGTCTTGTAGGCTTCAAATAAGGTCTCATAGGTCCCCACTTGCTCTCCCTAGGCTTCTCATCGATTCTTGGTGCTCGGGAATGGGTCTCAAGGGCTCGGGAATGGGTCCCAAGGGCTCGGGATCGAGTCTAAGCTACCGGGTGATCGTCGCTTCTCTTCGGTGGCTCCAAATGTGACTGAAACGAGTTGAATCGTTCCATCTCTCCAGTAATGGTCTTAGGAACCTAAAAAAAACTAGAAGAAGCATAAGTAGCCTCGAAAACCGCTCCAAAGAGCGATTCCACAAGAGAAACCGTGACCAAACACAAGGAATAAGCACTACAAACCACACTTATCAACTTAACTCATAACAAAATCCAGTCTCTAACTAAGCAACTCAACTATAACAGGACTGCGTGTAGCGAGATCCTAGTTTAAGTAGTATACACCCCTCCTGGATACCAAATGTATCCAGGTCAACTGATGGCGACTAACACGATGCGATATCTAGCTTAAGGGCACAATGCACACTCTCCTAGGCGAAACTACGCCCTGTTCAACGACCAACTGTGCCCCAAATAGACACACCGACTTTATAGCTGATGGCAAAAACGTACATTCCAGACTATATTACTCTAAACTCATACTTGTCCTTATTCCATAACTCCAAAACAGCCATTATCGATACATATACAAAAGGTATAATCATTATATGTAATATGAAGATAAACGGAATAAACAATTTTAAATTAAAGGGAAACTTTCTATAAATAGAAACTTACTATTTTTAGAAACCTACTTAAAATAGAAATTTTGTTATAGAAAATACGTAAGTTATTAAATTAGTGAAATGTATAAAAATAGCATTTCTAACGACATTAACATTTTATTATTATCATCGTTATCGTAACTTTAATATATTTCTAAATTCGTTACTCAAAATATAAATTAAATATAATTAGTCACTGTACAAGTTTTATAAATAATTAGAAAATCGAGTTAAAACTATAAATTTCAAAAGAGATGTTTTAAGAGAAACGATATCAAAATTAACTGATTCAACGAGTTTTATAAATTAAACGAGATTTTATAAAGCTTTGAAATTAGTTTTAGCAAATAGATTTTATCAATAAATAATACTCCACTGATTTTACTAAAAATAATCAATCGTAGACAAATGAGAAATTATTAGGGAAAATAGTCTCGACTAAAAATGTATTTAAAACAAAATCGACTACTTTCTCATATATTAATATAAGTCGTAAAACGAAATTAATTTATTGAGCGAGTATAAAAGTCTCGATTATAATGAAAAAATACAGTACGATTTTGAGTTAAAATTATAAATTAACAAAATATGACGAAAATATGAAATCGACATTATTTAGTTACTAGTGTCACGATAACCAACAAATTATTATAACGATCATAAATAATAAAATTATTAACGATTTATGAAAATGATATCGAATAGTTATAAAATATTTATAAAGCATGCGATTTGAAATTAAACTTTAGCAAATAATATGTAGCTAATAAAAATAGAAAACCGAAGGTAAAGTACTTACTACATACTACTACTCAATCATGTAATATAATACCGAGTAACGTCCTAAATTTACCTCAAGTCGATATCGGAATCAATCTCGTACATGTCCTTTTTTGATTAAGCCAAGCTCGAACCTTAGAACTTGAAAGCCGACTCAATAAAACTCCAAGACCTTCACGAAACGAAAAACAACGAGATTGGGATAATGAGAATACGGAGAAGGGAAAGAAGAGAACGAGGAAAAGAAGGGAACACGACTCAAATAAAATCGAACAGCATTATGGCCAAACATACACGAACAACAATAAAACGAACGAAAAGGAGACCGAAAAATGTCAGGACAGGTCTCAAAACACGATAAAAACGAGAATAAAAGCAGAACAAAGAAGAAGAAAAGAAAGACACGAAGGAACAACAGCATACAACAGCAGTGAGAGAATTAGCAGCAGAATAAATGTATGAAATCAGGAGGAGGAAGAAGAACGAGGAAAGGAAAAAGGACAAGGACATAGGAACAATAACAGCGGCAACAACGACAGGACAGCACAGTAGCAACGAGCAAAGATGTGAAAAGAATGAAGACAACGGACAAAAGTAGAACCAACAAAACACATCAGCATCAGCAATAGACAAGCATTAACGCAGCAACCAATGAAGAAGGAAGGGAAAAGAAAGAAGAGGATCAAGGAAAAACCAACGAACAAGGTACGAAAATAACGAACTGCAACAACAGTGGCAACAAAACGAACAATAGGACAGTCTGGACATCACAGTAGCAGTACCAGGGGCGGACTTGAGCCTTGGCTTGTTGGGCTATAGCCTGATATCTTCTTTTTTTTAAATAAAATAAAAGTCAAACCTAGGAAAGAGAAGCTGAGAAGCAGTAACGTAAAACCCAACAGACCAAACAACCAAACCCTAAACTCCTTGCGTCTCTCCACCAACCACTGTCGCCTACACTCTCCGCCACTCGCCCACTCCACCAACCACCACAGGCCGCAGTGACCCGTGACGTCCGATGACCATTGCCGGACCGACGAGTGGACAACCGAAGGTAATATTTTTTTTTTTATTGTCTCTGTGTTTGAACTTTGAACTTTTGAAGATTGATTCTTTAAACTCCGAAGCTTGAATTCTGCTAGTCTAAATGTTTGATTGTAGATTTGTAGTGGAGTACTTGAGTTTTTAATTCGTTCATTTGTTGGATACTTGATTTATTTTCTTATTAATTATTTGATTTGTTGCTTCTTGCTTGTTAGGGTTTCAATTTTGAAATTGAAAACTGAAATTGTGAATTCCGGATTTCAGAAATGGAGTATTGATTTGGTTTAAGTTGGGGGTTGATTTTTTATTTTAATGACAAAATTGATAGATTTGAGATTTGGGGACTTGGAGTATTGGAGTTCATTAGTGCTGATGATGAATTAATTATAGTTAATTATAGTTAATTTGTGATTGAAATTAATTTTTAAGTTAATTTGTCCAGACTCCATACCTTCTGTCAGCCCAACCGTGAGATTTATTTGTCTTTTTCATTTGTAGCTGTTAGCATAAATGCATATGGAGTAGTTTAATGTAGAAAATGGCTTTAAATGCTTAGTGGAGGACTAATTATAATTAATTAAAAAAAGGGGTTGTGAGGCATTAATTTAAAGTTTGCATCTTAATATATACTCTATAGTTTAGTAGTTGTAAAGTAGGGATGTGCGTTTGGTTATCCAATTGATGTATATTTCTTAACTTATGTTGTAGGTATATGAAGAACAATGGCGAATAATCGCAACGAATAATCGCAACCCCAAACGCTATAAGAACTTATTCTCATTTTTCAAAAGTGAGACTTTGCCAATTCGTCAAGATAAAAACGAGCAAGATGAAGATGTAGAGATAAGAGAAGAACAAGATGAAGGATTTGAGATAAGAGATGAACAACCTAATGGACGAGAAGATGAGAGAGGGGATGAAGTTGAAAAACAAGATAATCAACAAGAAGCAAGTGATCGTAGAGATCAAGTTTATGATGTTACATCTATTGAAAGAGATTCCGGATTACGTCGTCCTATTGGTACCTATTCTTTGAATGAACGTGATAGTGTTCGAAGAGCTTATGTGGTATATGGTCCTTATCAACCTCAATTGGCGAGCTATCCAAGTACTCAAGAGGGAAGTCAAAAGAAAAGATTTTGTTACAAGTGGTTCAAAGAGTGGTCTTGGCTTGAGTATTCACCTCATCAAGATAAAGCATATTGTTTCCCTTGTTTTTTATTTGATGAATATCCATCTCAACATCCATCTTTTACTGAAGTTGGATTTAATGGATGGAAGAATGTGATGAGTAAACACTCAGGCATTTTATTGCATGTAGGGGACATAACATCATTACACAATACAAGAGTACACAAGTGGGAGAATTTGAGAAATCCTTCTAAACATATAGAGAGAGTGTTTAACACATTCTCTTCACAAGAAATAGCAAATAACCGACTTTGTCTTGTTGCTACTATAGAAGTTGTAAGATTGTTGGCACGACAAGGATGTTCTTTTAGAGGTCATGATGAATCTTTTGATTCTCTTAATTGTGGTAATTATGATGCCGTTTTGAATTCTTTCACAAGAATGAACAATGAAGTGAAAAGAGTTATAGACATAGCTCCTAGAAATGCCAAGTATACTTGTCCGAAGATTCAAAAGAAAATTGCAAATATTCTTGCCAACAAAGTTCGAGCTATGATTCGTGATGAAATAGGAGATTCTAAATTTACAATTCTTGTTGATGAAGCTCTTGATGTGTCAAATAAGGAACAAATGGCGATAATTCTTCGCTTTGTTGATAATGGAGGATTAATTAGAGAACGATTCTGTAAGGTTATTAACGTTGATAATACTTGTTCTCAAACTTTAAAGGATAAAATAGTACAAATCCTTACCCGTTATAAACTTCAAGTGGAAAATATACGTGGCGAAGGGTATGATGGTGCTAGTAATATGCGAGGCCAATTCAATGGTTTGCAAGCTTTGCTTCAAAGAGAATGTCCATATGCATATTATGTGCATTGTTTTTCTCATCGCTTACAATTGGCTTTAAATGTCGTGGCTAAAGAGGTGCATGATTTGTGGAAATTTTTTTCTACTCCGACTATGATTGTGAATTTTTTAGATTCCTCCGCTAAAAGGTATTCTATTTTAAAAGCTTACAAGGAAGGGGAACTCTCTGATTTAGTGGCTGCTGGTACACTTGAGATGGGTTCAGGGAAAAATCAAGCCACCACTTTGCAAAGAGCAGGGGCAACTCCTTGGGGTTCACATTTGCGTTCCATTTCAAGTCTGATTAAGTTGTTTGAAGCTACTAGACTATTGATGATTTATATGTCAATGAGGTACATAAAGTGCGAGGAGAAGCTAAGGCTGTCGGTAAGGCTTTGAAAAAAAATTGATTTTGTGTATTGTTTACATATGATGCATGGTATCATGAGGATCACAGATTTTTTATGCCAAACATTGCAAAGAAAAGATATTGACATATTGAATGCTCTTCATTCTCTTTCAATTACGAAAGATAAACTTCAAGACATGAGAGATATTTCTATGCCAGATATGTTAGAAATTTTTGTTATGAGCATGATATTTCTATGCCAGATATGTCTGCATCTTACAAGAAAGGGTTAAGGAGTTGTGAAAAGAATATCACAAATGAACATTATTATCGTGTTAATGTATTTTATTGTGCGATAGACTTTCAATTGGCAGAACTTGATACGAGATTTACGGAGAGCTCTAGGGAGATTCTTATAATTGGTGCTTCATTTGATCTACGCCATAATTTTCGAGCATTTAAAAGTGAAGATGTTGCTAAGCTTGCTCTAAAGTATTATCCTTTAGACTTTTCATCAAATGACCGACGTGCTCTTGATTTAGAGTGTGGATTCTTTGTAGCAGATATTCAGAAAGATCCCAGATTTGCAAATACAACTTCAGCATCAGATTTGTGTCGAAGGATGGTTGACTTTGACAAGATATTCCTTTATCCGATGATTTATTGATTACTTATTCTTATCTTGACACTTCCAGTTTCCACAACAACAATAGAGAGAGCATTTTCAAGTATGAGCATCATCAAAAAGAAGTTGAGAAATAAGATGAATGAAGAGTTTTTCGATGATTTGATGGTCCTTTATATTGAAAGAACATTTCCTTGTAAAATTGACAATGATGATGTAATTGCTGAATTTGAACTAAGTGGATCCTGTAGAGTAAAATTTTGTTAGTTATGTAATTTATCTGTTTATGGTGTTTTTCACCGAAATTTTTTTATGCTAATATTCAAGATTAGTTTTTTTGGTGTTGATTGTTTTAGCCCCATCTACTTTGGATTCCTAGGTCCGCCCCTGAGCAGTACGCACGTCGACTGAAAGCATCAGCAGGTAGAAAAGTAATAGTATTGCCCACAACGAATCATCAACAATGAAAGACAACAACAACAATTGCACCGCAGTAACAAGAACAAACGAAGAGGAAGAAGAGGAAAGTATAGCAGCAGCAAACATGTGGAGCACACTACAATTAGTAAGTAGGATAGGTGTAGGATTGTTATGAGAGTAGTGTAGATTAGTAATCAGTATAGGTGACTGGTGTACGTGGCTTAGGTGCATAGGTGTAGGAATGTGAGTGTAGGTAGAAAAACGTGGGAGTCAATTAGAAATCCAACCTTTCCGAATTCCGGTCCGTTTCTCTTACAAACGTCTTTCTTTCTTTCTTAAAAAGTTGAAATATAAGATTACGGAATTAAAATAATGGAAACCGTAAAATTTATTTTTAAAAAGAAATTTGTGAGACGGTAAGTAAAATAGGCGGTAAATAGTATTATATGGGACAATAGTTATAAGTAATTATTATTTTAAGAATTCGATAAATTATTTTAAATTTTTTTACGAGACGAGAAAAAGTCAAAACGACAGGTCAATATTAAAAAATATTGTCGAGTTTTAAACTTTATTTAACGAAAGATAAATTTTCTAATAATTCGATAAATAAATACTCATGTTTTTAATACGGAATAATTTTTAATTTAACAAAAATAAAATATTTTATTCATGAAAATAATTTTTCAAGCATTAAACTTGGCTTAAATAAATGTTTAAAATTTTAACACTATTTAAAAAATACGGGGTGTTACAGTACAGGTGTCTTCAGCTACCCACTAGAGGTTGTGGTTGGCCGCGAATCATTTCTGGGCCTACGCATCGGGGAGGACTCTTGCCTCTGCTCACGATGCAGAATCTAGATCGGTAAGCAGCTTCTGTTTTGTTTTTGTAGATGCTTGATGTAGTGTTTGGTGTTTTGAGATTTTGTATTGTTTTGTATAACATCCCGGACATGGTGCCCCAGCTGGAAGCACAGGTGGCTGAGCTCGAGAGGGTTGAGCTCGATTTGTTGTAGGCTACTAGTTCTCGGGATCATGAGATCAAGAGGTTGGGGGCACAACTAGCCTGGTTCCAGGGTGAGTCTTAAGGAGTGGCGAGGATAGGGCTGAGTCGGAGGCAGCAAGTGTTCCAGAGGAGGTCGAGGTGACCGAAGGAGTTCCGAGCACGGCGGATTTACTGACCGTCCCAGATACCTCACTAGGCGGCGTGGAGGAGTCGGTTCCTTTCCTGGTCGAGAACCTAGACTTTGATTTTTCCTCCGATCTTAGCTTTGTACTTGCTGTATCGGCGGCCTCGGAGCCCCCAGTTTGAACTCTTGTCGTGCTTGTATATATAAACTTTGCTTTTGTCGATGATGTTGTGCTTGCTTTGTTTAGAACTTCTGCAATGTTAGCTTAAATTACACGTAACCATGTATTTAGTGTTGTGCCGTAATATAGGGTGTTTTAGGTGAGTTGTGATTGATCTAGAGTGTGAAAACATGTATTTAGGATGTTTGAAATTTTTGAGCCGAGAATTGGATCGAGTGGGACGTCAATTAAAACGTTCGTTTTTGAAATGTGTTTCGACTCGGGATGCCTAAAATATTTGTGGACTCAGCTTGGACTGTGTCAAAATGCTTTGAAACCAGACAAGGGTCGGATCAATTTTTACAAAGTTGCCAAAGTAAGATCGGAGGGAAAAAAAAGTTGGAAATAAATTTGGACCACTTTTACGGATTGCGCGAGGCTGCAACACCTCGGGGTGTGGTAGCTTATCCCCAAAAAAAAACAAAAAAAACGTCTAAGTTCGGTGGGTCGGCATAGCTAAACGCTGCTTTTAGTTGTTGTGTCGATCCTTGGCCGTGTATAGTTGCTTCATGTCTTGAAATAGGAAATAAACGATTTAGGAAACCGAATCTATTGCTTGATGTTGCTGAAGGCTGGAAGGTTGAGGCCCTACCCTCGGTGCGTCCTGATTCTCAGGTGCGGCAGCTCGTGCGCCCTGGATCTTAGACGCGGGGGCCGGTGCGGTTGAGCGCGTGATTATGGAAATTTTCAAAATTTCGTCGGACTGGCTTTCCTATTCCGTTTGTTCTTGTAACTATAAATAGAGGTGCTTGGGGTCTTCCTAAGAAACAATTAGCATCCAAGTAGTGTTTAATACTTCCTTTTAGATTATTAAAGTCATGTTGACCTTCGGTGAGCTTTTTGCCAAGTGGATGAATTCCTTCAAAAGGGGTGAGTTTGAGGAGTTATTGAGTGTTGGCTTGTCGTGTATTACGTCATTTAAACAAACCAAGGTGCTGGATGGCCTATTAAGTTCATGTTCACGTTTCTGGAATTCCGACCATCACGTTTTTGCGTTTGCAGAGGGTGATATTTTTCAGTTGCCCGAAGAGCTAGATGCTATTGGTGGATGGTATTCGCTTCGCCCTTACGTTCCGATTTATGATGAAGTGTCCATGGAGAGGTTCCGTCGTTTCCTAGACATTCGCTGGCGGAGGAAGCCGAGGCCTTCCATGGCGAGGGTGGCATTAACTTGGTGTACCTTGTGACAGTATTTTCGCAGAGGGACACCCATGGATTTTCGCCTTTAGCGTACAAGCATGCTTTTAGTATCGCCATATTGTGTTAATATATGTTTGAGGACGCTTCGACCGTGCCGAATGGAGTGATCCATGGATTATCGACGACATTATGGACATGGAGCACGAGAGATCACCGTCTTTGCTCATGCTAGGCAAGATTATTATGGGACTAGATACGCGTGCACGGGTACATCTTTCTCCATTCCGCGGCTTCAGTCGATTTTTACAAGTATGCCCTTGCATTGTGTGTCATGTTTTGACTTATCTGAGTTTGAAGTGTCCATGCGTGGGTCTTTCGGCATTTGACCTTGATTTTTTTGTTTTGTTTGCTTTGTTGTAGGTGTGGTTGCAAGAGAGACTTCGGCTCACCGAGCCTCCTCCGTCCATCGAAGGCCACACATGTTGGGGATTCACTATGCGCTATGTGGTTCGTGTACCCAAATTTAAAGGCACTGAGGAGGAATGGGATGCCCGCCTGCGAGTTGATAATGGTATTATTATCAGGTGGATTGTTCCATGGTGGCATATCAAGGATTATACTGGCCTTCTGGTACGGTTTCGTCGTCATCCTATACCATGCGGATTTTGCCTTTGAATTCGTATGTTTACATTCATCTAGATAGATTAATGTGTTAGATGGGCAAGGTGCAGAGCATCCCTAAGGTTGATACCAGAGTTATTGACTCTCATCGTTGGCCTTGCGATGTGCAAAGGGACTTTGAGCTCAAATGAAAACAACGGAAAGTACGTGTTCACCGTTCGGGGCACGCACACCCGATGGGTGTCCCCTTCTTACAGTCAGCCGCGGATTTTCAAGGACCCGAAAGAGCCAGAGAATCTAAGGGGTGAGAAACCGTCGGAGCTCCAAAATAAGGGCGTGTTCTGGGCCAACATAGTCAAGCATCCGGCCAAAGACAGCGGAACTGGTTCGAGTACCGTCCATTCGTCAAAGCGGGTCAAGACAAACGAGACCCATATTAAAGACACATACGTGAAGTGTGTGTGGGATTAGCTGGACCCACGAATGGCTAGGCAGGCGCCTGTTTGCATTCAATAGCCTCGAAATGAGGCCAAAGAAGGCACACTTGAAGGGCAAAGGAATAGAAAAGATGGACGAGTAGGCCCCAGCTGTAACACCCCGGCCCAAACAAGGATCGGAAATAATGTTTGTCGCGGTAGCTCGCCAGGCTCTTTACTGATCCCACAGACTAACACGAGTTCTTTTACAACATATTTTGACCTCATTAATGCGCATCCTGGATACCCTCCCAGGAGGTCACCCATCCTAAGATTACTCCCACTCAAGCACGCTTAATTGTGGAGTTCTTTTGCATGGATGACCAGAAAGGAAAGTGCACTTTGTTAATATGAGTAGTACTTTCAATCCTTTTAAGCACTAGTCATTTAAGCTCATAAGTAGGACATCTTCAATCAATGTGTGGTGTTTCACCAGCTGTTTAGTATTATGTGCTATTACGTGATAACATGTGACATATTAGTATTAGCTTTTGTTGTGTTTGCTTCTTTTTTTTACGTTGCTTTTCTCTTTAATGTACCCCGACGAAGGATGTAGATGTAAGGGCCTCGACAAAGGCTCGATTTTGCTTGACTTGAATATAATGAGAAGCACACTTTTTATTTTGGTGGCACGCAATTGGATTCTTCATTTTTCTCAGAGCGCTCTTTCAGGTTTTCACTCCGTACTCGACTCACTGTTTTTTGTTTACGGCTCGCAACACGATTCTTCATTTTGCCCGTTGCGCCCTTTGGGGTTTTCACTCCGTCCTTGATTCGTCATTTTTGTTTTTTTAGTGTGCTTCGTCATTTTGATCACTTTATTTGTCAAGACGTAGGAGGGATCCCGACTTTGCACGATTCAAATGTAGTTGATTTTGTCGTTTTGGTTGCACCCCGGCAGGGGTTGCCTACGTATCTGCAGCAGAATTAAACCATGATCGTAGTACAGATACAGCAAGTGATTTTCGTGCTTTAGACTCGGCATGCTAATTATCGATTTAGGATGGTGGGGTGCATTCGCTAGGGCGATATTCTAAGGGTAGTACAACTTGAGTTGATCCATGTTAGTAGGTGTCAAGAACTCTTGTCCGTTCATGTGGTGATTATGACGACACCTCCGGTGAGGATTTTCTTAACGATGTATGGTCCCGCCCAGTTGAGTTTGAACTTCACTCTAGGCTCCACAGGGAGCAGAGCTCTAAAGGATTTAACAACTAAATCTCCCTCATGTATGTTTCGAGATTTGACTCGCTTGTTAAATATACGTTGTAGTCGTTGTTGGTATGCTTGCACATTTGATAGTGCATGTATTCTGCGTTCTTCCAGGAGGACTAACTCATCATAGCGCTTTTGGTTCTATTCCTCTTCGGGAATGCCACTTTCGGCTAGTATCCTAAAGGACGAGACCTCTAACTCTACTGGTTGCATGGCTTCCAAACCATAGGTTAGGTAGTACGGAGTAGCTCCCGTGGGTGTACGATAGGATGTTCGGTATCCTCATAAAGCAAAGGGTATTTTGTTGGGCAAGTCACAATAGTTTTCTATTATCTTCTTTAGGATGGTGACAATGGTTTTTTTCCCCTTCTACGGTCCCATTAGTTTGACGTCTGTAAGGTGATGACCTTTGTCGTTTGATCTTGTATTTGTCAAGAAGTATCTGGGTATCTGCTCTGAAATGAGCCCCTTGATCACTAACGATCTCATGTGGTATTCCGTAACAACAGATGATATTGTTCTGTAGGAATTTCACCACTTGTTTTGAGGTTAACACTGCGTAGGATGCTGCCTCGACCCACTTCGTAAAGTAGTCAATGGCTACTAGTATAAAACAGTGTCCTTCTTTCCCAGCGGGGTGTACTTTGCCTATGATGTCGATTCCTCAGGTTGAGAAGGGCCACGGTGTCGTTATAATGTGTAATGGTATGGAGGCACGTGCTGGACGTTGGCGAATATTTGGCAATTGTGGCAGTGACGGACATGGTGTCTGCAGTCCGCCTCTGGGTTTTCCAGTAATATCATGGCCTCATTATCTTGCGGGCCAATGTATGAGCAATCTGTGGGGTCCGTATTCCACGTCATGTACTTCTTCCATGACTTTCCCAACTTCGGTTTCATTGACGCATTTGAGCAGTACTCCTTGAACGATACGTTTGTATAGAAGTCCCAGGACTAATATGTAATGATCGGCGAGCACTCTAAGAGCACGTTTTTTTTTGGCATTTGAATTGGGAGGATATGATCCGTCCATCTTGAAGTCTCAAATTGTTTTGTACCATGGTTCTTTATCGGTGGTGTTATTGTCGGTTTCGATGTCGCTGATGTAGGACGGTTGTTCCCTCCTTTCCATGCAGATGGGCATGGTCGAGAGGTTATCGGGTATTATGATTGTTGAATCTAGTTTGAATAGCGCATCTGCTAATTGGTTTTCTTAGCGCGGGATGTGTACGAAGTCAATCCCTTTGAAGTGTTTGGATATCTCTTCGATTATCGCTTGGTATGGAGCTAGACTTTTGCTGTAGACCTTCGAAATTCCCATGGCTTAGTTTACCACTAATGATGAGTCTCCATGGATCCTAAGGTTTTTTACTTCTAATATAACTGCGGCTTGCAATTCTATCAGACAGACTTTGTATTCGGTTGCATTGTTGGTTACAAAGAAGTTTAGTTTTACGGATATGGGTGTATGGTCGCCTTGTGGGGAGATCGGGAGGATTCCTACACCGTAGCCCCTCATCTTTGAGGCGCCATCGAAATATAGGTCCCATGATTTGACGTCTGCAAATAGTATTTGTCAGGGAATGACCACGTATCAGTCAATTGAGTTTCCTCTATTGGGTTTTCTGCTAGGAGGTCAGCAATAACCCTTCCTTTGATGACCTTGAGGGGTACGAAGGTTAGGTCATATTTTGCGAGCATCAGGATCTATATTGACAGTCGTCCATTGAGAACGGGTTTCTCGAATATGTACTTGATAGGTTCCATTTTGGAGCGTGTAAAGTATGGCTAAGCATATAGTGTCGTAGTTTCTTGGTTGACCATACCAAAGCGAGACATGTTTTCTCAAGGGTGTGTATTTGTCTCATATTCGAGGAATTTCTTACTGATATAGTAAATTGCTCGTTCTTCTTGATCGGTGGTTTGTGCTAGCATGGCTCCCATTGTGGTTTCTGTTACGGCGTAGTAGAGAGAGAGGGGTATCCCTTTCTTAGGAAGCATCAGCACTGGTGGTCTGGCTAACATCTCTTTTATCTTGTCGAAGGCCTTTTGGCATTTATTGTCCCAGGTTGCTGTTCGGTAATTTTGAGCTTCTTGATGATGGGTTCGCAGATCATGGTTAGCTTGGCGATGAATAGACTGATGTAACACCCGCTATTTTCCTACCGCTTTTAACTTTTTCGTTATGACTTCGTCATAACTCTATCACGTTTTGGCCTTCTGTTTCATCATTTTTCAAAGCTTTATATTTATTTTCAAGTCAGATAATATTTATTTTTATTTTAGAAGTTTTTAATTATTTTAAATTTATTTATTAAGGTTTCATTGCAAACTATTCATTTATTTCAGGAAGAATCCCATTTTTCTACGAACTATTGTTTTAAGCTTCGATTTGAGTTATTTATTTTTCTAAAAATGTCCAACCATGTTTATATAGTAATTTCTAAATAAGAAAGTATTATTATTTATGAAAATTTATCATTTAATGATTTTATTACGAAGTTTCGTAAATAATTATTTTCTAACGCGAGGTTTACCTGAATTACTTTGAAATGCCTTTAATAATTTTAAGATCCTCATTTTTATCAACCTACAACTAAAATGAGACCCTTCGGACATATATTGGACCATGACCCTTGTCAAACACATCACCATCACACTTTTTATTACATTTCATATTATGACATGTTATAAGGTTTAAAGATATTTTCTTCTTACATTAATTTTGGTGAATTAAGAACAAACTCTTCATGCCCAGTTCTTTGTTAATTTGGCCGTGTATTACTACCACACACCCACCTTGTTTTTATCAATCTTAAAAGCACCATTTATGCTTAAATTTTCACTCTTTTCATTCACTCTTTTACTAAATATTCTTCTTGGCATAAACTCTTTCATTTCCTCTCATTCACTACTACAATTTCCTTTCTTTCCTAACGCTTTGGGGCTGACGCTTTTATAAGCGTCCGTAGCCAATATCTATTTTAATAGTTTGGTTATTAATTTTTGATTAAAAAATGAATCGCTCTCTCTAATCACACAGTAATATTCTGAATATTTCATCTCGTGCTTTCCTAAAACCTAATCGCCCTGGTTTTCTACTTCTTTGCCTCCTTAATCAAAACCTAAATCAGAATTAAAAAAAACCTAAATCAGAATTAAAAAAAACCTAAATCAAAACCTGATTAATCTTCTATTCCATTGTCTCAATCGCTCATTCAATCATGCATCTCTCATCCGCATTGTCGTCAATTCAAAAGTAAGGTTCTTCAATAATTAGTTTTTTTGATTTCGTTGTTCCATTTCGCCTAGTTTGTTGATCAGAATGGTTCTAACTTCTTTGTAATTTTGATGCTCTTTGTTCTAACATGTTTTATACCAATTTTGCTTTATATGAAGATGTATTATGGTATCATCAAATCAATAGCTTTTATGGGTCCTTAGGAAATTTTCATATACGCTGATTTTTTTTTTTTGATTTTGATGCTTTTAATTTATACATGGTTGTTGAATGTTTGGTGAATATTGTTCAATTATTGTTGAATAATTTTGAATAACCTTTGGTGTTCTTTGTTCAGTTGTCCAACCCTCTTATTTTATTTTCAATCGCAAACCCACTTTTTAGTCATGGTATGGCATCATATGTTGCACTAAAATTGTACTCCGTACTAGTTTAAATTTTTGGATATTACAGGCCTGCTCAATATGACCATATATACTCATCTTGCCTTTCCGTCGATATTAATAGACAGGCAATATGTGCAGCCTTGTTCAAAGATCAACCTCAGACTTCTGATGTTGTCGATGAAACCTCATGGTGTGTCTCTGAAATCTGCAATAAATCACCCTTGGTTCATATTCTTTCATACTAACCTATGCCTTAACATTGGATATTCCGTTCTAAATTGTCTCGTTTACCACATCTACTTTGAATCCCAATTTTGAATACAGAAAGTACCTGATTTACTTCCCCTGTTGATCAATCACGAATTTAAAAGTGATTGGCCGACCTTGCACAATTGGCTTGCCACCATTGATCAGGCAATTGTTGCCCTCAATCTTAAAAATGGCATGATTTATGTTGTCGTATGAGTTAAATCATGTGCATTTTAGGTACACATTGGATTGTGGACATCAACATCTATTGGCTATTACTACGACCCTTTCTGGTGCTCCCTCCACTTTTCCTATTTTTGTTGTTTTCTTTTTTATGTCTGATGTCCAACATTGCTGAGCGTAGCTAGTTTTAAAAATATATATTATTACTAGACGGATTTATATGAGGATGAACATCGAGTAGATAGTTATTTAGTCAATGTGTATATGTTGGGAGATTTATAATCAAATGGATCAGTTTCACACCATACTTTAATGAAACGATCACTGTCTGATATAAAAATAACAAGAAAGACAAAAATTGTGAGATATGCGTCATTCTGTAAGAAGAAGAAGAAGATAGTAATTGCTCAGAAAGCCTTGCTGGATTCCATGATTTGAAATGGTGGAAGAATCTTATGATATATATTATGGTCTATACATTATTGATTAATATATACCGGAAAATGTGCAATGAAGTTGTTATGGATGAAAGCTAACTGAAAAATATGTGTGATATATGGTCTATACCTTAGTTACACACACACACACAGAAAATCTGTGCAAACCAATTGGCAACCCTAAGTTCCATTTACTCAATTTTGTCATATGTCTATCTTATAAGACTATTTTACTTGAAAATTCAACTCAGCTAGTCTTTATGTGTTGTACTTTCAGGTGTTGTGTGCACTCATCCTACCTTACCAAACAAAGGGTGATATACTACAATAGCTCTATTTTATTTTATGTAATGTTGTGCTTGTGAATTTACAACTTTTCCCCCCTATTTTCTCATTCCTTTTTTTGCTAGGATGTACAAGTAATACAAGGGAATGGGTTGTACAGTATATATTTAAAGACGATATATGTAAATATTGTTTAGTCAGTAGTTATTTGATTTGATGATATCTACGTACTGCCTGATAGTTATGATCTGATGTTACATATATCTATATGATAATGCAGCATTGATCTGGTGTATATATCAATGATCCTCTTTTTTCAAAAAATAATGTGGGGAGATTGGTTCGGATCAGTATATAAATAAAGGGGCGCCTTTTTTTATTGCATAATGGGAAATTAATCACTCTATAATCACTTTGAGTTTCCTCAAGTTTTAGAAAGATTTTTTTATATTATAAAAGCATGTTGGCATCTGTCCAACCCATGAGAACCTCTTGCATACTAACTCAGACATTTGTGAGACATGTAGAAAGAAATATATCTTGTTTAGGCACCAATGTAATACAGAGTAAATGTTTTTTTTGTGACATCTGGTTTCCATGATAGTATTTCTTCATTATATTGGAAATAGATAGATGTTTCAAGTATTTAGTTGGTTATTCTCAAATATTTCTATCATGATACTTGATAATATCCTATCACATACTTGCTTCACATTGTTTATATCTTACTTGTCTAGAATTTGTTATCAATATCGGAGTAATGGGACACGTGTATGATCCGTTTTGCTCCTTTCACTTTTATACCGTGCTTTCCTCTTCATAAGGATTTATAGTAAGCTTTACATTACAATTTATTGTTATTTGCCTTCCTATAGCCCTTTGAAGTCTTATTGGTTCACACGATAGGAGGGGGTTAACTCATTGCTTGAAGCTTGCTGATATATCCTTTTGCAATATCAACTAGTTTATGATCGGTGATGCATGAATTTAAGTTCAAATATATAAAAGGTATACTCTTCGATTAATGCAGTTTCTGTTTTTTTTATCGGTTTCAGGTCTCACTTGCCTATAGTTTTTGTGATATCCTTGTTCTGATCTTGCTTAATCTAGTCAGAATGCTATCCAATATTCATCATATATCTCTGCTTCATCATTTTGTCGAGGTTTGTCTCTCGACCTCTTGCATCAATTTGTTTATAGACTATTTTGTACAGAGTAATACTCTTTATTTTAAAATTATGCGATGTGAATTGTGACATTTGCACAGCAGCCGTCCACTTCTATATCTGTATTATGTACTGGGATGTTATTTTATATACAGTTGGATACGATTGAAGTATTGCATTACCCTTCACAAAGTCGCAGTCGCCTCACTGCAAGTATTGCTTTAACATTTTAATTAGTAGCGCAACTTCCTCCTTCACTTCCCTAATATTTATTTTTCATGCGTGTAGATACCAGATAAACAAATGATCTCCGTGATGCAGCCGGATGAAACAAGCAATTCCCACTCACTTTGGAAGCTGATGATTTGTCTCACCTTATAGCTAGGATTTAATCGTTTTGAGATGTGGTTTCTTATTTTTATGTGAACATAAGTAGATATATTTGTCCGATTCTTGTTCGGGTGAAATAGTTACAATGCTTCTTTTACCTAGGTAATATATTGATTTTGATGATGTAATTTATGCTATATAATTTTTATATATATATATAGATAGATAGTAATTTTTTTTGAATATACATGTCATAATTTATATCATTTAGTAAATGATAAGTGTATATTTATAAAGTTATAAAACTTTGGGTATTAAAAGGAGGGAAAAAAATCATTGACGATAAAAAGCGTCGAGAAGTATGTATTTCCCGTCGCATAATAGCGACGTATGTTGAACAACTGATGACAAAATAAAGTGTCAGTACTCAGTAATGCCGACACATAAAAGTGACGCCATTATTGACGCTACAAAGCGTAAATAAATCCTGACACTGAAAAAGACGACGCTTTTATAAAGCTTCAAGAAAAAAAATCGACGCTTGACCAAAAAAGCGTCAATAAAGGCAGGGATTTGTAGTAGTGATTTGGCTCGTGCAGACCTGCCCATTTATGCAGCAGAATTCTGCCTAAAAATTGTGTGCATCATCCTCTTTTCCGTCTCTTATTTTTCCCTCGTTCGATGCTCTTTCCGTCTCCTTCGTTAAGATATTAATCGATTTCTTTTCCAATCACTTTTACCTTGTTTTTACAGTGATCTGATGATATTTTCATACCATGGATTTCATATTTTTATAGGCTTCTTGGACGATCCCGAAGCGGACGAATATTTAATCGACTCAAATTTGGATTAGAGCTAACGTCGATATTACTCGGTATTACTTGATTTTAATTGCGTGATTGCATGTATATTTTTATATTTTATTTTTGAAAATATATGTATATCATATAATCTGGAAAATTTGCATGTTTCGGTATTTTTATCGCTTTTACGAGAATAACGATTTAATCGTCATATTAATTTGTAAAATCGTAATATTCGGCCTAAACTCGTAATATATGATTATATACTGTAAAAATTAATTTTTTTGATGATTTTTGATAATTTGGTATTTTTCTGATATTTTAGATATCGATTATTGAATTATTACCGTTTACGGACAAAAACGATTAAAAGCCGATTTTTAGTTCTAGCACTTAAACATTTTATTTTAATCTGAAATTTTACGTGGATAATCTTTCTGATGAAAAAGATTGTTTTGAATTATTTCATAATTTTTTGGAATGGTTAAGTGGGTGAATTAATTAATCACTTTAAATCATCGTTTATGGTTAAAACCGTGTTTGCCGTTTTAATTTTCAATTTTTCTGGTCTTTGTTTTAAATCTGGAAAAAAATAGGTTCATGATGTTTCTTGAAAAATAATGTATTTTTATGATTTTAGTATTTTAATAAAATGTTAGGAACGACAAGTTTTATTAAGAGAATCGTTAATTGTGAAAACAGGTTTTAAAAGACGGTTTTAATGGAATTCGATAAATCTGAAATTTCGGAAATGTGGACAAGTTGATAGATTCTGAAAAATCATGATTTTTAAGTTTAATAATAATTTTTGGATATTAATACTTAAATCGTTTTGTAATTACTATTTTTATTAGTCGTTATTGTCGAGATTAGACGATTAACGAGAAAACCCTTTAAAAACCGAGTTTTGGATTCTGGAAAAAGTTATTCTTCTGGAAAGAATGTCCAAAAATATATTTGAGCTATTTTAAGTAATTTTTGTACTATTTATCGAAGTCTTGAATTGATAGTAATGATTTTTTGGACAAAATTACGATTTATCGTTAAAAACGCTCCGTTTCACCAAAATGAATTGCTTTTCCAGCAATTTTGAAAATACTTGGGTCTGAAACATTAATAGTTAAATCACCCCTTAACATATTCTAAATTTGTTTAATGGTTTAATTAAATAAAAGACGTTAAAAGATTTATTTTTACATTTGCCGTAAAATCCAATTTATGTTCGTATTGTCGAAACTATTAATAATTAGGGAATTTGAGTTCTATAAATTTTGGAAACACCCTAATTAGTAGTATTAAAAATTTTAAAACATTTTTAATGATTTTATAAACACTCGTATGATTTTTCATTAATTTCATAAACCCAATAGTTCTCATTTTAACAATTAATATCATTATGGCCGAAAGTATTAGTTTCATAAATCTATATCGCTTACTAAAAATTTTGTATTAGTATGAACTAATATTTTTGATATTTTGATATGATGCTATTTTTAGTAAATTTTCTAAAAATAGAAGTTTCCTAAAATAGAAAGTTTCCTCTTTTAGAATATAATGATTACTTCTTTTATCTTCATATTATTTATAATGATTATATTTTTTTTGAATATCGATAATGGCTTTGTTTTGTAGTTATGAAATAAAGTCAAGTGTGAGGTTAGAGTAATATATTCTAGGGTCTACGTTTTTGCCATCAACTATAAGGCTAGTGTATCAGGAATCGGTACATTGGTTGTTGAACCGGGTAACAGGTATCCTGGGAGTGGTGTACATTTAGACCTTAAGCTTAGGCCTCGCAGTAAGTCGCCGTCATAAGTTGAACTGGGTGACAGGTAATCCCAGGAGGAGTGTGCATTATCTTAAACTAGGGCCACGCATTTATAAGTCGCCGCCCTATTATGGTTGAGTAGCCTAGTTAGATATCGAAGTTTGATTTGTTTGAACTAAGTTCTCGAAGCTAGTTTTTAGTATTCTCCTAGTGAAAGTCTAGCCGTCTACACTAATCCTATCCATAACGCCATTTTGCCTATTTTTATTATTTTTGATATAATTTGGTTTCAGGTTGGCAAATGTTTTATGTTTTCTTCGAAAAACTCGTTTTTATTATATTGTTTCGATACGTGAAGTTTTTCACTGAAAGTTTATTTTATTATAATGTCTTACTATTTTCCATTTTTACTATTTATTCTATAATAGTAATTACAGTTTTAAAATCCTATTATACGGCTGGGAGAACGTTGACGTTGCTCCCCACTGATTGTGGCTGTTATGTTTTTAACATGGCAGGTATATGTGTTTCCCTTCGGGTGGGCTAGGGAGCAGTTGTGGATCCTGCTTGTTTTAATAAGATCACTGTATTATGGATTGTTAAAACCCATTTTACGGATTTTATTTTATTTTTTATTTTGTAGTCATTTTTATTTGATGGCTTATGTATTGACTTATCATTTTTATTTAATCAAGACATAGTTACAGTGTGTTATAATCCCACTTCTACGGTGTTTCCGTCACTGTATTGCGTTAGAATTTATAGGGGATTACAGTTGGTATCAGAGCATCACTGCTCCCAATTGTTACACCTGATATTAGGGAAAATACCAGTAAATAAAAACATTATTAGAAATGGGCAGAAACAAGTAAGGACTTGTTTGTTTAGCTTTTCTTGTTTCCTGAAACTCGATGATTAGCATTAGATAGTTGTTTTATATGTCTAAGAAGAAGATAAGTGGACAAGATGTTGACATGATGCTGCTCCAGATCGGGACAAGAGCTACTTAGCACTCTCAACGCCTGCTGACTCGAGAGGACAACTTGGTGCTCCAAGAAAGATGCCGATGGTGACTTTTCAGCTCCAGTTCAGTTTGCTTAAGCTACAAGCCAGATGATCAAGAGTAGATTCCAGTTCCGTGACGGTGCAGCAGACTCAAATGTCAAATTACTTTCGATCTAGATGGAGCGATCCAATACTAGTGTGCTCGTTCCTGTACAAGAAGATGAAGAAACCAAGTGAGATTCTTTTGTGAACTCTGGAGGCCGCTCAAAGATTCTCCTTTAGTTTACGATCTTAACTATCTAGGATCATTGATTCTTTTCTTTCATCTTCCACCCTCTACTTCTTCCAATTCTTCCCTTATATTCTCATCTTCATTCTTATGGTGAATCCTTGTTCTATTCTTCTACTTTACCATCTTCCTCTTGAGATTGTAATCCCCTAGAAATTCTAACGCAATACAGTGGCGGAAACACTATAGAAGTGGGATTATAACACACTGTAGTTATGTCTTGATTAATGGTAAGTCAATACATAAGCCATAAAATAAAAATGGCTACAAAAAAAATAAAAAAATAAAAAAAATCCATAAAAAGGGTTTTAACAATCCATAATACAGTGATCTGATTAAAACAAGCAGGATCCATAACTGCTCGCTAGCCCACCCGAAGGAAAACACATATACCTGCCATGTTAAAAACATAACAGCCACAATCAGTGGGGAGCAACGTCAACGTTCTCCCAGCCGTATAACAGGATTTTAAAACTGTAATTACTATTATAGAAAAATAGTAAAAATGGAAAACAGTAAAACACATTATAATAAAAATAAACTTTCAGTGAAAAACTTCACGTATCAAAACAATATAATAAAAATGAGTTTTCCGAAGAAAACATAAAACATTTGCCAACCTGCAACCAAATTATATCGATAATAATAAAAATATTCAAAATGGCGTTATGGATAGGAGTAGTGTAGACGGCTAAACTTTCACTAGGAGAGTACTAAAAACTAGCTTCGAGAACTTAGTTCAAACAAATCAAACTTCGGTCTCTAACTAAGCTACTCAACCATAATAGAGCGGCGACTTATAAATTCGTGGCCCTAGTTTAAGATAATGCACACCCCTCCTAGGATTACCTGTCACCCAGTTCAACTTATGACAGTGACTTACTGCGAGGCCTAAGCTTAAGGTCAAAATGTACAAAACTCCCGGGATACCTGTCACCCGGTTCAACAACCAATGTACCGATTCCTGATACACTAGCCTTATAGTTGATGGCAAAACCGTAAACCCTAGAATATATTACTCTAACCTCACACTTGTCCTTATTCCATAACTTCAAAACAAAGCCATTATCGATATTCAAAAGATATAATCAATATAAATAATATGAGGATAAAAGAAGTAAACATTTATATTCTAAAGGAGGAAACTTTCTATTTTAGGAAACTTCTATTTTTAGAAACTTTACTAAAAATAGCGTTATATCAAAATAGTGAAAATATTAGTTCATACTAATACCACATATTTAGTAAACGATATAGATTTATAAAACTAATACTTTCGGCCTTAACGATATTAATTATTAAAGTAAAAACATTTGAGTTTATGAAGTTATTGAAATATCGTACAAGTGTATAAAATGATTAAAAATGTCTTAAAATTTTTAATAATACTAATCAGGGTGTTTTCAAAATTTACAAAGCTAAAATTCCCTAATTATTATTAGTTACGACAATACAATTACAAATAGGATTTTACGGCAAATGTCAAATTAAATCTTTTAACGTCTTTTATTTAATTAAACCATTGAATATATTTAGAATATGTTAAGGGATGATTTAACTCTTAAAGTTTCAGATTTAAATATTTTCAAAATAGCTGGAAAAATAAATCTTTTAGGCAAGACGAAACATTTTAACGATAAATCGTAATTTGTCCAAATATCAATACTTATTAATTAAAGACTTTAATAAATAGTACAAAAATTACGTAAAATAGTTAAAATATACTTATGGACATTCTGTCCAGAAAATAAAATTTTACAAAATCCTAAAACTCGGTTTTTAAAGCGTTTTCTCGTTAATCGTCTAATCTCGACAATAACGATTAATAAAAATAGTAATTACAAAACGATTTAAATATTAATATCCAAAAATTATTATTAAACTTAAAAATCATGATTTTCCAGAAAATACTATTTTTCCTGATTTCCAAAAATTCCAGATTTAATAAATCCCGTCAAAACTGTCTTTAAAACCCGTTTTCACAATTAACGATTCCATTAATAAAACTTATCGTTCCTATCATTTTATTAAAGCACTAAAAATCATAAAAAATACATTTTATTAAGAAACCATCAGAATCATAATTTTTTTCTAGATTAAATCAAAAGACCAAAAATCGAGAATTTAAACGACAAACGCGGTTTTAACGATAAACGATGATTTAAAGTGATTAATTAATTCATCCACTTAACAATTTCGAAATATTATAAAAAAATTCAGAAAATTCTATTTCACCAGAAAGTTTCACCACGTCAAAAATCAGATTAGAATAAAATGTTGAAGTACTAGAACTAAAAATCGGCTTTTAATCATTTTTGTCCGTAAACGGTAATAAATCAATAATCGATAACTAAAATATCAGAAAAATACTAAATTATTAAAAATCATCAAAAAAAACATTTTTCCAGAATATAAACATATATTACATGTTTAGGCCGAATATTATGATTTTAGAAATTAATATAACAATTTAATCGTTAATCTCGTAAAAGCGATAAAAATACCGAAACATGCAAATTTTTCCAGATTATAAGACATACATATATTGTCAAAAATGAAATATAAAAATTATACATGCAAATACTCAATTAAAATCATGAAATACCGAGTAACATCGACGTTACCTCTAACCCAAATTCGAGTCGATTATAAATTTGTCGGCTTCGGGATCATTCAAAAATCCTTCAACACAAGAAAAGCATGGTGCAAAAATACCATAAGAAAAAATAAAAGAATTAAGGTAAATAACGATCGAAAATAACATCGATTATTACCTTAACGAAGGGATCGAAATAACGATTAATTTGATTATGATTCGATTTGAGACAAGAATTAGCCTTGAGAGGCTGCTGCATGCCATGGCTAAGAGAGAAGAATGAAGGAATTTTTTGTTGTTTAATTAGCAAAATGAATGAATGGGAAATGGATGGTTTTAAGCATGAATGTTAATAAAACTTTTGATGAAAACTATGCTACACTCCCTTCATAAAGCTGACCAAAAGAGAGGAAGGGGAGTATGAAAATTTTGTTCAATAATTTGTCAAATAAATGGGTAAGAAAAGCATTATCTTTACGTTTTAATATAATAAAACGAAACGTATAAAGAAAAACGTAGTAAGGGTGTGACAAGGAGGCGTGTCGGTCCAATACATGAGGAAAAGATCCCAAATAATTTATAAGTTGATAAAAAAAAAAGAATCGTAAAATCGTTAAAGGTATTTTAAAGCAATTCAAGTAAACCTCGCGTTAGAAAACAATTATTTACGAAACTTCGTAATAAAATTTTTAATGGCTAAATTTCCGTAAATAAAAATAATTATTAGTTGAAAATATTATATAAATATATTTATACATTTGTAGGAAAAGAAATAACTTAAATCCGAGCTTTGAAACGTTAATTCGTAGAGAAGTAGAATTCCTCGCGGAAAAATAATTAGTTTACGAAGAAAATCTTTTAAATAGATTTAAAAGAATTAAAATCTTCAAAAATAAAAATAAGTATCATTAGACTCAAAAATGAAAATAAAGCTTGGAAAAAAAATGATGAAACATAGGGCCGAAAAGTGACAGAGTTATGACGAAGTCATAACGGTAAGGATAAAAATGCTAGGAAAAATAGCGGGTGTTACAATCCTCCCCACTAAAAGAAAGTTTCGTCCTCGAAACTAAGAATAAGCAGAAAGGACTCAAGATTACCCCACTCGAAAACATGAGGATACCAATTTCGAATAAAAATTTTGCTCTAAAAGAAAATTTTACAACTTCCAAAGTGACACGAAATTGAATGAAAATATTTATTCCAAGAGAAAATGAGGCTAAGCTACCCGAAGTTTAAAATCTCTTAATTAAAGAAATCGTAAAGTAAAGTTTATTTGATAAAATAACGACGTCAAATAACATTTGTAAACAAACTCGAAGGAAACAAGGTAACCAAAACATTTTCGAAATAAAAGTAAAACAATTTGATTGAGAAATTCGGAAATATTTCGTTTTATGAAGAAACAAAAATTTAGTTTTGAGAAATCAAATTTTGTAGTTAGTAAAAATAGAACAAGTTGTCAAACATTTTCAATAACTGATTCAAAAGTCCAATAATAAAACGAAAACTAATTTCAAAATGTTAAAATTTCGAAAATGTTATCAAAGTAATTATGAAAGTTTTCAAAAATGTTACCAAACTTGAACACACAAAATAATTTCGACAATGTTAAAATGTTTTACATAATAATCCTATAGAAATTGAAATATTTGGAAATATGAAAGTCTTCATAAAATTTTGATTGCTTAAAAATCAAAAATTGAATTAATTTTGAAATAATTTAAAATAAATTATTAGGGTATTTTTAACCATAACTAAAAATAAATATCAACCAAAGATTAAACAAAAGCGAAGTATAAAGTTCTGAAATTATAATTCAAAATTGTTAAATTTAACGATATCCGAAAAGTTTAAGTTAGTCAAACTTTTTACAAAACAGGCAATTAACTCAAAATGTTAAAATTTTACGCTAGTCAAACTTTTTATAAAAATATAGGGAATTCAAAAAATGGTTAACGGGTAAATAGAGCAAGGATAAATAAATAAATTACAATAAGAGATTTCAAAATCGATAAAGGTCGAAGGGATTAGCAGCAGATGCGGTAACAGAATTCAAGAGAAGTAGAAAGGAAGACAGAGTTGAGAGTCGAAAAGAGATCTCAAGGATTATAGAAGAAATTAACCATCTCGAGATTTCTAGCACGACTCTCAAAAACACGAGTTCCTAATTGGCCCATCAAATAACGCTAAATCCAATATCGGTACAGGGTGGTCCTACTCAATCTACAACCTCCAAAATCATCAACTGCTATAGCCTCCAAAATTAAGCCTTACATACTTTCTAAAAGAAGTAAACATTTATATTCTAAAGGAGGAAACTTTCTATTTTAGGAAACTTCTATTTTTAGAAACTTTACTAAAAATAGCGTTATATCAAAATAGTGAAAATATTAGTTCATACTAATACCACATATTTAGTAAACGATATAGATTTATAAAACTAATACTTTCGGCCTTAACGATATTAATTATTAAAGTAAAAACATTTGAGTTTATGAAGTTATTGAAATATCGTACAAGTGTATAAAATGATTAAAAATGTCTTAAAATTTTTAATAATACTAATCAGGGTGTTTTCAAAATTTACAAAGCTAAAATTCCCTAATTATTATTAGTTACGACAATACAATTACAAATAGGATTTTACGGCAAATGTCAAATTAAATCTTTTAACGTCTTTTATTTAATTAAACCATTGAATATATTTAGAATATGTTAAGGGATGATTTAACTCTTAAAGTTTCAGATTTAAATATTTTCAAAATAGCTGGAAAAATAAATCTTTTAGGCAAGACGAAACATTTTAACGATAAATCGTAATTTGTCCAAAAAGCAATACTTATTAATTAAAGACTTTAATAAATAGTACAAAAATTACGTAAAATAGTTAAAATATATTTATGGACATTCTGTCCAGAAAATAAAATTTTACAGAATCCTAAAACTCGGTTTTTAAACCGTTTTCTCGTTAATCGTCTAATCTCGACAATAACGATTAATAAAAATAGTAATTACAAAACGATTTAATTATTAATATCCAAAAATTATTATTAAACTTAAAAATCATGATTTTCCAGAAAATACTATTTTTCCAGATTTCCAAAAATTGCAGATTTAATAAATCCCGTCAAAACCGTCTTTAAAACCCGTTTTCACAATTAACGATTCCATTAATAAAACTTATCGTTCCTATCATTTTATTAAAGCACTAAAAATCATTAAAATACATTTTATTAAGAAACCATCAGAATCATAATTTTTTTCCAGATTAAATCAAAAGACCAAAAATCGAGAATTTAAACGACAAACGCGGTTTTAACGATAAACGATGATTTAAAGTGATTAATTAATTCATCCACTTAACAATTTCGAAAAATTATGAAAGAATTCAGAAAATTCTATTTCTCCAGAAAGTTTCACCACGTCAAAAATCAGATTAAAATAAAATGTTTAAGTACTAGAACTAAAAATCGGCTTTTAATCGTTTTTGTCCGTAAACGGTAATAAATCAATAAACGATAACTAAAATATCAGAAAAATACTAAATTATTAAAAATCATCAAAAACAACATTTTTCTAGAATATAAACATATATTACATGTTTAGGCCGAATATTATGATTTTACAAATTAATATAACAATTTAATCGTTAATCTCGTAAAAGCGATAAAAATACCGAAACATGCAAATTTTCAACTTTTAGACCAACGAGATTGTGGCTTCGTTGGGTTATTTAACATTTTAGTGGTTTTGCCATTGCGATATGAAATTTGATGGAATTCTCAGAAACTTTAGTCGAATGACGTGTTTGAAAATGTGAGTATCTATCGTTACATGTCAGACTGAGTGTGTTTAAGGTTTCACGTACTTTCCTAACCTCTGTCTATTGATGATGTTAAGAATATGTTGATGATCATTTTTGAAGTTTTCGTGATAATTGGTGGATTTTGTTTAGTGTTCCTTACTCGAGAAATTTGAAGTTTACTTCGAGTTCAGACCTTATGGGCTTTCAATTTATTAGGCTTAGTGATTACGAGTTTGGGTATGTTTTAATTAATGGATTTGTCTAAATCATTTGTGTATTCTTACCGTACTAATTGAAAGATTATATAAGAATGTAAGACTTAATTTTGGAGGTTGTGGCAGTTGATAATTTTGGAGGTTGTAGATGGAGTAGGACCACCCTATACTGATATTGGACTTATCGTTATTTGATGGGCCAATTAGGAACTCGTGTTAGTGAGAGTCGTGCTAGGAATCCGTTCGACCTTTATCGATTTTGAAAGCTCTTATTTTTAATTTATTTATCATTGTTCTATTTACCCGTTAACCATTTTTCGAACTCCCTATTTTTAAAAAAGTTTGACCAGTTTAAAAAAATGGATTATCGTAAAATTTTAACATTTTGAGTTATATTTTCTAATTTTAAAATTGTCCGTTTTGTAAAAAGTTGACTAACTTAAACTTTTCGGATATCGTGAAATTTAACATTTTTGAATTATAATTTAACAACTTTATACTTCACTTTGTTTTATCTTTGGTTGATATTTATATTTAGATCTGTTTCAAAATGCTTTAATAATTTGTTTTAAATTATTTCAATTTTGATTTTCAAGCAATCGGAATTTTATGAAGACTTTCATATTTCCAAATACTTCAATTTCTATAGAATTATTATGAAAAACATTTTAACATTGTCGAAATTATTTTGTTTGTTCAGATTTGATACTCCCTCCCTTCCAATGAATTGTTTGCCTTTACTTTTGACACTAAGGGAAAGAGAACCAATGGGGAAGTGACATGTGAAGCCAAAAGTCAAATTACAAATAAAAAGCGTTCCTAAAATAGAAAGGCAAACAATTCATTGAGACGCCCCAATATAGAATAGGCAAACAATTCACTAGAACGGAGGGAGTAACATTTTTGAAAACTTTCATAACTATTTTGATAACATTTTGAAATTAGTTTTCGTTTTATTGTTAGTGGACATTTAAATCTGTTATTGAAAAGGTTTGACGTCTAGTTCGATTTTCATTTACTGCAAAATTTGATTTATCAAAACTAAATTTTGTTTCTTCATAAAACGAAATATTATAGAATTTCTCAATCAAATTGTTTTACTTTTATTTTCAAAATGTTTTGGTTACTCTGTTTCCTTCGAGTTTGTTTACTAATGTTATTTGACGTCGTTATTTTATTAAATAATTTTACTTTACGATTTCATTAATTAAAAAAATTTTAAACTTCGAGTAGCTTAGCCCAATTTCGCTTGGAATAAATATTTTCATTCGATTTCGTGTCACTTTGGAAGTTGTAAAATATTCTTTTAGAGCAAAATTTTTATGCGAAATTTGTATCCTCATCTTTTCATGTAAGATGATCTCGATTTCCTTTCTGCTTATTCTTAGTTACGAGGACGAAACTTTGTTTTAGTGGGAAGGATTATAACACCCGCAATTTTCCTAATGCTTTTATCTTTTCCGTTGTGACTTCGTCATAACTCTATCACGTTTCGGCCTTCTGTTTCATCTTTTTTGCTTTATTTTTATATTCAAGTCAAATAATACTTATTTTTATTTTAGAATATTTTAATTCTTTTAAATCTATTTATTAAGCTTTGGCGCAAACTATTCAATTATTTCAGGAAGAATTCCATTTTTCTACGAGCTATTGTTTTAAGCTTGGATTTGAGTTATTTATTTTTCTAAAAATGTTTAAACATGTTTATATAATATTTCTAACTAAGAAAGTATTTTTATTTATGAAAAATTATCATTTAATGATTATATTACGAAGTTTCGTAAATAATTATTTTCTAACGCGAGGTTTACCTGAATTACTTTGAAATGCCTTTAATAATTTTACGATCCTCATTTTAATCAACCTAAAACTAAAATGAGACCCTTTGGACATATATTGGACCGTGACTCTTATGACACACATCACAATCACACTTTTTATTACATTTCATATTATGATATGATTTAAGGTTTAAAAAAATTTTCTTCGTACATTTATTTTGGTGAATTAAGAACAAACTCTTTATGCCCATTTCTTTGATAATTTGGCCGTGTATTACTACCACACACTCACCTTGTTTTTATCAATCTTAAAAGTACTATTTATGCTTAAACTTTTCACTCTTTTCATTCACTCTTTTACTAAATATTCATCTTGGCATAAACTCTTTCATTTCCTCTCATTTGGCTAGTGCAGACCTGCCCATTTATGCAGCAGAATTCTGACTAAAAATTGTGTACATCATCCTCTTTTCCGTCTCTTATTTTTCCCTCGTTCGATCCTCTTTCTGTCTCCTTCGTTAAGGTATTAATCGATTTCTTTTCCAATCATTTTTACCTTGTTTTTACAGTGATTTTATGGTATTTTCGTACCATGGATTTCATACTTTTATAGGCTTCTTGGACGATCATGAAGTGGGCGAATATTTTATCGACTCGAATTTGGATTAGAGGTAACGTCGATGTTACTCGGTATTACTTGATTTTAATTGTGTGATTGCATGTATATTTTTATATTATATTTTTGACAATATATGAATGTCATATAATCTGGAAAATATTTAAAAGTTGAAAATTTGCATGTTTCGGTATTTTTATCGCTTTTACGAAATTAACGATTTAATCGTCATATTAATTTGTAAAATCGTAATATTCGGCCTAAACTCGTAATATATGATTATATTTTGTAAAAATTAAGTTTTTGATAATTTTTGGTAATTTGGAATTATTCTGATATTTTAGATATCAATTATTGAATTATTACCGTTTACGGACAAAAACGATTAAAGGCCGAATTTTAGTTCTAGCACTTAAACATTTTATTTTAATCTGAAATTTGACGTGAATAATCTTTCTGATGAAAAAGATTTTTCTGAATTTGTTCATAATTTTTAGGAATGGTTAAGTGAGTGAATTAATTAATCACTTTAAATCATCGTTTATCGTTAAAACCGTGATTGCCGTTTTAATTTTTGATTTTTCTGGTCTTTGTTTTAAATCTGGAAAAATATGGGTTCCTGATGTTTCTTAAAAAATTATATATTTTTATGATTTTATTGTTTTAATAAAATGTTAGGAATGACAAGTTTTATTAAGAGAATCGTTAATTGTGAAAATGGGTTTTAAAAGACGGTTTTAACGGAATTTGATAAATCTGGAATTTTGGAAATCTGGACATGTTGGTAAATTCTGGAAAATTATGATTTTTAAGTTTAATAATAATTTTTGGATGTTAATACTTAAATCGGTTTTAATGAATTTTATTTGTTGAGATTAGAGATTAACGAGAAAACCCTTTAAAAACCGAGTTTTGGATTCTGGAAAAAATTACTCTTCTGGACAGAATGTCCAAAAATATATTTTAGCTATTTTATGTAATTTTTGTACTATTTATCGAAGTCTTGACTTGATAGTAATGATTTTTGGACAAAATTACGATTTATCGTTAAAATGCTCCGTTTCACCAAAATGAATTGCTTTCCCAGCAATTTTGAAAATACTTGGGTCTGAAACTTCAAAAGTTAAATCATCCCTTATCATATTCTAATTTTTTTTAATGGTTTAATTAAATAAAAGACGTTAAAAGATTTGTTTTTACATTTGTCGTAAAATCCAATTTATGTTCGTATTGACGAAAATATTAATAATTAGGGAATTTGAGTTCTATAAATTTTGGAAATACCCTAATTAGTAGTATTAAAATGTTTAAGACAATTTTAATGATTTTATAAACACTCGTATGATATTTCAATAATTTCATAAACTCAATAGTTCTCATTTTAACAATTAATATCGTTATGGCCGAAAGTATTAGTTTTATAAATCTATATCGCTTACTAAAAACTTTGTATTAGTATGAACTAATATTTTTGATATTTTGATATGATGCTATTTTTAGTAAAGTTTCTAAAAATAGAAGTTTTCTAAAATAGAAAGTTTCCTCTTTTAGAATATAATGATTACTTCTTTTATCTTCATATTATTTATAATGATTATATTTTTTTGAATATCGATAATGGCTTTGTTTTGGAGTTATGGAATAAAGACAAGTGTGAGGTTAGAGTAATATATTCTAGGGTCTACGTTTTTTGCCATCAACTATAAGGCTAGTTTATCAGGAAACGATACATTGGTTGTTGAACCGGGTGACAGGTATCCCGGAAGTTGTGTACATTTTGACCTTAAGCTTAGGGCTCGCAGTAAGTCGCAGTCATAAGTTGAACTGGGTGACAGGTAATCCCAGGAGGGATGTCACTACTACAAAACATCAAATAGACAACTGCTAATAGACATCAGATGTTGTTAACAACTAATATTTAATATTTATACATCTGTTTTGTTCGAGAAACAGATGTCTTTAAAGGATAATAGACAACTGAGCTTTATAAATACAGTTGTCAATGTATTTCTAAAGCAAACAGATAATGATTTCAAAGACGAATGCATTTGGAAAGGCAGATTTTAGGAAAGATGATCTATTTAGAGTCGTAAAGTACGGAACGTCAAACTTTCAGTGAAAAAGGCCAAATCCACAGGTCGTTATTTCGATTTTCTTCATTACATGTATCAGTACTTGGTAAATTGCTTGCTACTGCGAATATGGCTAACTTGCCAAGCCATGTCTTTTGATAACGATGTTTCTTTTGTTATTGGGTATTGAAGAGAACCGTCAATGTTTTCAACGGTGTAACTCACCTGTCTTCTAATATACCAGTACGACTCTTACACTTTGTTATACTTGTTGCAATATAGTCGGCTCCTCATGCTCGGAAAATGGAGTGCGGTTATTACGTGATGAGATATATGATTGAAATTATCACTCGTTCTGATTTGAAGAGAACCGTCAATGAGGTAAGACTTGGGTTCACACTTTCTTTTGTTTCAATCATTTGTTTTATGCACATAATTGAAACAAAAATAATTAGTTCATTTTTATTATTGATTTTGTAGCATTTCAACGATATGATGCCATATTCTCAAGAAGATATTGACGAGGTTCGTGAATTATGGGCGGATTTTTTTCTTAATAATTAGTCGTATATGATGCATCGGATTACCTTATGTGGACAAGGTCTTAGTTGGATTATGGTTTTAGGTACTTTTGGACATTGGATAATGATTTTATGTGTACCTTTTGGATTTTGGATATTGGATAATGATTTTATGTATCTTTTGGATTTTGGATGTTGGATTTTATAAAAATGTAACTTCTTTTGTTCAATGATTCGCTATGGTATTCCTTTTTTATGGTTTATTAATATGTACTATTTTAGAATTATTAAAAAAACATAAAATAAGAATATGTATATTCAGGAAACAGTTGTTTATTATGTATATAGACAACTGTTGTTTTAGAAAAACAGTTGTCTATATACGTAATAGACAATTGTTGTTTTGCAAAAACAGTTGTTTATTAACCAATAGACAACTGTTCTAAAACAGATGTCTATGCTCAGAGTAATATACAACTCCAAACTATTCAACTGTTGTAAGTCAGTTGTCTATTGCAAAAAAAATAGTTGTCTATTTGATGTTTTGTAGTAGTGTGTGCATTATCTTAAACTATGGCCACGCATTTATAATTCGCCGCTCTATTATGGTTGAGTAACCTAGTTAGAGATCGAAGTTTGATTTGTTTGAACTAAGTTCTCGAAGTTAGTTTTTAGTATTCTCCTAGTGAAAGTCTAGTCATCTACACTAATCCTATCCATAACGACATTTTGACTATTTTTATTATTATCGATATAATTTGGTTTGCAGGTTGGCAACTGTTTATGTTTTCTTCGGAAAACTCGTTTCTATTATATTGTTTCGATACGTGAAGTTTTTCACTGAAAGATTATTTTATTATAAAGTTTTACTATTTTCCGTTTTTACTATTTATTCTATAATAGTAATTACAGTTTTTAAATCTTGTTATACGGCTAAACATTGACGTTGCTCCCCACAGATTGTGGTTGTTATGTTTTTAACATGGCAGGTATATCTATTTCCTTTCGGGTTGGCTAGCGAGTAGTTGTGGATCCTGCTTGTTTTAATAAGATCATTGTATTATGGATTGTTAAAACCCATTTTACAGATTTTACTTTATTTTTACTTTGTAGCCATTTTTATTTTATGGCTTATGTATTGACTTACCATTTTTATTTAATCAAGACATAGTTACAGTGTGTTATAATCCCACTTCTACAGTGTTTCCGCCACTATATTGTGTTAAAATTTATAGGGGACTACAACTGATGTATTGTTGATACCAGTAAGCTCGAACCCGACCCGCTTGTGCTTGGACCGAACAAAGCCCATAATGAGACGATGCACTCACTCGGGGTATTCGAACCAAGCCCAATAAAGCTAGGTGTGTGCATGCTCACACACGTCCCAAATTAGCCCAAAGACCACGTGAAATTTCAGCCAAGGATCACATGAAGATATACTAAGATAAGCAAAGATACTACCTTAATATGCAAGGAAGATACTTGGGGATATACGTGATCCTTACTCCAAATACTCAAGCATAATCTTCTTATATTTAGTAACAAAATGGGGGAGTATCATCAAGGTTGATTTGGTGCTGATTTCGCAAGGGTATCCGTGAGATTCATTATCCATATAAATGGATATAATCTTTCTTTTAATTAGGAAATAATAATAAGAATGATCATGTAGAGATCATTTCAAGATATGCATGAGATAAGATATTATTCTATAGGATTAGTTACTACTTATTCGTAGATTAGATATCAATTAAAATTAGCAAGTATCTCGTAATATAATCAAGATCCTACTCGTGTAAGGCTATAAAAGCCGAGTTCCATATTATCGTGATTCATTCAACGATTAAGTAATAAAAATTTAGCAAAGTTTTTTATTTATATCAAACATTGTGAAAACCCATTTCGAGAAAGTACTTCCAAATCGTGTCGAGGAATTGGTGCACCAATCTCTACATTATTAGTATTGGATTCAAGGTCGAATTCGAGCTAAATATCTTTGGTTACGTTTGTCTTTTATTTCATCACAAATCCTTACGTAATTCAAAGTGTTTTCTTTCCTAAAATAGGCGTGTCACAAACGTCAACATCCAGAAAGGCCTTAACCACGAACCAAGGTTACATTAACCTTAGTTCAATTTCACTCCAAAATCCACGTCATCACCCAAGGTTACATTAACCTTCGATCCAATTTTCATTTCTTATTCTAAACCGCTTCCACATTCCCATCAATTGTATCATGCCTAGGAACCCTCGGATCTTCTTCTCCCTTTTGGGTGTAGGCATGTCGAGTATTGCCTTGATCTTTGATGGGTCGATCTCTATTCCTCGTTGGCTCACGACATTGCCTAGGATTTTTTCGGATGTGACTCTGAAGGTGCATTTTTTAGGGTTTAGTCTCATATTGTATTAGCGTAAGCGTTTGAAGAATTTCTCGAGAGCGTTGTTATGTCCCTCTCGGCTCATTGATCGCACTATCATGTCGTCTATGTAGACTTCGACTTCTTTGTGCATCATGTCGTGTAAAAGTGTGGTGTGGTTCGTTGATAGGTTGCCCCGGCATTTTTGAGTCCAAAAGGCATGACGGAGTAACAATATGTTCCCCAAACAGTTATGAAGGTTGTTTTGGCCATGTCATCTTCGACTATTTTTATCTGGTTGTATCTGCCATTCCCATCCATGAAGAAGAGTAGGACACGGTATGCAGTGTTGTCCACTAGGATGTCGATATGTGGTATAAAGGAAAATCGTCCTTTGGACTTGCCTTGATGAGGTCTCGGAAGTCAACACAAACCCAGACTCTCCCATCCTTATTAGGAACGGGGCCGGGACTATGTTAGCCACCCAGTCAGAGTACTCGGAAACTTGAATGAACACGACTTTGAATTGTTTGTCTACCTCTTATTTAACCTTGAGGGCCCATTCGGGTCGCATGCGGCGTAATTTTGGTTTTACTAGTTTAAATCGTGGTTTAATCGGGATTGGATGTTTGGCTATGTATTGGTCTATACATGGCATGTCTTTGTATGACCACGTGATTACGTCCTTGTATTGGGTAAGGAGGTCAATGAGATGTTTTCATTCAGTGGGATCTCAGGTGGTTCCTATTTTGAGGTTCTGGATCTCTAGAGAGGTTCCTACGTTTATGGATTCGGTGTACTTGATTACCGGTTCCCCTAGCTCTTGATTTTATAACTCTCTCAAGGTTTTTGACGTGAGGTTTGTGTTATCCTGATCGTTTATGTTTTGATTGTTATTGATGATGGCATTGCATGTTAAGCGTGACGAGTCATAAGCGGAATTATTTGTATTATTAAGCATTTGTCGAGGCACGTGATGGAAAAGAAAGAAAAAGTTGCATTTATTAATAGACTCCAAAGAGAGTAATGTTTGGATAGAACTTGGGAGGTTGGGACATATTCCTAGACCTGGCCTCCGACTCGACTCGTGTAGTATAAATAAAAAAATATTGTGATACTAAGCCTCGACCCTACGATGACTCAAACTTTGACTCAGAACCGGGTCTGCGTGTCTTTAGAAGAACCTCCGCTGGTGGAGCTTTTGAGGCCAGCTTGGGTCGCCAGTCTGATTGGTCTGGTAGTTGAAATTTGTATGCCTCGGGAAATACCCCGTGGAAACATAGGCTCCCTTTTTCAATTAAATCCTGGATATCGTGCTTTAGCTCAGTGCATGTCTGGGTTTCACGGCCCCGACCTTGTTGGTATAGACAGGAAGCGTTCGGGTTCCATACGCGCCTCTTTTATCCATCGGTGAGTCGGGAGTGGGACCTATAAGCTATAGTTACCACTCTTTCTGTATTTTATTGAGGGCCTCTGCATAAGCTATCCCTAACTTTGTAAATTGTTTGAAGGGCCTTCGAAAGGGCATGATCTCAATAGGGGGAACGATCTATGCGTATTCGATGTATGGGTCGCCACTGAGGATTGGTTCTTGTCCAGTTGGTTTTCCGAGCTCGTTCCGCCTCTTTTCCGTTCCTTCCAAGGTTTCGAGTCGACGTTTGATACCATGAACCACATTGATTAGGGGATTGAATTGATCGATGTTGCTTTCGTTGCTGCTTGAAGACATGTTGAATGGTAACTATACAGGACACGATCGAAAGTGAGAAAAGTACCCACCGGACGATGCTTAAAAACACTCGAACGGGATGCCTTTTGAAAAGACGACTCGAGAAGCGCACTTGATTGAGTGAGACGGACGTGAGTCCCACAATTCACGCACGTAGGTAATCCTCGAGTTTGGGGCACACGTGCTTGGTCATTTGTAATCCAGCGATGGTTCTTAAGAAGACACGTGGACTCGGTTCTGAGTTAGAGTCTGATTCGTCGTTGGGTCAAGGCTTAGTATCACAATATTTATTTTTATTTATACTACACGAATCGAGTCGGAGGTCTAGGAATATGTTCCAACCTCCCAAGTCCTATCCAAACATTACTCCCTTGGGAGTCTATTAATAAATGCAGATTCTTCTTTCTTCTCCATCATGTGCCTTGACAAATGCTTAATAATACAAATAATTCCGCTTATGACTCGTCACGCTTAACATGCAATGCCATTATCGATAACGATCAAAACATAAATGATTAGGATAACACTTCCCTATCGCCAAGAACCTTGAGAGAGTTAGAAAAGCAAGAGCTAGGGGCACCGGTAATCGAGGACACAGAATCCATAAATGTAGGAACCTTTCTAGAGATCCAGAACCTCAAAATAGGAACCATCTTAGATCTCACTGAGAGAAAACAGCTCATCGACCTCCTTACCCAATACAAGGACGTATTCACGTGGTCATACAAAGATATGCTGGGTATAGACCAAGATATAACTGAACAGTGAATACAGATTAAGCCAGGATTTAAACTGGTAAAAGAACAATTACGCCGAATGCGAACCGAATGGGCCCTCAAGGTTAAAGAAGAGGTAAACAAACAATTCAAAGCCGGGTTCATTCAAGTTTCTGAGTACTCTGATTGGGTGGCTAACATAGTCCCCATTCCCAAAAAGAATGGGAGAATCCGGGTTTGTGTTGACTTCCGAGACTCCAGCAAGGCAAGTCCGTAGGATGACTTCCCTTTACCACATATCGACATCCTAGGGAACAACACCGCAGACCACGCACTAGTCCGCTTCATGGACGGGTACGCCAGATACAACCAGATAAAAATGACCAAAGAGAACATGGCCAAAACAACAAAACACGACAACATATTCGACCACACGCCAGATTCAAAACACGTTTTCCTTAACCCCGTTACAACCACCGAATTTTCAATTAATGAAATCTCGGTACATCACACGGTTATATTTTCTTTCAAAATGCAATTTTCCACCCACTTTCTAAAAACAACATCGTTAAAATCACCGAATCTTCAACTAATGAAATCTTGGTACATCACGCAGTTACATAATCTTCCAAACTCGGTTTTCCACCCTTTTCTAAAACAAGCACCGTTACTGTCACCAAAACTCCAAATTCATGGAACCTAGTGTGGACATGATGTAGGTCCACCCCGATGCGGCCACGCGCGGGTTTGGGTAGGCGAATGAATCTCGTGGTGAGATTGTTCTCGGGTTGAAATTTAAGTCAAAGTTGGAGTCGCCACCGAATATTATAGGAATTCGGACCCATTCGAGCCCACTCTATGTCGTCATGGACCATACACAAAGTACGGCCCATTTCGATTTCAGAGTTTATGGGGCTCGTCCCTTTGCATTACGATACCGATACCGTTCACGCCGGCTTTCGTGTATAGAATGACTCTCGTGCGCCAACGGTTTCGGACATCCGGAAACCGAGGTTCTGAGTAAGGGGTGAGGGTACGTGTTGGGAAGCCCACTAAGGACACCCAACCCCACCCGCACTTAGCGGCCTCTACTAAGACATCGTTCATCTTCGTGTACGCGCGCTAGTAAAACGACTATATGATATGCAAACAGCGTTTTTAGCTAAACATGCGAATTATTGGTTTGCTACGTCATTTAATGCATCTAGATTATTGTCGAAGTAGTTTAGCATGTGATGTTCATTTAAAAAGCGATAAACATCAAAATAAATGAGGCTCATAAATATGTACAAAATACACGGGCGGAAATACAACCCGACCAATACAAAATAACGAACAATATAAAAAAGAATAAACTAGATATATAAAGAGTGATAAATAATGACTCGAAACAGACCCGTATATATAAATACAAATTAGACCGTAAGTTGTGCAAATGGACGAACTCCGATTTAATACACATTATATTGTGTATTATTTGAAGGACGGAGATAGGGGACCTAGATATGATGCTAGCCCGATCCCGAATCTCAGTGCCTTGTTCCGACTTATCACATTGAGAAATTGGAGTCTAGATTAATCATGTGTCGTATACGACTAAGGAGTCGTCGACACAAGATTAATAGTGAGAGACCGTCAATCAAAGTCGTTTAAATGAAGTGATATGCATGAGTTTTGAAAATGTAATCACGTGATTGACTTTACACGCGACGACTAAAGTTGTAAAAAAGACGAGACTCGGATGATAAAGAAAGCTCTCAGTTTTCTTGGGCTACAGGACCCACTCGATCGAGTCATGGTCTAGACTCGATCGAGTGCACCTTCAAAGTAGCTACTGCCCAGTTTTTGGGGTGCTACTCGATCGAGTGGCCCATGGCACTCGGTCGAGTGGCCCCTGTACGAGTTATAACTCGTTTCGGAAAAGGTGGCTATTCTGATTTATTTATTTTTAAATCGATGGTTGGCCGAGTTGGATAAAAATATTGCATGATTTAAATCCAACTCGACTTCCGGTGTTATAATCGTGTAATATACGATTATAATACCGTCATCGGAAATTTGTGAAAAATGTCATTATGGGATTAAAAGTTTTGATTAGTGACAAAATTGTGTTCTTCCACGTCACGACATCGATACTAATCCTAATGGATTATGTGATGTCGGTTTTCTCATCAACGGATTTTGCGCTAATCTTGGAAATGGAATCAAACACGTTCAACTATGATCGACCACGATCACGTCACGCCCTTGAGTACATTGGGGCGGTGGTCCTCGAAAGGGTGTCACCTCCGTCGTGGCTCAAAAAGGGATTAAACGGACTTTAAATGGCCGTCATAGTCAAACGGGTTCGAATCCGATTTTATTAGTATGTATATATATATACGCGGTATATGTAAGAACGAAAAGTAAATAACGATAAATAAATGTTAGATTGATTAGTAACAAAAATTAAAGAGTTAGTATACGATAATTAAAATGTTAGTGTTAGTGTTAGTATACTAGTATAATTATAATATGAAGTACAAAACGTATATATAAACAACGAGATAGTAAAGATAGAAACGGGGTTGATGACACCCTCAACATACATGCTTAGAATGGCCTCGGTAATGAACTCGTAATAGCGACTGGAACGCGGGAGTATCGAGGATGTATGCAAAGTTATGGTGTGTGTGTGTGTGGGTGGCTTTGTCGGCTTTTCGAGGGACAAAATGACTCGGTTTTGGTGTAGTGTTGCTTAGGATTGTAGTGTAGAGAGAATGAGTGAATTAGGGTAGAAATGTGAGGTAAAATGTAGGTGAAAAATCTTGTCAAATGAAGAGCACAAGGAGGGGTATTTATAGAGTTTACCCCTCGACCTAGGGTCACTCGATCGAGTGGCCCTAGTGCACTCGATCGAGTGCCCTGCAAAACAGGTTTGTTACGATTTTGTGGCTCCACTCGATCGAGTGAGGCCAATCCACTCGATCGAGTGGATAGGGTTGACGAGCCATTTTAGGAAATGATTGACCATTTTGATTTTCTTGAGGATTGTGTTCAGACGCAAGTTTCTAGAAGCGAACTTGGTTGATTTCGAGGATTGGTTCGTCTTTGACCGGGTTTTGACCCGGTCGCCAACAGACGGTTTTTATTTTTGGTGTCGGTTTTGGCCCAAATTAGTCCTTTTTTACTCGGAACGACCCACTGGGCCTGAATTTGAGGTTGGTTTTGAGAGATTTGTACTCCGCTAAATGTCCATGTCGGATATTATTGATTCCGAGCCCATATTTGAGTGTACTAAGTCACGTTTGCGTCTGATCATCATCGGGTGTTTTGTCGGGAACTGCTATAGACACTAGCAGGCAAAATGCGGGTGTCTACAGAGCCCCACTCTGACTGAGGCTTGGACAAGGCGAAAGTCAGAGTAGCTACCAGGCCAATCGCAGATTACGACCTGGCAGCCTTCCGGTCGGGTCGTTTGTAGTCCATTAGACTTGCGTGAAGGGCTCGCCAGCCATAAGCAGAAGGTCATACCTGTCCTGATGATGATAGCTCCGTGGGGAGTCGGACTTGCCTTTGAAGTCCTAGGTGTACCCGTATGCCGATACACCACATCTTGGATGTAGCTTTCCGGGAGAAACACTGACTCACGTTGGGGAGTAAAGTAGCTGTGCGGGGACTTGCTTCTGAAGTATGGGGTGTACCTGTATGCTGACACATAACAACTTGCATGTAACACATAGGCAAAACACCGACTCGTGTTGGGGAAATAAAATATTGATTTTTTTGGAAAGTGGAATTTTTCGAAATAATTTTAGGAATGCTCGGGACGACTTGATTCCTATTCTGGGGTTCTAAACTACAATCAGGCCTGAGTAGAGACCAAATCTGCTGAAGAAGCATGGCAGTTAGGGTTTTGTTAGGTTTCAGTTGGGTTTCCTTATTATAAATATAGGAATCCCTGTTTCAGTTCACTGCATCCCAAACCACAAACTCCTTCTTCTCCTCAAAATCTTTTAGACTTTCAAGAAGATTCAAATTTCTGTCATGGGTATCGATCACCTGACTGCGCTGCTTTTTGCTTGGTCCCAACATTTTCAGGACGAGGAAAAAGTTCAACTGACTCAGATGGGAATCGTCAATTTACTCCCATTTCAATGTCTGATAATCGACTCACATTTTCTGGATGCCTGTTTAACGTTTTGGGATACTACCCATCACGTTTTCGCGTTCCCGTGAGGAGAAATATGCCCTCTACCTGAGGAGATCGCAACTATAGGTGGTTGGAGCCATATTGCTCATTCTGCTATCCGTCCGTTCTATCCTGATCCCAGGAGGAGGCTGAGGGATTTCTTGGGTTTGTCTCATGCTGAGACGGATCGAATAGTGCGGGGAAATTCTGTCTCGCTTTTCGACCTGGCTGACAAGTTTATGAATAATCGAGACGTGAGGATTACTACTGCCCATAGGCGTAGGGCTTTTGCTATTTGTATGCTGCACCTCTACGTTTTCGAAGGGATGATGGAGGCTGACTCGTGCTTGGATCAGATCAGGCTGATTGGTGTGGTTGACCAGATGGAGACTGGTCATAACCCTGCTTGGCTAGCCACCGGGGAGATCATTATGGGGTTAGATGCTAGGAGGCTTGACCCCGACCGACTGTTGACGGGGAGCGTCCGTATCTTACAGGCACACATCTCACGTTTTTTTCACGCAAATTTTTTGATGTCCGTAAGTCACTCGATCGAGTGGACCTGTCACTCGACTGAGTGACGTCTTCGAAGAGCTTCTGCCTGCTTTCAGAGGGCTTACTCGATCAAGTCAAACGTTGTACTCGATCGAGTGAGCCCTAGTGAACCTTCCCGTTCCTTACGAATTTTGTGTATATTTTCAGATATGGTTGTCGGAAGGCCTGTCGATCATAGAGTCTCCTCCAAGTATTCCCAATTACCGTAGCAGCCAAATTAGCTCGAGGAGGCGTCGAATAAGCTCGAGTCACCATATAAACCGAGCTTACTGGGATGAGGAAATGGTGTTTCATGGTGGTCCCTTCATTAGGTGGACCGTCGCCTGGTGGTTTCTCTCCAAACTGACGGGTTTGGCCAAGGGAGACCAAGTCCGCTATTTGGGGATTATGTCTCTTGACTGGACAGCTCATATCTACCCGGACCGCCTCATGAGGCAGTTCGGTTTGTCTCAGCGTATTCCTGAAACTGAGGCAATCATTAGCGTCTCGCTCCAATTGACGGACGCTATGTGTGACACATGGCTGCAGAGATTGTTCACCCGTCCTACATGGACTATACCCAACCCTTGTCAGTCCGCTTGGGCTTCACGTGCATACGAGAAGTGGACTTCCGAGGAGTCCGAGGAAGCTCGTAAGGCTTCGAAGGTTGAAGAGGCCTTCGAATAGGTTCGCCGGGAGACGGCGAAAGACAACAGGGATTTCCTCGACGAGGGAGACACTCTTGCTACTTTAGTTCGATTAGAATCCGGTCTTAAGTCACATACTAAGACTCGATCTAAGGATGCTGGTGCTAGAAGTACTCGGGGGCAGCCAAACCCCCAGACTGACTTAGACTGACGACTTGGGCCAAGACTGGCGGTTAGAGACCGACTAGGCCCGCGCGAACGGCTTCTTGAGCCCGTGAGTGCCCGACTTGGGCCCATCGATGTGATTGAGGACTCAAATTTAGAGAGGCGAGTCTGCGCTAAGGAGGTTCCCGTGGTGATTCGGGAACGCTCTCCTCCGCGTTGTCGTCAGTGGACGGCCAAGGAGGCCAAGGACAAGGGAAAGGGCAAGATGCCTTGAACGCCAAGTCCTTAGCTTTATTATTATTTAAATATTATTAGTATTTTTGTTGTGTGCTTTTTTTTGTTTTGTTTTTTTGAATTCCTGCATTTGTAATTTCCCGAGTTTACCGGGGTTTTAGTAATTAATAAAGGAATCTTATTATTAAACCGTTCCAGTCTTTTCTTAATTGTCCTGGTTGTGCCCTTTTGAGGGGCTGCCTACGTATCCCCGATTAACGGAATCAAACCAAACGTAGTTCATGTAACAACCCTGATTTTTATAAAGTAAATTGAATTAAAATTTTGTTCGTATTTTTATTTTTACGACTTAACTCGTAATTCTTAAAATTATTATAAAACAAATTTATCGTTTAATCGTTTCAAACTCCTAAAATTCTATTTGTCTCGGAAACCATTCTTATATTTAAACATTTTTATTTTTATCTCGATTTATTTTATACATTTAATTTAATTATTATCGAAAATCTATTTCGGTGAATTAAATTCTAAATTCTTCTTATTCATTTATATTTAAGCTCAAATTTCTATTTTTGGCTCGAAGTTCATTTAATTTAAATTTCCTCAAAACATTTATTACCTTTCTTCGAGAAATCAATTTAATTCACTTTAGCGAAGATTTTTTATTTATCGGGAGATACTATTTCAACGTCTAATTAATTATTTCTATAAACTTCGTTTTCGTCTCGAATATTTTATTTTCTCATTTTATTAGACGGTCCAACTATTTATTAATTCTATTAACTCGTGTTAATTCAGTTCGTGGGGCAGTCAGCTTATCGTTTCGGAACTCGTCTCCTACCCAATTCAATTAATCAATCCGTTTGTCTAACCCACTTCGTTTGGTGCTGATTCACCCCCCTATCCTTTCGTTTTCCCTCTTCATACTACGTTCAACCCTTCTGACCACCGCTTCATCCTCACCATTCATCTCACCTTACTCTTCCACCTCTTTGTCCTTCCTTAACCGATCCATACTCCCCCTCTTTCTTCTCATTTTTTTTGTTGATGTTGCTGCGTGTATTTGCTTCCTCTTTCTCCTCCTTTGTTCATCCACCATCACCTCAACCCTCTGTTTCCCTCTGTTCTGAATCGCTGCTGCTGCGTTCGTCTATCACCTGTTGCCTATCCTTGTGAAGGTAATTCGTGTTTCCATCTTCTTTCTCCGTCCTCTTTGTGTACTGTTGCTATTATTTTGTGCGTGTGGATGCTGACACACATGTCGGGTTGAAGGTTGTTTCTCTTATTTCCTCGTTTTGTTCGGTTGCTGCTCTTCTTCTTCTTCTTCTTCTTCTTCTTCTTCACCTTCCCTTCTTTTTTCTTCTTCTCCTTTCTTCTTCGTTGATTTGCCTGTTTTGCTGTCCGGGTTCTAGCCTGCTGCTATTGTTTTGTGCGTTGTCTTTTCGTGGTTAATGTTTGGTGGGTTATACGTTTTGTTACCGTTTGTTGTTGATGCATACCCGTCTCCCTCGTTTCAGGCTCCTCTGTTTTCAGCTGCAGCTATGCCTCTACTGTACTCGTATGTGTGCCTTCTCCGACGTTTATTTGTACACGATTACTATGATCAGCATCGATTTCGTTTCATCTTCCATTCAATTCTTTCTTTCGTCACGTTTCCTCGGTCATTATTGGTGTCGATACCCGCTGCTGTCGCTGATGTTGTACGTGTTGTTGTTGCTAGTGTTGATTCTGTTGTGTATGCTGCTTTACGTGTTGCTGCTGCTGTGGGTACTACTGCTGCTGTTGATTTCATGCCTGGTTAATGTTACTAATACTTATGTCCTCGTCTTCTGACCGCTTTTATCGTGCCCATATTCTTCATTCATCATTCATTTTCCTTTCCTCGAATCGTGTTCCCTGTTTCGTTCGTATTTATTTGCTTCGTTCCCATCCTCTTTTCGGCGGTTCGTGACTCTTGTTACTATATCCGTCCCCTTTTGTTTGTCAATTCAGGCACGTTCATCTCTTTGTGTCCTCATGTTTACCGACCCGATTAAGTTGGCTTCTATGTTTCTAATTCCAGCATATCATTTCTCCTTCCGTCTTGTGTCAGGTACCCTCGTCTCATTCTTTTACTTTGTCTTCTCTATCGTCTTGGTGAATCGTGTTCAGAAGACTATCGATTCTACTGTTTGGAGTTTAAAGACGTTACTATTGAGGGTTTAGAGCTTGGCCCAATCGGAGGGCGACTACATTGAATCTTTCGACTTCGACTTGGATTGAAGGTAACTCTAGGACGTTACTCGATTTTAAATCGTATGTTTGAGTAGTAGTATGTAGTAAATATTTTAACTTCCGTTTTCTAATTTTAGCTATTTATTATTTGCTAAAAATATTATTTTATAAATTGTGTGCTTTATAAATATTTTACGATTTTCGATATCGTTTTATAAATCGTTAGTAATTTAATTATTTACGATCGTTATAATATTTTGTTAGTTATCGTGACACTAGTAACTAAATAATAATGATTTCATATTTTCTTCATATTTCGCTAATTTATAATTTTTACTCAAAATCGTATTTTTATATTAAATCGAGGTTTGTATACTTGTCTAACAAATTAATTTCGTTTTACGATTTATACTAATAAATGAGAAAGTAGTCGATTTTATTTTAAATACATTTTTTTAGTCGAGACTATTTTCCCTAATAATTTCTCATTTATTTACGATTGCTTATTTTTAGTAAAATCAGTATTATTTATTGATAAAATCTATTTCCTAAAAATAATTTGAAAGCTTTATAAAATCTCGTTAACTTTATAAAATTCGTTGACTCAATTAATTTTGATATCGTTTTTCATAAAACATCTCTTTTCAAAAATTCATAGTTTTAACTCGATTTTCTAAATTTTTATAAAATATTGTATATTGAATTATTGTATTTTATTTATATTTTGAGTAACAAATTTAGAAATATATTAAAGTTACGATAACGACGATAATAATAAAACGCTAATTTCGTTAGAAATGATATTTCTATACATTTCACTAATTTTAATAACTTACGTATTTTCTATAAGACTATTTCTATTTTAAGTAAGTTTCTAAAATTAGTAAGTTTCTATTTATAGAAAGTTTCCTTTTAATATAAAGTGGTTATTTCTTTTATCCATATCATTTATATTGATTATATTTACTTTTGAATATCGATAATGGCTGTTTTGGAGTTATGCAATGAAGACAAGTGTATGGGTAGAGTAATACAGTCTAGGGTATACGTTTTGCCATCAACTATAATGCTGGTGTGTCTATGTTGAGACGCATTGGTCGTTGAACTGAGCATAGTTTGTGTTCAGGAGTGTGTATATTTTGACCTTAAACTTAGATATCGCATTGTGTAAGTCGCCGTCGGGTTGAACTGGATTACGGTTGGTGTCTAGAAGGGGTGTACATTACTTAAGCCAGGACCTCGATGCACGCAGTCCTGTTATAGTTGAGTTCCCTAGTTAGAGACCGAAGTCTTATTTGTTTTGACTAAGTTCTCGAAGCTAGTTTGAGTATTATCCTAGTGAAAGTCTATTTCGTTGCACTGATTGTTTTCCATAACGCCATTTTTGAATATTATTATTATCGATTGATATTGACTTGCAGGTTTGCAAATGCTTTAAGTTTCGCTGAAAACTTATTTTTATGATATCATTTTAATGTTTTCTCATTTTAATTATTTTGATATAGTAATACTATTATTTTTCCATATGATATAATATGGCTAGGAGAACGTCCGAGTTACTCCCCACTGACGTGGCTGTTATGTTTATAACATGACAGGTGTTTGCTGCTGGGTTTTGGGTGTGAGCTAACGAGTAGCGTGGATCCTACTCTTTCTTTATTCATGTAATTTATGGATTTGTATAACCCATTTGGAGAATTTTCTATTTAGCCCTTTTGTAAAAAGTGGCCTTTGTATTGACTTACCATTTTTTTTAATAAGATATAGTTTATCAGTGTGTTTTAATCCCAACTCTACAGTGTTTCCGCCACTGTATTGCGTTAGATTTTCTAGGGGATTACAGTCGGTATCAGAGCATTGTTGCTCCCGACGCTTACACCTGATTTTAGGGAAAATACTAGTAAATGATTTGAATATTGATAAAATATTAGTGAGAGATGGGTAGAAACAAAATAAGGACTTAACTGTTAGGTTTATATGTTCTTGTAACTCAATGATTAGCATTGGATATTTTTTTTTGGTGAAGGGTAAGAATTGTATTGAAATAAAATCGTTTTCCAAATACAAATCATAACTCACATTTGACTTACTAGAACAATAACATTAGAAATTGGAAAAACTTAGTTATATAATCGATTCAAAATCCCCTTATCCACACTCGGTATTCTCATGCCGTAGCCCCTGAACCTCTCCCGAATCTCACTCTTTACTTTATGCAGCAACACAGTAGGACGATGTACACAAAAATCCACCCTGCAACTGTTTCGCTCAAGCCAAATGACATGCACCAACGCTGAAATGCCTGCAATAACCAGTTTCTTCCACAGTAATGACCTGGGCTTCCAATTTTTACACCATTCCAGTATGCTTCCTGTAATGTCTTTCACTCCAAGCCAGTCAAGCATCAACCTCAAAAAAACACTACCAAATTATCATTGAAAGAATAAGTGGTCATGTGATTCAGGTTGCTCCAAACATAAGAGGCAATTAGGGTCAATTTGCAACCCAAACCGCATCAATCTGTCAGCCGTGAGCAGCCGGTGCTAGGCGTAAAGCCAGAAGATGAACGAATGCTTTGGCTTGTTCAAGCGGTTCCAAACTACTACATGCCAGTTCACATCTCGCTGTTCTCCTTGGAGCCAATCATACCCCCGAGCTATTGTGTAATGCCCATCCTGCACCAACCAACCATTAGCAACATAACCCGGTTTAAACACCTCTTTCACTTGGCATATCTTTCTCCAAGTCCAACTACTGGAATAAGTAGGTTTATAATCTTGCCATTGTTGTCCTTTCAAGTAAACTGCATTAACCTACCTAACCCATAAGTGGTCAGCCTTGTTAGCGAGCCACCAAGTGTATTTGCCAATGGTAGCCTTGTTCCAAGTAACCCCATCAAGAATACCAAGACCCCCATGTTTCTTAGCTTTGCAACATGTACTCCATTCAACAAGAGGAACTTTTCCGTAAGAATCTTGACCACACCATAGGTAATTTCTACAAATGGCAGTTATCCTCTTCATCACACCACTTGGCAGTATAAAAATTCGAGCCCAGTATGCTTGAATATGTGACAGGACCGCTTTGACAAGCACAAGCCGACCTGCATAGCTCAATTTCCTCGATCCCCACCCTCTTATTTGCTCCACCATCTTCTCAATTAGCCTGTTGCAATCCCTAGGGGACACACTCTTGTACGAAATCGGGATGCCAAGGTACCTAAAAGGAAAGGTACCTCGGCAAAACCCAGTCATACGTAGCAGCTGAGCAGCAGTACCATCAGAAATGCCATTCATAAGGATTTCAGATTTCCCTTGGTTGATAACTAATCCAGACGCCTTAGAGAAGGTTCGAAATGACTTCAATAGTATCCTCACCGAGCTGATATCTCCTCGACAAAAGAGCAAGATGTCATCCGCAAAGCAAAGGTGATTGAGTTTTACTTGTCTGCAAAGCGGATGATATTTAAACCCATCGCTTAGAGCACTAGCATCAAGTACCCGAGTCAGGTATTCCAGGCAAAGCGTAAAGATAATTGGCGACATGGGGTCACCTTGCCGTATCCCACGCTTTCCACGAAAGAAACCAAACTGGGATCCATTCAAGGATAACAAGTATGAAGGAGTCGAGATGCAGTCCATTATCCATTGAATCATTATATCTGAAAAATTCAAACCCACTAACATTTGCTTGATAAAGCTCCATTCCATCGAGTCATATGCCTTGCTAAGGTCAATTTTCATAATACATCTCGGGGAACAGCTTCTTCTGGTATATAATCTCACGATGTCTTAACAAATGAGGATATTATCCACAATGTTCCGACCTTTAATGAAGGCACTTTGATTATGGTTCACAAGTGAGGGGACTTCCTCCATTAGCCGATTGCAAATAATCTTGGTGATACACTTATATAATACATTACAACAGGCAATGGGTCTGTAGTCACTAACATTCTCCGCCCTTTCTTTCTTGGGGATTAATGAAATTATCGTTGTATTAACCTGTTTCAGCAGTTTGCCAGTCCTAAAAAAATCCCTGACTGCCTCGAGTATGCTACCACCCACCACCGGGAAGGCATCCCTAAAGAACTCACTCGAGAAACCATCCGGCCCCGAAGCTTTGTTGGATGGAATCGAGAATAAGGCTTGTTTAATTTCATCATCAGAAACATCTCTACTCATTCTAGAGGCTCCCTCCACATCCATAGTTCTTCCTCGACGCACTATGTTCAAGTTAACTCCTCCTGTTTCATGAGTAGTCCCAAGAACTCTCTCAAAATGCTTTAAAAAGGCATGTTCAATATCTTTAGGATTCGACCAAGTATCCCCATCAGCATCCGTAATTTGGAACACCCTATTATGCGCCCTTCTTCCCTTAATGACACTATGGAAATACGAAGTGTTGTCATCACCCTCATCAATCCATTTGCTTTTGGCCTTTTGGGCAAGGAAGCTTCGCCTAGCCTCATCAAGTGTTCGATATGCAGTAGCTGCTGCTCTCTCAGTCATTTGGAGACTAACATCAGATGGGTCATTATGCAGTTGGGGCTGTACTGCAGTAAGGCGCTGCAAAGCAATAGATGTTGTATGCTCAATATTGTGGAAAGTTTCCCTATTAAGCTGTTTTAATGGTATCTTGAGACTCGCTAGCTTCTTCACCACTTGGTACATTTGCGTACCAACGATATCTTTACTCCACCAATGCTTAATAATAGATAAAAAGGATTCATCCTTCCCCCACATATTGAAATGTTTGAAGGACCCCATCCTCTTATGTTCTTCTTTCCAAAGATCAATTAGACATGGCCAATGGTCATAGAGTCCTTCAGGAAGGAACTGTATACGACCATTGGACATTCTAGTGACCCATTCATCATTCCCAAGAACTCGGTCAATCCTACTAAACACTCTATCACCTGGTTCATGCTTGTTGTTCCAAGTAAAGAAAGCTCCACTAGCAGGTAAATCCCTCACTTCACATTCATCTATACAATATTGAAACTCGATCGTTTCAGCCAATGAAACCATAGATCCAATTCTTTCATCAGTCGCAAGCACATTATTAAAGTCCCCAGCTATTAACCAAGGTCACACTACCCTCCTCTTCATTGCACAAAGTGATTCCCATAAGGGGGTTCTGTCAGCCACCCTATTCTTACCATACACAATAGAAAACCACCATCCTACATTCTTAGGAATATAACTCACATAGGTATGTATGACCTGCTCATTCTTCTCAATAATATCCACTTTGAAGACATTACTCAACCAAACAATCCAAATTCGCCCTCCTTCATTCACCTCATTATTTGTAACAAGCTCCCAATGATTACCTAGTCCCTTATGAACTTTATTAATAGAAGAACTTCTCACTCTAGTTTCTAACAAACCATACAACCCAATATTATTATTATGCAAGAACCAACTAATCTCTCGCCGTTTATTAGGGTTGTTTATTCCTCTCACATTGCAAAAACTCAAGTTAGCCATGATCCTAGTTCTCCAGATCACGGTCAACTGTCTGATTGTGTTTGACATTCACTATAACTCCATTGCTTTGGTATAGTGTGGAATTGAGGGCATCATAGAAGGATTTTCCAATCAAACACGTTCCACCTCTTGGTTGTTGAGTTGCCCTTGCCACGACTCTGGCTGGTGTTACACTGCTTATAGGTCCTTAGCATTGGATATTTGTTGCTTTTGTCTGGAAGAATATGAATGAACAAGATGTTGACGAGATGCAGCTCCTGATCGGGACAAGATCTGCTTAGAACTCTCAATGTCTGTTGATTCGGGTGGACAACTTGGTGCTCCAAGAAAGATGCAGATGGTGGCTTTTCAGCTCCAGTTCAATTTGCTCGAGCTACAGGTTAGATGATCAAGAGTAGATTCCTGTTCCATGATGTTGCAATCGATCCAGATGGAGCGATCCAAGACTTGTGTGCTCGTTCCTCTACAAGCAGATGAAGTAATCCATTTGGTTCCGTCGTGAACTCTGGAGGCCCGAAGATTCTCCTCTGGTTCATCGATTCTTTTCTTCCTTCCTCTACTTCTTCCAATTCTACTTTTCTTTATTCTCGTCTTCATTCGCTTGGTGAATCCCTGTTCTATTCTTCTATTCTACCATCTTTCTCTTGAGATTCTTTGGTTAGACCAAATCCTGTCTTAGTGAACCTGTGTTATAGATGTTTGAGGCTTAGTAAATCCTTGTTACTTACAATTAGAGGATTGTGAGCCTACTTTATCTTCAAGGCAAGTAAGAAATTCTTGAGGATTGATTTGATTGTCAAATTGTTGATTAATGGAATTAGGATAATACTTTAGACACTGAACCTTGGGGTATAGGTTACTTTGATTATTTTGGAGTACTTAGAGTTGAATATATTTTGGAGTAGTAAGAGTATATCATATTTGATGGATACCTAGTACCTAACCTACAACTGAACTAAGTGTAACTAATAATATCACTTTGGGATTCTTACCTAATGCTATTTAATTTGATGGATGCATCGGGAATATTTGGGGTCATAGAGTACTTTTTAAAGTGTTAACCTTAGTGTTGTGGTACCATCGAAGGTTTTTATTAATATCATTAGAAATTTTTGGTTGACATAGATTACCCGTATTTCTTAAGGATTAGATCGTTTATCGTTGTTTAAGGTTGTAATCTATGAACTTTGGAGTTGAGTGATCTAACCTGGATAAATTGTTGTTAACCTTGAAGAAGAGAAACATATTGCACAATTAAAGGTTGAATTTATCGCATTGTTTTGAGAAATACTTGATGCCAATCATCTTAATGGATTTATAGTTATGAACCCTTAGACCAACGAGATTGTGGATTCGTTGAGTTAATAAATATTTTAGTGATTTCGCGGTCGATATGAAATTTGATGAAATTTTCGGAAACCTTAGTTGAATGACGTGTTTGAAGATGTGAGTGTTTGCGTCATTACCTATAGGTTTGAGCGTGTTTGAGGATTTATTGTACTTCTCCAACTTCTGTACTTGTGGCATTATAAACATGTCGGTGAAATCATTTAGGAGTATTTTGTATCCGAGTTTTATTAAATTGGTGGATCTTGTTTAGCTTTCCTTACTCGACAAAAATTGGAGTATACCTCGAGTTCAACCCTTGAGCTTGGAATTTAGGAGCATTATCGCTTATGAGTTTATGTGTATCCAAATAACCCTTGGAATCTTAATTTTAAGAGATTAGATTCTAAAGCATTTGAGGATTAGTATTGTTGATGGTGGGATTTACCGTGGGTCCCGCCGATCAATAAATAACCGACTATTCCGAGTGGGTAGCTAGGGCAAGTAGGGTCGATATCCACGGAGACGGTATTGTAAATTCTAGACTAGGTCCACTCACAAACAAGGCTAAGTTACACAAACAAACACAAAGATAACGATAATTGGTAAACTATGGTGGTGGAAGAGGTAAGACTAGGATAACAATGAACTAGGCTAAAACAATGCTAAAATGGAATAACTAATGATCAAACAAACTAGTGAACTAAAAGAAACGGAGATTAACTAAGAAGTTGAAATCAAATATGAAAGGAAGTGTGGTAGGTCGGGTTCATAAGTGTAGTAGGGTAATTGGGGTGGTCAAGGGTGTAGGTGTCTCCTAATTGCTAGAGTCGGTCCGGGCTCTCGCTACGTAGACCAATGCCGAGTTAAGTTCGCGCTCTCGCGTCTAAGACTAACCTCAACACAACCACAAAATAGACAAACAATGAGAAGATGAGCACAAGTATGGGGAGCATTGGCCACTACTACTCACACAAGCAAATCAACAAACACATAGAGTGCCCATTATGTGACTAACAACAAAAGAGTCACCTTTACCCCAAATCAAACCCTAATTATCCATAATATACCCTTAATCCCCCTACTAACCCCACAAGGAGACTACTCACTCATTATCAAGAACAAACCAACAATAATAAGAGAAAACAACATGAAAAACCAAACATCCATTATGAACAATAAGAACAATAACAATAACAATATAAAAAGATTGAAACTAGATTGAATAAACAAGAATAAGAGTAGAGAAGATTATACCAACAACCAAATGAAGAAAAATATGTAAACTTGCATAAACAAGAACCCAAATCAACTACAAGGATGTCAAGCTTGGAGAAATCTTCAAGAACTCACTTAATACAAGATTATCTAGACTAGATTAAACTAAGATTAACTAAAGATTAACTAGAGATTAAAAGAGGCTAATTAGGGTTTTGAATTCTTAAGAGAGGCCTAAAAACAATCTAGGGTAAAGTATGGTGCTTAAACATTACAAAGAAGGAGTATTTATAGGGTTACAAGAATGAAGGAAGAAGGAAAGAAACAATGCGGTTACAGCTCCACGGTCCCGACCGGGAAGGGGTGGTCCCAACCGGGACGGACCCAGAACAGAACCTATGCTAAATGTGCACCTCATCCCGGACGGGATGAGTTCCTTCCCGTCGAGGATGAGTCTTGTTGGCCTCCAATATGATCTTTAAGGTTCCTCCTTGCTTCACGTTGGCTTCTCATCGACTCTCGGGCCTCGGGATCGAGTCTAAGGGGCTCGGGATCGGGTCCCAAGGTCTCGGGGTAGAATCCAAGGCATCGAGTGATCGTTCCTCCGCTTCGTTGGCTCCGAAAAGTGTATGTATTGAGTCGGAATCGCTCCAACTCTTCATGAATGGTCTCGGGAACCTGAAACGAGCTAGAGGAAGCATAAGTAGCCCATGAACCGCTCCCAAGGAGCGATTCCGCACCAAAACACAGTAAATTAGGCACTACAAACTACATTTATCAACTCCCCCACACTTAACCCTTACTCGCCCTCGAGTAAGCACAAACTAACTAATAAACTAGCCGAGCGGGTATTAGCGCACCCTATGCCCTTTCAACTCACGCGAGTACACTTTAAAGGGAAAAGTGCTCTCCGCAAGGCAAGTGAGGTCTTCCGACAAAACCGCGGATGCAACCGGACACAAAAACGCAAAAACAAACAAACATACAAACAAACAAACAAAAGGTTGCACCCAAAAAGAAACAAATACCGCTTCCCTCTAAAAAGCGGTGAAAGAAGCACCGGTTTAGGACTCGAGGCAAGTGACAACGTTCCCAAGCTAGCGATATAAACCAAAATGGACAAAACCCTAATAGTATGACGACAAAGCAACAAAAACGTTGGTAACTTACCTAGGTTCCTCCTAACCTTCTAAGGACGTACTACGGGACGATCGGCGAGATGGAAATAGGATGAACCACGGTATTAGTCGACACTGTAGGTAAGTGAGACCCCGCCCCCTTTAGCAATGAGCCAAGAGGGTCGTCCCATGTCCGAAACCGCCTAACTAGTCCAAGTAAAAAGGTGAAAATATTTGCAAAGTGAGGGAATATCGACCTTTGCCGCTATCATCCTTCCTAGGGACTCGGTCCTTTGGTAGGCTCTTCACGGCAAAAGTCGGAAAAAGGCTTATTTTTGTGAGGTTAGGATCTTTTTGTGAGACGATTTTCTTTTTGGCATTTTTCTTTCTTTTGCATTCTTGCTTTGTATGTTGCCATGCCATTTCTTTTTCTTCTTTTCTATTTTCTTTTTGACTTTTTGTGCCATTTCTCTTTCTTCAATCTTTTCTTTCTTTCTTTTTCTTTTTTTTGCCCTTTTTGGCTTGATTTGATTGATAGGCATTTCTTGGCAATTAAGAAAGAGAGACTTCAACAAATTGCAATTTTATTTGGTGGATATGTGTAGGAGGTAGGTGAATGGGTAAGTCGGGACGGGCCCTTCCCTTCAAACCCACAAAAAGGGGAGAACTTGGACTAGTCGAGCAATGTCAAACAAGGTCACCTAAGGGACGGGACTCGGCAACCAAGGCCTTTTCACACCGTGGGTGGTCATAATGGTCAAAATGCAAATCCCGTAGTAAATCCCTAGTAAGCTAGGTGGACTCAAGGAAAAGGACCAACGAAATCATTGATTTAGGGTCATTCTACTAGACTAAAGTCCAAGACTCGATTTATACCACTAGGAAGGGAAAGTAAACACTCGCACACTAGCCTCTAAACCGGGTTTTCGAAAACCTTTTTAAACACACAAGACACAACTAACACAACACAAAAAGAAGGCGCGACGAAAACGAAAGAAAAAGAGACAAAAGGCCACAAAACAAAAACAAAACAAAACAAACAAACAAAGGGAACAAACACCACCCCTAACTTCCAAATAAGCAACCAACCAACACCAAACTTTACAAAGCTCCTCCCGAGCACACATCATCACAAATCTCCTCCGAACATCACAAGAGGTAAAGAGGAAAAAGGGATAAAAGGCGTTACCGGATGTCTTGAAAGCCTTCCAAAGTTAGCGGCGATTGGGCGACCTAAGAGGAAAAAGGGAAGCAAAACACGGACAACAAAACACATATACGATACAACGACATAAAAAGGAAAACACACAAAAGGAAAATCTTTTTGATTTTTGTGAAATTTTTTCAAATTTTTAGGATTTTTTTAAAGATTTTCGAAAAACTATGAAAATAAAACTAACTATGATAGAATATCGCTCCCCCACACTTAAGCCGAGCAATGTCCTCATGCTCGACCGTAGTGTATGGAGACACAAAACAAAAGAAACTACAAAAATAAAGCTAAAAATCAAAAAGAAAAGTGGAGAAAATGGTAGAATGTGTCCGGTCGGGGTGTAGTCAAGTCACCATGGGCCGAGACAAGAAAAGATATGGATGGGGTAAGAAATAAAAAGAAAGAATAAAAAAAAGGAATGGGAGGGGAGGACTAGGTGTAATCAAGTCACCTAGCCCAGATTCCGCCCAAATCCGACTAATTCCTACAAAGGGTGAAAATCTTGTAAATTTGGGTTTTTTAATGACTCTCGATGTAGTCACGTCATCGAGAGTCGGGAGCAACAAATACCAAGGCCCCGAGGGCCACCATGACACAAATGATATAAGGGAAAGGGAATAAACAAATGAAGACAAGCTATAAAAGACGGAAAAGAAAGGATAGTTGTCGTACCATGCGGTTAGCAACTCATACGCTCTCCAACGTCTCATAAGTCAATATCGGCATGTAGCTAGTCGTCGTCATTGTTATTCCTCTCCAATCGCGATACGGATCCACGGTTGGAGCACAAAGGTATAATGAGGTGGGTTTTGATGTGAAAGTCGGTGTAAAGTGAAGAGAAAGTGAGGTGAAAATGTGTATGAGAGGTGTAGGGGTCATATAAGGAGAGTAAGGACATGTAGGGAGGTTGGGAGGGGGTATAAAGTGGTAGGGTGGGCTGAAACAACGAAGAAAAGGCCAAAGGAGGAACAGGGGGTCCGTCCCGGTTGGGATGGATGGTCTCGGTCGGGATGACCTGCTCGTCCCGGTCGGGAAGCCTTCGTCCCGGTCGGGATGACACATCAGTAGACCCAACTTTTGTCACACTCATCCCGGACGGGATGACACCCTTCCCGGTCGGGATGGGTCATCCTTCCCGGTCGGGATGCACTCTTCTCGGTCAGGAAGAGTCCTCTAACCCTTTATAGCTCCAAAAGCTCGTTCCAAGCTTCAAAAACCGACTCCCCTTCACACAATCCAAGCTCTAACATTAACCCTTCCTTCCTAGGAGGCACTTTCACTTCACACCTATCACAATAAACTCAAATACAACATCAAATTTCCTCCCTCACATCGCTCATCAATAATCCAAATAACAAGACATTCACAAAAACTAAAAAGGAACTACAAGAGAAAGAGATATATACAATGAGACGGTTCTTTTGGAACTCCGTCAAACCAAGGATGGTGCATTCTTCAATCTTTTTCAATAATACTACAACCTATTCCATCTCCATCGAGGGCACGAAGAAACAAGTCGAAGGCCCTAGCAAAGCCTTTAATCAAGCTAGTAATATAAGCATCCAAATACCAAGGCTCTCTATGACCTTGTCTCGACGTTCCCGGGGAGTCCCGATCTTGTAAGTTCAATGGCTTGAACTTACACTTTTGATCCTTCGAGATATACCCAAACGTCCACTTGTCCTCATGCGGCCCCAAGCAAGGGAGGCTCATCTTGCTTCTTGCCTTTCAACTTGTCATAAAACCCATGAGATGGGCACTCATCTTCCTCAATCTCGGAGTCATCATCCTCAAGCTCATATGAATTGTTCTTCAAGCTTTGTCCCAACTCAAACCCTAGATCGATGTCTTCCGTGTCGTGGATCATATTGCATGACTCATCGTTAGTGGGCGAAGTGTTTCCTTGGAGGTCAAACACGATCTTTTCTTCGCCTAACTCGAATGTGATCCTACCGTTCTTCACATCAATCATAGCACCGGCGGTGTGTAGAAATGGGCGCCCAAGGATAATGGGAGTGATAGCATTCTCCGGCATGTCAAGCACAATGAAGTCGACCGGAATGAAGAACTTCCCGATTCTCACCGGCACATCCTCTAGCATCCCCAATGGTCGGTTGAATGAACTATCGGCCATTTGGAGTGTAACGGAAGTGTGCTTTAGCTCCTTCATCCTGAGTCGGCAACAAATGGAATAAGGAATGTTGCTCACACTCGCACCCAAATCACATAGCGCTCTCTCGATCTTGTAATTGCCTATGGTGCATGGGATCGAGAAACTACCCGGATCTTTCAACTTTGGAAGCGTGGAACCTTGAATAAGCTCGCTCACCACCCTTGTGAACGCAATAGTCTCTTCCTTGTCGATGGATCTCTTCCTAGCTAGGATTTCTCGCATGAATCTTCCATATGCCGGGATTTGGGTAAGTAACTCGGTGAATGGGACATTAACATCCAATTTCTTCACAATGTCTAGGAATTTGTCAAATTGGACATCCACCTTAGTCTTCATTTGCCTTGTTGGGAAAGGCAACTTGATTTGAATCTTGTTTTGCTCAATAGGGGTAAACTCTTCAAATGACACTTTCCTTTTACCCTTATCTTTTCCTTGAGGTGGGGGAAGCTTGTCTTCAATGGGTTTTTCGATCTCCCATAAGACTTGCTCCTCCATTGGATCTTCCATGCTTGAGTTTTCTCGAATCGGAGATGCATCTTCTTGCATGTGTTCTCGCATTGGTTCTTGCTCACTAGGGAATGAAGGGGAGTCATAAGATGTACCTCTCCTTGTGGTAATAGCATTTACATGCTCCAATTTTGGTGTTTCACCTTGAGGAGGTAGTTGCCCCTTTTGTCTTGAGGAGCTTCCCGAAGCAAGTTGAGATATTTGGGTCTCAAGCATCTTCGTATGAGCATCTCTCACCATGTTATCCCTTTGAATGAAAGCATAGAACTCTTGTTGGTTTCTTGCCATCTCCATTTGGTTTTTATGCATATCCGTCATAGATTTTTGAATGTTGAAATCTCGAGGTGGAGATTGTGGATTATGTGGAGTATCGGTGATGACTAGAGGAATGCCATAGTCATGAGTAGGAGATCGGATCCTAGGCTTGCTTTGTTGTTGTTGACTTTGAGTCGCTTGTTGTTGACGGTTCCCTTGGAACTCATGAGAATTGCCTTGATTATTGCCATGGTTGTAATTTTGTTGTCCTTGGAAGTTTTGGTTTCCTTGGAAACCACCTTGATTGAAGTTCCCTTGTTGGAACCCTTGATTGTTGTTGTGGAAGGTACCTTGGTTATTTTGCTTGAAATTGTTGAAGGGCCTTGAGTTGCCTTGATAACCTTGGTTGTTGTCCCTTAAGGGAGGTGGAACATAGGGACGAAGTTGTAGAGCTTGTTGTTGAGGGACTTGATTGGAAGCTTGGTATTGATTAGAATAGGAGGCACCTTGCTTGAACGCTTGAAAAGCGTTCACTTGCTCAACGCTTCCTTGACAATGCATAGGATCATGACCAATGATTCCACAAGTATCACACATCCCATAATAAGGCAAAGGAGGTGCAAATCCCAAAACATTCACTTCTTGAATCGAGTGTTGGTTGGAGGAACTAATGCTTTGAACTTGATTGAGGTGGCCTTGGAGCTTCTTGTCAATATTCTCCATGTGGGTCTTCAATTGAGCTCCAAGGTCAATGCTTAATTGAGTAATAGCATCAACCTCATGCCTACCTCCTCGATTTGCCTTCCTAGTCCTAGAGTATTGAGAATTATGAACCGCCATCTCCTCGATCCTTGCCCATGTTTGGTCATCATCGACCTCGGTGAACCTACCATTGGAGCCCATATTAAGAATAGCTCTTGAGTCCTCATAAAGACCGTTCCAAAATTGTTGGACTAAGAACCATTGTGGAAGTCCATGGTGGGGGCACGATCTAACCAAAGATTTAAACCTCTCCCAAGATTCATAGAGGGTTTCCTCATCCCGTTGTTGGAAACCGGTGATGGAGGCCCTTAGCAAATTAGTCTTCTCCGGAGGGTAGAACTTTTGGTAGAACGCCAATGCAAGTTTCTTCCAAGTATCGATGCCCATGGTTGCCCTTTCGAGACTCTTGATCCATTGCTTCGCGTTTCCAATTAATGAGAATGGAAATAATACCCAACGGATTTGATCTTGAGTAACCCCGGGTTGAGAAATAGCGTCACAATAATTGGAGAAAGTCTCCATGTGTTGGTGCGGGTCTTCGGTGGGCAAACCACTAAATTGATTTCTCTCCACAAGTTGGATAAATTGAGTCTTTGCCACAAAATTTCCGGCATAAGCGGCCGGTAGAGTATTCGGTCCCGGCAAGACATCTTCCGTAAATGTAGAGTGAGATGAAAACTTCGGCATGATTGGATATGCGGGAGAAGATGGTGTAGACGGTGTTGATGTAGAACTAGACGGGGAACTAGGTGAAGAAGAATGGATAGATGAACCAAAGGGGTTTATGATGATCCCTTCGGCCGTCTCTTGAGGTGACTCGTTAAAGTCGGATCCTTGAGCTTGCATGCTCTTCAATGGTATTGATAGTACTTGGTTGAGAGATTCGAAACCGGCCAATCGTCCGTTGGCGAAAGGCTCTAACGAGTCTTTCCGGCTCTGGATTGAAGAGAAAGAATTCGCCTCTCCCCCTAGGCATACACTACACACTTGAGCAAACGTGAGAACACCTAGTGCTTTTCGGGCACTAGGCAACGACAATAAGCAAGCACAATCGAAAGACAAAGAGAAAATGAAGAAATAAAACTAAGGAAACAAGAAGAATTTAGAGAATATGCACAAGAGATGATAGAAGAGCACAAAGAAGGGTAACTAAGTCTAGCTATAAGCAAACTAGTCTAAACAATGCACCGTCCCCGGCAACGGCGCCAAATTGATGGTGGGATTTGCCGTGGGTCCCGCCGATCAATAAATAACCGACTATTCCTAGTGGGTAGCTAGGGCAAGTAGGGTCGATATCCACGGAGACGGTATTTTAAAGTCTAGACTAGGTCCACTCACAAACAAGGCTAAGTTACACAAACAAACACAAAGATAACGATAATTGGTAAACTATGGTGGTGGAAGAGGTAAGACTAGGATAACAATGAACTAGGCTAAAACAATGCTAAAATGGAATAACTAATGATCAAACAAACTAGTGAACTAAAAGAAACGAAGACTAACTAAGAAGTTGAAATCAAATATAAAAGGAAGTGGGGTAGGTCGGGTTCATAAGTGTAGTAGGGTAATTGGGGTTGTCAAGGGTGTAGGTGTCTCCTAATTGCTAGAGTCGGTCCGGGCTCTCGCTACGTAGACCAACTCCGAGGTAAGTTCGCGCTCTCGCATCAAAGACTAATCTCAACACAACCACAAAATAGACAAACAATGAGAAGATGAGCACAAGTATGGGGAGCATTGGCCACTACTACTCACACAAGCAAATCAACAAACACATAGAGTGCCCATTATGTGACTAACAACAAAAGAGTCACCTTTACCCCAAATCAAACCCTAATCATCCATAATCTACCCTTAATCCCCCTACTAACCCCACAAGGAGACTACTCACTCATTATCAAGAACAAACCAGCAATAATAAGAGAAAACAACATGAAAAACCAAACATCCATTATGAACAATAAGAACAATAACAAGAACAATATAAAAAGATTGAAACTAGATTGAATAAACAAGAATAAGAGTATAGAAGATTATACCAACAACCAAATGAAGAAAAAGATGTAAACTTGCATAAACAAGAACCCAAATCAACTCCAAGGATGTCAAGCTTGGAGAAATCTTCAAGAACTCACTTAATACAAGATTATCTAGACTAGATTAAACTAAGATTAACTAAAGATTAACTAAAGATTAAAAGAGGCTAATTAGGGTTTTAAATTCTTAAGAGAGGCCTAAAAACAATCTAGGGTAAAGTATGGTGCTTAAACATTACAAAGAAGGAGTATTTATAGGGTTACAAGAATGAAGGAGGAAGGAAAGAAACAATGCGGCTACAGCTCCACGGTCTCGACCGGGAAGGACCGGTCCCGACCGGGAAGGGCTCATCCTGACCGGGAAGGGATGCTTCCGACCGGGACGGACCCAGAACAGAACCTATGCTAAATGCGCACCTCATCCCGGACGGGATGAGTTCCTTCCCGTCGGGGAGGAGTCTTGTAGGCCTCCAATATGATCTTTAAGGTTCCTCCTTGCTTCACATGGGCTTCTCATCGACTCTCATGTCTCGGGATCGAGTCTAAGGGGCTCGGGATTGGGTCCCAAGGTCTCGGGATCGAATCCAAGGCATCGAGTGATCGTTCCTCCGCTTCGTTGTCTCCGAAAAGTGTATGTATTGAGTCGGAATCGCTCCAACTCTTCATGAATGGTCTCGGGAACCTGAAACGAGCTAGAGGAAGCATAAGTAGCCCATGAACCGCTCCCAAGGAGCAATTCTGCAAGGAAATGGGACCAAAACACAGTAAATTAGGCACTACAAACTACACTTATCAATTGTGTCGTTGAATGATTGGATAGTCATGTAAGACATTTTTGGAGTTTGTGACAGAGTAGTAGCACCTAGCGCCTAATTTTGGACATATCGTATGTAATGGAAATTAGGAACCCGTGTTGTGGGAGTCGTATCGGGAACCTCGAGATGGTTAACTTCTTCCGTAATTCCTTGAGAGCTCTATTTGACTCTCAATTTCGTTCCTCCCCTTAGCTTTTCTGAAATCCTGCTACTTCTTCTTCGGCCAATCCCTTTCGACTTCTTTATCGGGTTTGAAATTTTCTGTTTCGAGTTGTCATTGACTCTAACTCTATTTATCCGTTTACCATTTTCTCGAACCTATGTTATGAAAAGTTTGACTAATTTAAAATTTTGGGTTTTCATGAAATTTTAAATTTTGAGTTATGAATTTCAAAACATTGTGCTTTGTTTTTGTTTTATTTTTGGTTGATAACCTATGTTTAGTTCTGTTTCAAAATACCATAATAATTTATTTTAAAGTATTTCGAAATTGTTTAAAATTTTAATTTTGATTTTCAAGTGATCGAGATTTTATGAAAACTTTCTTAGTTACAAATATTTTGATTTCTATGAGATTATCATGTAAAACGGTTTAACACTTTCGAAAAAACATCGTATCTCCTAAATTTTTACTTTATTGTCGAATTTCTTAATTAATTTTTTTTTACGGTTGCTTTAGAAATAATTGGGTACTTCCCCCTTCGAGTTCGTTCACTAATAAAATTTATCGTCATTATTTTATCCAATAAATTAATTTAAATGATTTAAATTTTGGAATTTGAGCCCAACTCTTCTTGAAATAAATTTTTTCTTCGATTTCGATTTCATAACACGTTTGAAGTTGTAAATTTTTTAAAAACCGAGATTGTGATGCGAATTAAGCATTCTCATTTTGTTCTAGTGGTATATCCTTGTTTTTCATTCTATTATTATGTTTTTGTTAGTTTTGAGGACGAAACTTCTTTTTAGTGGGGATGATTGTAACACCCCTGATTTTTATAAATTAAATTGAATTAAAATTTTGTTCGTATTTTTATTTTTACGACTTAACTTGTAATTCTTAAAATTATTATAAAACGAATTTATCGTTTAATCGTTTCAAACTCCTAAAATTCTATTTGTATCGGAACCCATTCTTATATTTAAACATTTTTATTTCTGTCTCGATTTATTTTATACATTTAATTTAATTATTATCGAAAGTCTATTTCGGTGATTTAATTCTAAATTCTTCTTATTTATTTATATTTAAGCTAGAAATTCTATTTTTGGCTCGAAGTTCATTTAATTTAAATTTCGTCAAAACATTTATTACCTTTCTTCGAGAAATCAATTTAATTCACTTTAGCGAAGATTTATTATTTATCGGGAGATACTATTTCAACGTCTAATTAATTATTTCTATAAACTTTGTTTTCGTCTCGAATAATTTATTTACTCATTTTATTAGACGATCCAACTATTTATTAATTCTATTAACTCGTGTTAATTCAGTTCGTGGGGCAGTCAGCTTATCGTTTCGAAACTCGTCTCCTACCCAATTCAATTAATCAATCCGTTTTTCTAACCCACTTCGTTTTGTGCTGATTCACCCCCCTATCCTTTCGTTTCCCCTCTTCATACTACGTTCAGCCCTTTTGACCACCGCTTCATCCTCACCATTCATCTCAGCTTACTCTTCCACCTCTTCGTCCTACCTTAACCGATCCATACTCCCCCTCTTTCTTCTCATTTTTTTTGCTGATGCTGCTGCGTGTATTTGCTTCCTCTTTCTCCTCCTTTGTTCATCCACCATCACCTCGACCCTCTGTTTTCCTCTGTTCTGAATCGCTGCTGCTGCGTTCGTCTATCACCCATTGCCTATCCTTGTGAAGGTAATTCGTTTTTCCATCTTCTTTCTCCGTCCTCTTTGGGTACTGCTGCTATTGTTTTGTGCGTTGTTGATGCTGACACAAATGTCGGGTTGAAGGTTGTTTCTCTTATTTCCACGTTTTGTTCGGTTGCTGCTCTTCTTCTTCTTCTTCTTCTTCTCCTTCCCTTCTTTTTTCTTCTTCTCCTTTCTTCTTCGTTGATTTGCCTGTTTTGCTGTCCGGGTTCTAGCCTGCAGCTATTGTTTTGTGCGTTGTCTTTTCGTGGTTAATGTTTGGTGGGTTATACGTTTTGTTACCGTTTGTTGCTGATGCATACCCGTCTCCCTCGTTTCACGCTCCTCTGTTTTCAGCTGTAGCTATGCCTCTACTGTACTCGTATGCGTGCCTTCTCCGACGTTTATTTGTACGCGATTACTATGATCAACATCAATTTCGTTTCATCTTCCATTCAATTCTTTCTTTTGTCACGTTTCCTCGGTCATTATTGGTGTCGATACCCGCTGTTGTCGCTGATGTTGTACGTGTTGTTGTTGCTAGTGTTGATTCTGTTGTGTATGCTGCTTTACGTGTTGCTGCTGCTGTGGGTACTACTGCTGCTGTTGATTTCATGCCTGGTTCATGTTGCTGATACTCATGTCCTCGTCTTCTGACTGCTTTTATCGTGCCCATATTCTTCATTCATCATTCATTTTCCTTTCCTCGAATCGTGTTCCCTGTTTCGTTCGTATTTATTTGCTTCGTTCCCATCCTCTTTTCGGCGGTTCGTGACTCTTGTTACTATATTCGTCCCCTTTAGTTTGTCAATTCAGGCACGTTCATCTCTTTGTGTCCTCATGTTTACCGACCCGATTAAGTTGGCTTCTATGTTTCTAATTCCCGCATATCATTTCTCTTTCCGTCTTGTGTCATGTACCCTCGTCTCATTCTTTTACTTTGTCTTCTCTATCGTCTTGGTGAATCGTGTTCAGAAGACTATCGATTCTACAGTTTGGAGTTTAAAGACGTTACTATTGAGGGTTTAGAGCTTGGCCCAATCAGAGGGCGACTACATTGAATCTTTCGACTTGGACTTGGATTGAAAGTAACTCTAGGACATTACTCGATTTTAAATCGTATGTTTGAGTAGTAGTATGTAGTAAATATTTTAACTTCCGTTTTCTAATTTTAGCTATTTATTATTTGCTAAAAATATTATTTTATAAATTGTGTGCTTTATAAATATTTTACGATTTTCGATATCGTTTTATAAATCGTTAGTAATTTAATTATTTACGATCGTTATAATATTTTGTTAGTTATCGTGACACTAGTAACTAAATAATAATGATTTCATACTTTCTTCATATTTCGTTAATTTATAATTTTTACTCAAAATCGTATTTTTATATTAAATCGAGGTTTGTATACTTGTCTAACAAATTAATTTCGTTTTACGATTTATACTAATAAATGAGAAAGTAGTTGATTTTATTTTAAATACATTTTTTTAGTCGAGACTATTTTCCCTAATAATTTCTTATTTATCTACGATTGCTTATTTTTAGTAAAATCAGTATTATTTATTGATAAAATCTATTTGCTAAAAATAATTTGAAAGTTTTATAAAATCTCGTTTAATTTATAAAATTCGTCGACTCAATTAATTTTGATATCGTTTTTCATAAAACATCTCTTTTCTAAAATTCATAGTTTTAACTCGATTTTCTAAATTTTTATAAAATATTGTATATTGAATTATTGTATTTTATTTATATTTTGAGTAACGAATTTAGAAATATATTAAAGTACGATAACGACGATAATAATAAAACGCTAATTTCGTTAGAAATGATATTTCTATACATTTCACTAATTTTAATAACTTCCGTATTTTCTATAAGACTATTTCTATTTTAAGTAAGTTTCTAAAATTAGTAAGTTTCTAAAATTAGTAAGTTTCTCTTTTAATATAAAATGGTTATTCCTTTTATCCATATCATTTATATTGATTATATTTACTTTTGAATATCGATAATGGCTGTTTTGGAGTTATGGAATGAAGACAAGTGTATGGGTAGAGTAATACAGTCTAGGGTATACGTTTTGCCATCAACTATAAAGCTGCTGTGTCTATGTTGAGACTACGCATTGGTCGTTGAACTGAGCATGGTTTGTGTTCAGGAGTGTGTATATTTTGACCTTAAACTTTGATATCGCATCGTGTAAGTTGCCGTCGGGTTGAACAGGATTACGGTTGGTGTCCAGGAGGGGTGTACATTACTTAAGCCAGGACCTCGCTGCACGCAGTCCTGTTACAGTTGAGTTGCCTAGTTAGAGACCAAATTCTAATTTGTTTTGACTAAGTTCTCGAAGCTAGTTTGAGTATTATCCTAGTGAAAGTCTATTCCGTTGCACTGATTGATTTCCATAACGCCATTTTTTAATATTATTATTATCGATTAATATTGACTTGCAGGTTTGCAAATGCTTTAAGTTTCGCTGAAAACTTATTTTTATGATATCGTTTTAATGTTTTCTCATTTTAATTATTTTGATGTAGTAATACTATTATTTTTCCATATGATATAATATGGCTGGGAGAACGTCCGAGTTACTCCCCACTGACGTGGCTGTTATGTTTATAACATGACAGGTATTTGCTGCTGGGTTTTGGGTGTGAGCTAGCGAGTAGCGTGGATCCTACTCTTTCTTTATTCATGTAATTTATGGATTTGTATAACCCATTTGGAGAATTTTCTATTTAGCCCTTTTGTAAAAAGTGGCCTTTGTATTGACTTACCATTTCTTTTAATAAGATATAGTTTGTCAATGTGTTTTAATCCCAACTCTACAGTGTTTCCGCCACTGTATTGCGTTAGATTTTCTAGGGGATTACAGTTCAAGCTCAGTAAACTTGCAATCTCGAATTACACCAAGACTATTGGTTCAAGATGTTTGTGACAGTAGAATAGATAATTCTAACTTATTGACTTGCTTTTTGTAAAAAAAAATGATTTTGATAAAAATTTGCTAATGACATTGAGAAATGGCTAAGGGTAGTAACGTTTCAGCTGGTCCAGGTTGGTCGGGTTGACGAACTCATTCCCGTCCAGGTCCGTCAGCATTACTGCTCTTTCCGATAGGATCCTCTTTACCAAGTATGGCCCGGCCCAATTAGGTTTGAATTTTCCCCTTGGGTCAACTGGTAATAAAGCTCGAACCGGTTTAAGGACCAGATCCCCCTTCTTAATATTTCTGGGTCTCACCCTTTTGTTGAAGGCTCGCTGGATCCTTTTCTGATAGATTTGGGTATTGTTGAGGGCACGAGATCGTCGTTCGTCGAGTAGAACCAACGAGTCATACCGTGCTCGAACCCAATCTGCTTCGGGTACTTGACTTTCTAACAGAATTCTAAGGGACGGTATTTCCAGCTCGACTGGTTGGATTGCCTCCATCCCATAGGTTAGATAATACGGTGTCGCACCGGTTGCGGTGCGGATTGACGTCCGATATTCCCATAGGGCAAAGGGTATTTTGTCGGGCCAGTCCCGATAATTATTAGCCATCTTTTTTAGTATGATGACAATTGTTTTATTGGCGGCCTCTACTGCTCCATTCGTCTGGGGACGGTAGGGTGAAGACGTATGCCTTTGAATTTTATATTTGGTCAGTAGGGCCGCAGTTTCGGCTTGGAAATGAGTCCCATGATCACTGATAAATTCATGTGGGATACCATACCGACATATTGTCTTGTTTTGGATAAATTTGGCAACATGTTTAGCATTGAGAACGCGATAGGATTCATCTTCGACCCATTTGGTGAAATAGTCGATAGCTACCAAAATGAAGCAGTGTCCACCAGTACCAGAGGGATTTACTTTCCCGATTATGTCGATACCCCATGTCGAGAATGGCCAGGGTGACGTCATGGTATAAAGCAGAGATGACGGCATACGTTGCACATTGGCGAAGAGTTGGCAGTTATGACAATGTTTGACATATAACTGGCAGTCGGCTTCCATAGTGTTCCAGTAATACCCGAGCCTCATGATTTTTCGGGCTAACATATGGGCATTCATATGTGGGCCGCATTCGCCATCATGCACTTCAGCCATAACCTTTTCGGCTTTATATTTATCAACACAAAGGAGAAGAGCCCCTTGTGCCGTCTTTTTGTACAATTGTCCGTCATCAGTACGGATGAACTGAGTGGCTCGCCTTCGTAAGGTTTCTTGGCCCGGCCTTCGGTCCCGGGAGGATATTCCCCGTTCGTCAGGTATGTCGACACATCCTGATACCATGGTTCAGGATCAGTTATCTCAATGTCTTCAATGTCGTGGATGTACGCCGGCTTGGACCGCCTTTCGACACAAATTGGCATACTGGTCACGTAGTCGGGAATATTTAGTAAATATGCCAATTTTGAGAGTGCATCTGCAAACTGATTCTCTTCCCGAGGCAAGTATATGTACTCCACCTTTTGGAATTGTTTCTCGAGATTCCTTACTCGTGCCTGGTAGGCCACGAGATTAGCGTTCCGAGTCTTCCATATTTGAAGCGCTTGGTTAATGACCAAGGATGAATCACCGTGTACCCGGAGATTTGTGATCCCCAGATCGGGGACGGCTTGTAGCCCGTAAATGCATGCTTCGTATTCGACTGCATTATTGGTAACATCAAAGTCCAGTTTGATGGACACGGGAGTGTGCTCCCCTTTTGGTGAAATTAGGAGGATCCCGATTCCGAACCCCCGAAAATTGGACGCTCCATCGAAGTATAAATCCCATGTTTTGGTATCGGTATGGAAGATATCTTCATCTGGGAAGGACCAGGTGTCGGTGTGTCCTTCTTCGGTTACCGGGCTATCGGCGAGAAATTCAGCTCTACGCGTCCCTTAATGGCTTTTAAGGGGACAAATTTTAGGTCGAACTCTGCCAGCATTAGAGTCCATCTAGAAATTCGGCCATTGAGAACGGGCTTTTCGAAGAGGTATTTGATCGGGTCCATCTTGGATAGCACATGGACCTCGTAGCTGAGCATATAATGTCGGAGCTTCTTAGTGGCCCAAACTAGAGCCATGCACGTCTTTTCGAGCATGGTGTATTTGCACTCATACTCTAAAAACTTCTTGCTGATGTAATAAATGGCTCGTTCTTCGGAGTCAACTGCCTGGGCCAGCATAGCCCCCATGGCTGTCTCGGTCGTCGTTAGGTATAACGACAGAGGCAAACCGGGTTGAGGTGGCATTAAGACTGGCGGAGCAGACAGGATCTCCTTGATTTTGTCGAAAGCAGCTTGGCACTTGTCATCCCATAGTACCCGTTCCCCTACTTTCATTTTCTTGAAAATTGGTTCACACACCATGGTTAGTTTGGAGATGAACCGACTGATATACTGGACCTTCCCGAGAAATCTCCTTATTTCTTTTTCGGTTTTAGGGGGTTGCATCTCAGTAACGGCTTTGATTTTAGCTGGGTCGACCTTGATACCTCGTTGGCTAACGATATGACCCATTAATTTGCCTGATGTTACCCCGAAACTGCAGTTTTGAGGGTTCAGCCTCATGTTGTACTTGCGCAATCGGGTGAAAATTTTTCTTAGGGCGGTGATGTGACCGTCCCGTTCTTTGGATTTGACGATCATGTCGTCGACATAAACTTCTACCTCTTTATGCATCATGTCATGCAATAAGGTCGTAGCAGTCCGTTGTTATGTGGCCCCGGCATTAATAAGACCGAATGGCATGACGGTATAGCAGTAAGTACCCCAAGGTGTAGTGAAGGTAGTCTTACTCATATCTTCTTTCGCCATCTTTATCTGATTGTACCCGGCATACCCGTCCATAAATGATAGAAGGGCATGATCGGTCGTGTTATCCACTAGTATGTCGATGTGTGGTAACGGAAAGTCATCTTTTGGGCTTGCTTTGTTAAGATCCCGAAAATCCACGCATACTCTCACCTTACCGTCCTTTTTAGGAACCGGCACGATGTTTGCAACCCAGTCCGGATATTCGGACACTTATATGAAGTCGGATTTGAACTGTTTATCGACTTCTTCTTTAAACTTGAGAGACCACTCAGGCCTCATTCAGCGGAGCTTCTGCTTGACCGGTTTGCACCCGTCTTTAATCGGTATGTGGTGCTCGGCTATTTCTCGGTCTATCCCCGGCATGTCCTTGTAGGACCATGCGAATACATCTTTGAACTCTTGGAGGAGGTTCGTGAATTGTTGTCTCTCCTCGGGATCTAAAGATAACCCTATCTTAAGCATCTGAGGCTCTAAGGTTGTTCCCACATTAATGGATCCGGTTTCCTCGATTACCGGATTCCGGGATTCCCTTTGCTCTAGTTGCTCGATCAGATGTGGAGGTAAGGGTACCTGTTCGTCGGGTTTCTCAATGTCATTGCATAAAACATTTTTGAAAGCAGAATTTAAAAGAGGCAAGTCGTAAGCAGAACGGTTGTTATTATTGATTGAAAACTTTGTAAACAGCTCGAAAAGAGCAGCCATCTGATCATTGGTCAGTGGCGGAATTGGTAAGGCGCGCGGGACAGACCCCGAAGTGCCAGCAGCAGAAATGACAAGGGGGAAAGGGGTTACAGGAGTGACTCTAGCACCAGACTCCCTAGACACGACCTCAGACTCTGACTCAGACTCCGACTCAGACTCCGACTCAGACTCAGGCATGGCTCCCTCTCCAGTAACCAGCTTGTAGATCTTTCCTTGACTGTCAGTCCACTTGACAGACTTCCTCCAGGCCCTGTTTCCCATCTTGGAACCAACATCCGAGATCAGCTTGGTCGGGTCAAACCTGTTGATGCGGAGAATCAGGTTGACCAGGTCTTCCTTTGGAGTGGGGGCTACGGTGTCTTCTTCGAAAAGTAGCCCCAGCGCGGGCTCATCATTGTCAGCTCCATCAGACTGGATGAGGGCGAATACATCATCCGGGATGTAGTTGCAGTCCCGGGCCAATTGGGTCCCGAGGTGCACAGCATTGGGGTGGTATAGACCAACCTGAATAGCCCCAAACACCGGTGTGACAAAGTAGTCAGTCAACCGTTGGCTGTAAGGGCTCAAGTGGATACCCTTAATGATGTTATAGGCCCTTTCGACTCCTGCTCGGACAACGTTGCCCGGGGTGGCGGCATAGCCAAGGCAAAAGTGAGAGTCTTCGTCCCTAAGGACCTCAATGATCCTCCCAGCTGGAAGATCGGGTCGAGAAGTAGCCCCGGTAAGTACCCTAGGTTCTGTAGCATCGTGTCGATGCTTGTGGTGAAGTAGGGCCTAAAAAGGTACTCTTCCTCGATCATCCCCACAAAGTCGAACCCCCAGAGGTCCGCCTGGCACATGGCGTTGCAGCTAGCCACAGTCATTGGGGTCCCCTCTAAAGTAATGACATTGTCGAGCAAAGGTATCTTGATCTTTTGGGGGAGGGTGGAGGACACCGCTTTGACCGCGTGAATCCACGGCCTTCCTAGGAGCAAATTGAAAGATGAGGTGACATCGATCACCTGGAATTCAAGCTTCTTTTCAATTAGGCCCGTTATAATGGTCAGCTTTATGGCCCCAGCTACCGACTTTGGACTCCCATCGAAGGCTTGGATGGTCTGAGCCGTCGGAACATAATCGGCCTCGGTAATGCCGAGGGCTTTGGCGGTCCTCAAAGAAAGGACATTCACAGCAGACCCATCATCAACTAGGGTCATCGGGAGGTATTTTCTTCGGCAGATCACCGTAATGTAGAGGGCCATATTATGCGAGGCCCCGAACGGCGGTAGGTCGGCTTCAGAGAAAGTGATCATTGGGCCTCCATCCTTGGTTTTACCCTTCAAGTGGAGCAGGACCGTGGCTACCATTTCAGCAGGGGTAGCCAAAGAGTCGATCTTAACTTGATCGAGAGCCTTAGTGAGTGCTTCTCGATGTTCTTGTGAGCTAACTAGGAGTTGCCATATAGTGAGGTCAACTCGGGTTTTCTTTAGTTGCTTCACGAGGGCCGTTTCAGCAGTCGGCTCCTCGGGGGCGACTTCCATCTCGAGTGGATCGGTGACGGTTGTCGGGATAGGGATGTCCCTAGAGCTAGTGGCTTGATAGGGACGACCCAGGTGGTTACTGGCTAAGACTCGGGATTTAGTCTTACGGATCTTCTCAGAGGTGATGGGGACAGTTTCCCCTTTAGCGAGGTAGACATCTTCCTCGTCGTCAAACCAGATCCCGTTCACTTGCGGGATAACTGGAGAGATAAGGTGAGAGCAATCATTTACCTCCCCGGCAAAGATGGCATGGGAGCTGAAAGGGTTCTCCTTGTTACTCGGCTTATCTCCAGGTAGTGGGATTTTACCGCTCTCAATCAGGTTCTGCATCAAGTGCTTCAGCTTCCAGCACTTTTCGGTGTCATGCCCATTGCCTCCGTGGTACTGGCAATAAGCTTGGACATTGTAGTTCTTGGAGCGTCGCTCGACCGGAACTTCGGGAGTTGGGCCTATCGGTTGGATTAGGCCCTTTGAGGACAGCCTTTGTAAGGCATAGGTATAGGTGGTACCTATATCAGTGAAACCCCGAGGTGGTGTGTTCTTCTTGGACGGGGCATCCAGTAGATTAACCGCGTTGAAAATGCTGCGGGTTGCAGCCTGGGGCTTGGCAGTGGAAGTGGAAGCCCCTTGGTATCCCTTGCTAGAGGCCTTAGTAAGGCCCTCCAGCCTTAGGTCGTCTTCAATTCTCATACCCATTTCAGTAAGAGTGGTGAAATTGGGTATGACAGCGTACCGGAGATGAACCCGGTAGGAGGGGGAGAAGATTCTTAACGAAAGCCTCCACCAAAGTCTTTTCACTGGGCTTATCGACCAGTTTTACACTCTCGGCCCTCCAGCGTTGAAGGTACTTAGTAAAACCCTCTTTTGGCTCTTGGGCCATAACCTCCAAACACCGCATTGTGGTTTGGATCTCGGTGTTGTCAGCATAGTTCCGGGCAAACTCCGTAGCCACATCATCCCAGGTAGGGTATTTTTTCGGGTCTAGCCTGTAGTACCAGGCCTGTGGGTGCTTTTCAAGGGAGGCAGCAAAAAGATTCTTGAACATCAAAGAATCTACCCCTTTGATAGCCATGAATTCTTTGAAGGCCCGTACATGTAGTAACGGGTCTTCGGTTCCTTCGAACATGGGCAAGACCGTGAGATTCAGGTTCGCGGGCAGCTTGTCACTCACCGGGGAGTACTCGCAGCTATTCTCCCGATGGATATTGTTACTCCCAGCCAAATGAACTTGTTCCTCTAGTCGGCGCACCGCGCTAACTAGTTCAGCTAGAGGCCCAGTAGCCTCGGCATTAGGAGTCCTTTGCTCCACTGCAGCCATGCGAGCAACGATAGCCACTTGACCGGCCCTCATTTCTGTCAGTTGGGCATCAATGTCGGTTTGTTTGGCGGCCATGGCATCCACGGAGGCCTTCAGGTTGTTCAGAGCTGCTTTCATTTTGCGGTTGTGTCTGGTGGACGGTGGCCTGTCTGTAAGAACACCACGTAATCAGAAACCGAACCCATATCCCGGAATCATAAAGAAAAAGTACATCCCGAGCGACACAAGGAATACGACTAAAGACTCGAGAAAGACACCTAGACGGATGACTCGTGGGTGGTATAACTTCCTTAGGACTTCGGCTTTGTGGGCCTAATCCTGTTCGAAGGAAGGTCCACGTGAGACTTTTCCCCAGACTTTTGACTCGAGTGTACAGACGGACCTTCCGTTATAAGGGTATGGCCTACGCGGGTCGGTCATGCCTTGACTGAGAAGGCGGACTCGGGAAAGGGGGGAAACTCGTGATGTAAGATCAACAGAGTTTCGACGCTATAAACCGTCGACATACTATGCAAAGACCCGACACACGGATGAACAGTAGGTCCTATAATAAGGAAGATTTGTTTTTGGAAAGTCGGATGTTTGAAATCTTGAATTTTGAATATAGAATGAGAGAATTTACGAAAGTTTGAAAATCAAAAACGGGATTTCGAAAGACGAGATTAAAATTTTGAAAAATTCTGAAAATCGAGGTTGTGTTGGAAATTTGACAGTAAAAAACGGACAGTATGCCGGCTAAAGAAAAAGGATATTTTGAGTCAAATCACTTATCCTAAGTTTCGGCGGCATTCCGAATTTTGAAAATTGGATATTTTGAAAAGACGGGTCCCGAAATGGACAATATTTCGGGGTTTTTCAAAAATTTGGTGTTTTTGGAAAGATGCATTTTTTTGAAATGACGGTTTTTGAAAAATGACACGGAAACCAAGTAGCACGTAGTCAAATAAGCATTATAACGACGCTTATGTATGCTTTACACTAAGTCTCGGTCGGTCAAAATAGGGTCTATACCAACAACGATGGCTTTCTCGTAAATCAGGACGGACTCCCTAAGCCGAGTTGGTCTTAGGACATGCCGCAAAACCCATACGAGTTCCGCCATCGAAATCTTTAGCGCACCCATTTAGGAATGCACCATGGTATAGTGGGATGTCGGTCACAAGTAATCGGCCCGGGCAAAATTTGGGTTATGCATGAATCATTAAACTAATGCGCGCACACTAATATACGAACGATTTTTCTTCGAGTCTCACCCTAGGAACCCCGATGACATGTGGTACATCAGGTATCCCCAGCGGAGTCGCCAAATTCTGGACATGACGTAGGTCCACCCCGACGCGGCCACGCGCGGGTTTGGGTAGGCGAATGAATCTCGTGGTGAGATTGTTCTCGGGTTGAAATTTAAGTCAAAGTTGGAGTCGCCACCGAATTTTATGGGAATTCGGACCCATTCGAGCCCACTCTATGTTGTCATGGACCATACACAAAGTACGGCCCATTTCAATTTCAGAGTTTATGGGGCTCGTCCCTTTGCATTACGATACCGATACCGTTTACACCGACTTTCGTGTATAGAATGACTCTCGTGCGCCAACGGTTTCGGACATCCGGAAATCGAGGTTCTGAGTAAGGGGTGAGGGTACGTGTTGGGAATCCCACTAAGGACACCCAACCCCGCCCGCACTTAGCGGCCTCTACTAAGACATCGTTCGTGTTCGGGTACGCGCGCTAGTAAAACGACTAAATGATATGCAAACAGCATTTTTAGCTAAACATGCGAATTATTGGTTAGCTACGTCATTTAATGCATCTAGATTATTGTCGGAGTAGTTTCGCATGTGATGTTCATTTAAAAAGCGATAAACATCAAAATAAATGAGGCTCGTAAATATGTACAAAATACACGGGCGGAAATACAACCCGGCCAATACAAAATAACGAACAATATAAAAAAGAATAAACTAGATATAGAAAGAGCGATAAATAATGACTCGAAACAGACCCGTATATATAAATACAAATTAGACCGTAAGTTGTGCAAATGGACGAACTCCGATTGTCGGGTTTTTGTGGCTGCTGTAGTTGGGTCGTAAGGTTAGGTGTCGTTATGGGCATAGTAATGGAGTAGTGTAGACGTAAGGTGTATTGGTGTAGTTGTTGTTATTGTTGTGTGTTGTAGTATGGTCGGTTGCCATCGTCGTATAGCTCTGTCGTCGCTGTGTTACTAAGGATATGTGTGGTTGTCGTTGGCGTAATGGTTTCTTGTAGGGTTGTCCTCATCAAGTTGATGTCGATTCGTCTTTGCTGCTTTGTCGATTGTTATTATGTGGGATTAATACGTGGGACATTATTATGTTACTTACGTGGGATTACTAGTTAAGTTATACACTTCTTAAGCAACGTTAGTTTAATCATTTAATTAGTTAGGTTAGTATGCTTTATTGGGTAGAGTATTTCTTGTGGGTAGGCTAATCTTAGGTAGTGCGTATTTGGTTTATAATTCAGCTATAACGAACCAATTCCATTTTATATATATGCACGTTACTATCGATATTTATACCTGTATATAATATTTTATTAGGATCGGACTTCGTACAGTTTTCGTGGTGATCCGTACTACCGACCCGGTGGTGACCTGCTAATTAGGTAAGGTCCTCCTTACTTAGAATATGTTAATATTATTATGCATGAATGAGTTATGAGGACGATATGATATTGTGATAAGAAGAATAATGTTGAATATTGATGGGAGAATGATTGTTGAATATTGATATATTGGAGTTGGTGAGGCTAGCTCTAGACCTAGCCGGGGCCTTTGATCACAGTCCCCTCCCTGATTTCTCCTCGCGGGTTGTTGAACCTGCGGGGGGTGTGCACACTCAGAATGAAAGGGCCTGCCAGAAGAGTTGAGATGAGATTATTGATTGGTACCGATGTTGGTACTGAGAATATTGAGATGGGAATATTGATCGGTACCGTGATGGTACTGAGAACGTGAAGATGATATTGTTAATTGATACCGATGATGGTACTAAGATTGTTGAGACTTGAGGTTTCATATTCCGTATTTGTATATTAATGTTAGCATGTTCTAACCGTATTTTTGTCTAAATTGTCACATTTTTTTTTATTGGGGGCCTGTGACGATCCAATTGACATTTCCGGTCTTTCGGGGAGCAGAGTATTGATGCAGATATGGACTATTAATGAGTGCTTAACTGAGGGAATTGCTATCCGGAAAGGGAGTGCGTGGCCATCGATGTGATAATCTTAGCATGTTTCCGTTATTAGTACTTAATAGACCGTTTAATTCATGTAGTCATTTTGGACTTTTGTAACCTTACTTAGTTCTCGAACTTGGTTTGCATCCTATAAATAATCTATTAAACTCGGTTATGTTTCAGTATTGTTTTGTTATGGGACTACTGCCTCGGTTAACCCGAGATGGTAACACTTCCCTTTATCCGGGAAGGCCTAGTTAAGGCTCTTGGATAAACGGGGGTGTTACATAGCGTGTTTGGATTGTTGCTAGTTTAACCTTTTGCTCCGCATGTCCATAACGTTTGTCCACCATCTACTTTTCACCCGAGCCTTCTCTTATCCTTTTCTTAGCTTCTTTTGTGCAAATTGTGATAAATTGTCAATGAAATTGGGAATATTTACCATCCTACGTCGCGGACGCATTCTTATGAGTCGTAGTAGGTGAGTGCTCTCACAATATATTACCCGTTCACAAAATGAGTGAAGAGTGAACCCGTGAGGAGTCCGATGTCAATAAGGATCATGCAAGAGTTGAAATGTTTTAGTACTTGTCTTCCTCATATTTTTGCCATGTAATTCTAAACCATTTGTGCTTATCTTGCATCTCGTGTTTGAATTGAGATAGAATTTTGAACTTGCTAGAGCTTGTCAATGAGATTTTTCATTTATGGGATACTTGGTTTTGCTCATCGCTCTTATTTTGTCATTTTTGACGATGCTTGCTTAAGGACAAGCAAGAGTCCGGTTTGGGGGATTTTGATGTGTTAATATTTTATATGCTTTTATCCTCTTTTTCCCATGTATTTATTGATGGCAAGGATTCGCCGTGTATCCTACCAACAAATAAAATCAACTACTCCTATGCTAGGTAGCTAGGGAAGTCGGGTCAATCCATGGGGACGGAAAGAGGGTCTAGACAAGGGTTTACCTAAATACAAGACTAGGTCACGAGGTCACAAATAAAGATGACTAACGATAATTGATTACTAACACAACGAATACTAAGCTAAGAACAAGGGTAAACAAACTAGGATGATGAAAAAGAAGAAACTAGAATTATGAATGAACTAGGAATGAGATAAACTAAACGATTCAACTAAAGCTAAATCCAAACACTAAACAAGAGGAACAATGACTAAGAAGATGAAGAAATCAATAAGGAAAGAGTAGGGTTAGGTCGGGTTCATAGGTGTATAAGGCTAGTGGGGAAATCGAGTGTGTAGGTTTCACCTAGTCACCAAGGTAAAGCCGCGCTCTCGCGTCAAAGACAAACCTGAAAACTCATGCAAGATGCTACTCAAAACAAGAGAATTCAATCACCCATCAAACATACAATGAGAAGGAGGAAACAAGCAAGAGAAGCATGGTCACTACTACTCTAACAAGCATTTCATCAAACACATGGCATGCAAGAATGAGTGACTAGCAACAAAGATTTAACTTTTACCCACAATCAATCCCTACTCACCCATAATCAACACCTCCTAATCCCCCTACTAACCCCACAATAATCTACTTACACATATTCAAACCTAATCTAACACAAACAAGAGAAAATATCAACATAAGCATCAAAACATTCATAATGAAGAACAACAAAGATGAACAATAGATAAATGTATAAAGATTGAAACTTGAATGATAAACAAAGATTAAAGGAAAAGACAGAAGAGTAATTATACCAAACTAGCAAGGAGAAAAGATTGAAACTTGTATAATAAGAAAACCCAAATACATCCACCAAGGTTGTCAATCTTGGTTGGATTCTTCAAGAAATCCCTTAATACAAGAGTAATTGCTAAGATTAAGCTAATATTAACAAAAGATTAAGGAAAGATTAAGGATAAACTAAGCTAATGAGAAGAGTTCACTATCTAGGGTTTTGAATAATGTAGGATGCTTAAAACAATACAAGAGGGAGGTATTATAGGGTTGTAAGAATAAGGGGAATGAAGTGTCGAAGCGTGAGGAGAAACAGGGGGCTCACGGCCATGATGAGGGGGCTCACGGCCGTGAGGCACCCCCGTCACGTCCATGGTGGTCATGGGTCACGGCCATGAGCTGCTGTTGTAGCTCGCTTCCTCTCTTCTTTGCTTCCCGACTCACTACACGGCTATATGTAGGCTTCTGACATGGCCATGTAGGCCCCTACTTGCTCCTCCTAGGCTTCTTATCGACTCTTGGTGCTCGGGAATGGGCTCCAAGAGACTCGGGACCGAGTCTAAGCCACCGAATCATCGCCGGTTCTCTTCATTGGCTCCATATGTATTGGAAACGAGACGGAATCGTTCCACTTTTCCGTGATGAGTGTTAGGAACCTAGAACAAGCTAGAAGAAGCGTAAGTAGCCTCGAAACAGCTCCAAAGAGAGATTTCACCCAAGAAAGCGGGAGGAAACACGTGAAATAAACACTAAAAAGCACACTTATCAACTCCCCCACACTTAACCCTTACTCGCCCTCGAGTAAGCACAAACTAACTACTCACTAAAAGAAACTAGACTACTAACCGAGCGGGTATTAGCGCACCCTACGCCCTTTCAACTCACGCGAGAACACTTAGAGGAAAAGTGCTCTCCGCAAGGCAAGTGAGGTCTTGCGACAAAACTGTGGATACAGCCGAACACGAAAACACACAAACAAACAAACATACAAACAAACAAACAATCGGTTGCCTCCAGGAAGAAATAAATATCGCTTCCCTCAACAAAGCGGTGAAAGAAACACCGGTTAAGGACTCAAGGCAAGTGACAATGTTCCCAAGCTAATAACACAAACCGAAATGGACAAAATCCTAATAGTATGACAACAAAACAATAAAAGCGTTGGTAACTTACCTAGGTCCTCCTAAGTCCTAACCTTCAAAGAACGTACTACGGGACGATATGCGGGATGTAAAAAGGATGAACCACGGAGTTAGTCGACACTGTAGGTAAAGTGAAACCCCGCCCCCTTTAGCGATAAGCCAAGAGGGTCGTCTCATGCTCAAAAATAGCTCAACTAGTCCAAGTAAAAAGGTGGATATGGTTGCAAAGTGAGGGAATACCGACCATTACCGCTATCATCCTTTCTAGGGACTTGGTCCTTTGGTAGGCTCTTCACTATAATAATCGGTAAAAGACTTATTTTTGAGGGGGTAAGATCTTTTTGTGAAACGATTTTCTTGGCATCTTTCTTTTGTATTTTGCTTTTGATTTGCTATGCCATTTCTTTTTCTTCTTTTGTATTTTGTTTTTGATTTGTTGTGCCTTTTTTTTCTTCTTCTTTCTTTTCTTTCTTTTTCTTTCTTTTTGCCTTGGTTTGCCCTTTTGGCTAAATTTTGTTTTGTAGGCATTTCTTGCAACCAAGTAAGTGTAGAAAACTCGGCGATGCAACTTATTTGTGGAAATGTGTAGAAGGTAGGAAAATGGGTATGTCGGGAGCGCGCTTTCCCTTCAAACCCACAAAAAGGGGGAAACTTGGACTGATCAAACAATTTCGAACATGGTCACCTAAGAGACGGGACTCGGGAACCAAGGCATTTTCACTCCGTGGGTGGTCAAAGTGGTCAAAATGCAAATCCCGCAGTAAATCCCTAGTAGACTAGATGGACTCAAGGTAAGAAACCAACGAAACTATTGATTTAAAGTCATTCTACTAGACTAAAGTCCAAGAATCGATTCATATCACTAGGAAGGGAAAGTAAACACTTGCGCACTAGCCTCAAAACCGGGTTTTCGAAAACATTTTCAACACTAGACACAAACTACACAAGACAAAACAAAAAAAACAAACTAAAACAAACACACTCAAAAAAATTAAACAAACATCACCCTGAAACTTCCAATCAAGCAACCACATCACTCCACAAACTCCAAAAAGCTCCACCCGAGAATACACCATCACAAAACATCCTCCAAACTCCACAAAAAGGAAAAAGGAGAAAGAGATAGAAGGATAATACCGGACGTCAAGAGCTTTCAGAAACTTATCGACGATCACGCAACCTACAAGGAATTAGGGGGAGCAAACCACACAACACAACAAATATACGACACAAAAGAATTTTTTTTTGGTTTTTTATGAAATTTTTCAAATTTTTAGGGATTTTTAAGATTTTTCAAAAAAAACTACGAAAATAAAACTAAACTAGACTAGGATATCGCTCCCCCACACTTAAACCGAGCAATGTCCTCATGCTCGATGGGTAGTGTGTGGAGACACCAAAAAAGAAGAGAAAAAAAGAAAATAAAACTAAAAATCAAAAATGAAAGTGAAGAAAGGGTAGAATGTGTCAGGCCGGGGTGTAATCAAGTCACCAAGGGCCGAGACGAGAAAAGATATGGATGGGGGAAGAAATAAAAAGAAGGAAATAAAAGGAAATGGGAGGGGAGGGCTAGGTGTAATCAAGTCACCTAGCCCCGACTCCGCCCGATTCCGACTAAATTCTACCAAAAAGAGAATAAAAATAAAGAAAAAGTGAAAAGAACTTATCAAATTGGATTTTTCAATTGATTCTCGATGTAATCACGTCATCGAGAATCGGGAGCAATAACCAAAGGGCCCCAAGGGCCACCACGACATTAAAAGCATAAAAGGAAGGAGAATAAACAAAGAAAGCAAATAAAGGACGAAAAAGAAAAGAGAGTCGCCTACCAAATGGTTAGCAACTCACAATCTCCATCGTCTCAATGATCATTCTTGGTACCTTGCTTGTCTTTGTCATTGATATATCTCCTCTTCCTAAAGGTAGTCACATGGTTGGAGCATCGGGCTTGCATTGGTGTATAGGTGTCGGGATTTAAGAGGAAATCTATAGTTTAGTGATGTGAAGATATGATGAAGATGTATAAGTGAAGTACAAGGATGAGATGATAGAGGTAAAGGTGGGTAGGGAGGTTGAGTGGGGTGTAATAAGGTGGGGTTGGCTTAAATATAGAAGAAGAAGCAAAGTGGCCATGGACAACACCCCTCACGGCCGTGAGGGGGGCATCACGGCCATGACGCCTCACGGCCATGTCGCAAGACAACAGCTTGTCATTTTTGTCACCATTTCGTCCCTACCATGTAGCTACATGGTCATGTCCCAAGTGACATGGTCATGTCACTCTCCTAGATCTTCATTCTTCATTATCATCCCAAGTCTTCAACCCTAAGAATAACATTACCAACTACGGGATCAAATTCCCGTCCCTCAAAAGCTTACAATAAGCTCAAAAATCGAGTTCCTCGCCCAAGTTTCCAAGCTTCTATCATCAATAACTCTTCATAACTCTTCATCTTCACTTCCAACTTATCCACCAACTCAATAAACACAATCAAGAATCCCTCCCTCACCTCACTCAAGAAAATTCCAAATGACAAGAACTCCACAAAACACATAAAACCAAGAAACAAACAAACACAAATATAAACACAAAAACTTAAAAGAAGAGGAAAGAGATATATACAACATGACGGTTCTTGAGGAACTCCGTAAAACCAAGGATGGTGGATCTTCATTCTTTATCAACACAATTGCACACAATTCCATAGCCCTCAAGCGAATGGAGCAATAAGTCGAAAACTCTTGAACAATCTTCATTAAAGCAAGTGGAACACCAACATATACTCCAAGGGATATACCCAAACTTCCTTGTCTCTACGTCCCCGGGGCATCCCGATCCACTATGTTCAACGGCTTGAACTTGTACTTGCAATCTTTTGGGATATACCCAAACTTCCATTCCTCTTCATGGCACTTCAATGGAGGCTCAACTTTCCTCTTACCAAGCAACTTATCTTCATTCAAGTTATCATGATTCAACTCACCAAGATGGAGGGGATTAAAATCCAAGCAAGCGGGATTAATCACCTCCGAGCTACTTTCTAGCTCCTCACAATCAAGATTATAAAAATCTTTCAAACTTTTACACAAGGAATCCAAGTTGTTTACCTCATCAAGCTTTTCACCCGACTCATTCCCTAGCTCGATGTCCTTGACGGCATGGATCATATGACACGATTCTTCATTTGTAGGCGAGGTGTTGCCTTGAAGGTCAAACACAAGCTTCTCGTCGCCTAACTCAAAAATGATCCTACCCTTCTTGACATCAATCATTGCACCGGCGGTGTGTAGAAATGGTCGTCCGAGAATAATAGGGGTGATTGCATCCTCCGGCATGTCGAGTACGAGGAAGTCAACCGGAATGAAGAATTTCCTGATCCTTAACGGCACATCCTCTAACATTCCTAATGGTCGATTGAGTGAACGATTCGCCATTTGGAGTGTAATCGAGGTACATTTGAGCTCTTTCATTCCAAGTTGCTCATAAATAGAATAAGGGAGAATGCTTACACTCGCCCCTAAATCACACAACGCCCTCTCAATCTTCAAATTCCCGATGGTGCATGGAATTGAGAAACTACCCGGATCCTTGAGCTTAGGTAAGGTGGAGCCTTGAATAAGATCACTCACCTCTCTTTTAAATGCTATTGTCTCTTCCTTGTCCAAGGGTCGTTTCCTAGCCAAAACTTCTCTCATGAATTTTCCATAGGCCGGGATTTGGATAATTAGCTCGGTGAAAGGGATGCTTGCATCTAATTTCTTCACAATATTGACGAACTTGTCAAATTGAACATCCGCCTTTCTCTTCAATTGCCTCGATAGGAATGGCAACTTGATGTTGATCTTGTCAAGTTCATTAGGCTTGGATTTTTCACTTGACACCTTCTTCTTTGATTTATCTTCTTCTTGGGGTTGGGGAAGCTTGTCTTCAATCGGTTTTTTAACTTCCCGTAAGACTTGCTCTTCCATGAGATTCCCCAAATTTTCATTGCCTTGATATGGAGATTTCACTTCTTTCATAGCTTCATGTTCATTAGGAAACAAGGGAGAATCATAGGATGCACCACTCCTCAAGGAGATGACGTTCACGGTTTCAAATTTCGATGGTACGCCTTGAGGAGGTAGTTGACCCTTTTGCCTTGAAGAACTACCCGAAGCAACTTGAGCTAGTTGGGTTTCGAGCATCTTCACATGAGTACTTGTTGCCTTGTTTTCCCTTTGAAGTTGAGCATAAAGTTCTTGTTGGGTTCTTTGCATCTCCAATTGACTCCTTGGCATCTCCAACATTGTCTTTTGCAAATCAAAATCCCGAGGTGGAGATTGTTGGTTATGTGGAGTATTAGTGAGGGTTAGGGGAAAACCATAGTCATGAATTGGAGATCGGCTCCATGGCTTGTTGTCTTGTTGAGAATTTTGGAGCCCTTTTTGGTTTTTGAAGTTCCCTTGGAACCCTTGAGAATTTCCTTGATTTAGGCCTTGGAAATTACCTTGATTGTGATTTTGGTAACCTTGGTTGTTGTTTTGAAACCATAGAGAGTGTTGGTTTCCTTGGAAACCACCTTGATGATTGAAGTTCCCTTGATTTTGGAACCCTTGATGATTCAAGGCGCCTTGGTTATGGTAAGCATTTTGTTGTTGGAAATTGTTAAAAGGCCTTTGGTTGCCTTGATAACCTTGGTAGCCTTGGTTGTCCCTTAAGGGAGGAGCAACATATGGTAGACGGTGTTGTTGTTGTTGTTGAGCTTGGAACATATGAGGATTTGACACATTTTGAGCCTTGTAAGTAGAGTATGGGGCACCTTGCTTGTATGCTTGGAAAGCATTCACTTGCTCAATGCTACTTCGACAATGTTGAGGCTCATGTCCATATATCCCACAAATCTCACATATCCCATAATAAGAGGTAGAAGAAACCACTCCCATAGCATTAACTTGATGGATAGATTGTTGGTGGGAAGAACTTGTGCTTTGACCTTGATTAAAGTGACCTTGGAGCTTCTTATCGATGGCATCCATGTGGGTTTTCAATTGTGCCCCAAGATCGGCACTAAGTTGTGTAATTGCATCAATCTCATGCCTTCCCCGTCTATTTGCCTTTCTAGGCCTAGAATATTGAGAATTATGGACCACCATTTCTTCAATCCTAGACCAAGTTTGATCATCATCTACCTCGGTAAACCTTCCATTGGAACCCATGTTGAGTATGGCCCTTGAATCTTCATATAAACCATTCCAAAATTGTTGGACAAGGAACCACTGAGATAAACCATGATGGGGGGCTGTAGACACCCAGATTTGGACCTGGTGGCTGCAGGAGTGCCCGACAAACACCCGATGAGGATCGGACTGCAACGCGACGCGAGTTCGCGATGTTTTAGATAGCTTTTCTATAGAACGGATCAAATAATTACTCGGAGAGATTAAATTAACATCAATGCAGGCTTAGTCGTGTCATTACGGTCGGGTCGACACTAAAATTAGAGTCAATTCCGACACCGAGGCCCCAAATCGGTCCCGAAATATGCAAAGTCAAACCCGAGTCAACGCATCGGGCCGAGCGAACCATAGGACGCGCACCCGAGTCCCACCCGGCGCTTGACACACTAGGGTTATGGGGAAGCCTTAACCTCCAAGTTAACCTAAGATATGCATCTTCTCCGTTTTGGAAAGTTTTGATATCGGATCTTCAAAACTTCGACAGCCTCAGCTCAAGCGCCTGAAGACTAAACTGCCTCACACCAGGCGCCTGAAGACTGAGCCGCTTGACCCCGGGCTTCCATATGGGTGACGAGGACCGAAAACACCTATAAATACTCCTCTCACCTAATTCATTCGACACACAATCACGAGTTTGTGCCTAGTTCTACACAACTGGTTCTTCCCTCTATTTTCTCTCGCTAAGGGCTCACACTCCGACACCCGAGGCAAACGATCCACTCGATCGTAGTTCCGATAAAGCGAAATCGACGCTACTCCTCACCTTCGAGGACTCCACTCGATCCCGAGGTGCCTGTGTTCGACTAGCTCGAGTCTAGTAACGAAGTTCTGCCGGATTAGCCGCTGAAACGGTCCATAGTAACGACGCTCTGCCGGAGTAGTCGCAGGAAAGGTCAACGGTAACGGAGTTCGGCCGAAATCACTGATCAAGCTAGGAGGATCCGCCTGGTGAAGTCGAATCTTTACTAGGTTGTCATCTAAACAAAACTTTCCATATTTGTATTTTCTTTTATTATGCACTATGACAACACTAGATGTGGACACTAGGTCCACAAACATCTACTAAAACACGTAACGTCCCAACTTCAATCGCAAGCACTAAAATACACTAAATAGACCCGAGTAATTCCGAGATCCGTTCCCAAACTATCTATGCATCGTGTCCCGTTTAGTGTATAGTCCGAGGGTGCAACTCCTCATAATGTGATTTACTTACGTTCACATTTACAGTTTTGCGTATGATTTATTGCTTTTATGACCTTATAATCGCATGCTAAATCACCCAACACGGAATTCAAAACATAAAACAACTCAAACTAAACAAAGCGATGGTCGGGTTCCGTATTAGTCCGGGTGCTCACCTTATTAGGTTCGGCGCATCTCTATTAATACCGAACCGACGCATCTTAAGCAGAATACCAGGTAAGGTATACCACGAGAATGACTAATATCCGTATTATCACGTTAAAATTGATTGCTAATACGTATAGTACTAGTATTCTCTACTCTCCTACGTGCATCTTTTCATGGCCTGCTTGTCACGTGAAATCGCATGCAAAGAATGTAAACACAACTACTTTGACGACAATACTTACTTGTCCTTAAACAACCGACGTAGTAAAAGGCATAGGGTTAAAACAACGGATGTTACAGCAGTTCTGCCACAACAAAAGAACTACGTTATCAGCCCACCGATTGATTAGTAGAGGCTGCTATAGTGCGGGCGGAATTGGGTGTTGACATCTATCGGATGTTGGCTTCCCAATACGTACCCTCACCCCTTACTCAGAATCGACGGTTTCCGGATGTCCGAAACCATTGGCAATGAGAGTCATTCCAGGCATGGAGCGCTTAAGGGTATAAGTCTTTATCTTTAGGTCCCGTGCCCCTCAGCGTTGAGCCGGCTAAGGATCAAAGTTGACTTGAACGGTTTCCGAGTCCCCATAATCGACTCGGTGGCGACTCCATAAATCGGCAATGAATTCAGTTCATTAAAAAGGTCGCCTCACCAAACATAACGGCCTTTAAACATTTACAACCACGAGTCGATCGATTCCAAATGGAAACACGGGTGCCCGCACCCGTCTAGTACAAGTCTAGTTCGTCATCCGCATCGAGGTCCGAAATATCGCCCTGCAAACGAGATCGGACCGGCCCCCGACCAGAAGGGGGCCGGGTGGGTGGCCGCTGCCATACATTGAAAAACCGGGTCGGTCCTGCGCGGGCGCGCGCGTGTGTAGGCACCCAAATTTGGACCTAGTGGCCGCAGAAGTGCCCAGCAAACACCCGATGACGATAAAACTCCAATGCGACACGGGTTCGCGATGTTTTAGATAGTTTTCCTATAGAACGAACCAAATAATTAGTTGGAAAAATTAAAACTAACATGATGGCAGCCTTAGTCGTGTCGCTACGGTCACATAGACACTAATTAGAGTCAATTCCGACACCGGGACCCGAGTCGGCCCGAAACTCGAACCGAGTCAAGAAAGCCTCGGGATGAACACCTGAGGCCCACGAAACCCACGGCGCTAGGTCAAGCCGTGGGGAAACCTTCGCGACCAAGCAAGATATCACACACCCGCCTCTCGGTTTTGGAAAGTATCAAAATCGTATTCTCAAAACTCCAACCGCCCCACCTGACGCGCCTGGGTCTCCCCACGCTCGGACCCAGGCGCCTGAGTCCTGGTGTGCCCCAAGTCACGCATCCATATGGGCGACGAGGGCCGAAAACACCTATAAATACCCCTCTTCACGTCCTCATTTCGACACAAAAATTGAATCTTCTCTTCCCCCTCAAAAACTCTCGCTAAGGGCTCGCACTCCGACACCCGAGGCAAACGATCCACTCGATCGTAGTTCCGATTAAAAAGCGACATCGACGCTACTCCTCACCTTTGAGCACTCCACTCGATACCGAGGTTCCTGTGATCGACTAGCTCAAAACTAATACCCAGGTTCTGTCGGATTAGCCGCAGAACCAGTCCTTAGTAACGAAGCTCCGCCGGAGTAGCCGCGGGAAGGTCAAACGGTAACGGGGTTCTGCCGGAGTCACTAGTCAAGCTAGGAGGATCCGACTGTTGATCAAGTCGTCACTAGGTTGTCATCTAAACAAAACTTTCCATATTTGCACTTTCCATTATTATGCACTACGACAACACTAGACGTGGGCACTAGGCCCACGAACGTCCACTAAAATACGTAAGGTCCCAACTTCAACCACAAATATTAAAACACACTAAATAGACCCGAGTAATTTTGAGATCCGTTCCCAAAACTATCTATGCATCGAGTCCCGTTTAGTGTATACTCTGAGGGTGCAACTCCTCACAATGTGATTTACTTACATTCGCATTTAAAGTTTTTCGTATGATTTATTGCTTTTATGACCTTATAATCGCATGCTAAATCACCTAAAATGGAATTCAAAACGTAAAATAACTTAGAACTGAACAAAGCGATGGTCGGGTTCCGGATTAGTCCAGGTGCTCACCATATTAGGTTCGATGCATCTCTGTTAATATCAAACCGACGCATCTTAAGCAGAATACCAGGTAAGGTATACCACGAGAATGACTAATATCCGTATTATCACGTTAAATCTGATTTGCTAATACGCATAATACATAGTACTCTCTACTTTCCAATTTGCATCTTTTCGTGACCTGCTTGTCACGTGAAATCGCATGCAAATAATGTAAACACTACTATTTTGACGATAAAATTTATCTTTCCTTAAAACAACCAACGTAGCTAAGCATAGGAGTAAAACAACGGATGTTACAGTACTTCCACCACAACAAAAGAACTAGGAAATCAGCGCACCGATTGATTAGTAGAGGCCGCTATAGTGCGGGCGGGATTGGGTGTTGACACCTATCGGATGTTGGCTTCCCAATACGTACCCTCACCCCTTACTCAGAACCGACGGTTTCTGGATATCCGAAACCATTGGCAATGAGAGTCATTCCGGGCATGGAGTGCTTAAGGGTACAAGTCTTTATCTTTAGGTCCCGTGCCACTCAACTTTGAGCCGACAAGGGATCAAAGTTGACTTGAACGGTTTCCGAGTCCCCATAATTGACTCGGTGGCGACTCCACAAAATGGCAACGAATTCATTTCACTAACAAGGTCGCTTTACCAAATGAATCGGCCTTTAAACATTTACAACCACGTCTCGATCGATTCCCAAACGGAAACACGGGTGCTCGCACCCGTCTAGTACAAGTCCGGATCGTCATCCAAATCGAGGTCCGACATTTCGCCCCGTATGCGAGATCGGATCGGCCCCCGGCAGGGAGGGGGCCGCGTGGGTGGCCGCCGCCACACAATGAAAACCAGGTCGGTCCCGCGCGGGCACGCGCAGGGCGCCTGGCGGTGAGGACGGACGTCCACAGTTTTGTGATTCCGCTGAGGATTTGGAAACGAGTTTCCAGCGGTGGTGTAACTTGAACGAGGTCGGTGAAGCTCATTTCTCAGATCCTAGTTGTGGTCACTACATGTTTTGGCCCTAAAAAGCCCACCCTAACCGATATTAGGACCAATCGACCTCTTCGCGGTAAGATCTCTAGGGACACGCGGAGAGACCCTCGATTGACGCTCCGGCCGCCTAATGCTTAACCCGCGGGATTAATAAGCGGGTAGTCCAAACGGATGGTATGACACTCATCTCCCCAGATCATTGTCAATGACTAAGTAAAGACTATTCGTGGGCGGTAGCCTACCCTAACCTACCCGAGTCTGCATCCTGCATGAGTGTATGCATTCCTAGTTATGGGTAGCGTGTTTGAACAATACAACCCAAATAAAATACTAAAATCTGGATTCACCCACGCCAACATATTCAACCGCACCCAATTCTATTTTTCGAACATACCTCATCTTTCCAAAATGATCGTTTAAATATCAATGCTCTGGTCAAATCATGATTTCTAAAAAAGGAAAACGTTTTAATGCCGTTACCATGGCCAAATTCACGCTCACTACTTTAAAAAAAAAGAGTTTTTTAGTGCCATCACCTTGGCCAATTTAAAACCTGTTAACAAATAATGATTACCGTTAATGCAACCGAAACTCCCAACTAATGGGGTTAAGGCTCCCACGCGGTCACATTTTATTTCAAAAAAAAAGAGAAAAACTTTTTATGCACATACCGTTATCACAACCGAAGCTTCAATTAATGGAGTCAAGAAACCCAAAAAGCGGTTACACTTTCAAAACACTTTTTACAATGCACACCCCCACTGTCTAATGCTAATTAGTACAACCGACAAACGTGGGTCACAGATTTTAAAAGTTCTTTTTCGAAAAAGCAAAAATTTATAAGAAACACTCTTCACCACCTAAGTCCCTCACTAAGGATTTGGTCTTACCTTTAGGGAGTCTGTCATCAGACTTCACGCTCCATCACGAGCATCACGCACCCCGCGAGTATCGAACTAACTAATTAATAGTAGTTTCGATAGAAACGTCATGTAATTATTTTCAAAAAAAACGTTTTCTCTAATAGGAATGCGCTTCTTTAAAAAAAAACATATTTACATTTCGTCATCATTTCGTGTCAGATCGTCTCGTTACAGAGACAGGAAACTCCGTAGGTGGTTCGCCAGATACACCAAGAGTCTAAAGCACCTGAATCCCTAAATTAATGACCGCACACACATGGGTCAAGGGTCTCAGTTCCGTGTCGCTCAATCATGAGCATCCTTCGAGTTCCTAAGACGTCCGACAAAATTCCCCTGACTTCTAACGTTATCTTGCAGATATCATCCTCCGCCATGACTACAGTCCCAAACTTCAGTATCAAAGATTTAACTCGTATGGTTTACAACCTCACCACCTCCATAACTTCTATAGAAACCTCTATTCATAACCTTCACGAGCGGATGGATTCCCTCGCGATCAAAACCTAAAACAACCCGTCAATCCGGGTAAACAAGGGCGATCCTCCCAAAAAGAAGAAAACCCCTAGGAAGTTTGCCAACTTAGACATCCCCTACGATGAAGCCTTGGCAACCGCCATTCAACATGGTCTACTATCCCCTCTAAAACCTGCACCCGAGACCCCTCTAGGACAAAGAATCAAATCATGGGATCCTAAAGCTTTATGCTCCTTTCACCAAGGACCGGGACATGAAACCCGATCCTGCACCAAACTAAGACATGCCATCAAAAATCTAATTGAAGAGGGAACTTTCCCCCTCCCAAAAAGCCGTCACACATTCAGTTTGGCACGATCGATTATGAGCAATACCAACGCGATTACGCCGTACACGGGGTATGGGCGGATGACGATGATGATGTCTATATCCATGAACCAATAGCCTCAATCCCCCCAGCAATCACCCAAACCAAGGATGTGAGTCACGTTACTAGATCCGGGCGACCCTACCAAAACATCACAGTCGGCATACCAAACACCAATCACGCTCCTGAAAACACCTCAACCACCGATGAAATCCCAATTAGTACTCCTGAGGTGCAAATAGTCAAACAACTACAAAAAGCCAAAACCGACCTTTCCATATGGCAACTCATAGCCAGCTCCTATAATCACCGCATGACTCTAGTCCAAGCCTTAGGAAGAATGAACATATCCTCCACCGTTACACCCGAAGACATGGTAGAACACATTCCCCAAGATGCCAATGGGTTAAAGGACCCTATAACCTTCTCTGACGAAGATCTCCCGCTCTTCGGACCAAAACACAATCTAGCCCTTTACGTCACGGCAACCTATTTAGGGAAAAGGGTGCCCATGACCCTTGTGGATGACGGTTCTGCCGTAAACGTAATCCCCTTCAAAACCGCTCGCGCCTTAGGAATGTCAGATACCGACTTCATACCCACCGAGTCGGGAGTTCACGCCTATGATGGTACGAGGCGCCCGGTTGCGGGGGTCGCCACCCTTAGCACCATCGTAGGGCCCGTAGAGAGAAAAATGGACTTCCAAGTCTTAGATGTCAAAACCGGATCATACAATATGATCCTAGGGCGCCCTTGGATCCATGCCCTTAAAGCCTTACCATCTACCCTACACCAAAAGGTGAAAATTCCCATCAACGGTGAAATAATTACCATCCACGCTTACCCTATGAGAGCCTTTAAAGAAAACGCCACCACCTTCAAGTTACGGAAGATACCGACACCGAGTTAAGAGGATTTCACGTAGAAAGCCTTTTGGAACAAGACCTAGCCCCGTTCGACTTTGATCAATACTCGAACCTAGCCATAAACTTCATGATGAAACAACAAGGTCACTTCCCGGGGTTATCATTAGGCAAAACTCCCGACATCGCAACTGAGTTTCGAGATCCCATCGGACAAACCCACACAATAGGCCTCGGATACCCCGCAACAGAAAATGAGATCCGCAAGCGTGTAGTGGCCATGCGCGCACGTAAAACTGGAGGTATCCAAATCCCGTCCAACGACCTCACACTGAATGGATACTTCGCAAGAGAGGGAGACAACAAACCCTATATGGGATTTTCCGAACCAGCCTACATCAAAGGCATCCGACACCCTGGAATAGAGATAGTCCAAGACTGTTACTTCATCCCCGAAACCACACCAAGCACCCTAAAACCCAAACACGCACCTTGTATGGATGGCTTAGCCAACAGTCTCTTATTCGGAGAAGAGCGTTTTGTTCCCGTGAGTCCAAGCGAGCTAGTCAATATAGTCATGACAGACAAGCAGTTCGACCCCATCTCCCTCATAGTTAGTACTAACAAAGACCAAGAAAATAGGGGGTGGAGAAAATCCGTCATGTGGACCAACGAGAATGATATGAAGTTCAAGTTAACCACAGAAGAAGGGAGGATGATCTAGGAGTCTGAGTCCGAGTCCGAAACAGAGTCTGAGTCTGAGTCCGAGTCTGAGTCCGAGTCTGAGTTTGAAATAGGCCAGGAATCTAGTATCGTTTGTCACCCACCTACATCTGTGTCGGTCCAGGACGAACCGGGGCCTGTCCCGGAAGTCCCAATAATGTTACCTCTGTCAAATGAACATAGGGTCTCCTTGTCCAAAGCCCTTGACATGCTCGATTTAACAAATAATAAAAACATTTCCGCTTACGACTCATCGCACTCAACATGCAATGCCATTATCGATAGCGAACAAGACAAGAATAACCAAGACGACTCTTACCAAACTTATCTCCCACCCGAGACCTTGAGAGAATTTGCAAGACAAGAGTTAGGCGCCCCAATAATAATCGAAGACACCGAATCTCTAAACATAGGAACCCCTTTCGGAAGTCCAAATCCTAAAAATAGGAACCTCTTTAGATCCCATCGAGAGAGGGCGCCTTATGACCCTAGTCATACAATAAAAAGATGTCTTTGCCTGGTCTTACAAAGATAAGCCAGGCATCGACAGAGATATAGCCGAGCACCAAATCCCAATCAAACCCGAGTTTAAGCAAGTAAAACAAAAGCTACGCCGCATGCGACCCGCGTGGGCCCTTAAGGTCAAGGAGGAGGTAGATAAACAATTTAGGGCCAGATTCATACTGTAGAAACCCGCATTTTGACTGCCAGGTGTCTATGGTAGTTTCCCAAAAAACACCCGATGATGATCGGACGCTAACGTGCTTCTATGCGCTCGGATACGGGCTCAAATCCATTAATCGCTGCCTAACACACTTACAGAGTACAAATTTCACAAAATCAACCTCGAATCCAGGTCTAGTGGGCCGTTTCCAATCAAATAAGGCTAATTTGGGCCGAAGCCGACACCGAAATTAAAAACCGACTTTTTGCGATTGGGTCAACCCCGGTCAAAGTCGTTTCCGAGACACACAAAACAACCCCTAACATCATCAAAAAGTCCAAGTCAAACACAAAACCCATCAAACATCTAAAGTCAAGGGCCAAGTCAATGGACCCGTGCAACCCGTTGGGCCACTCGATCGAGTGCCCGACCCACTCGATCGAGTTGGCCTGTTTCGAGCCCGGCTGCAGGCGTGACAGGCCACTCGACCGAGTTAGCCACCTACTCGGTCGAGTAACCCTAAACCGGGTGCCCTAGCCTTGCCTATATAAGCAACCCCCATGCAATACATTATACAACTTTTTACCACTTCAAAAAACCCTAATCTCTACACACCTTCGAGCAATCATACACATACAACCCTAAGCATTACACTAGAAAAAATCCTAAACCTAGTTTTAGGAATCAATCCCGAGCCACTATAACTTAACCTTCATCCACCTCGAAGACTCTTGTGTTAAAGCCACGGTTACGAGTTCGATCCGAGACAAGAACATGTAGGTTGAGGGTGTCAAAACCCCGTTCTCTTCTCCTTCTCTCTTCGTTGTCCGTCTTCCTCTTCTTCGTCTTTTCTTTCGTTTCTTTATTTTCTTCATTGCATCATAATATCAATAGCATAATTAATATCAAAGCATTAAAATACTTATCAATTTGTGTCGAATAAGAAGGATATCGGAATAAGAAAACACGAATATACAAGTGTACTGCACACAGCGTTGACGATCGCTTATTCCGGTACCCCGACTATTTGATTATTGAGATAAATCAACCTAAACAATAATCTTTTTTCTTTTATTTTATTTTCGTCCTCATCATTATTCGAGTCATATAATCACATCGATTTTCAAAAGCAAACATTGTATTTTAATAGGGGTCGAAACCCGTTGATGCGGATCCGACGTCAAACCATTCGCGAGAATTAATTATGACGTCGGGATGCGGAGGGAATCACGTCTTTCAATTTAAGCAAAGCGTTGATCTTTTAAATTCGATACCAATCCCTTAATTGGATGTCGAATCTAATGATCTAGTCACATAAGTTAACTAATGCGATTTTCCTTTGATGCTAAAGTAATTGTCAATACAATTCAATAGAATTACGACATTATTTAACGCGGAGGAAATCTACCATATCGCGGTAGTTAATTTAAGTCGACTTAAATGAATCTTCTATCGTTTTCACTCTTATATGCCATATCGATTCGATAATCGAATATAGGATACGACGAGTATTCAAGTCCCGAATTGAGTATAAATTCCGCCATGTTTATGCCCAATTCGTCAAGTCATCAAAAATCAAAAGCAATTTCAAAATCGATATATAAAATTGCAAACGACACGGTTCGTACAGGTGCCACTCGACCGAGTGCCCACGCCACTCGATCGAGTGACATTACAAAAACCGAGACAGAACATCTCTTACGACCTCCACTCGGTCGAGTCTCACAGTGACTCGGTCGAGTGGCAACGTACTCGATCGAGTTGGTCAATAGCTCGGTCGAGTAGGGTCCGTAACACGAAACAGAATGCCTCTATAACCTCCACTCGGTCGAGTCTCACAGTGACTCGGTCGAGTGGCGATGTACTCGGTCGAGTTGGTCAGTAACTCGGTCGAGTAGGGTCACAAAACCTGGACAGACCGCTTTTCAGAGGTCCACTCGGTCGAGTCACACAATGACTCGGTCGAGTGGCCCTTAATCACGTCAAACCGTGAGTCCTACACATCACATTCGAGTCTTGTTAATCGTTTTCGTGACTTAAGTCGACACGTGCCTAATCTATCACGTGAAACACCGCTTTCAAAACCATGCATTAACTCATTTGCATCATTCTATATCATTCAATATTTCATAAACCGTTATATCGTTACTAACGCATTTATTGTTTCTCTTGTCAATTTTTGGTTTTTTATTTTATCGCACTAAAATGAACCCACATGCTAAATTCAACTTTAACGTTAGAATTAATTGTATTAAATCGACTTAGAAACCCTTTTCAATTCCATTCACATGCTTAGGGAAAATAATCATTGCATATCATTTTCCCGTTCAACTAACGCGCGTATTGGAAAGTCATTCGAATTCTTAGTAGAGGCCGCTAATGTGCGGGCGGGGTTGGGTGTCCTTTGTGGGCTTCCCAACACGTACCCTCACCCCTTACTCAGAATCTCGGTTTCCGGATGCCCGAAACCGTGGGCGCACGAGAGTCATTCAATACACAATATCCGATAATGTCGGTATTGGTATCAGATGCAAAGGGACGAGACCAATAAACTCTGACATCAAAAATGGGCCGTATTTTGTATACGGACCACTACGACATAGAGTGGGCTCGAATGGTTCCGAATAACCACAAAATTCGTTGGCGACTCCACATAGACCTAAATTTCAATTCGATCCATTCTCATATGGAGATTCATTCGCCTACCCAAACCCGCACATGGCCGCGTCGGGGTGGACCTATGTCATGTCCACAATTTGGCGACTCCGCTGGGGATTAACTGATGCGTGACTTGCCATCGGCATCCTCACGGTGAGACTCGAATAGAAATCGTTTGACTAGTAAAATACGCGTCTTAGTTTTACGGTTCACGCATAACCCATATTTTCCCGGGCCGGTACTCGCGACCGACGTCCCACTATACCGTTGATGTACTCCAATATGGATATGTCAAAAGGTGTCCATAGTCGATTCGAGTGGGTTTCGCGGCATGTTCTAAGCTCAACCCGACTTAGAGAGTCCGTCCCGATCAACGTCTAGACTATGTACGCTGGTATAGACCCTCTCAGACGACCGAGACTTAGTGTAGAGCATACATGGCGTCGTTATAATGCTTGTGTGACTACGTGCTACTTGGTTTCCGAGTCGTTTTCAAAAATGTCAACTTTTCAAAAATTGCATCTTTTTCAAGACATTCGATTTCAAAACCCGGGACATGCCGAATTTAGGACTTATGATTTTACTCAAAATGGCCTATTTTCTAGACGGTATGCTGCCCGATTCAAAACTCAAAATTACTTTCAAAACCCACGGCCCAATGCTTTTTTTCGTTTTTTCTCAAAAATTGGGCCCTCAACCGAGTTACCTCGGACTTTTGCAAAAAAAATCAATTTTCAAAACTTCCCTCTTCTTAGGACTTCCCGTATTTGGCAGTGTCGGGTCATGTCATAAGTTGTCGAGGTCTCTAGCGTTGAAACTCTGTCGATCTTACATCACGGGTTTCTTCCCTGTCCCAGTCCGCCTTATTAGACTAAGGCAAGGCTCACCTAAGTAGGACATAATCTTACGAAGGAGGGCCCGTCAACCCAATCGAGTCAAAAGTCTGGGGATGTCTCACGTGAACCTTCTTTCGAACAGGACCAGGCCCACTCGCCGGATCCTAAGGAAGGCCCACATTTCACAAGTCACCCGTCTAGGTGTCTTTTCTCGAGTCATTTCCCTTTAGTCTTGTTCGGGATGTACTTTCTATTCCGGGATTTTTGGGCTAGTTTCTGATTACGCGGTGTTCTTACAGACAGGCCACCCGCAACCCGACATCAACGCAAAATGGAAGAGTTGAAAGATGCCCTAACCAAGATCGAGACTCAACTGACCTCCATCCTTGCTAACCAAGCAACTTTGGACACTCGCCTAAGCACTGTGGAGAAGACGGTCCCTGTTGCAGGAGCTAAGCCCACTGGGCCCATAGCCGAATTGGTCAGTGTTGTTCGCAGGCTCGAGGAACAAGTTCACTTATCGACGAACAACTCGATCCACACCGAAAATGCTCGTATTTATTCACCTTTGAATGACGAGCTACCTGCCAACCTCAACTTGACGGGAATTCCTATGTTTGAGGGTACCGAAGACCCGATCCATCATATCCGGGCCTTCAAGGACTTCATGGCGGTCAAAGGGGTAAAGTCCACCATGTTCAAGCACCTATTCCCTTCCTCTTTGGAGAAGCAGCCCAAGGCCTGGTTCTACAGGCTGGACCCCAAGAAATACAAGACTTGGGACGATGTGGCGACCGAATTTGCTCGGAACTACGCCGATAACACTGAAATCCAGACTACAATGCGTACTCTGGAGGTCATGTGTCAAGAGACCAAAGAAGGGTTCACGAAATACTTGCAAAGATGGAGGGCCGAGAGCGTGAAGCTGGTCGACAAGCCCGACGAGAAGGCCCTAGTGGAGGCTTTTGTCAAAAACCTCCTCCCATCCTACCGGGTCCATCTCCGGTATGCCATCATCCCCAACTTCGCTGTCCTTACTGAAATGGGCACGAGAATCGAAGATGACTTGAGACTGGAGAGCCTGACTAAGGCCTCTACTAAAGGTTATCAAGGGGCTAGTTCATCTACAAACAAGCCCACACCTGCAGCTGCAACTCGCAGCATTTTCGACGAGGTAAACCTGCTGGACACCTCATCTAAAAAGAATACACCAAATCGGGTATTCACAGATATAGGGACTACCTATACTTATGCCTTACAAAGGCTATCTTCAAAGGGCCTGATCCAGCCGATAGGCCCAACTGCAGAACCTCCAGTAGAGAAGAGGCCCAAAACTTACAATGCCCAAGCCTACTGTTAGTATCACCGGGGTAATGGGCATGATACTGAAAAATGTTGGAGGTTAAAGCACCTGATCCAAGATCTTATCGAGAGCGGGAAAATCCCGTTGCCTGGAGACAAGCCGAGCAACAAAGAAAACCCGTTCAGTGCCCACGCAATATTCACCGGTGAGGTAATCGACTTCTCTCACCTCATCTCCCCCTATATCCCACAAATCAATGGGATATGGTTCGATGACGAGGACAATGTCTACTTAGTCAAAGGGGAAGTTGTCCCCATCACTTTCGAAGAGGTCCGAAAGACTAAATCTAAAGCCTTAGCCACCAACCACCTCGCCGCAGCTGGGCGTTCTACTCCTATATCAGTCACTGAACCTGCCAGGACGGAACCTACCCTTGAAGAACCAAGCAACGACACCGCCTTGGTCCAGCAAATGAAGAGGGTTCGAGCTGATCTAACCATATGGCAATTACTGTTTAGCTCACAAGCTCATCGGGAAGCACTGACTAAGGCTCTCGATGAAATTAAGGTCGACTCACAGACTACCCCATCTGAAATGGTAGCCACTATTATGCCTTATCTCAAAGGCAAATCCAAGGAAGAGGGCCCACTCATCACCTTCTCTGAGTCCGACCTACCGATATTTGGGCCCAATCATAATCTGGCCCTATACATTACCTTCATTTGCCGAGGCAAATACCTCCCAATGACGCTTATCGATGACGGATCCGCCGTAAATGTCTTTCCTCTAAGGACCGCAAAAGCCCTCGGCATCACCGATGTCGATTACCTTCCGACGGCGCAGACCATCCAGGCTTTTGACGGAAGCCCAAAACCTGTTGCCGGGGCCGTTAAGCTAAAGATCATAACGGGCCCGATCGAAAAAGAGTTAGAGTTCCAGGTGATTGATGTCACCTCATCCTTTAACCTACTACTAGGGAGGCCGTGGATCCATGCAGTCAAGGCCGTATCCTCTACCTTACATAGGAAAGTCAAGATGCCACTTCGGGACGACATCATCACACTAGAGGCTACTCCTATCACCATGGCTAGCTGTAATGCCATAAACCGGGCCGAACCACGAGGATTCGACTTCGTGGACATGATTGATGAGGCATATCTCTTCAAGCCTTACTTCACCGTTAGCATCGACACGATGCTACAAAATCTGGGTTACCTACCCGGAGTCACCTCAAGGCCGTACCTTCTGGCAGGGAAGATCATCGAGGTCCTGGACAACGGAGAGTCTCGGCTCGGTTTGGGATTTACTATGAGCTCGGAAAACGTGGGCCGGGCATATGCAATCAAGTTCGTCACTCCCGTGTTTGGGGCGATCCAGGTGGGCCTCTACCAACCCACCATTACATATCCCGAGACCAAAACGGCTCGGGAATGCAACTACATCCCTGACGATATATTCACCATCGTCCAGGCCGAATCCCAGGAGGATGAAAACAATTCTGAGCCCGTGCTGGGGCTCTCATTTGGAGAAGACAAGGCCGTCCCCGCTCCGAAAGACGACTTGGTCAACCTAATCCTTCGCAGCGATCAGTTTGACCCAACGAAGCTGATCACCGAATTTGGTGCGGATACAGAGAAGCGGGCCTGGAGGAAGACCATCAAGTGGACCGAGAGTCAAGGACGGGTCTACAAGCTGACCACAGGCGAGGGAGACATGCCGGATACCGAGTCTGAGTCAGAATCTGAGTCGGAGTCTGAGTCCGAGTCTAGAGGGTCTGGCGCTAGAGTCGAGTCTGTAACCCCTCTCCTCTTATCCACTAAGGTCTCGGGGCCTGTCCCAAGACCTCTCCCTATCACGCCACTGACCAACGATCAAATGGCCGCTCTTTTCGAGCTTTTCACAAAATTTACTATTAATAATAATAACGAAAACCGTCCTGCTTACGACTTGTCTTATTTCCAAAATTTACTCAGTTTCAAAGATTTTATATGCAATGACATTGAGAAACCCGACGAACAGGTACCTCTACCTCCACATCTGATCGAGCAGCTCGAACAAAGGGAGTCCCGAGATCCGGTAATCGAAGAAACCGACTCCATCAACGTGGGAACCACTTTAGAGCCCCAGATGCTTAAGTTGGGCCTATCCTTAGATCCAGAGGAGAGAAGACAATTCACAGACCTCCTACAGGAATTCAAAGACGTTTTCGCATGGTCCTACAAGGACATGCCGGGTATAGATCGGGAAATAGCCGAACACCGAATACCCATCAAAGATGGGTGTAAACCGGTAAAGCAAAAACTCCGAAGGATGAAGCCCGAATGGTCTCTCAAAGTCAAAGAAGAGGTAGACAAACAATTCAAAGCAGGCTTTATACAAGTGTCTGAATATCCAGACTGGGTTGCAAACATCGTGCCGGTACCCAAGAAGGACAGCAAGGTGCGGGTATGTGTAGACTTCCGGGACCTTAACAAGGCTAGCCCAAAGGATGATTTTCCGTTACCACACATCGACATACTGGTGGATAACACGGCCGATCATGCCCTTCTATCGTTCATGGACGGGTATGCCGGATATAATCAGATTAAAATGGCAGAAGAGGACATGAGTAAGACCACCTTCATTACACCTTGGGGTACTTACTGTTACACTGTTATGCCATTTGGGCTTATCAATGCCGGGGCCACTTATCAACGGACCGCCACTACTTTGCTCCACGACATGATGCATAAGGAAGTGGAGGTCTATGTGGACGACATGATTGTCAAATCCAAGGACCGAAGCGGGCACATCTCGGCCCTAAGAAAATTCTTCACCCGGCTACGTAAGTACAACATGAGACTAAACCCACAAAAATGCAGTTTTGGGGTAACGTCGGGCAAATTACTGGGCCATATCGTTAGCCAACGCGGCATCGAGGTCGACCCAGCTAAAATCAAAGCCATCACCGAGATGCAACCACCCAAGACCGAAAAAGAAATACGGGGGTTTCTCGGGAAAGTCCAATACATCAGCCGGTTCATTTCAAAATTAACCATGGTATGTGAGCCCATTTTCAAGAAACTGAAGATAGGGGAACGGGTACTGTGGAACGACAAATGTCAAGCGGTTTTCGATAAAATCAAGAAGATTCTGTCTGCTCCGCCAGTACTAATGCCACCTCAACCCGGCCTGCCTCTGTCGTTATACCTAACAACGACCGAGACAGCCATGGAGGCTATGCTGGCCCAGACAGTCGATTCAGAAGAACGGACTATTTACTACATCAGTAAAAAGTTCCTCGAATATGAATGCAAGTACACAATGCTCGAGAAAACGTGCCTAGCTCAGGTTTGGGCCACTAAAAAGCTCCGACACTACATGCTCAGTCACGAGGTACATGTGTTATCCAAAATGGCCCCAATCAAGTACCTGTTCGAGAAGCCCATCCTCAACGGCAGGATGTCCAGGTGGACTTTAATGTTATCTGAGTTCGACCTCAAATTTGTACCATTAAAAGCCATCAAGGGACGGGCGGTAGCCAAGTTCCTCGCCGATAGCCCAATACCCGAAGACAGACACACCGATACTTGGTCCTTTCCTGATGAAGATATATTCCATACCGATACTGAGACATGGGATTTGTATTTTGATGGAGCGTCCAACTTTCGAGGATTCGGGGTCGGAATTCTGCTAATTTCACCACAGGGAGAACACACTCCCTTATCAATCAAATTGGACTTTGACGTGACCAATAATGCAGCCGAATACGAAGCATGCATTCACGGGTTGCAAGCCGCCGCTGATTTAGGGGTAACAAACCTCCGGGTCCACGGTGATTCATCAATGGTCATCAATCAGGCTCTCCAAAAATGGAAAACTCGGAACGCCAATCTCGTGGCTTACCAAGCACGGGTAAGGGTTCTAGAGAAACAATTCCAAAAGGTAGAATACATTTATCTGCCCCGGGAAGAAAATCAATTTGCAGATGCACTTTCCAAACTAGCATCTCTACTAAACATCCCGGATCACCTGACCAGCATGCCGATCTGCGTCGAAAGACGGTCCGAGCCGGCCTATATCCATGCCATCCAAGACATTGAGCTAGCTGATCCGGAACCATGGTATCAGTCGGTCCTAGTCTACTTGGCAACGGGAGAATATCCCCCGGGAACTGAAAACCGGGCCAAGAAAGCCCTACGAAGATTGGCAACACAATTTGTTCGCACAGACGACGGGCAATTGTACAAAAAGACGGCACAGGGGGATCTACTCCTATGCATCGACAAAATACAGGCCGAAAAGGTAGTGGCCAAAGTACACGACGGTGAAAACGGTCCGCATATGAACGCCCATATGCTAGCCCGCAAAATCATGAGGCTCGGGTATTATTGGAACACCATGGAAACGGACTGCCAGTTATATGTCAAACACTGCCATAACTGCCAGATCTTTGCCAATGTACAGCACATGCCATCTTCCCTATTATATATCATGACATCACCACCGCCATTTTCGACATGGGGTATTGACATAATTGGAAAGGTGCATCCTTCCGGGACGGGAGGTCATTGCTTCATTTTGGTGGCCATCGACTACTTCACTAAATGGATCGAAGCTGAGTCATACCGTGTCTTGAACGCCAAGCACGTGGCCAAATTCATCCAAAACAAGATCATATGCCGGTATGGGATCCCTTATGAATTTATTAGTGATCACGGGACCCACTTTCAAGCTGAAACTGCCGCATTGCTGGCAAAATATAAAATTCAAAGGCATACATCTTCGCCTTACCGACCTCAAACAAACGGAGCGGTAGAAGCGGCCAATAAAACAATTGTCACCATACTTCAAAAGATGGCTGAGAATTATCGGGACTGGCCCGACAAAATATCCTTTGCCCTATGGGGATATCGAACCTCGATCCGCACCGCAACCGGAGCAACCCCGTATTACTTGACATACGGAATGGAAGCGGTCCAATCGGTCGAGCTGGAAGTACCATCCCTCAGGATTTTACTTGAAAGCCAAGTACCTGAAGCAGATTGGGTCCAAGCCCGATACGATTCGCTAGTCCTTCTAGACGAACGGCGATCACGGGCCCTCAACAATATCCAAATATATCAAAAAAGGATCCAACGGCCTTTCAATAAAAGGGTTAGGCCCAGAAACATCAAAGAAGGGGATTTGGTCCTAAAATCGGTTCGTGCCTTACTACCGGTTGACCCAAGGGGTAAATTCAAACCCAATTGGGCTGGGCCATACTTAGTCAAGAAGGTCCTATCAGGAGGAGCGGTGATGCTGACAGACTTGGACGGGAACGAATTTGTCAACCCAACCAACTTGGACCAGCTGAAGCGCTACTACCCATAAACCGCATCTCAATGTCATTTGCAAAAATTTATAAAAAACTGTCTTTTTATAAATTTTCAAAAATTATAGACAAGTCAATAAGCTAGAATTAATTATTCTACCGTCACACATCTCGAATTAATAATCTTGATTTCGAAAATTGCAAAAATCAATCAAATCGATATTTTGAACTACGTTTGGTTTGATTCCGCTATTTGTGGATACGTAGGCAACCCCTCAAAAGGGTACAACCACTGCAATAAACGAAATACGGGAACGACGTTCAATAATATGTCTTTTTATCTCGATTACAAAAAAAAAACGCCGGACACGGCATACACACACAAAAAAAAAATCACACCACAAAAAATAATAATAATGATAATATTCAAATAATAAAATAAGGAGGCTAATATCCGGGCATCTTCCCCTTTCCCCTGTCCTTCGGGCCGCGCGGAGCCCGAGGTCGCCGAGGTGGAGGCGAGCGTTCCTGAATCACAAGTGGAACCTCTTTAGCACGAGCCCGTTTCTTCGGCGACGGGTCTTCTATCACGGGCTTCGGTCCAATGCGAGCCCGCACATGCTCGGGTAATCTATCCCGTGGGCCAAGTCGGTCCTGCACGGGTAGTCTCGGACCCAGTCTCCTTTCCAAGTCAATCTGGGGGCTCACCTTCCCTCAAGCACCTTTAGCACTGGACCCTTCAGCTTGAGTCTTAGTCTTCTTCTTCTGCCCTGACATAAGACGAACCATGGTAGCCGGGGTGTCACCGTCATCGAAAAAGCCCCTGTTGTCTTTAGCTTGCTCCCTTCTCAGCAGGTCAAAAGCTTCGTCAACCTTCAGCGCAGCTCGGGCTTTAGCATCAGCTGCTTTGGTCCACTTCGTGTAAGAATCTGAAACCCAGATTGAGTGGCGAGATTTGACAATGGGCAAAGTATGCCGTGTGTACCATCTTTGCATCCAGGTATCACACATCACATCAGTCAGTTGGGTAGGGTCACTCACAACTGCTTCAACTTCAGGGATTCGCTGGGTCCATCCATACTGCCGTAGTATGCGATCTGGGTAGAGATGAACCGTCTGCCTGAAAGATAGGATCACCTGATAGCGGGCTCTGTCCCTCGGATCCAAGCCACTCCAAAGGTAGATGGGCCACCACGGAACTACCCATCGAATTAACGGGCCACCATGGAAAGACAGAACCTCGTCCCAATACTTTTGCGTAATCTGACGAGAAAAGTCAATGGCTCGCCTCCTCGTCATCACCTGGTTATGACGATAACTGCCCGCATCAAGGGGAGGATCTATCTCTGATAGCCTCTCATAAAGCCAAATCTGCAAAAAGGAAACAAAAACATGAGTTCCCGAGGTGAAATAGGCGTCCGCCTAAGGCCACTCGATCGAGTGCCTAGGACACTCGGTCGAGTGGTACCCCTGAACACAGACAGGGGGCTTTTTACGAGGGCACTCGATCGAGTGCCCACTGCAGCGGACCATCCGCGAAAAAAAAAATTCAAAAAAACAAAAATAAAAAAAACAAAAATCGAAAAAAAAGTATAAATTGCAAAGTAACATACTTGCAGCAAGCGGGTGCTCCCAGTAAGACGAATTGATGAGTCCCTCTTACGGTTGTCTAATCAATGGATAATCTCACCCGTGATCAGCCAAGTCGCACTGTGTTCAGTCTCCATCAAATCTACTACGGTCAGAAGACGGGTGTTCCCCATGCAGGATAACAAATCCATGTGGCCCTCGAAAGCATACACGTGGAGCATACAGAAAGAAAAGGCCCTACGGCTGTAAGCCGGTCTCACCCGAACGTCAAGAGAATTCATAAATTTCTCAGCCAAGTCGATCAGAGAAATTTTATCATCTTCCATCATGCGGGATACCTCGTTGTGGGAGAGCCCCAGAAATTCTCTCAGCTTCCTCCTCGGGTCATAGATCCAGTACGGGACAGCGGGACGGAGTATCGGGTTCCATCCTCCTATAGCTGCAATCTCATCAGGTAAAAGGCAGACTTCGCCCCGAGGAAAGGCAAAGACATGATATATGTCATCCCAGTAAGCCAAGCATGCATCCAAGAAATAGCGATCAACCACCATCTGACGAAACGGGTACAGCTGAGTTATACCCATTTGATTCAAAGCCACCCTATCCGTGTCCCTAAAGCGACGAGACCACTCCTGCAGCATAACGGTCAATCTATCGATTCCCATGGCTAATTTCTTAAGAAAATAAAGGGATTTTCTTTTTTGCCTTGAGGGAAATAAAGTGACTTTCTTTAAAGAAGGGGTTGATTTTTGATGAGAATTATGGAGAAATCAAGAGCAAGGGAGGGCTATATATAGCATTTGTCTTGCAAACTGTTTAGGAAAATTTCCTAATCCTAATTGGAATCAAGCCGCTAGCCTAGTCTCGATACTAGCACGGAAATCTCCAACCCGAACTTTCCTAATCTTTGTTAGGAGTCAAAAATCTCAAAGTTTCCAAAATTCAAAAATCTCAAATTTTCAAGATTTCAAAAATTCAAATTTTCGAAAAATCATTTCTCCCCAGCAAGAGTCATTTTACTACCTACGTATTGCATGCATTTTATGTGACTTATACAGGTACGACTCAAACAGGACATGCAAACCACTACACCTCCCCAGCATTTTCACGGGATGGGCCTACACACGGGCACACCCAAGACTTACGCGGCAAGTCCAAATGCCCCACGGAATATTATCATCAGCCCAGGTATGGTTTCTAGCTTATGGCTGGCGAGCCCTTCACGCAAGTCTAATGGACTATAAACGACCTGAACGGAAGTCTACCAGGTCTTAATTGACTTGGTAGCTACTCTGACTTTCGCCCTGTCCAAGCCTTAGTCAGAGTGGGGGCTCTGTAGACACCCGCATTTTGACTGCCAGGTGTCTATGGTAGTTTCCCAAAAAACACCCGATGATGATCGGACGCTAACGTGCTTCTATGCGCTCGGATACGGGCTCAAATCCATTAATCGCTGGCTAACACACTTACAGAGTACAAATTTCACAAAATCAACCTCAAATCGAGGCCCAGTGGGCCGTTTCCAATCAAAAAAGGCTAATTTGGGCCGAAACCGACACCGGAATTAAAAACCGACTTTTTGCGATTGGGTCAACCCCGGTCAAAGTCGTTTCCGAGACACACAAAACAACCCCTCACATCATCAAGAAGTTCAAGTCAAACACAAAACCCATCAAACATCCAAAGTCAAGGTCCAAGTCAATGGACCCGTGCAACCCGTTGGGCCACTCGATCGAGTGCCCGACCCACTCGATCGAGTGGGCCTGTTTCGAGCCCGACTGCAGGCGTGACGGGCCACTCGACCGAGTTAGCCACCTACTCGGTCGAGTAACCCTAAACCGGGTGCCCTAGCCTTGCCTATATAAGCAACCCCCATGCAATACATTATACAACTTTTTACCACTTCAAAAAACCCTAATCTCTACACACCTTCGAGCAATCATACACATACAACCCTAAGCATTACACTAGCAAAAACCCTAAACCTAGTTTTAGGAATCAATCCCGAGCCACCATAACTTAACCTTCATCCACCTGGAAGACTCTTGTGTTAAAGCCACGGTTACGAGTTCGATCCGAGACAAGAACATGTAGGTTGAGGGTGTCAAAACCCCGTTCTCTTCTCCTTCTCTCTTCGTCGTCCGTCTTCCTCTTCTTCGTCTTTTCTTTCGTTTTTTATTTTGTTCATTGCATCATAATATCGATAGTATAATTAATATCAAAGCATTAAAATACTTATCAATTTGTGTCGAATAAGAGGGATATCGGAATAAGAAAACACGAATATACAAGTGTACTGCACACAGCGTTGACGGTCGCTTATTCCGGTACCCCGACTATTTGATTATTGAGATAAGTCAACCTAAACAATAATCTTTTTTCTTTTATTTTATTTTCGTCCTTATCATTATTCGACGCATATAATCACATCGATTTTCAAAAGCAAACATTGTATTTTAATAAGGGTCGAAACCCGTTGATGCGAATCCGACGTCAAACCATTCGCGAGAATTAATTATGACGTTGGGATGCGGAGGGAATCACGTCTTTCAATTTAAGCAAAGCGTCGATCTATTAAATTCGATACCAATCCCTTAATTGGATGTCGAATATAACGATCTAGTCACATAAGTTAACTAATGCGATTTTCCGTTGATGCTAAAGTAATTGTCAATACAATTCAATAGAATTACGACATTATTTAATGCGGAGGAAATCTACCATACCGCGGTAGTTAATTTAAGTCGACTTAAATTAATCTTCTATCGTTTTCACTCTAGTATGCCATATCGATTCGATAATCGAATATGGGATACGACGAGTATTCAAGTCCCGAATTGAGTATAAATTCCGCCATGTTTATGCCCAATTCGTCAAGTCATCAAAAATCAAAAGCAATTTCAAAACCGATATTTAAAATTGCAAACGACATGGTTCGTACAGGTGCCACTCGACCGAGTGCCTACGCCACTCGATCGAGTGACATTACAAAAACCAAGACAGAACGTCTCTTACGACCTCCACTCGGTCGAGTCTCACAGTGACTCGGTCGAGTGGCAACGTACTCGATCAAGTTGGTCAATAGCTCGGTCGAGTAGGGTCCGTAACACGAAACAGAATTCCTCTATGACCTCCACTCGGTCGAGTCTCACAGTGACTCGGTCGAGTGGCGATGTACTCGGTCGAGTTGGTCAGTAACTCGGTCGAGTAGGGTCACAAAACCTGGACAGACCGCTTTTCAGAGGTCCACTCGGTCAAGTCACACAATGACTCGGTCGAGTGGCCCTTAATCACGTCAAACCGTGAGTCCTACACATCACATTCGAGTCTCGTTAATCGTTTTCGTGACTTAAGTCGACACGTGCCTAATCTAACACGTGAAACACCTCTTTCAAAACCACGCATTAACTCATTTGCATCATTCTATATCATTCAATATTTCATAAACCGTTATATCGTTACTAACGCATTTATTGTTTCTCTTGTCAATTTTTGGCTGTTTATTTTATCGCACTAAAATGAACCCACATGCTAAATTCAAATTTAACGTTAGAATTAATTGCATTAAATCGACTTAGAAACCCTTTTCAGTTCCATTCACATGCTTAGTGAAAATAATCTTTGCATATCATTTTCCCGTTCAACTAACGCGCGTATTGGAAATTCATTCGAATTCTTAGTAGAGGCCGCTAATGTGCGGGTGGGGTTGGGTGTCCTTTGTGGGCTTCCCAACACGTAACCTCACCCCTTACTCAGAACCTCGGTTTCTGGATGCCCGAAACCGTGGGCGCATGAGAGTCATTTAATACACAATATCCGATAATGTCGGTATTGGTATCAAATGCAAAGGGACGAGTGCAATAAACTCTGACATCGAAAATGGGCCGTATTTTGTATACGGACCACTACGACATAGAGTGGTCTCGAATGGTTCCGAATAACCACAAAATTCGGTGGCGACTCCACATAGACCTAAATTTCAATTCGATCCATTCTCATATGGAGATTCATTCGCCTACCCAAACCCGCGCATGGCCGCGTCGGGGTGGACCTATTTCATGTCCACACATACACGTTTCCGAATACTCCGACTGGGTGGCCAACATAGTCCCCGTCCCTAAAAAAGGCGAGAGAATCCGGGTTTGTGTAGATTTCCGAGACCTCAATAAAGCCAGCCCAAAGGATGACTTCCCCTTACCTCATATAGATATCCTAGTAGATAATACCGCCGATCACGCCCTACTTTCCTTCATGGACGGGTATGTTGGGTATAATCAAATAAAAATGGCAAGAGAGAACATGTCTAAAACAGCCTTCAGCACGGCTTGGGGAACCTATTGTTACTCGGTGATGCCCTTCGGACTTAAAAATGCTGGGGCAACCTACCAAAGAACCGCAACCACACTTTTACACGATATGATGCACAAAGAAGTCGAGGTGTATGTAGATGACATGATTGTCAAATCCCGGGACCGGAAAGGGCATGTCCCCGCCCTTGGAAAAAATCTTCAAGCGCCTACGCCAATATAATATGAGGCTTAACCCACAAAAATGCGCCTTTGGGGTGACATCGGGAAAACTTTTGGGTCATGTGGTGAGTCAGCGAGGAATAGAGATAGACCCCTCCAAAATAAAAGCCTTGTTAGACATGCCCGCACCCTCCAATGAAAAGGAGATTAGAGGGTTTCTGGGAAAGGTTCAATACATCAGCCGCTTCATTGCCAAACTAACCATGGTCTGTGATCCTTTTTCAAAAAACTCAAAATAACCGAACCCACCGTCTGGGATGATAAATGTCAAAGAGCCTTTGACAAGGTAAAAGAGATACTAGCACAACCTCCGGTGTTAATGCCTCCTAAGAATGGAATACCACTCTCCCTATACCTCACCGTAAACGAAACCTCAATGGGAGCAATGTTAGCACAAACCGTTAACAAGGAAGAGAGAGTGATTTACTACATTAGCCAAAAACACCTCGAGTACGAAACAAAATACACACCCCTTGAGAGAATCTGCTTCGCCCTAGTATAGTCAACCAAAAAACTCTGGCACTACATGCTTAGCCATACCGTACACGAGTACTCAAAAATGGACCCCATCAAATACATTTTCGAGAAACCTGTCCTCAACGGACGACTAGCCAGGTGGACGCTTATGTTGGCAGAGTTTGACTTAACATACGTACCCCTCAAGGTCATTAAAGGAAAAGTTGTGGCTGACTTCTTAGCCGAAAACCCGATAGAAGAAAAGTTAACAACCGACACCTGGTCATTTCCCGATGAGGACATTCTGTTCGCTGAGAGTGAATCATGGGACTTATACTTCGATGGCGCCTCAAACACGAGAGGGCGCGGCATAGGAATCCTACTAACATCCCCAATGGGTGACCATATACCCATATCAGTCAAGCTAGACTTCCCCGTTACCAACAACGCAGCCGAATACGAGGCCTGTCTAACCGGTTTAAAGACAGCCATATCTCTAAGAGTCAAAAACCTTAGAATCCACAGAGATTCGTCCTTAGTAGTCAACCAAGCCACGGGTAATTGTAAGGTTTATAGCGAAAACCTAACCCCGTACCAAGCTAAAATAGAAGCAATGTCTAAGAAATTCACCGAAATCGACTTCGTACACATACCCCGCGAAGAGAACCAATTCGCTGATGCATTATCTAAACTAGCCTCGCTAATAAACATGCCCGATCACCTCTTCTCCATGCCTATCTGTGTAGAAAGAAGCGAACAACCAGCCTACATCCACAACCTCGAAACCGACAACGCCACCGAAAAACCTTTGTACAAAGCCATTCTAGACTTTAAAACCTGTGGGTCTTATCCACCTGACACTAATGCTAAAAACAAAAAAGCCCTGCAAATACAAGCCACCCATTATGTTCTGAATCAAGGCCTACTCTACAAACGAACCCCACAAGGAGTCCTCCTTAGATGCATAAACAAAGACCAATCCGAGTGAATCATGACAGAGGTGCACGACGGAGAGTGCGGACCCCACATGAGTGCACAACTACTAGCCCGAAAAATAATGAGACGTGATTATTACTGGATTACCTCGGAGACGGACTATCGACGTCACGTTCGACACTACCATAATTGTCAAATATTCGCCAACATCCAACACCTACCTCCTTATCCTCTACACACTATAGCCACACCCTGGCCCTTCTCTACTTGGGAAATAGACATCATAGGGAAAGTACACCCATCCGGGACCGGCGGACATTGCTTTATTTAAGTAGCCGTACATTACTTCACCAAATGGGTAGAAGCCGCCTCATACGCAGTATTAACCTTAAAACAAGTAGTCAAATTCTTGCAAAACAACATCATCTTCCATTACGGTATACCTCATGAAATCATTTGTGACCAGGGGGCTCACTTCAGGGCCGATACTCAGAAACTCCTGGACAAATACAAAATCCAAAGACACAAATCTTCACCCTACTGACCGCAAACCAATGGGGCCGAAGAAGCAGCCAACAAAACCATCACCACACTCCTTAAGAAAATGATAGACAACTACAGAGATTGGCCAAACAAAATCCCCTTCGCCCTATGGGGATACCGAACATCCTATTGAACACCTACCGGAGCTACACCGTATTACCTAACCTACGGTTCCGAAGCCGTCCTACCAGTAGAGCTAGAAATACCATTACTAAGAATATTAGCCGAAAGTGGTATCCGTGAGGAAGAATGGAAACAAAAACGGTACGATGAGCTAGTACTCCTAGATGAACATAGGATACATGCCCTATCTAACGTACAGAACTACCAACAACGCATCCAACGAGCCTTTAACAAACGAGTGAAATTCCGAAACATACACGAGGGAAATTTAGTGATCAAATCCATTAAAGCACCCCTTCCCGTCGACCCTAGAGGGAAATTTAAGCCAAACTGGGCAGGCCCCTACCTCGTTAAGAAAATACTCTCGGGGGACGCCGTGAACCTTACCGACCTGGATGGTCAAGAGTTCTCAACCCCGACCAATATGGATCAACTCAAACGATACTACCCATAAACACCCCAGAAAAAAAATGACGAGCCGAGGACAGGGTGAAAACCCGAAAGGGCGCCCTGGGAAAAATGAAGAAACGAGTTGCGAGCCGTCAAAAAAAAAAGCAAATGAAAACAAAAAAAAAAGCAAAAAACAACAAAGGGTGAGCCGAGGATAAAGTGAAAACCCGAAAGGGCGCTCCGGGTAAAATAAAGAATCGAGTTGCTAGCCACCACAAAAAAAAAGAGAGAATAAAAAATGTGCTTCTCATTAATAACAAATTTCGGTTAAATCGAGCCTTTGTTGAGGCATCTACATCAGAAAAATCCGAGTCCGGACGCCCCGGAAAATCGACTACGTGTCTAAACTCCACAAAAACTAGTACGAATACGCCACATATTATAAACTAATAATACATAATATAAATGGCTGGGCTCTATCGGTCCAACTTTTCCTCACCCTTATCGCCCGGGTACAACTGCTTGCGTTCTTCCTCCGCGATTTTCCGAAAGCAAGCCACTAACACCATATCCAAACGTGAGTCCAGCAAATCCCATTTTCTTTGCTCTTTCACAGCTTTAATATGGGTCTCGTCATTCTTGGCTCGTTCGGATGAACTGACTAGGCTAGGATTGGTTCCACTGTCTTTGGTTAGGCACTTAGTCTCCCGAGTCTCCTCTTCGCCTCTCAGCGGTGCTGTCTTCCTAACTTTTGGGTCGGTCTGTCCTGACGGATATCCACAAATTCTCTTTCTGACGGAAGTATTGACAGTCGGTCGAGCAACGGGGTGCAGAAAATTTTGCTCCCAAGACACTCTGAACCCCCTAAGCAAGTCCTCGGTCCACAGATCAAAACTAGAAATGACCTTAGCATCATCTGGAATAGGAGGTCGAACACCCATCTGATTTGACAACATGCTCGGGTAAATATAAGCTTGATCCCTCATGGATAGTAATAACAAAGCCCAGGTCAAAGACGAAAGTGGAAACCCTACGTGCCCACTAATATTCCACCCTGGGATGGACCACCTGATGACAACATCTCCCCTAGCCAAATAGGAAAACCAATCCTCCTCTCCGGAACTCTTGCTCCACGCTGACACCATCTTCCGGCCCGTGAAGCCCCTGTAGTTGTAATCCTTGAAACACTAGGGAGGGCGATTAAACCGAGCCGCTCTTGCAACCAAACCTGCACGAAAAACGACAAAGTGTCACACCTTCTAAGTCAAAACAACCACAAAACAAGTAAAACCTAGCTACAAAAGAAAAACAAAAAAACACACCTGTAAAATGGTCCTAGAATCCCGAGAAGGTATCCCCTGTACTGAAACACTAGCATCAAGACCCAGAGCAAGTTCACCTAAAATAAGCAAAGAGGATTACCGTCCATGTTCCATAGCCGCTACCACTGATAAGTGTAGTTTGTAGTGCCTAATTTGTTGTGTTTTGGTCCCATTTTCCTTGTGGAATCGCTCCTTGGGAGCGGTTTTTGGGCTACTTATGCTTCCTCTAGTTCGTTTCAGGTTCCCGAGACCATTCATGAATAATTGGAACGATTCCGACTCGTTTCATACACTTTTTGGAGCCAACGAAGTGAAGGAACGATCACTCGATGCCTTGGATTCGATTCCGAGACCTTAGGACCCGATCCCGAGCCCCTAGGCCTCGATCCCGAGCCCCAAAAATCGATGAGAAACCCATGAGAGTTAAGGAGGGACCTTAAAGATCATATTGGAGGCCTACAAGACACATCCCCGTCGGGAAGGACCTCATCCCGTCCGGGATGAGGTGCACAAATGCGAAGGGTTCTGTTTTGGGTTCGTCCCGGTCGGGACCACCACCTTCCCGGTCGGGATGGGAGAGCTGCAGCCCGCTTGTGCTTCTTTTCTTCTCCTTTCCTCTTGTAACCCTATATATACCCCCCCCCCCCCCCCCCTTGTAATCTTAGCTTATGTTCTTCATTACCCATAAACCCTAGACTACTTTAGCATAGATTAGTTTAGATTAGTCTTTAGTTTATCGTTAATCTTAGTTTAATCCTTGTATTAATTGAATTCTTGAAGATCTCTACCAAGATTGACAACCTTGGTAGATGTATTTGGGTTTTCTCTTCTATGCAAGTTTTCATTCCTCCTTTCATCTTCTAGTTTGGTATAATCTCTTTTCCCTTCTCTTTATCTTGTTTATTCATTCAAGTTTTAATCTTTGTTCATTGTTTTGTTCATTGTTCATAGTTTTCACTAGTTTCATTATGTATGTTTTGTTGTTTGTATGGATTTCTCTTGTTTATGTTAATGTTTGTTTAGATATGTGTGAGTAGACTTTTTGTGGGGTTAGTAGGGTGATTAAGTGTTGATTATGGATGATTAGGGTTTGATTGAGGGTAAAGGTTGATCCTTTTGTTACTAGTCACATGTTGAGCACTCCATGTGTTTGTTGAATTGCTTGTTTGAGTAGAAATGGTCATTCCTCTCATGCTAGTCTTCCTCTTCTCATTTGGTGGTCGACTTGTGATTGAATTCTTGTGTTTTCGGGTTTAGTCTTTGACACGAGAGTGCGGACTTTGGTTTTGACGCGAGAGCGCGGACCGACCTTGCATAAGTATTCGGGTTTTGTCTTTGACACGAGAGTGCGGACATAGGCCTTGACGCGAGAGCGCGGACCATCCTTAGTAACTAGGTGAACCTTGCACCATCGATCTCCCAACCATCCTACTACACTTATGAACCCGACCTAACCCTATTCCTTCCTTATTCTTTGTCCTTAGCTTAGTCCTAGTCTTAGTTTACCCCCCTTCCCATCGTCCTAGATTAGCTTAGTCCCGAGACCTAGTCTTGTATTTGGGTGACCTTCGTCTAGACACCTCATACCATCCCCGTGGATTCGACCCGACTTGCCCTATCTACGTGTTAGGAATAGTTGGTTTTTTATTGATCGGTGGGGATCCACGACAAATCCCTCGCATCAACCACATCCAACACTCGAGGATTATCCCAGCCTTCACGTGACCGCGCATCCTCAAAAAGATAGTAACAAGCAATAGCAACGTTAAAAGCGCGCCTACATGCCAAGGTTGAAACATGACGAGAGCCCACTTGTGAGAATGTCCTAGAAAGCAACTCTAGGTTAAGACCGTCCACACCGATATAACCTTTAGCCTCCTCTAGCGAAGAAAGGTCCAAAAAATGATAAAATCGCTCCACGTAGGCATCATCCCCATAGGGCACACAAGGTCGAACCGAGCTCCACCCGCCTATAGCATCTATCTCTTCGGGCAAAGGACAAACTTTGCCCCCGGAAAAAGCAAAAACATGGTATTTAGGGTCCCAAAATCTATAGCATGCCCGCAAAAAATCGTCCTGCACCTTAACTCGACTAAACGCAACAACCACTGATAAGCCGTCATTTGAACTAACCCTGGGGTCACATCTGTTAAAAGAACTAACCCACTCAGCAAGGATTTTCCCAAAACACGACATAACGCTAAATATAAACGTGCTAGACCCTATAGATACCCTGGTGTATCTAAAACGAACACCCACCACCCGTATATATAGCCCTAAACCCACAAGAATTAGGAAACAACGAAAATTTTCATAACCCGGGGATTCGACCGCAACGGCCCACGCGCACGAATTCCCGGCCGCCGAAGCCCATGCGGTCCGGAGGCCGGCTGCCTCAGTCCAAGAGCCCGTAGTCATGCAGGCGACATCCCGAGCAATCCAAGGATAGAAAATAAAACGTCCACTATCACCATAGCTATCAACCTCAACCCCGGACATCGGGAACGACCTCCCGAAGTCGCTAAAACCCGTCCGGAAAACCAAAATACCCGCGCGTGAGCTGCGAGAACGTGAAGCTGCCCGTCGGACGAACAAGACTTAGACATTTTTTTATTTCTTTTTCGGGGAGATAAGCTACCCCACCTAGGCGTGTCGTGGCCTTTTTGCCATCACCGTCGAGTCACGTCTGTAGCCTAATAAGGCAATGTTATGAGTATATAAAATGTGGTCCAACTTTTTTTTCAAGAGTCGTCCGAATTCCAACCTCGGTCCCATTTTGAATGCCAAAACAACCGCGTTCATTTTTTTTGACACGTGTAATCAAAGCACATGGATATTTTGCATATCGAGTCAAAAATGTTTTAATCAACGTACTACCTGATCCGATTCCTGGCTCAAACTAACGTATTTCAAACATCCGAAAGAAGCTGTTTTCATCCTCTCACGCAACGCTAACGCACCCTAAACCAATTCACATAGCAAAATGAACGAACACAAAAGTGATTACTTGTCAATCTAGGTAAACAATTCGCCAAACGAAAATGCAAGACCAATCCGACCAATTCAAATAATAAGAATCTAAAACAGATATACACAATATACAAATCCTTATACAAATCAAGGTTAAGAAGGACCCCTAGAAGCCGCGCCGACGGCAATCACGATCTCACAAAGCTGATCGTCAAACCCTAGGTTCTCCAGGTCTATAAGGGGAGATTCACTACCGTCCGTCCCCGACAGCATATCTAGGGTAGCCGTCTCGGGGACCCCTTCATCCTCCTCCATAGCACCCGTGGCCTCAGGATCGACCTCAGCCTCCCTTTCGACCTGATGCCTAACCTCACCCTGAGCTGAGGTCTTACCCCGGGACCGAGCCAGCTGCTCCTTCAAGAAGGCGATCTCGTCAGCTCGAGATTGCAGGAGCCGATGTGCCTCAACCTCTTTCGCCTCGAGCCCGGTCACCCGAGCCTCCAACTGCCCCACCATATCCGGAACCTCCTGCAAATACACTTAAGCGTTAGGAAAATACACAAACAGCCTAGAAAGCCGCATTAGTCACAAAAACTCACCCAGTACACCTGGTCTCCCCACTCAATCCCGGCATCCATCTCCTCAGAAGAACAAAGGGGGAGGGGCTCAGTAAAGGCTACCCCAACCATATCGACCCTGAGTGGTTTCAAGGGGAAGACTGGGGGCTGAACAGCATCAGCCGAATCAACCAGCTAAAAGAAAAGCGAGTCGTTCAAAGGAAAGCGAATAATAAACCATAGGACAAAACAAGCGATAAAACCAAAATCGATACTCCAATAATCCTGAACCTTGGGAGCTACTAAATAAAACAAAATGTAAGAAAGAAATTCACAAATGCAAGGCGCCGGTAGCTCGCCAGCACATCCTTCGACAAATTGCGCCCCTAGCCTGAACCATTCTCCTTTCAATCACTGCCGAAAACCTAACCGGACGAGCACACACCGTCCTAGGAACCAATCGAAGGAGTTAGGAGTAAATTCAAGCCCCATAAGGCAAGCCTTACAACCTCCTCTAGTCAAAATCGACCACCAGCAATGAACGAACACGAGAGCCTTGATGCTCGCGCCTGACCGCATGATCAAAAGAAAAAAGGAGACAAATCCACAACCCTAAAGCACCCGAAGCAACCAGTTATCCTAGCAAGTCCCTAAGCACCCAACTTACATCCCAGGGGATTATTATTTTAGCACATTCCCGTAAGAACTCACTAAGCAAATGCAAGCCCAAGAACTAGTGCAAACATCATTGTGCATTCAGTAAGAGCTTACATATCAAGTCTGGTAATTTAAAGGCAGAAAGTCATTAAACCCAAACGATCACTCATCAATGGGCCAAGGACAGTCGGAAACTTTCCTGAAGAAAGTTGTAGACCAGGGTTAGTTTAACGCAACAACCCTAGAGAGATAAACTTAACTTAACGTAACCGCCCGCCAGGGATTGAATCTAAAACACCAATAAATACTTAAGCAAACAAACTCAAGGTCAATAAATATAAAACATGCACCTACTAAGACAAAACAAAATAACAATAACGGGACAACTACTAATTAACGTCACTAACACACACTCTCCACTAATAGACAAGTACTTGACGCTACATCCAGACGCGTAACGAAACAACCAGGACTAACACAAGCAAACTCTGAACAAACTCAAAATCGAAATAAAAGCAAGAACAAACCCGAACAAATTAAGACAAGCTCACAAAACCAGCATCTTAACTAAAATGAATAGACAAACATCATTTTTGCCCGAGGGTCAGAGTTATCCCGGAGGCACAACAAACAACATTTTTGCCCGAGGGTCAGAGTTATCCCGGAGGCACAACAACTGCATTTTGCCCGAGGGTCAGAGTTATCCCAGAGGCACGGCAACTTTTGCCTAACGGGTCTTGGTTACGCGAGAGGCATTGGAGTCTTATACCTCCACAGCAATTTTTTATTCGAGAGGAGACTAACGCCCTCGAAGGAGTCTTATACGTCCACAACAATTTTTATTCGAGAGGAGACTAACGCCTTCGAAGGAGTCTTATACCTCCACGGCAATTTTTATTCGAGAGGAGACTAACGCCCTGGAAGGAGTCTTATACCTCCACAGCAATTTTTATTCGAGAGGAGACTAACGCCCTTGAAGGAGTCTTATACCTCCACAGCAATTTTTATTCGAGAGGAGACTAACGCCCTCGAAGGAGTCTTATACCTCCACAGCAATTTTTGTTCGAGCGGAGACTGACGCCCTCGAACAGTTTTATGTCACTTTGTATTGTCCTAGGGGTCATAAGCATCCCAAAGACGACCGCTCGAGTGGAGACTAACGCTCTCGAACGTTTTGTTCCGTCAAGGGTTCACAAGCAGCCCAAAATATACTTGTGCAAATAAAGGCCAACTTAATGTGTTGCTAGCGCGCAAAAACACTTAAAATTAAACAAAGCCTCTTAATAAACCGAAGAAGACAAAGCGCGCGCGCACACAAAGAGTCAAGAACAAGATGTCAAGCAACGGCCCGGGCCCCAAGCGATCAACCAAAAGCAAAGATGTCAGGTATGACTTCTCAGCCTTGGCTGGCGAGCCTCACCACGTAGTCCAACGGACTTAAAATGATCCGACCGGACACCCACCAGGTCGTAATCCTCGATTGACCTAGGTGGCTATACTTTGACTTTCGCCTTGTCCAAGCCTCAGTCAAAGTGGGGGCTTCTATAGACACCCAAATTTGGACTTGGTGGCTGCAGAAGAGCCCAGCAAACACCCGATAACGATAGGACTGCAACGCGACACAAGTTCGCGATGTTTTAGATAGTTTTCCTATAGAACGGACCAAATAATTACTCGGATAAATTAAAACTAACATGATGGCAGCCTTAGTCGTGTCGTTACGGTCATATAGAAACTAATAAGAGTCAATTCCGACACCGGGACCCCGAGTCGGCCTCCAAACTCGAATCGAGTCAACACCGAGTCAACCAAGCCTCGGGATGAACACCCGAGGCCCACGAAACCCACGGCGCTAGGTCAAGCCATGGGGAAACCTTTGCGACCAAGCAAGATATCACACACCCGCCTCTCGGTTTTGGAAAGTATTAAAATCGTATCCTCAAAACTCCAACCGCCCCACCTGACACGCCTGGGTCTCCCCACGCTTGGACCCAGGCGCCTGAGTTCTGGTGCGCCCCAATTCACGCGTCCATATGGGCGACGAGGGCCGAAAACACCTATAAATACCCCCCTTTACGTCCTCATTTCGACACAAAAATTGAATCTTCTCTTCCCCCTCAAAAACTCTCGCTAAGGGCTCGCACTCCGACACCCAAGGCAAACGATCCACTCGATCGTAGTTCCGATAAAAAAGTGACATCGACGTTACTCCTCACCTTCGAGCACTCCACTCGATACCGAGGTTCCTGTGATCGACTAGCTCAAAACTAGTACCCAGGTTCTGTCGAATTAGCCACAGAGCTAGTCCTTAGTAACGAAGCTCCGCCGGAGTAGGCGCGGGAAGGTCAAACGGTAACGGGGTTCTGCCGGAGTCACTAGTCAAGCTAGGAGGATCCGCCTGTTGATCAATTCGTTACTAGGTTGTCATCTAAACAACACTTTCCATATTTGTACTTTCTATTATTATGACTACGACAACATTAGATGTGGGCACTAGGCCCACGAACGTCCACTAAAATACGTAACGTATCAACTTCAACCACAAATATTAAAACACGCTAAATAGACCCGAGTAAATCTGAGATCCGTTCTCAAAACTATCTATGCATCGAGTCCCGTTTAGTGTATACTCCGAGGGTGCAACTCCTCACAATGTGATTTACTTACATTCGCATTTACAGTTTTTCGTATGATTTATTTCTTTTATGACCTTATAATCACATGCTAAATCACCTAACACGGAATTCAAAACGTAAAATAACTTAAAACTGAACAAAGCGATGGTCGGGTTCCGTATTAGTCCAGGTGCTCACCTTATTAGGTTCGATGCATCTCTATTAATATCAAACTGATGCATCTTAAGCAGAATACCAGGTAAGGTATACCACGAGAATGACTAATATCCGTATTATCACGTTAAATCTGATTTGCTAATACGCATAATACATAGTAGTCTCTACTCTCCAATGTGCATCTTTTCATGACCTGCCTGTCACGTGAAATCGCATGCAAAGAATGTAAACACTACTATTTTGACGAGAAAACTTATCTGTCCTTAAAACAACCGACGTAGCTAAGCATAGGGGTAAAACAACGGATGTTATAGTACTTCCACCACAACAAAAGAACTAGGAAATCAGCCCACCGATTGATTAGTAGAGGCCGCTATAGTGCGGGCGGGATTGGGTGTTGACACCTATCGGATGTTGGCTTTCCAATACGTACCCTCACCCCTTACTCAGAATTGACGGTTTCCGGATATCCGAAACCATTGGCAATGAGAGTCATTTCAGGCATGGAGTGCTTAAGGGTACAAGTCTTTATCTTTAGGTCCCGTGCCACTCAACTTAGAGCAGGCAAGGGATCAAAGTTGACTTGAACGGTTTTCGAGTCCCCATAATTGACTTGATGGCGACTTCACAAATTGGCAACGAATTCAGTTCACTAAAAAGGTCGCTTTACCAAATGAATCGGCCTTTAAACATTTACAACCACGTCTCGATCGATTCCCAAACGGAAACACGGGTGCCCGCACCCGTCTAGTACAAGTCCGGATCGTCATCCAAATCGAGGTCCGACACTTCGCCCCATATGCGAGATCGAACCGGCCCCCGGCAAGGAGGGGGCCGCGTTGGTGGCCGCCGCCACACGATGAAAACCAGGTCGGTCCCGCGCGGGCAAGCGCGGGGCGCCGGGCGGTGCGGACGGACGTCCACAGTTTGGCGACTCCGCTGGGGATTTGGAAACAAGTTTCTAGTGGTGGTGTAACTTGAACGAGGTCGGTGAAGCTCATTTCTTAGTTCCTAGTTGTGGTCACTACAAGTTTTGGCCCTAAAAAGCCCACCCTAACCGATATCAGGGCCAATCGACCTCTTCGCGGTAAGATCCTTAGGGACACGCGGAGAGATCCTCGATTGACGCTCCGGCCGCCTAACGCGTACCCCGCGGGAATAATAATCAAATAGCTCCGAACGGACGGCATGACACTCGTCTCCCTAGATGATTTGTCAAGGCCTAAGTAAAGACTATTCGTGGGCGGTAGCCTACCCTAACCTACCCGTGTCAGCATCCTGCATGAGTGTATGCGTTCTTAGTTATGTGTAGCGTATTTGCAAACAACCCAAATAAAACACTAAAAACCTGGATTCAACCACGCCAACATATTCAACCTCACCCAATTCTGTTTTCGAAAAATACCTCATCCTTTCGAAACGATCTTTTAAGCACCGATACTTCGGTTAAGTCATGATTTTCTAAAAGAGAAAAAAAAACATTTTTGGATGCCGTCCTAATGGCAAATTTTACACTCACCACCTTCAAAAAAAATATAACATTTTCAATGCCATCACCTTGGCCAAAGTAAAACTTGTCAACAACAAATACCGTTAAATACCACCGAGACTCCCGATCAATGGGAACAAGGTGCACCAAACGGTTACATTCTTATTTTCAAAAAAAATACACACATACCGTTAATACAACCAAAGCTTCAATTAATGAAGTCAAGGAACTCAAAAAACGGTCACACTTTCAAACATTTTTTTTACAATGCACCCTCCCACCGTCAAAAGCTAGTTAACGCAACCGACGAACGTGGGTTACTAGTTTTAAGAGTTCTTCTAAAAAAAAGGACGAAAGTTTTCTAAAACACTATTCGCCACCTAAATCCCTCACTAACGATTTGGTCGCACTTTTAAGAACACTGTCATTAGACTTCGCGCTCTACCACGAGCATCACGTACACCACAAATCGAACTAGCTAATCAATAGTAGTTTCGATAAAAGCATCACGTAATTATTTTCAAAACCGGTTCCCCCAAAAAACCGTGCTCCTTTCAAAAAATAACATTTACATTTTGTCATCACCGGATTCCCGATGCACACATATAGCAACACAATTCCACGTCACAAGTGATGTCATCCCGCCATCGTTACACTATTTTTACAAACCATTCTTTTCAAAATTTTGCAAAGAATTGGTCGTTTTCAAAAGAAACATGTATCAAAATTCTTTGATCCTGAGCCGGGATCGCGATCAACTTCTTACGTCGTACAACCATGTGATTAACTGAGTGTGTTAGTTACTAGGGTCGCTCTACTCGAGGTCTTACATTTCGGGTCATCTCATTTCGAGAAAGTCCTCTTTTAAATCTCACCTCGAGATTAGTGTCAAATCGTCTCGCTTTAGAGACATGACTCCATAAGGCGTTCTGCCGAATACACCGAGAGTCTAAAGCACCTGAGTCCCTAAACGACGACCGCAAACACGCGCAAGTCAAGGGTCTCATTTCCGTTTCGCTCGACCATGAGCACTCCTCGAGTCTCTAGGACGTCTGGTAAACCCACCCTCATCAAAACCACATTTTCCGCAGTAATGTCAGGAGATTCAAGCGTAGACACAAGTAACCATAGCAGGAACGACATCGGACAATCCGCGGATAACACCATGGAAACCCTAACCAACCTGATCCGAGACGTACAGGCAACTATCATTACCGTGAACGCGTCCGTAAATAGCATTGACTCTCATCTAGGCCACTTGCAGGATAGAGCCTCTGATGAACACCATAACCAGATCCTCAACGAGGTCCTTTTAACCTCCACGTCGCTAGGCGCTGCTCCTCCCGGAGTCACCCCTAATGACCCCATTACATCACCTCAAGACCACATACTACAGTCTGCCATGAGTCGCATGGAATTCCTTGAAAACCAAATGCGCCTAAACCATGGCAACAATGCCCATCTCGAAAATCACCGAAAGTTTGAAATGGTGAACGACCAGCTACCAGAAAACTTTTCCTTAGCCGACATACCGAAGTTCAAAGGAACTGAGGACCCCCTCAACCATATCCGGGCCTTTAAGGATTACATGGCCATTAAGAGGGTCAAACCCAGCCTTTTCGCTAGGATATTCCCATCCTCTTTAGACGACACCCCACGATGCTGGTTTTATTCCCTCGACCCTAAAAACATATCCACCTGGGATGACATCTCCATAGAATTCGCAAAACAATACGCGGATAATTTCGAAACACAAGTTACCATCCGAAGCCTCGAAGTCCTTTCCCAAAACGAGAAGGAAGGCTTCTCCGAATTTCTGACTAAGTGGAGAAAGGTTAGCACCCAGCTAGTAAACCGTCCGGACGAAGCTACTTTAGTAGAAAAATTCGTCGATAACCTCAGACCCGCTTATGCCTCTCACCTTAGGTACCAAAATATCCACACCTTCAAGGAGCTATCCACCTTAGGAATACGCCTAGACGACGATAAGAGGAAGGGAGTATTCTCCAAAATAATGGGGAAAGGTTATAAAGGTCCAACTACATCCACAGGAACCCGCGCTTACGGGTCATCCGGGAATAACAAAACCGAAGAAGTACACCTAGTCGAACCAACCACCCGGGGAAGAACAAACTTTACCCCTAGAACATTCTCCAAAGTAGGCATCACATACGCCGATGCTCTAAAAAGGTTAACCGAGCAAGGGAAGCTCGAACCCATAGGCCCTACCCCAGAACCGTCCGCGTCCAAAAAAGGGAAGTCATGGGATGCCAATCAATATTGCCATTACCATCGTGGCAATGGCCATGATACCGAATCTTGCTTTCGGCTCAAACATGTCATACAAGACATGATCGAAAACGGGACGATTCCTCTCCCTCCACCCGAGAAACCAAACAATAACACAAACCCCTTTAGCGTTCATGCTGTCTTTGACGACACCATCAATTATTCTCACCTCGACCTTATAGTGGAGAATGTCCTAAATATTGAGGAAGACCCAGGCAACGCACGGGCGTCCGCCAAGACGAGTAAATCTGTGTCTGAGTCAGAGTCTAGTTCGTCTTAGGGCCTAGACCTAATAGTATAACAAATGTCTTTTTGTTTTTCACATCAAGTCAAGAGGTACGAGGAGACCTGTCCTCCACCTCCCCGAAAACAATATCTCGGGCGCATAGCCCGCTTATTACTATCAATAAAAAGAAAATCACTTTTCTTCTTTACAATGCGCCTCGACAATCGCTTGATTTTAAAATAACGCACCTTCTTGCTTACGACATGATGCTATGCCATTTATCGATAAAAACCAAACATACCTCGAAACAACGAGGAGTTACAAGAACTGAGATCCCGTGTTCTTTTTTTTATCTATTCCATGTCTGGTATAGAAAGCCACAAACTATCCCTTAGAACGAGCATCCCCGAATCCTATGATAAACCTAGATAGTCTTTTAGCTTGTGATCAAAGACGGAAGGCAAACTCATTTCCCACAATAAACATCCCTCAAATAAAAACCGACCAATTCCTACCATAGGTGCTAGTCTGACAAAAAAAAGAAAAAAAAGAAGAAGGGTCTGAAATGGCCAAAAGGAGACAAAGAAAGAATGAAACCAAGGCCAAATTAAACCGGCCCAATTCAATGATCAAGACCAAAATCAACGGTCAAATGAAACCTCCAATCATCCAATTCGACTTTAAGTGCAAAGTCCGAACAAAAAGCAAAAAAAAGAGATAAAAAGAAAAATGAACAGGCCAGTCAGCTGGCACCCAAATACTAGCCTCCCTACATTACAACCCTTAAGACCTTCCCAAGACACTTGTTAGGAGACAGTCCGGAATTTTGAGGATTCAAGCTCAATAGGATAATCCCAACCGTTAGGGCCAGACATGAAAATCAGATCCCACGTAATTTACAACCCACCCGATTGAAGTCTGAGTCATTTTTACTCAGCTTCCCCTTACCTACCACATTACGAAACCGTAACCCAATAGCCTTAACTCCACAAAAATCAAGTTCCAGATCTTATTTCCATCAGAGCCACTCACTACCTAGCTCCACATTCCAAAACCATCCAAGCCAGTGGCCCTGACCCAAACGCGGTATCTCGGTAATTCTCACTTTCAAGGGGTCACACCCGACCATTTCACATTAATTTTTAGCTAGGATGAAAACCTATGCGAAACACTCTAACCATCTCACATCGATAATTGACATAACGGGTCTAAATCAAAATCACTCACATCTATATGAACTACGAACATGGTTTGATTCCGTCTAAACGCGGATACGTAGGCAACCCTTTCCAAGGGTACAACCAACAAAAATAATAAAATCGATTACTCGATTCAGATGCAAATAGGAATCTCTCCCCCGTGTTCCGGTTAACAAGGGATTTCAATGATGAAGCACAAACGACGAGCCGAGGACGGGGCAAAAACCCGAAAAGGCGCCCCGGGCAAAATGAAGAAACGAGTTGCGAGTCGTCGTAAAAAAAAGAGACAAAAAAAGACAAAAAAAAAAGCAAAAAAGGTGGGCGGAGGACGGAGTGAAAAATCGAAAGGGCACTCCGGGCAAAATGAAGAATCGAGTTCTGAGCCACCATAAAAAAAAGATATAATAAAACAAATGTGTGCCTCTCATTAATGCAAAAACAATTAAATCAAGCCTTTGTCGAGGCCCTTTACATCGAGCATCCGAAATTCGGCTACCCCGAAAAATGACAACGCGTCAAGTAAAACCCCACAAAAACTAGTTTAATATGCCATATAATATCAATTAATACAACATAGTACTAAACGGCTAGACTCTACAGGTCCAACTTTCCCTTTCCCTTACCATTCGGATGCGCTTGTTCGGGTCTCTCACCATAGACCCTCTGAACACAAGTCTCCGTCATCTCAGCTAAAAGCGAGTCCAGCCGATCCCATTTCCCCTCCTCACTCACATTCTCAAATATGAGTCTCATCAGTCTCGGCCCGTTTAGATGAACTGACAAATACTAGGACCGGTAACGCCGTCTCCGGTCGGGCGCTTAGTGACATTAGCCCACATAGCTTCTTTATTCTGTAACACGGTCTTCTCCAAAATCTTGAACCTTTATCTCACATCCGACAACCTCGGACGTCAGGAACGACCTCTTGAAGTCGCTAAACCCCTTTCCAAAAGCCGAAATGCCCGCGCAAGAATGACAGGTCCACGCGGACAATACATTACGTCTATTGGGTCCACCAGACTGAGACGTTTTGTTTTTTTAGGAGGATAAGCTACCCCACAGGGGTGTGTTGTAGCCCCGAATGACATCGTCAATTTGCATCTTTAGCCTAGCACGACATTGTCACTAAGATATAAAAAGCGGTCTAATTGCGTCTTTAGCCCACCACGGCATTGTCACTAAGATATAAAAAGGGGTCTAACTTTTTTTCTTTTTAGCCTCATTTTAAACATGAATGTCGAGACAGTCACACTTGCCTCCAAGCACCAAACACGCACTCGGTCGATACACTTTAGCTAGAAAGCATTTCTTACATCTTTACACGTCTCGAGTCAAACATTTTCATCGACGTACTACTTGATCCAAATCCCGGCCCAAACTAACGCATTTTAAGAATCTAGAAAAAGCATTTCCGTACTCTCATGCAATCTCAACGCATTCTAAAATGTCCTAAACTATGACTAAATCGCAAACAAACCAAACTTGAAGTGATTATTTGTTATCTAAGTCAACATTTCAAAAGAAAAACAAAACGCAAGGCTAACAAATCAATCGAAATACTAAAAGTCTAAAATATTCAAACTAGGGAGGACCCTTAGAAGCCGCGCCTATATCTATCACAAAGTCACCAGTGTCATCATCCAAGCCTTGATCCTCCAGCTTAAAAAGAGGAGACTCGATGCCATCCTTGCCCGACAACATATCTAGGGTAACTGTCTCGGCAGTCCCTCCCACATCATCGGTAGCGCCCGTAGCATGAACCTCCCTCTCCGCCTCGGTCCCAAACCTAGCCCCACCTCGTGCCGAGATCTCGTCTGGAGTCCGAGCCAGCTGCTCCTTAAGCTTGACAATCTCATTATCCCGAGATGGCAGGAGCGACAGCAACTTGGCCTCTTCCGCTTCGAGCTCGGTCACCCGAGTCTCTAGTTGCCCCACCATATCAGGCGTATCCTGCAAATGTCACCCGCATTTTAGGAAAACATAGAGACAACCTAAAAGCCAACCTTAGGTACGCCTACTTACCGATCAAGGTCCCGAAGTGTCACGGGAAACCCTCGAGGCGTAGGTCCAGAAGCAGTTGGCAGCCAGCCACAACCGCTGATGGCAAGCTAACGAAACCTGAAAGGCAAAACCATACAAGTTAGCCAAACAAAACCTAACCCTTAGAACCCAAATATGAAACATAAACCGAAACTTACCCAGTATACCCGGTCACGCCACTCCATCTCCCAGCGATAAAATCAAAACCGACATTTCAACAACCTTGACCTTGGGGGCTACTAAGTAAAACAAACCGTAAGAAGGAAACTTACATCCTCGATGCGCAGCTGGTTCACCAGCATATTCTCCGACGAGTAGTGACTTGTCGTACTCTTAGCCTGAGCCAACCACCATTAAATCCCCGCCGGAAGCCTTACCGGACGAGCATGCACCATCCTAAGTGCCAATCAAGGGAAATAGGAATAAAACCAATCCTACAAAAATCCAAAAACATCATTAGCAAAACCAAACCAAACTAGGTGAAACCTCAAAACCTCCCCTAATCAAAATCAACCCCCCAACGGAAAAAACGTGAAAACCCCTAACTAATAATTAAGACCACTCATACCGAAGCACATGACAATCTATGCGCGATATCTGAACAAAAGAAACTCAATCGAATCCCAAAGCATTCATAAGGTAAATTTTAAACTCGTGAGTCTAACGAACCGCAAAGCATTCAGACCTCAATTTCAATACAATTTTAAACGAGCCCCTGTAGCGCTCAAAACAATTTTAAACGAGCCCCTGTAGCGCTCCAAACAATTTTAAACGAGCCCTTGGCAGCGCTCAAAATCCGATTTTAAACGAGTCCCTAGTAGCACTCAGTTTAATTCAACGAGTCCCTGGTAGCACTCAGAATCAAAACAATTTTAGACGAGCCCCTTGTAGCGCTCAAAACCATTTTAAATGAGCTCTTTGTAGCGCTCAAAACAATTTTAAACGAGCCCTATATAGCGCTCAAAATTATTTTAAACGAGCCCCTTGTAGCGCTCAAAATAATTTTAAATGAGCCCCTTGTAGCGCTCAAACCCATTTTAAACGAGTACCTAGTAGCACTCAATTTAACTCAAAACCCGATTTTGGATGAGTCCCTGGTAGCACTCAATCCAATTCAAGTTAATTCAAGTCAATTCATTGAGCCCTTGGTAGCGCTTAAAATTCTGATTTTGGATGAGTCCCTAGTAGCACTCAATCCAATTTCAATTCATGTCAATTTAATTTAATTCAATTCAGTTTTAAGTGAGTCCCTGGTAGCACTCAGAATAATCAAATCAATCTGAAACGAGTCCCTAAGCATTCAATTCACGTCCCCCTACGGAATACCTAAAGCAAAATCGAAATCAATACAACCATCCGCCAAGGATATCTAACCAGAATTAAGACACCAATAAATACTTAAGCAAAAGGTTTGAAGCTACTAAATCAGCAAACCCGAGACGAGACGGCAAGCACGGGCCCGGGCCCCGACAGGCAACCACAGGCGAAGACGTCAGGTAAGATTTCTAAGCCTTAGCTGGCGAGCATCAACACGTAGTCCAATGGACTTAAAATGACCAGAACGAACAGCCACCAGGTCGTAATCCTCGATTGACCTGGGTGGCTATACTTTGACTTTCGCCTTGTCCAAGCCTCAGTCTAAGTGAGGGTTTCTGTAGACACCCAAATTTAGACCTGGTGGCTGCAGGAGTGCCCGACAAACACCCGATGATGATCGGACTGCAACGCGACGCGAGTTCGCGATGTTTTAGATAGTTTTTCTATAGAATGGATCAAATTAAATAATTACTCCGACACCGGGGCCCCGAATCGATCCCGAAATATGCAAAGTCAAACCCGAGTCAACGCGTCGGGCGAGCGAACCTCGGGACGCGCACCCGAAGCCCACCCGGCGCTGGACATACTAGGGTTATGGGGAGCCTTAACCTCCAAGTTAACCTAAGATATGCATCTTCTCCGTTTTGGAAAGTTTTGATATCGGATCTTCGAAACTTCGACAGCCTCAGCTCAGGCGCCTGAAGACTGAAGTGCCTCACACTAGGCGCCTGAAGATCGAGCCGCTTGACCCCGGGCGTCCATATGGGTGACGAGGAGCGAAAACACCTATAAATACCCCCCTCACCTCATTCATTCGACACACAATCACGAGTTCGTGCCTAGTTCTTCACAACTCGTTCTTCCCTCTCTTTTCTCTCGCTAAGAGCTCGCACTCCGACACCCGAGGCAAATGATCCACTCGATCGTAGTTCCGATAAAGCGAAATTGACGCTATTCCTCACCTTCGAGCACTCCACTCGATCCCGAGGTGCCTGTGTTCGACTAGCTCGAGTCTAGTAACAAAGTTCTGTCGGATTAGCCGCAGAAACGGTCCATAGTAACGAAGCTCTGCCGGAGTAGCCGCAGGAAAGGTCAACGGTAACGGAGTTCGGCCGAAATCACTGATCACGCTAGGAGGATCCGCCTGGTGAAGTCGAATCTTTACTAGGTTGTCATCTAAACAAAACTTTCCATATTTGTACTTTCTTTTATTATGCACTACGACAACACTAGATGTGGACACTAGGTCCACAAACATCTAATAAAACATGTAACGTCCCAACTTCAACCGCAAGCACTAAAATACATTAAATAGACCCGAGTAATTTCGAGATCCGTTCCCAAACTATTTATGCATCGTGTCCCGTTTAGTGTATACTCCGAGGGTGCAACTCTTCATAATGTGATTTACTTACGTTCGCATTTACAGTTTTGCGTATGATTTATTGCTTTTATGACCTTATAATCGCATGCTAAATCACCTAACACGTAATTCAAAACATAAAACAACTAAAACTAAACAAAGCGATGGTCGGGTTCTGTATTAGTCTGGGTGCTCACCTTATTAGGTTCGACGCATCTCTATTAATACCGAACCGACGCATCTTAAGCAGAATACCATGTAAGGTATACCACGAGAATGACTAATATCCGTATTATCACGTTAAAACTGATTTGCTAATACGTATAATACAAGTACTCTCTACTCTCCTACGTGCGTCTTTTCATGGCCTTCTTGTCATGTGAAATCGCATGCAAAGAATGTAAACACAACTACTTTGACGACAATACTTACTTGTCCTTAAACAACCGACGTAGTAAAAGGCATAGGGTTAAAACAACGGATGTTACAGCATTTCCGCTACAACAAAAGAACTACGTTATCAACCCACCGATTGATTAGTAGAGGCTGCTATAGTGCGGGCGTGATTGGGTGTTGACATCTATCGAATGTTGGCTTCCCAATATGTACTCTCACTCCTTACTCAGAATCGACGGTTTCCGGATGTCCGAAACCATTGGCAATGAGAGTCATTCCAGGCATGGAGTGCTTAAGCGTACAAGTCTTTATCTTTAGGTCCGGTGCCCCTCAACTTTGAGCCGGCAAGGGATCAAAGTTGACTTGAACGGTTTATGAGTCCCCATAATTGACTCGGTGGCGACTCCACAAATCGGCAACAAATTCAGTTCAATAAAAAGGTCGCCTTACCAAACATATCGGCCTTTAAACATTTACAACCACGACTCGATCGATTCCAAACGGAAACACGGGTGCCCGCACACGTCTAGTACAAGTCCGGATCGTCATCCGAATCGAGGTCCGACACTTCGCCCCGTACGCGAGATCGGACCGGCCCCCGACGGGGAGGGGGCCGCGTGGGTGGCCGCCGCCACACGATGAAAAACTGGTCAGTCCCGCGCGGGGCGCCAGGCGTTGCGGACGGACGTCCACAGGGGCAAGATCTAACCAAAGCTTTGAACCTCTCCCATGATTCATAAAGACTCTCCTCATCCCTTTGTTGGAAACCAGTGATGGAGGCTCTTAGCAAGTTTGTCTTCTCGGGAGGGTAAAACTTTTGATAGAACGGCAATGCAAGCTTCTTCCAAGTATCAATCCCCATGGTTGCCCTATCAAGACTCTTGATCCATTGCTTAGCTTTTCCAATAAGAGAGAACGGGAAAAGAACCCGACGAATTTGATCTTGAGTAATCCCGAGTTGAGAAATAGCATCACAATAATTGGAGAATGTCTCCATATGTTGGTGCGGGTCTTCGGTGGGCAAACCACTAAATTGATTTCTCTCTATTAGTTGAATAAATTGTGTTTTTGCCACAAAATTTCCGGCATAAGCGGCCGGTAAAGTGCTCGGTCCCGGCAAGATATGCTCGGTAAAAGTAGAGTGAGATGAGAACTTAGGCATGTTTTGAACAAGGGAGATGATGGTGTTGATAGTGTTGATATAGATGTTGAAGGAGAACTAGGTGAAGAAGAGTGACTAGATGTACCAAAGGGATTAATGAAGGTCCCTTCGGTGGTCTCTCGAGGTTCTTCGTTTAAGTCAAATCCTTGAGCTTGCTTCTCAATGTTAGTGCTAGTACCCGGTTGAGAATTTCTAAGTCGACCAATTGTTCGTTGGCGAAAGGCTCTAAAGAGTCTCTCCGGCTCTGGATTGAAGAGTAAGAAGTCAGCTCTCCTCCTAGGCATGCACTACACACTTGGAACAAATGTGAGAACACCTAGTGCTTTATGGGCACTAGGTAGACACAATAAACAAACACAACAAAAAACAAAAAGAGAAGAACACAAAAAAAACAAGGAAAAAGACAACAAAATATGCACAATGGATAGAAAAACACAAAACGGTAACTAAGTGAAGCAAATAAGCAAACAAAAATCTAAACACACACCGTCCCCGACAATGGCGCCAAATTGATGGTAAGGATTCGTCGTATATCCTACCAACAAATAAAACCAACTACTCCTAAGCTAGGTAGCTAGGGAAGTCGGGTCGATCCACGGGGACGGAAAGAGGGTCTAGACAAGGGTTTACCTAAATACAAGACTAGGTCACGAGGTCACAAAGAAAGATGACTAACGAGAATTGATTACTAACACAACGAATACTAAGCTAAGAACAAGGGTAAACAAACTAGGATGATGAAAAAGAAGAAACTAGAATTATGAATGAACTAGGAATGAGATAAACTAAACGATTCAACTAAAGCTAAATCCAAACACTAAACAAGAGGAACAATGACTAAAAAGATGAAGAAATCAATAAGGAAAGAGTAGGGTTAGGTCGGGTTCATAGGTGTATAAGGCTAGTGGGGAAATCGAGGGTGTAGGTTTCACCTAGTCACTAAGGTAAGGCCGCGCTCTCGCGTCAAAGACAAACCTGAAAACTCATGCAAGATGCTACTCAAAACAAGAGAATTCAATCACCCATCAAACATACAATGAGAAGGAGGAAACAAGCAAGAGAAGCACGACCACTACTACTCTAACAAGCATTTCATCAAACACATGGCATGCAAGAATGAGTGACTAGCAACAAAGATTCAACTTTTACCCACAACCAATCCCTAATCACCCATAATCAACACCTAATCCCCCTACTAACCCCACAATAATCTACTCACACATATTCAAACCTAATCTAACACAAACAAGAGAAAACATCAACATAAGCATCAAAACATTCATAATGAAGAACAACAAAGATAACAAAGATGAACAATAGATAAATGATAAAGGTTGAAACTTGAATGATAAACAAAGATTAAAGGACAAGAGAGAAGAGTAACTATACCAAACTAGCAGGAGAAAAGATTGAAACTTGTATAATAAGAAAACCCAAATACATCCACCAAGGTTGTCAATCTTGGTTGGATTCTTCAAGAAATCCCTTAATACAAGAGTAATTGCTAAGATTAAGCTAAGATTAACAAAAGATTAAGGAAAGATTAAAGATAAACTAAGCTAATGAGAGGAGTTCTGTAACACCCCTGATTTTGTAAATTAAATTAAATTAAAAACTATGTTCGTATTTTTATTTTTACGATTTAACTCGTAAATTTTAAAAATTATTATAAAACGAATTTACTGCTTAATCGTCCCAAACTTCTAAAATTCTATTTGACTTGTAAATTCTTCTTATTTTTAAAACATATTTTTCTGTTTCGGTTTATTTTATACAATTAATTTATTTCTTATCGAAAATCTGTTTCGACGGTTTAAATTCTAAATTTTATTTATTTATTTTTATTTAAGCTCAAATTTCTATTTTCGAGTCGAAGTTCATTTATATTAGGTTTCGTCAAAACATTTATTTCATTTCCTCGAGAAATCAATTTAATTCACTTCGTCGAAAATTTATTATTTATCGGGAAATACTATTTCACCGTCTAATTATTTATAAGCCTTGTTTTCGTCCCGAATACTTTATTTACTCATTTTATTTGACGGTCCGATTATTTATTAATTTTATTAACTCGTTTTAACCCGATTCGTGGGTCAGTCCGCTTATCGTTACGGAATTCCTTTAATTTGTATTTCCGAACCGATTCACTTAATTGAGATGATTCATCCCCTTTTTCGATTTCTTTTGTACGTGTCCTCTTGAATGTACGTACACCTCCCCTCTCTCCATTATATTGATGCACCCCACTTGTCATTTTCATTCATCCTAACCGCTTCATACCCCCCTTTTTTGTAACCCCTTTACTGATCCTTTTTTTTTCGCTTCTCTTTCGTCTTCCCTTTTTCCTGTCAACACTCAGACACGCACCACCTTTCCTTCTCTGCTATCTTCGTTCTTTTCGTCGTCAGAACTCGGTGAGTAATATGTCCTTTTTCCTCTTCTAATTTTGTCGTTTGGTTGTTTCCTGTTTCTTCCTTCGTCCTCGTCTTCTGCCCTGCTTCGTCTTCCTTGTTTCGTTCTCGTACGATGGCATGTTGCGTCGGTGTAATTGCGTTGCTGCTGCTGTCTTATTACTGTTGCTGCTGCTTCGCTTTTCTTCTTCATCTTCCCTTCCCTTCTTCTTCTTAATCTTCATTTGCTTTCTGCTTGATGTCGTTTCATTCTCCCCTGTTGATGCGCCCTATTGCTACTGTTATCATGTATCGGGGTCTCATGTCGTCATCGTCGGGCTGCGGTTGTGATGATTTATTACTATTGTTGCTCATGGTTGCTGTTTCTTGTCTAACCCATTCTTTTTATACTCGCTTCTTCTTCGATTGTTGTTCATCTATCCGTCCTGTTTCGGTTTTCTCGTCTGTGCGTTACTGCTATCATACTTCTCCCTTTTTTTGGTTTTCGTTGTCTTTTCATCTCGCTTGCTACTACTGTTTCAGTCTAGTACTGCTGCTGTAAGTTTTTGTTTCGTGCCACTCTCGTCGTCGTCATCATTTTGCTGCTGTTGTTTTGTCGTACCTGATGATGCATCTGCTGCCATCTTGTTGTACTTGTTGTTGTTGTTCGTTGCTGTCCTTTTCCCCCTTTCTTCTTCATTTTTTTTCTTTCCTCTTCTTCCTCGTTTTCGTGATCTGTTGTGTCGCTGTTTGTCCGTATGTATGTCAATTTTATTTTGATCTCTATTTCGATCGATCCGACTTATAATCATTCATGTTTCTCAGTTGATATCGGGTCTATCTTTATTTGGCGTCCCTCTACTCTTTATGCTCTTTCTTGTCCTTCCTTCTTGCTGCTGTTTTGTCGGTTTTGTCGGTTCTGCTGTTTTCCGTTGCCTTCTCGATCTGCTTTCCTTTTTCTATTCCTCTCTTACATTCCTTATTCCGATCTCTTCGTTTCTGTTTCTATGTCTCGAATTCTGCTGGAGCAAGATGGTTTAACTGAAAGACAAGTGCCCAAGACGACTTTCGAGTTCGTGACTGGAGTTAGGATTTGTTGGAGGAGCAAATGCGTGCTTTGAAGTTATCGATTCGACTTAAGGTAACTTTAGGAAGTTACTCGATTTTATATTGTATGTTTGAGTAGTAGTATGTAGTAAATATTTTAACTTTGGTTTTCTATTTTTAGCTATTTATTATTTTGCTAAATATTATTTATAAATATTTTTTTTACGACTTTCGATATCATTTACGATCGTTATAAGATTTTGTTGGTTATCGTGACACTAGTAACTAAATAATAACGATTTCATATTTTCTTCATATTTCGTTAATTTATAATTTTAACTCGAAATCGTATTTTTATATTATAATCGAGATTTAATTTGTATACTTGTTTAATAAATTAATTCCCGTTTTACGATTTATACTAATAAATGAGAAAATAGTCGATTTCGTTTTAAATATATTTTTAGTCGAGACCATTTTCACTAATAATTTCTTATTTGTTTACAATTGACTATATTTATTAAAATTCGTATTATTCATTAATAAAAGCTGTTTCCTAAACATAATTTGAAATCTTTCTAAAATTTATTTTATTTATAAAACTCGTTGACTCAATTAATTTTGATATCGTTCTTCTTAAAACATCTCTTTTCTAAAATTTATAGTTTTAACTCGATTTCCTAATTATTTATAAAGTACTATATATTGACTTAGTATATTTAGTTTATATTTTGAGTAACGAATTTAGATATATATTAAAGTTGCGATAACGACGATAATAATAAAATGTTAATTTCATTGGAAATGCTATTTTTATACAGTTCACTAATTTTAATAACTTACGTATTTTCTACAACAATATTTCTATTTTAAGTAAGTTTCTGAAATTAGTAAGTTTCTATTTAAAGGAAATTTCCCTTTTCATATAAATGTTTATTCCCTTTTATCTTCATATTATTTATAATGATTATTTATTCTCAATATCGATAATGGCTTGTTTTGGAGTTATGCAATAAAGAGAAGTGTGGGGTTAGAGTAATATAGTCTGGGATGTACGTTTTTGCCATCAACTATAAAGCTGGTGTGTCTATGTTGAGACACATTGGTCGTTGAACTGAGCATGGTTTGTGTTCAGGAGTGTGTATATTTTGACCTTAAACTTATATATCGCATCGTGTAAGTTGCCGTCGGGTTGAACTGGATTACGGTTGGTGTCCAGGAGGGGTGTACATTACTTAAGCCATGACCTCGCTGCACGCAGTCCTGTTATAGTTGAGTTGCCTAGTTAGAGACCGAAGTCTGATTTGTTTTGACTAAGTTCTCTAAGCTAGTTTAGTATTATTCCTAGTGAAAGTCTAGCCTTGTGCACACCGATCAAATTTCCATAACGCCATTTTTGAATATTTATATTATCGATTGATTTTGACTTGCAGGATGGCAAGTGCTTTAAGTTATCTTCGAAAGCTTATTTTTATTATATTGTTTTAAGATTCTCTATTTTAAGTATTTTGATATAATAATACTATTATTTTTCATATGATATAATATGGCTGGGAGAACGTCCGAGTTACTCCCCACTGACGTGGCTGTTATGTTTATAACATGACAGGTATTTGCTGTTAGGTTTTGGGTGTGAGCTAGCGTGTAGCGTGGATCCTACTCTTTCTGCATTCTTGTAATTTATGGATTTTTGTATAACCCGTTTGAAGAATTTTCTTTTTAGCCCTTTTGAAAAAAGAGGCCTTTGTATTGACTTACCATTTCTTTTAATAAGATATAGTTTGTCAGTGTGTTTTAATCCCAACTCTATAGTGTTTCCGCCAATGTATTGCGTTAGAATTTCTAGGGGATTACAAGTTCACTATCTAGGGTTTTGAATAATGTAGGATGCTTAAAACAATACAAGAAGGGGTATATATAGGGTTGTAAGAATAAGGGGAATTAAGTGTCGAAGCGTGGGGAGAAATAGGGGGCTCACGGCCATGATGAGGGGGCTCACGGCCGTGAGGCACCCCCGTCATGGCCATGATGGTCATGAGTCACGGCCATGAGCTGCTGCTGTAGCTCGCTTCCTCTCTTCTTTGCTTCCCGACTCACTACACGGCTATGTAGGCTTCTGACACGGTCGTGTAGGCCCCTACTTGCTCCTCCTAGGCTTCTTATCGACTCTCGGTTTCAAGGGACTCGGGACCGAGTCTAAGCCACCGAATCATCGTCGCTTCTCTTCATTGGCTCCTTATGTATTGGAAACGAGACGGAATCGTTCCACTTTTCCGTGATGAGCGTTAGGAACCTAGAACAAGCTAGAAGAATCGTAAGTAGCCTCGAAACAGCTCCAAAGAGATATTTCACACAAGAAAGCGGGACGAAACACGTGAAATAAACATACAAAGCACACTTATCATTTATCGTGTTAAATGCGCTCTTAGAAGCGATTTTGGGAACTAATCTTCTCCTCTAGTGTGTTTTGTAGTGTTTTGTTGGTTTTGTAGGAAAATAGGCAATACGGACACCTTTTTACCTTTCATCATGGCTCACATGGAGGTCGGTGATAATTTATCCACAAGCCAGGTGTTGCTATCGAGGTTGTGTGAATGTCATGGATTGATCCCGAGTCGAGTTGGAACCATATCATGAAGTTTAGAAGACTAGAGGAGTCCTTTTTGTTGGTCCATAAGTCCGTCCCTATGGATGGATGTCATCCCTATTGTCCCACTCACGGCAAACTTGAAGAAATGGAGCAAAATTGGATGTTTCAGCTGTCCCGAATAGGGGCGACCTTAGTCCCATGGGACGACTTTAATCCCGAATCGGGACGGCCTCCATCCCTATTCGAGATGACATAGCTGGTGTATCTTTTCAGCTTCCTCTTTCTTTGGCTATATAGGAATGCTTTTGTAATTCAGTTCAACGAACATTTTTCATTCCTAAGAACCCTAAGCATAGTATTAGAACAATATTACTTTTTTCCGTTCTCTACCTTGAAGATTTACTCTTGTTCTTGCTACAATTTCCAATCGGTAATTATTTCAATTAGTTTCAAATTACTTATTCATCTTTTATGTTCTTAATTGTTTATTTTCATTTATAGTATTGATTTTATTAGTTTTCCTTTTTTCATATCGGTCATTATGCATTTCATTATCAACTAGTCGCCATACCCGTGCACCGCACGGGACTATATTGGTTTATGCCTTTTACAATTTGCACTTCCAACTTTTTGCCTCATTGCTTGTCCAATATTTATTTAATTATTTATTTTTTGTTTTGATTTCATGTCTTTGTAACTTTATTTATTTTCAAAGTCATTCGTAATGTCATAAACAGTAATGGAGTAATGCATTATTTAACGTTAATGTGATAACTCAATTACGATGGACTATTGGCCTGGGTGCTAGTTTTTTGTGTGTTTGTAAGAACGTGAGAATATTAGTATTGGAGAAAATGAGATATAACGCTATAAGATGTAAATATGTAATGCATAATACGGAGTAACTAATACATCGAATTTTTGAACTTTTGTTAGAGAACATAATCATCTTGAATTGTGGCCTTGTTTTTTCTTTATTTTTCTCTCATGCCTTTGGTTGGGAATTTCATATCTTGACCACTTTTACTGGCTTTGTAAGCTTCTTACGCCATTGGATCGTTGATGTGGTAGGAGTAGTAAATTATACTCATACGTTGTTGGGTAGAGGTTGTATGTCTTGGATTCTTTTTCGATTAATAATACATTTTCTGATAAGTTTATATTTTTTTTCAAAGCTAGTAGGATGCAAATTGTGCATTTTTAAGCGCACATATTTGCACACGAAGCTATAATAAGTCTGCAAGATAAGGCTCAAAAATTTGGTAATAGATTAAAAACAAATTAGAATTACCCCAAAAATAATACTCCGTCATGATTAGCAAATATGAGATTCATGCTCTGTGATAATTTTTATATCCATTGTTGAAGGTGAGAGTAGATTTATGGATTATGGAAGGGGGAGATGAAGTGCACTCAGAGTTGATGAGCTTTTCCTCTCTTCTTTCTTAATTGATTGTTTTTTTAATTAAAAACTTTATTAACTGATTGCTTCTGGAGTTTATCAGTTGGTTAAGTTGTTTTACCCAATCAGAGCATAACACTTGACCTTATTAGAAGAAGATATTAGTTAAATAATAGATGGAGAATTGTTTGTTTGAGTTTTAATAGGGTATATAGATAGATTAGTTGATATAATTGTTCATTTGCTAGAATTAAATATTCCTATTTCAATTCACTGTTTTTATTTGATTTTGCAATGCTAAATAAAAAGTTCAATGCATGGAGAAGGAAGAAAACTAAAAATTTACATTAAACAAATGAAAAACTGTCAATATCATCCTTAAGGTTGAAATTTTATTGTCGGAGGAGAAAGATGAAATGAAATGATACTTGGAGAGATAACATAAAGCGCCATATTGCTTATAAATTAGTAATATGACTTGATTGAGATTATGTTTAATAGATGAAGTCTAATTGTATTTTGGGACTTGCTTCTATTAAAATATGAGAATGAGATGTTAGATTAACTAAATTATGCGTGAGAGATGACTTGTTAAAGTTTTCATTATATACTATGATTGTATGTTGTATCGTGTATTCCGTTGAACCTTGTTTTTTTTGCAATTTTTTTGGACATATATATTTAACTTCAAGATATGTACTACTTAGCTTGTGTCCTTAGGAACGTTTATAATTGAGTAATATCAAATTTAATTTTGGAATGAACAGAAAAGTTGTATCATATGTTGAAACTATTGTAAGTCCTATATAATGTAAGTTTTCGAATAAGAATTCGGTGTTATAAAAGATGTGTCATACTGTAGACACCCACATTTTGACCGCCAGGTGTCTATAGTAGTTCCCGCCAAACACCCGATGATGATCGGACGCAAACGTGCTTTAATGAACTCGGATATGGGCTCGAAATCATGGGCATTTGGTTTAGGCTTTTTACGGAGTACAAATCTCACAAAACCAACCTCAAAATCGGGCCCAGTGGGTCATTTCGAGTCAAATAAGACTAATTTTGGTCAAATCCGACACCGGGGGCAAAACCGTCTTTTAGCGACCGAGTCAAAACCCGGTCAAAGATATTTTCGAGACACCCGAATCAGCCGTGACATCCCGTGAGTCCGGTTTGAGCTCAAACACTACAAAAATCAGCCTCAAAAAATATTAAACAATTCCGTTAAGGATAGAATTCGATCTCAAATAGGAATCCTATCCGAACACCCAATCAAACACTCGACCGAGCATCAAATACTCGGCCGAGCAGCCTTGTTCCAGCCAGATTTTGTGGCTTCCCCAAGGAACGGAGTTCTCGTGCCTCTCGACTTCTTACGTTTCCTATCCAAACCAGTATTTTTTGTCGTCCAAGCAAGAGTACCTCTTCTAGTATCAATCGAGGACCTCACCTATATATATAAATAGACCTTCACATTCAACACAAAAAAGATCAAACATCAGACATCAGTTATCAGTTATCAGTTATCAATCATCAATTATTCATATCATACAGCAAATTCATAGCATCCAAAAATAGCATCGAAATACCGATAAAATAACCCGACGAATCCGACCCCAAAAAACCGGCCGAACCCGTCACCTCACACGTCCCAAACCGACACCCTAACTCATCCACATCGTCTCGACGCTCCCGTGCCTAAGCCACTTTCCGACGAGCCTCATTCCGAGAAAACAAAGCATGTAGGTTGAGGGTGTAAGATCAAACCCGATACTTCCCTTTTCTCTTCCTTTCTCTCGTCCTTTTTCTTTTATTTTCGTCAGTTGGTCCGGTTTTTTTTTAATATGGGTCGTTGTCGCATTTTTTTTGTAATAGCGATATTACTAAATTATTTTCATAAAACAAAACATTCTTAAAAATACGATATCGGCTCTCTAGTCAAATATCGTATCAAAAGAATAACATCAAACCTGTTGATGCTAGAAAATCGTTATACGGTCTTAAAAACATAATACAACGATTTTCAAGCGGAGGGAGTCAAACATCGTTTTTTTTTATTTTACAAAGCGATTTTCAAACTTTTAAACCTCTTCCAAAAATCATTCTGAATATTTGATATCGATTTCATAATCGAATATCAAATACGACGAATATCGAAAATATAAATCGAGTATAAGCTAATCCATATTTGTACGCGATTTATTAAAATTAACGACTTTCGAAAATGGACAAACCGGGACAGACACTCGTGCGAGTCGCGCCCCACCCAGGCGACTCCCGCGAGTGCCTGAAAACCGAGACCCTTTTTTTTTCTTTTTTTCGTTTTCTCTTCACCGTTTTTCTAACACAAAACAGCGGTTTTCTCGGTATATTTTCAGATTTCGACAAATCTTTTTTTTGACCTTGGTCAACACGTGTTAATCCATCACGTGTCATAATCCTTCTTCAAAATCATGCATATTATCGTACTTACATCTTATTTAATTTATAAACCGTTACTAACTTGTTTGCTCGTGTTTGTAGCGATTTATTTTCATCTTTTGTTTTATTAGACTAAAACGAACTTCACATGCTAAATATAACTTTGACGTTATTAGTTTAAGATGTATTAAACGGCTTAGCAACCCATTTAATTTTTCTCACATGCTTAGGGAAAATAATGTTTGCATATCATTCCACTATTGAACTAACGCGTTTACACCAAAAACGAACGATATCTTAGTAAAGGCCGCTAAGTGCGGGCGGGGTTGGGTGTTCTTTGTGAACTTCCCAACACGCACCCTCACCCCTTACTCAGAACCGTGGTTTCCGGATGTCCGAATCCATTGGCAACGAGAGTCATTCAATACACGATATCCGATAATGTCGATATCGGTATCGTAATGCAAAGGAACGAACCCAATAAACTCTGACATCGGAAATGGGCCGTATTTTGTACACGGCCCACTACGACATAGAGTGGGTTCGAACGGGCCCGAACTCCCACAAAGTTCGGTGGCGACTCCTACTTCGATTTAAATTTCAATTTGACCATCTCATATGGAGATTCATTCGCCTCCCCAAACCCGTGCGTGGTCGCGTCGGGGTGGACCTATGTCATGTCCACACATACATATGATAAAATGAATGTCAATATAACAAAACTTTTCCAACTAAAATCGTCGACGTTGACAACGAAAACATCATAACAATAATATAATTTTCAATAAAATTAATGCATAAATCTATTATTAAAATGCATAATCTATTAATCTTTCATTTCGCTCATTTGCATTTAATACAACACATTCAATAAATTTATTTATTAAATTTTTTGAAAATAATAAATTTGGCCAATGAGAAGAAGATGACATGGCATCATGAAATCCTTTCAAACTCAAATCGTGAAATGTAATTTTTTTGTTTGACTTATAATAATATATATAGATTGTTTATTTCGTGTCAATTTAATTAAGAGTAGCTAATTCCATTACTAGGGTCAAGGGGGATCGATGGGTAGAATTTAAGTTCTTGTTGAATATTTGATGAATTCGTATAGATGCTAGTGCCTTGTTTACATGCTCTAAAGGACGATTATTTGTTAAAGGCCACAACTTGTTAATCGAATTAGGGAAATTTCAGTTCATGTGGGAGAGCCGAGTTGAGATTAGACCCACATGTGATTCGGTAGGAAGCCTAATAAGTAGTGAGAATTGGTTAGTATCTTCCTAGGTTGATTTCGATCCAAGAGGATGTATTATAGCCGACTAGCATGTTTGTGTGTTTATCGTTTATTCTCGCATGATCATTTGTCTACTCATTGTGAACCCATAGCCCTAGATTTTCCATTATTTGATTAATTCATATTTTGATTACGTATTTCTAGTATTAGTTAACCAATCAAACCAACCTTTTGAGCAATTAAGAATCACCATAGCTTCTAACAGTTTGACCTTCTCCCTGCGAATACGATTCCCTACTTACCATTAGCTTCTTGTTAGTAGTATTAGGATAAATTGATTTGGTAATACGACTTTAGCCATATCAACGAGTCGTTGGGATCAGATTTGAAAAAGAACCGTTAGATTCAAATTTTAAGGACCGTTGCACAAAAAAATTAAAACGAGTCGTTGGGATCGGGTTGAAAAAGAGTGGTTAGATTCTAATTTTTAAAAAAATAGTTGGGATTTCAAAACACCTCAATATATACATATATATATATATATATATATATATATATATATATATATAAGGCAGGATCTGGTACATTTGTCATATTTGCTACAATTTACCTCTTAATTGTGACCATTAGATCTCCATGATCATGGGTTGAGATTAAAACTCTCTAAATCCCAAAACATTTTTTTTCTCAGATTTTTATAGTTATTTCAATGTACAAACAAGATTATTTTAATGAAGAAGAATAGTTATTTTATAGTTAACTCAATTTTTTTACTGAGAATAATGTTATCAGGTTATTTCAATATAGATACGTAATGATTTCAATGTAGAAAGATATTTATTGTATTGAATAACTTGTGTTATTCCAATGTAGAAACTCAGTTATTATAACTCATGGTATTGTATTGAGATGAAATTCAAATATAATTAACTTTATAATAATGTTATTCGATTTTAAGTAGTTATTCTAAAGAAGAAACTCAGTTATTGTAATGAATATCTCATGTTATTATATTTGGCCGACACTAAAATATAATCAGTTTTAAAATAATGTTATCTCATTTTACGTAGTTATTAGTCCAATGTATACTCAGTTATTGTAATGAATGACTCGTGTTATTGTATTGGGATGAAACATCTCGCATGTCATTGAGGGTGCACCCAGCGAAAGACACTTCACTGAAAGGCAAAAACAAAGAGGGTATTAGTTACAGTAGAAAAAATAAAAAAATTGAAGTACAATAATCACATATGTGCTATAGAATAATTATAAAAACACAATAAAATAACCCTGGTTATAAAACATAGTAACTAATATAACGAAATAAGTTCAAGAATAATATAGAATAACCTCAATAATAGTATAGAATAATTAGAATAACATAATAAAATAATTGGGTATTTCATAGTAATAATAATGTACAAAACCAGAAATTCATGTTATGAAATAATATGTAGTTATTTCAATGTGCATATTCAAGTATTTCATTGTTCATATTCAAATATTGCAATATTCATAATTTCAATGTTTAATCATGTAATCAAAAATCCAGAAATTGATCACAAAATTGATGGACTTTCCTGTTGTCACGAAATCAAAATTACGAAAAATTCTGAATTTTGGGTTGTTATGAAGTTCAATTATTGTGCTCAATCTTTCGCCCAAAATTTTGAATTTTTAGGGTTCAAACTTTAGATTGAAAAAAATTGACAAAACGCAGTACGATTGATTTTTTTTGAAAAAAGGCAGTAGATAGATAAACGCACAGTACGATTGAAAAAAATTGAAATAAACGCAGTCGCAATACGATTGATAAACGTATAAACATGTTTATACGAAATTGAAAAAACATGATATTGAAAAAAATTGAAAAAACGCAGTAGATTCTTCACGAAAAAACGACTGAAATTGATACTGTACAAAAATTCTAAAATTGAAATTAAGCAATACGATTGAAATTGATCAAACAGTACAAATAAATTGAAATACAAAAAAATTGATCAAACTAAAGATTAAAATACCTTATTTGGATGCAAAATTGTATATAGATATAGGTCAGATTCGATTTCGGGACGGTTTTTCGTGAGATGCGAGAGGGTTTGAGCGTTTTGTTTCAGTTTCGATATAGAAATTTTTGTTTCAGTTTGGGTATAGGGCTTGAACGTGGATTGTGTATAATGATGGGTTGTGTTTAGGGATGGCAACGGGTCCAGGACCCGGTCCAGACCCGGCGGGTCGGACCCATATGGGTCGGGTCTGGGTCTCATTTTTTCAGACCCGGCGGATCCGGGTCGGATCTGGATCTTATTTTTGAAAACCGGGTCCGGGTCCGGGTCTGAAATATTGGACCCGGACCCGACCCGTGGACCCGGCACTTTAATTAAAAAAAAAACAAAAATCTACCAACATACATACGCAAAACTATCTACCAACATACATACGCAAAACTGCTACCAAACAACTAAATTACTAAAATAACTCACTCTCTCACTTCTTTCCTCACCATTTCAGTGTTCATTCAAGGTTTCCTAAGACCGTTATGAATGAGTTTGTAAGAGTGTTTAATTTTTTAGTACAATATATGTCGTAGATAATTTTGTACGTGATAAAAAATACCGGCAAAATTTGAAATTTGGAAGAAATGAGGAATGTAGGACAAAATAAAATAAAATAGTGAGACCCGCGGGTAGACCCGGACCCGAACCGGACCCGGCGGGTCTGGATCCGGGTCTTAAAATTTTGGACCCGGCCGGGTCCGGGTCGGGTCCGGGTCTAGGGTAATTTTGACGGGTCCGGGTCCGGATCCTAGTGGACCCGGTCCAGATCCGGTCCATTGCCATCTCTAGTTGTGTTTGAGGCTTCACTTCTTAAGTTTAATATTTAATCTTGACCCTTGATGTAAATATATCTGAATGGCTGCAAATTCAAGGTAAAATGTACAAAAAAATAAGGTGGGTAAAAGATCCCACTTCTATATATATATATATATATATATATATATAGAGAGGTAGGTTCAAATAAGGTCAACAATTTTTTTAAGTCTATATTAAAGTTACAGATGACATACGTTAAAGTTGCATTTGTTCAAAACTGATATGTAACTATAACATTCAGCACTTTTATCACTTCAAGTGATAAAGTGCAACTTTATCACTCATCTCGTGTAACTTTAAGCACTTTTTGTGTAACTTTAACACTGGAACTTAGGAACTTAAAAAAGTTGTTGACCTTATTTGAACCTACCTCTCTCTCTCTCTCTCTCTCTCTCTCTCTCTCTCTATATATATATATATATATATATATATATATATATATATATATATATATATAGAAAAGGGATCAAGGGAGTTTGGTGAAAAGTGGGAAGTTGGGAAGTTGTGTTTTTGGCCCTTGATTTGGTTTGGATGGATGACTAAGATTAATCAAAAAAAAGGGAGAATATGTCCGTGAATGACAAGCAGCAGACAGCAGCAGGGCAAAAGTACAGCATGCCATCACCATTCCTATCACCAAATCTATCACCCTTTCCATCAACAAAATTCACTCCCTCACCAAAATTTGAAAATCATCCCAAATTTCTCACCAAGTTCTCACTAAAATTCGAAATTTATCCTTAATAAAAAAGCTTCCCTCTATCTATACCATTATTCAGAATAACTAAACCCTAATTCGTAAATTGTTGTACGTCTTTATGCTCTAATGGTGTTGTTCCTCGAAAAACCACACGATGATCAAAATGTGCAGTTGAAAATTTCTGGGCAACATGCAGGAGGTAAGATGGATATATACATATATATTTGTTTTGTTAAATGAGAAGAGCCAGGAAAATGTGCAGTCAAACATTGTTTTGTTTGGTTTGATATTTTTGCAGAGTCACACCGTTATAACGTGACAGTCATACTCAATATGATAGACAGTCACACGTTCACTGTTGTTGTAGTTGTTCTGCTGTATTACATTGAAGGTTCATTATTATTCCAAATATTTATGTTGGTTTCTTTATCATTGTTATATCTATCATTGTATTTTTTTTTTTGTTGTTGTTGAGTATTGCATATTGGTTTGTAGTTGTACTTGTAGTTCTTATGTGTTGTGGATATTAATCAAGGCAAATTATTATTTTGTTGGTTGCATGTAGTTGTAGTTTTATATAGAGGGGGGATATTTCTGGGCAACATGCAGGAGGTAAGATGGATATATACATATATATTTGGTTTGTTAAATGAGAAGAGTCAGGAAAATGTGCAGTCGAACATTGTTTTGTTTGGTTTGATATTTTTGCAGAGTCACACCGTTATAAGGTGACAGGCATACTCAATATGATAGACAGTCACACGTCACTGTTGTTGTAGTTGTTCTGCTGTATTACGTTGAAGGTTCTTTATTATTCCAAATATTTATGTTGTTTCTTTATCATTGTTATATCTATCATTGTATTTTTTTTGTTGTTGTTGTTGAGTATTGCATATTGGTTTGTAATTGTACTTGTAGTTCTTATGTGTTGTGGATATTAATCAAGGCGTAGTTGTAGTATTGCATATTATTATTTTGTTGGTTGCATGTAGTTGTAGTTTTAGCTGTAGGCGTAGTTGTATTACGTTGAAGTTGTTGTTACTATTCAAAATATATATGTTTGTTTCCTTATCATTGTTATATTTATTATTGCGGGTGTTTTTTTGTTGTTGAGAAAATATATATATATATATATATATATTTATTATTGTTGGTATTGCATCTTGGGTTGTAGTTGTACTTGCTTTTGTTATGCGGTGCGGGTGTTAAGCTCTAACAATCATGCTGTTATACGCGCAAAGTCACAGTCGTTGTTGAGAAAAGTCACACTTCAATAAGGTCAGAGATGAATGCGTGCGTTGCAAGATTGATAGTGTCCAACCTTTGATAATTTGTTTTTTGTTCCAACCTATATGCCAGCTGAAGACACAGTGATTGTCCCTTACGTAGGGCAGAAGTTCGTGGACATCGATGGAGCATTCAAGTTTTATCAAGCTTACGCATTTTATGTTGGTTTCGAGGCGAAGAGGTACACGACAACTAGATCATTTGATGGTTCGATCAAGAAGAAATTGTTGGCTTGTAACAAGGAGGGCAAAACAGCCAGCCAGAGCATGGTGAAGCTGTCGAGCACGGGAGAGAAGGAGGGGCAAGAGTATGTGGGATCGTACGAACCCAAAAGCATTACGAAGGCGACGAGGACGCAATGTGGAGCAAGAATTAGGCTTTGTGCAATGATCGGGGGGTTTTATATTGAAGAGTTCATCAAGGAACACAACCACGATCTTGTGACGGTCAAGGACAGAGAGTTTCAAAAGTCATCTCGAAATCTATCAAGATATCACAAGGAGATGATCGTCTGCAACTCGAGGGTGCGTAATGTCTGTCAACAATGTTGTTAGTGTATGGTTGACTGCCAACTGTGCGAGACCAATGCAGTTGCATTTTTGTGTGTGCAGCTGAAGATCGGGGCGACTCGAACATACAGGATGTGCAAGGAGTTGTTGGGCGGATATCAGAACATCGGAGAATCGTTGGTTGATTTCAAGAACTGGGGGAGGGACGTCAAGTGCTTCGTCCACGAGCAGGATGGTCAGTTGTTCATAGACCGGTTCAAGAGTTTGAGGGACAGTCAGGAGGATTTCTACTTTGACTACAATGTGGATACAGACGGAAGCTTACGCAGGGTCATTTGGGCGGATGGTGCAGCTCGAAGGAATTACGCGGCATTCAGGGATGCAGTTTCGTTCGACCCAACGTATGGAACCAACGTGTATTCCATGGTGTTCACACCGTTCACTGGCATGGACAACCACAAACGGTCTGTCACGTTCTGTGGGGCGTTGCTATTTAAGGAGGACTACGAGTCATTTATATGGGTCTTCTCCCGGTTTCTGGAAGCCATGGGCGGGAAGGAACCGTGTTATATCATTACAGATCAGGATCCCGGAATTTTAAAAGCCGTCCCCGAAATATTCAAAGCAGCGCACCAACGGTGCTGCACGTGGCACATCATGAACAAGGTTCCAACAAAGTACGGCAGATCAAGAGAGGAGGCCTCGGACTTTGTAAAAGCTCTCAATGCAATTATATGGGATGATGACATCGAGGCGTTGGAGTTCGACGACAGGTGGGGGCGGATTATGATCGACCATGATGCTGTTGGGATCGAATGGTTCGAAAATATTTTCGAAGAGAGGAGCAAATGGGTCGCCGCGCATTGCAGGGAGGTGAGGATGTCCGGAATTATGAGGACAACGCAGAGATCAGAGAGTGAGAACAGTTTCTTCAAAAAGTTTGAAGACAACAATGGTACGTTGGTCCAGTTCTGGATGCGTTTCGAAAGTGCGATGGACCAACAAAGGCACATGCAGAAGAGGCTAGACAACGATAACCGGTAGTCATTCCCCAAAATTGGATCGACGAATCCGATGGAGAGCCACGCGGCAAGGGTGTACATGCACGTGGCTTTTGCACACTTTCAGGAAGAGGTTAAGTTTTCGCTGTACACGTGCAGCGTTCGTGGGTATCTGGACTCCATCCGGGACCGCAACTACATTGTTGAATACAACCCAGGTACTAGCATTGAAAGTCATTGTCCATTTCGTGTAGCCATATTATATGATCTAAACGTCAAGTTTTTTTCCATAATTCATTGAATGTGACTGTACACAATAAAGGGTGCGACTCTGGAACGCGGTGCGTGTGATTGTACAATGCAATTCGTTTGATTCTGCGTCGTAAGGACTGTGACTATGCAGCATAATGGGTGTGACTGTATCCTATCAAGGTTGTGATCATACCTTTACGGAGTCTCATCCCGTACGTTGCGTAGCCACCGTCTGTACGGTCAACAGTCGCACTCTTTATGTGTTTTTTAATGCACTCGCAGGTACCTGTGAGGTCAGGTGTACTTGCAGGAAGTTCTGTCGGTATGGAATTCTTTGCAGGCGCGCCATTTGGATATACTCTTCGAAAGGACGGGAGACGATCCCGGAACGATACGTGGCATGTAGATGGACAAAGGATGCTCTACGTAATGTTAATGCGTGTCCCCTGTCAGAGAGTCGCCTACGCGATGAGAAGGTTGTTACAGTCACGAGGCTGTTCTCGGATTTCTATGAGACTGTCAGTCATGTCAGCAAAATGGGTAAGGAAGACGTTAGTAATCTAGTTGATGCCATTCGCGACTTCAGGTCCGATATTGTCTCTGCTGGCCCTTGTAGCAAGACGCAAGAATTAGAGGAGATCCTCGGCTGTACGAGCTCAATTGAAATAACCATATTGCCCCCGAAGAAAGCCAAGAACAAAGGCAGTGGGAAGCAGATGCTTTCTTCTAAGGCGAAGGCTGCTGCAATTGCCGCCAAGCCTAAACGGTTGTGTAAGAACTGCAAGAGGATGGGGCACCATGACAAGAGGAACTGCCCCAACCCATTTGCTGAGTACCCACCTGTTGATGTTGAGGAGAAGGAGGAGGAGGACCCGGCAGGGATTGTCGAGGAGGATTGTTCATGAATATCATCTGTTACTTAGGAACATTCTTTTTGGAAACACAAAGGCTGTCGACGTTTGAAATGGTCAAGCTCCGTGACATTGTTTTCGTATGTTGCGGACCTCAATCATTTCTAATATGGTTTAAGTCTTAGATCATGGGGCGATTTCCTGCTTTGTGAAACATAAAGACTTGTCGACGTTTGAAATGGTCAAGGTCCGTGATATTGTATATGCTATTGCGGACCTTAATTATTTCCAATATGGCGTAGTCGTAAAGCGTGGGGGTCCGTAAAATTGTTTTTGTTCCTTTGACTGTAAGAATACATTGAAATAGCAGTCGTTTTTATTCTGGAATGCAGCATCTTTGGCTACAAATACAGCTGTACAGGAACATTATGCCCTGGGTGACACGAAACAAGTGAGTGTGATTGTGCAACACAATGAGTGCAACTTTACAGCAGGCAGTGTGTGATTGTAGAACAAGAGGTGGACTGTGGTTTCACTAATTGTGGGAGTGTGATTGTACAAGATAATGACTGTGATTCTTCAATACACTGACTGTGATTCTCCAAAATGAAGTGTAGAAACCTAAACTAGTTCTATGACATGATGACTGTAATTATACACCATGTTTAGTGTGACTATAAAACTTGTTGAGTGTGACTATACACCATGTGTCTGTACATTAGAAAAATAGCGATGGAAATAGAGAAATAGCGCAATAGCGATGGAAATATTTGTACTTTAGAAAAAGTCCATCTCTTACACAACATGTAATACTTGCATACCCTAAAACGCGGAAAACATTCTACGACATAATGCGGAAAACATCCATTAAACGCTACACTTGAACATTAAACGCTACACTTTAACATTCATTAAAACTTAAAACACATAAAAATGACCATTACTAAACGTTACATCTTAACCCATACATACTTAACCTCCGTACTTTTTAAGCATCTTATTCAAGTTGGCCAAGTCACGTTGGAACCTGTTCCTTGTGTGGAAACACTCCATAGACTTCTTCATCAAGAACTGGATGTAGTTGTCCAGTTCGGCCTCTTTATGTGTATCACTAGTGGACGCCACGAAGCTCAACGTCAATTGCAGTTGCGACTAGCTGCATGGCTCTTAATTCATTGGACACAGTGGAATCCAATAAACCATTGTACTCCTCGATCAAACTTCTGATCTCTTCTATTTTGCTGGCCATTTTTTTATAAGGTTAAAGTGGTGGAGTTGTATGTAGCGGCTGGTAAAAGTGGTGAAGTTGAAGTGGTTAAGGTGAAAAAAATGGTGTTGGTATTTAAAGAGGGGGAGGCAGTAAATAGGGGGTTGAAAATGAATGGGTTAGGCAGTAAAGGGGGGGTGAAAGTTTAATGGGTTAGGTGGGGGGCTTATTCTCATATATTTATTAGGGTTAAGAGATTGAGGTGGGTGTTGTGTTTCCCAACATTTCATTGAGACTCACAAACATCCCTTCACAGTCACATCGGTTTTGTCGATCTTAATTATTTCTAATATGGCGTAGTCGTAAAACATGGCGTAGTCGTTACGTCTTTTATCGATCTTAATTATTACGTCTTTTGTCGATTTTAATTATTTCTAATATGGCGTAGTCGTAAAACATGGGGGTCCGTAAAATTGATTTTGGTCTGGAATGTATTATCTTTAAACGCTACAAACAGTACTAACTTAATATTTGGTTGACACAAAACAAGTGAGTGTGATTGTGCAATACAATGAATGTGACTCTACAGTAGGCAGGGTGTGACTCTACAGTAGCATTGTGGGAGTGTGATTGTACAAGATAATGTCTGTGATTCTACAACACACTGACAGTGATTCTCCAAAATGAAGCGTAGAAACCTAAAAATAGAGAAATAGCGAAACAACGATAGAGAAATAGCGAAAAAAATAGAAAAGTCACATTTTGAAACAACATAAAAATATTCTTGAAACGTAAAAACATCCACTACTTATATATTTTATATCTCAAAACACATTAAAACATCCAGTACTTGAAACATGATACGTCCATTACACCCTTCATTTTCGCTACATGCATAATTAACCCCCGTTTTGTTGAAGCATCTTCCTCAAGTTGGCCAAATCACACTGCAACGTTTTCTTAGTGTGGAAACATCCAATACACTTTTTCATCAAGAATTCGATGTAGTCGTCCAGTTCGGTCTCCTTTTCTGTACTGCCAATGGATGCCATATAGGTCCTCGCGTCTATGGCAGGAGTGACTAGCTGCATGGCTATTAATTCATTTGATCTAGTGGTATTCAACAAACCATCGTACTCCTCGATCATTTTTCTGATTTCTTCTATTTTGCTTGCCATTTTTTGTTAGGTTTAAAGAGGTGAAGTTGGAAGTAGTTGGTGTAAAAATGGCGTTGGTATTTGAAGGGGGGAGGCAGTAAAGGGGGCAGTAAATATTAATTGAGTTAGGTGGGGGCCCTATCCTTCTAAAGTAAATAGGGTTAGCAGAGTGAGGTGATGGTTTGTGTTCTCAATGTTCATTGAGACTCACAAACATCAATTCGCAGTCGCACTCACAAACATCACTCAATGTACAGTTTATATTTTGTCGACATCGTTTTCGAATCATCGTTTTCTTATTGGGAAATAATCCGATTTTACGGTGCGTGTATTGTTTTTTTTCGTGTCTTCTGTAAATAAAGGAACCATCGGTTTTTTTAAAAGGTGAAATAATCTGAAAGTAAATGGATGGACATATATGTAGGGGTAGTTAGTATAATTAATTGGTGATTTTGTGGTCGTCTGTCATGACTCTGCAGGAGTTTGTCTGTGACTGTGAGTCAGAAGTTGCGTGACTGTATCACGTCGCACATGCGACCCTGATACTGAGTTGTCATTCATCTGATACTCAGAAGATACTCGAATATGAGATTTTTTCTATATTCACAAAAAAATGTTTTTACTTCACTACACATTCATGCCTTACGGTTCGCTGAGGTCTTTCGTTCCACGAGTCTCCCCAGTTTACGTTTGTCGTCGAGTTTGATCCATATGCACGTAGCGTTTCTTATGAAAGCGCGAACTTTCGGCAACACGTCGTCGCGAGCTTCATTCATGTCAGCAAGTACGAGACTTGCTGCCACCTCGAACGACAAGTAACGCCTCCCGAGCTTTGACCCAATATTAGTGTGTGTGAATGGCGCACCGTCGTACAGGCACATGTGCATCAAGCAGAAAATACCGGACTCCGGATCGTTCTTCCGGGCGCTCTGCCATTCCAAATTTACTTGGCGATGCTCAAAATTCGCCAGGTGACTGGCCTTAATCAGCCCTTTCTTGTCCATGTAGACCCTCAATGCTTGCATCTGTTGCAGTATTAGGTTATAGTAAACATCAGCACCCAAGCAGTAGAATATTTTTGACGTGGTGAAATAAAGCATATGCGTGCAACTTACTATCTCGCTGGACACCCGGAACATATGCGACCCTAGGGCGTGTGTCTGGTGATCGAGGATATCAACTGTTCTTTCTCTAAAGTTGACGCACACGCACGCGTAGTGCCCCATAGTATGCACCGGGAAAAACAACAGTTTGGCGTTCAAGTCGAATGTCCCGGCGCAGTCTTGTATGAATCTGTCCCACGCTTCGTACAGACCGTCAGTGTCTTCGTCCGCAGGGGTACTTGAGTCGGGTCATTCCAGTATACGGGTCAGTGAGTCCTAACGGATGGCGAATATTAGTTGTCATCAGTGACAGGATGCGAGAATGAAATATATCATGTGCGTGGCCGCACATCGCAAAGTGTGTGATTGTACAGACTAAGCCGCGTGACTTTGCAGCGTGCAGAGTGTGACTATACATGACACTATGATTGTAAATTCTAGGATGTCTGACTATATAATGTGCGTGGCTGTACAACTTATATAACGTGATTGTGCACCTCAACAAGAGTGACTCTGCAAAGTGATGTTTGACTATTAATGTCAATGGGGGTCATTTGTACTATTTAATGCCTGAATATGCAACTTATAGCACGTGATTGTACAGACTAAGCTGCGTGACTTTGCAGCGTGCAGAGTGTGATTGTGCACCTCAACAAGAGTGATTGTACACATCCACATGTGTGACTGTGCAACGTATTTCACGTGATTGTACATCTCAATATGTGTGACTATGCAACTGATAGCATGTGATTGTACATGTCAACATGTGTGACTGTGCTAAGTGAACTTTGTGATTATTTCTAACTATTTAATGTGAATGGGGATCATTTTGTACTATTTAGTGTGATAGGTAGGAGGTTATGGGGGCATACCATGTGTTGAATTCCGAACCACGCCATCGTTGGGTCCGTGGGGGAGGATAACCCACGCCGGTTGTCGTCTGATTCGCACCAGTTCATTAGGTGCGACCAACACTCCAGCACAGCGGCGCTCATGCCACCGACGGAGAAGAGCAATTGAATGTCACGCCTCTTCAGCTGTGCACGAGGGCCGTAGGACCCAAAGCGTTCACTGCGGATTTGTTGACACCGGTTAGTAGGTGTAATATGAAACACGCATCAGGAACATAAGACGATCACTTACTTTTCATCGTACTCATTATCGTCAAGGAAGCAGTAGTCGGCGGTGTGTTTTCGCAGGCTGAGCATCCCACTCGTCAGCCCCACTCGCAGGCGAAATACGAGTGACATGACAATGGCGTCTGGGGCAGGTTCACCCTGGTTCAAGGAGCAACCCAACCCATCTTCACAGCCCCGTATCCGAGACTTAATCGCTGACTGTCTTTCTTCTGGGACTGATCTGGGGGTGGGTCCAGGTGTTTTCGGTGATTTGCTCTGATGCTTCTTGGCGGTTGCCTTCACAGGAGTGGTTTCAAACGTATGGGCAGATTCCAACGATTCCTTGTATTTTCCGAATTCGATCACTTTCTGCAAAACAGTGTTCCTCATCTTGTTCGCGTCGCTCAGTATAAGGGTCGCCGTGATCTCCGCCCTGCACATATTCATGGCCGCCATTGTCCCCAAGGAGCAGTTTAACGGGGACCCGTTGTACAGCATCATGTACACCATCAGGTACACTCCACAGTCATTGGCGGAGTACCCCACTCCCTGCCATGATAAAGGAACGTTTACCAATTTAAACGCACGGACCTTCTCACCTTTCGCCATCCCTCGTTGTACCATGAACTCCCCCATCTTATTAACCTGCAAAACAAGTTCAAACAGGATCAGTTGTTGGACACATTTGCGGTCACATAATTGATTCAATATTAAATTAAAAGGGCCCGACCGCTGTCCGAGTAATGCCATAGTAAGACAACTTTGTAAAATCTTTATCGTACAACTGGTTGTCGAGGTACTCTATTTGCCCAGAATTGAAGTTAATGCAGGCGCAACTGTAGTGACCCTCGTCACCCGTCAAGATCGGGACGAACACCTGCAAACAATGCGTCAGGATTATGGGTTGATAACAACTATGAATAGACAGTATGTCCAGGATAATACCATGTCCGAGTCCAAAGCAAAGTCGGAGAAACTATTTTTTATCCACTCGTCCCACACGTAAAATATTTTTTGTCATATTTATTGCCCCAGCCTCCTTCCTTCCACAATGACAACACTGGGGCCTGCTCACATGCATTGATGGTAATACATGTAGTCAGTTTGTGTTTGACATGAGTGCGACTGTACAGTGTAAAATGTGTGACTATACAGCTTGTAGCGTGTGACTGTGTAGTTTATAGCGGTGACTGGACAACACAATGGGTGTGACTATACAGGTAACAGTGTGTGAGTATACAGCCAATTGTCTGCGATTATACACCTAATTTGGGGGTTGAACGTACCGTATGTCCAAGAGAGAAGTAACATCTACTGGTTACTCTTGATGCTTTTTTGTCGTGCACCAGGTGGTTCAGCAGCCTACACCAGCAGTCAACGACGTTATTCATAACCTCCAGGCCAGGCTCGAGCGTCTGCATGTCGCCCCTCGCGATACAGTCGTAAGCTGTGTACTCGACCAGCATTTCGCTGCAGAACAAACGAAGTTCCGATTAGCACGTGCATTTTTAAAAACAACATGACTAGGACAATAAGTACGTACCCTGACGGACGTGGCGTTCCCCGGTCGAAGACGTAGTCGATTACGTCTTTCCGTACGCTGAGGATATCCCAGAAGATGACGATGTTGGAGCACATGAATCCAGAGATTACAAGCTGCCCCCTCATTACTCTTCCACAGTCCAACGTGCAGCCCAAATTGTCCGGAATTGTGTCCATGCACTCAAATGCCACGTCAGAGTGGAAGATGTACCGATGATGTTTAGCCTCCGGGTGCGTCCTGGTCACTGAACCATCGTCTGTCTGTTGAGTATCGGTCGTGATGATTTCTTCCGTCGCGGGCGTGGTGGCAACAGCGTCCGCTACAGCCCAGCCTGCTTTGTGCAGTTCCCTCTCAAGGCTAGAACTGACCGTCGCATCGGGCGGAGCTGGTGTTACATCTAAAGCCGACCGTGCGTCCGCTGTCTCCCACCCTGCTTGCCGTAGAGCCATCACTACGGTCGGACTCATGTCCACCGAACCCTTCACAGCGGAGTCTTGGTTGATTTCTACAGCGGCATCATTCTCTTCAACTTCCCCCTCACAGAAACCTGGTGTCACGATGCCACCATCAAAAGTCCCCTCATCATCGTAACCCTCTGTTCCATCATCATCTCCCACGTAGAAACCTGATTTGTCAATATCTTCATCCGCGTAACCAGAATCACACAAGTCTTGCATAATTTGGCGTACCAGACCGCAGGCTTCAGCATCGCGCTGCTGCTCGCCCTCAACGACGGGGGCGTTCTGGGTAGTCTGCTTCAACTGGCCGGCCAACAAAACGACTTCATCGATATACCGGAGGACAGATGGATCTTCCCAGAATTGTTGGGAGGACGGGTCCTGACTTGGAACTGCATTGTTCCTCGTCAATATTTCTCTTACTTTGGAGGCAGCCTGCTCACAGAAACCGCAAAAGGCTAGCGCACACCTTCGGAATTCCATGAAAAAACGCCGGTCGTCCTATAATTCAGTTGAAGTCAAATCATTAGTGCGAAGCTCAGTGGTGTTGAGGCTGGCAGTGTAACTATGACTAAGCATCTAAGTGTGTGACTGTAAGGAATAAAGTGTGTGACTATACAGTTTATAGCGTGTGACTGTGCAGGTTATAGTACTGACTGGATAACATAATGCGTGTGTCTATACAAGTAATATTGTGTGACTATACAGCTAATAGTATGTGACTATACATCAGGATGAGTGTGATCATAACGACCATGACTATTAGTTTTTTTTTAAACATAGGTAAGGCTTTCAGATTAAATCGTTTCAGGAACAATTAATTGATGATCTATAGAGTGGCTGGGAGATCACTTACGTCAACCGCGTTGTCTTCCGATTGATCGCCTCTCTCCACCCTTGTCGTTATTCTTTTTGGACTAGAGTGCTGGTTGTCAGAGGGCATCGTTATAGCGGGGGTGCACTCGCTGCCTGTTTTCCCACATGTACGTGGGTACGACACCTTCGAACGCAGCTGATTTCCCAGGGATCCCGTCTCCAGTTTCCCAGCAAGACGATCGCTTATTCTCCGTGCATCCCAATGTGCGATAAATGGTATGTCGCATCTGCAAGTCTCGCTACGGAAATCGTAGCGCTGGAAGTACGCAATCATCAGAATGGGGATGCACCCCCGGAGGTAGTTGACGACTTTGTTGGGGTCACGCGTCCCCTTACCCGCCCGCACCAGATCCTGCAGGACAAAGCTACACCAGTCCTGTTCACCAATCAAGTCCACGTCATCCACTGCGGCCAGCAAACTCAGGTCCAGTGAGTTGTTCGTAGTAGGCGCGAGGAATGATGACAACGCGAACAACACGAACCTGCGGACAAAGTCGTCGTCAGCGGCTTTGGTTGCCATTACCTTTTCGTGCACCCTCCCTAATGTTATTGGCCCGCTGCTGTCAACCACATCGAACCCCTTCCGCCTGGTACTCTTTAACCTGATCACGTCAGGTGAGTCTGCCCCCTTCTTATTTTGTGTTGGGATTAATTTCACCGGATGAGGGCCTAAAGGTAGCTGGAGGCAATCGTGGACGTCGTACTTTGTCATCATGAATGCCTCCCGGAGTGAGGCGCGAAAAATACGAGACCCGTCAGAAAATGCACGTAGGAACATAAGCGCATGGTCAGTGGGGACCGATTCGATCCTCAGGTCCAAGAGCCCGCCGAAGCCAACAGCACGCACCCTCTCTTTTTTATCATCCGATAATTGCGCAATTAGTTGGTGCAACCGCTTGGGCCTACAGTGAACATCTGGCTGACCCTCTCGGCGGTCCCCCCCCCCCTTCCTCCGAGACACACTCACGTATGTGGGGTCTGCCACTGTATCAGATTTGACTCTCCTCTTTTTTTTTGGCCTGCTTTCCTCAACACTTTTTGTCTCACCCACTTCCAGATCGGCGACCGGTGAATCAAAAGTCACCCTCTTTTTTTCCTTGTGCCTGCCTTCGTCAACGATTTCTGTCCCCACCACATTCGTCTCGGCAACGATGTGGTCCCCTGATGTATCTTGAACAGACTTTACAACAGTCTTCTTCTTCTTATGTTTCTTCTTACCCAAATTTTGGTCGGCGACCGGTGAATCAAAAGTCACCCTCTTTTTTTTCTTGTGCCTGCCTTCGTCAACGATTTCTGTCTCCACCACATTCGTCTCGGCAACGATGTGGTCCCCAGATGTATCTTCAACAGACTTTACAACAGTCTTCTTCTTCTTATGTTTCTTCTTACCCAAATTTTGGTCCACAACCAATGTATCATCAATTACATTTTCGCGGACTGATGTCCTTGACACGGCCTTATTCTTACTGGTCTTCGTTTGAACTTTCTTCTTCGCACCCGACATTCTGCTGCAATAACAACATGCGTAAAGAGTGTGATTGTACAGTCAATGATGTACAGTCATAAAGAGTTGGTTGTACAGTCATACAGAGTTGGTTGTACAGAATGATGTACAATCACACCTTTGGATCTACACAGTCGCACTTGTTATGATGCAAAGTCACACGCTTTATATTGTATAGTCATGCAGTGTTGGTTGTATAGTCACCCGTTTGAGGCTGTATAGTCACACTTCTTATGTTGCAGAGTCGCTCTCTTTTTACTGTAGAATCACACCGTTGAAGCCGTATACTCAGTTGTAAAATCACATGCGTAAAGAGTGTGATTTTACAACTGAGTATACTGCTTCAACGGTGTGATTCTACAGTAAAAAGATAGCGACTCTGCAACATAAGGAATGTGACTATACAGCCTCAAACGGGTGACTATACAACCAACACTGCATGACTATACAATATAAAGCGTGTGACTTTGCATCATAACAAGTGCGACTGTGTAGATCCAAAGGTGTGATTGTCCATCATTCTGTACAACCAACTCTGTATGAATGTACAATATAAAGCGTGTGACTTTGCATCATAAGACTGCGACTGTGTGGCTTCAAACGTGTGATTGTACATCATTCTGTGACTTCACAACAAACTTTGTATGACTGTACAAGCAAATCTGTATGACTGTACAACCAACTCTGTATGACTCTTAAAATGTTAATTTTATTTCTTCCCAAACACCAAGTCTGTGACTATAACACTGCTTTAACGTAAACCTCAACAAGGAAGCATGCAAAACTTCAACAAAGAACTGTCTAATCAATGGCACATGCATACTTACAATGACTGTAACAACCCGGATTTTCCAGACTTTATAAATAAGTCTATAATAGGAAACAGCGGAAGACATGATACATATCCGAGTCATTACTATTCTCAACTAATTATATTACTTTTTAATAATTATTAAAGTACTTAAATATTACATTTAATTATAACAATTTATGAAGAAAAAGAAATACATTCGAGTCCCATCTTGATCAGCTATCTTCAACTTTGCCCGTCTGAGGAATGGTCAGTCTCCCTTAATCTGACGATTATAATATTTTAAAAGAATTTCATAGAAAAACAAATCGTCAGGTGGGTAAATTATCAAAATTTAATATGAATAAAATATTAATTCAAACATAGATCAAATAACAGTACATAAATGCACAACCGATAACACATAACTTTGAAAATCGCAAGAAATGTTTTAAGTGCCGTATTATTTTTGGAAAAGTTTTATCACGGTATACCGGCCAATCATTGTACAATTACCGAATAAGTTTCGTATTTGATACTTGTACAATAATAATATACCGCCAATCACACCGATACCAGGGGGCTTACATTATTACCCTTGTTTACCATGGTGACATAAACACGTTTAAAACAAAATTCGTCCTCTCATCTCCAGGGTCGAATGCCGGATACGTGGGGTTGTTACCCGCACCATGGACTACTCACCACCCGGCTGGTTATCCCCGCAGCCACGCTCCAATCGTCGACTCACGGAAACCCGGGTGCGATCCACCTAACACGTACGGGACTGATCAGGTCCCCACCTAAAGTATGGCCACACTCCCGCCTACTCTCGAGTCAATGTCAGCACAGCCAAAGACCCTTCGTACGCTACGGACGGTTTTATACGGTTAAGCTAAGCACTATTCTTCCAAGTTATCTCGTACACAATAGAGACAACCTGCTTTCCCGCTCAATGAGATTTCGAATAAAGTCCTAAAAATGCCCAATAAAATATAAAACCATTTGAATTATATTTTGAAAACATTATGTGTTATCCAACTTGATTTCAATAGAAAATTCATTCCTTTTATAATTAGATACGAAGTAACAATAGCCAAATACCACGTAGTCAAATAAGAGTCTCCTTACGGGTTGTCCCTATTTGTAGGCCGGAATTTGGCTAACGAACTTGGTTAATATGTTAAATGATTAGTATGACCATTTAACGGAGTTTAGCCAAGTTTAATCGATTTAACTAAGGGACAGTTTTCATTCCCCGGAGTAGTTTAATCGATGTAGATCGTCTTAGTTTAATGTGGTTAATTCCATTTAAAAAGATATCGATTTGAAATAATTTTAAGAAAAGTTATTTTAAAAGGTTTCTGATTACGTTGTGTAATGTAAGCGAATGCGTTTTGATTTAAAACTTTTATTAATAAAAAGTTTGTTTATTTAAATACTTTGATTTTAAAAAGATTGTTTGTGGATTTAAGTATGTTGGAACGTTTTAATAAAGTCCAAAAAGGCTGATGCATATCTGTTTGCTAAAAACCCAATTTTATCTTATAAGAAATTTTATTTTGAAAGCGTCAAAGTATACCAAAAGTTTGTTTAAATATATATTTTTATGAAAATGTCGAGGTTTATTTAGGCGAATTTTAGTGATATCGTGAGTCAGGCCTAAACGCTTGCCAAGGTCCTAAAAATCTAACCTATTCGTAAGAATAACTAGGTCTTTTTATATTACATAATTTGGGGTATCGTTTGGTCAAGTCTCGCCCTAATCTATTAAATTACATCAATTTTTGAAGTCTTTAAATAAAACAATAACAACAATAAAAATAAAAATAAAAATACAAATTTACAACATTATTTTAAGGATAACAATTAAAGAAATCATTTAGCACGTAAATGGGTCCACGAAATTATTTCGGAAAAGTCCCTATGCCGTATTTTATGTTATCATACCTAAAGTGATTATTATTTTTTTTGTTCTTAACTATACGATTATTCTAAAATTTGATTAGAACTCTAAAATTTTATGAGACTCTAAATTTTATTATTATCTCCATTTCAACTCAAACTGTCACTTTAACTAATAAATTTCCCTTTTCATTATTTATGAGTTTAGACCAAAGTTTTATTTATACTATAAGTTATTATACTAATATTTCCCATAATTTAGTAGTAGTCTTACATGCAACCCCTTATTAACATAAAACTGCGATTAAAATTAACATGCAAACAGTTATATGAAAAATTCATTCTGTAAAAATGAATTTTTCATCAGTTAATATAATTTACCCACCCTTGGTCCGATTTTTGGTCTAAAAAAAATGAGATATGCAACTATGCTTCTTCGATCTCGGCCCCAAGGTCTTCTTCGGCCTCCTCGGCTTCTTCTTCTTCTTTACCACCAAAACCCATATAATAAATTAAGTAATTAATTCCACCAAAATCTCAGAAAAATAAAAAATGAAAATAAAATTAAGGAATTTATAAGTGAATATACTAGATCTACCGTTTTTAAGGACATGCAATGCCAAACTTAAAATTTTAAAAATAAGATAGTAACTATATAACTCAAATGTATTAGATCTGTAGATTTTAAGCACATGCAAGACTAAAAATGGTTAAATTTTCAAAAAGTTTAAAATAAACTGAAAAATAAAATTAAAAATGATGGATTATAAGTTTTAAAAGAAACATGCAAGATTTTACTTATATAAATTTTTGTTTCATTATTATTATTATTATTATTAGAATAAAAATATGAAGAAAATATATATACATAAATATGAAGAAAATATACCTTTTTACAGAAAAAGATGGGTTAATCTTATAAAATCAAGCTTGACTTAGTTCTTTATTTTGATAAACACCTCATGATTTTTCTAATTTGGTTGAAATATTATTATTATTATTATTATTATTATTATTATTATTATGTATTGTTTTATTATAGTAGTGAAAAGTAGTGGGTTATTATGGTAGAGGAATATGGTGGAGTAAGAGTGAATGAGTGGAATGAAATTAGGAGGAAGGAGGAGTGTGGTGATTAAATGAATTTAGGAAAGAGGGAAGAAGGTGGATTGTAATGAGAGAGGGAGAAAGTGACGTGAAAGGTGAGAAAAAGAGGAGAGAGGGAAAAAAGGTAGGTAGGATTAATTACAACAGTTTTGGAACTCGTAATTGAGTCTGTTTTGAAAATTAAATCAGTCTTTGTTTACGCTTGTTTTAAAACACGACATTATTCGAAATAGTTCAAAATAGTTTATTGGCGGAGAAATTAAATGTCTTAGCTTCTGGGGACTCATAGTACCCACTCTCATCTTCAAAATGTATATTGTAGTGTGCAAGTATGAGAATTAATGAAAGAGTTATGATCGACTTAAGTTGTCCTTAAGCTGAACTGAAAAATCTAATATAAATAATAGTAAATTAATTTAAATAAATAAAATGACATGTTACAACTTTTGAAATAAAGAATAAAATGAGAAAATTTGTAGAAATCAAATATAAAATTTCTATCCATCCCACGGAAGGGGGTCTGGTAGTTTCTAATATACGACAAAATATAACGTAAAGTAAAAAGTATTTCTAAAAGGATGTTAAAAATACGGGGTGTTACAGTCTTACCCCCTAACAAAAAGTTTCGTCCTCGAAACTTGTAAGGTATTAAAATATAAAGGATGATCTATGTTCCCTAATACAAGCTTTACTTCCACAAAATTATCTGTGAAACCATATGCAAGTCTAATCCATAATCAGATGGTCATATGCTTATATCCTCAAATGTATTATTTTTCATATTATCCTATTTCCTCAAATGTATTATCATTATTCTTATCATCTTATATCCTCAAATGCATTAAATATTCTGACTAGATCATGACACACAAAATCCAAATAATAATTTAGCCTCAATATATCTCCATGTACATCCCATAGTGTCTATCTTATAAAATGGTGTACTATATCCTCAAGTTTATCAAGTCATTTCAACTGCCAGCTTAATCCATAAAATCCGTAGAATTATAAAATATATCTGCTTTGATACATTTTATATAGCCATCTTAACCGTATAATCGCATGATCTCCTTGCAACCTTCTCATATTTACATGCACAAGACCATCTCACTCCTAAGTTCCTCAAAATTATGTTTTCAAGGTTCCATATATTATTCCATAATCTTAAGGAGAATGTCTAATCATCAAATTAAAATTATATATAATAAGCCCAAAATTTTCTCTTCGTATAATTCCATTAGTCCATAATGTAATTTGTCTTTAATCATTTTTACTAGTTTTCACCTCTATATACCACGAATGTCTGACTAAAACCCAAGTATTCTAACGATACCATTCCAATTCTCATGTTTCATATTTTCTCTAAATGAATATCACTGTTAATCCCCTAAACATTCTAGAGACCATCATTTCTTTTATCACCGTTCTTTCACGGTTAATATCAATCCATAATGAAGTTATTCTCAACACTTCAATATTTTCCTTTCAACTACAAAACTCACTCTTTTAACTTCATATTACTCAAATATGTTCTTTATCCATTCAAGAACTTATATTCAGAAAATCCTAAAATATCCTCAAATAATGGTTTTACAATCTAATATCCACAAAACAATACCACATCTTATTACCTATTCATCTTTAGACTATTGTTCAAGTACTCCTCAAAGAATATCATTTGTCTCCATTTGAAGTATGATTATGTCACCATCTATTATTCATCCACTAATCCCACATGTGCGACTATATCATGTTCTATCTCAAATAAGGTTCCATACGGAGTAGGAGGGTTAGAAATTTTTAAAATTTAGAGTTTGTAGGAGAATAAAATTTCAATGAATTATATTTTAAAGGTCAAGATAGAATCGACTATTAAATAAAGAGTATAATTAAGATTAAAAACAAAAACAAAAATGAATACATTTTAAATAAAATTTTCACTCAAAAACAAACTTCAAATTAAGTTAAGAGTGAATAAGACCCACTATTTAGATCAAAAGTGATAATGATTTTAAAAAAATAAAATGTTAAGGATCAAAATAATATTATGCTCAAGAGACAACATAAGTTATACTGAATTTACCCTTGGAATGATATTACTGATAAGAAAAGCGTGTCTTGTAAATATTATGAGGGAGTAACTGCTCCTTGGGACGAAGGAGAATTCTCTTTAAAGAATCTTAAAACATGGAACAAGGCAGTGTCAGTCAATGATTTTAGAAGTCTATCAATGGTAACAAAGGCATTTAGAATAGCTGAACTCATTATTACATCCCAGGAGTAAAGACAATTTGAGAGATAAAGAGAAGGAACAATATACTTCAATCATGAAGGTCACCTCAAGCATTAAGAGTTAAGAGGATGGGAAGTAAGACAAATAATATAAGGTCGGTACAAAGTTTGCAGGAAATGATAAGTTCTAGGTTGAATTGGTATATGATTGCTTCCGATGAAAGCAATGTAATAGGTGATGGGTCAGGGTGATAAGGGGTAAAAGATGATTCCAAAGCATGAATTCGTAACGTAAAGGACAAGACAAAAGAAGCTGGTAACACCAAACAATATGCAGAAAACAAAGTTTTCTAATAACTAGTAGATGTATTTTCTGCGAACATGATGCTGAAAATCGCTCACACTTATCCATCAAAAGTGTCCTTATGCAAACAAAGTGTGGAAGAAGCTAAAACAATGGATGAAATTTAAAGGAGAAACCGATGCTTTGAATATTGAATTTGAAATGGAGTGCAGCAAAGCAGCAAGGAAAACATTAGAAGCATAAATGGTGCAATACTTTAGCAGTTGCATTTCACCATACTTGGATTGAAAGAAACATCAGAAGAAAAGGTGATGTAAAAATTAATAAATCAAATAAACTTCGCTAGACTGAGAGGTAAGGGATCAATGTGAGCATGAATATGATAGGATGAATGTGTAGTCTGGTAAGATAGGTCTCTCGTATTCCCTAAATAGATGAATAAGAGAGTCAATAAACTTTCTTCCAAAAATAGTAGATATGTATTAGAAGTTCTTAATGAAGTGAAAGTAAAGGTAACAAGTTGAACTGAATTTGGGAAAGACGGAGAAAAGTTCAAGCAGTAAAGTGAGAATCCGAAAATACGATCGACAAGAAGATGGTAGTATAAAAATTTATAGCGAATTAAAAGAAACGAAGAAAACATACATACATCTTTTCGAAAATTTATTTAATACTATAACAAATTGTAGGTAGGATGATGAGAGAAATAATAAATTGACAAAATTTTGAATTGAAACACGGTATGTGAAGATTTTCAAATTTTGTTATTAAAATAAGAGTGTCTTGAATTCTGAATCTACGGCGTTAGCTATTTCCTATATTTAATTAATAATTTAGATATGTTATTTATACTCTGCAACTAAAGTAATCAAGTTAGTATGGTAGGGAGTTAACCCACCAACACGGATCAATACACATGTTATTATAACCTAAGTTAAAAATATTGCATTCCGAATTTACTATATGCCTTCTAAAAGTAGTTGATGCCTCAATTGACCTTCCTTCATCATAGCATCGTGATAATCCTCACTTGATTCTGACGGGTCTTCATAATGATGAATTTAGTTGTATATACGCGTAAACAAAATTACTATTAAGGGATATATAGTTTCTGATAACTTATATAGTATATTAGACAAATATATATAATATTATAACATATATTTTGATAATACTATTAAGGACTTTATAATAAGCTTATAGCTATATAACATACACATAGGTACACATTACAATGTAAGTCACATAAGTAAAAAAAACAAGTAACGATAAAACAAAAGCTACGGGTTCCTAAAACTAGGTCGGTCCTTAGTTGTTTCTACCCTTTTACTTTTTCTTTTAAGTGATCTAGTTATTTTAATTTATTATCCTAGAAAATAGATGACTCGATTCCGCTAGCCGAGTGAGTTGGGAGTATAAGACTCTATCACCAACTAGTCGGGAGCTTTAAAGCTCTAGAGCAGATAAGTCATCAAACCATGCTCTGATACCAACTGTAACAACCCGGATTTTCCAGACTTTATAAATAAGTCTATAATAGGAAACAGCGGAAGACATGATACATATCCGAGTCATTACTATTCTCAACTAATTAGATTACTTTTTAATAATTATTAAAGTACTTAAATATTACATTTAATTATAACAATTTATGAAGAAATAGAAATACATTCGAGTCCCATCTTGATCAGCTATCTTCAACTTTGCCCGTCTGAGGAATGGTCAGTCTCCCTTAATCTGACGATTATAATATTTTAAAAGAATTTCATAGAAAAACAAATCGTCAAGTGGGTAAATTATCAAAATTTAATATGAATAAAATATTAATTCAAACATAGATCAAATAACAGTACATAAATGCACAACCGATAACACATAACTTTGAAAATCGCAAGAAATGTTTTAAGTGCCGTATTATTTTTGGAAAAGTTTTATCACGGTATACCGGCCAATCATTGTACAATTACCGAATAAGTTTCTGTGGACATGACTTAGGTCCACCCCGACGCGGCCACGCGCGGGTTTGGGTAGGCGAATGAATCTCCATATGAAACGGATCGAATTGAAATTTAGGTCTATGTGGAGTCGCCACCGAATTTTGTGGTTATTCGGAACCATTCGAGCCCACTCTATGTCGTAGTGGTCCGTATACAAAATACGGCCCATTTCCGATGTCAGAGTTTATTGGGCTCGTCCCTTTGCATTTGATACCAATACCGACGTTATCGGATATTGTGTATTGAATGACTCTCGTGCGCCAACGGTTTCGGGCATCCGGAAACCGAGGTTCTGAGTAAGGGGTGAGGGTACGTGTTGGGAAGCCCACAAAGGACACCCAACCCCGCCCGCACATTAGCGGCCTCTACTAAGAATTTGAATGACTTACAATACGCGCGCTAGTTAAACGGGAAAATGATGCTTATGCAAACATTGTTTTCCTAAGCATGTGAATTAAAATTGAAAAGGGTTTCTAAGTCAATTTAATGCAATTAATTCTACATCAAAGTGGAATTTAGCATGCGGGTTCATTTAGTACAATAAACGAACAAGAATTAAATTGACAAAAGAAACGAGCAAACGGTTAGTAACGGTAAATCGATATTAACGGTTTGTGCAAACAATGAATTGAATTGAAGGATGCAAATATGAGGATGCACGGTTTGAAAAGATAGTATACACGTGATTAATTATGCACGTGTTGACCTAAGTCGTAAAATACTATCGAGTTTTGAAAAAAAGGATAATGTACGACTCGTGTTTGAGTCGTTATGAGGTCACTCGATCGAGTAGTCGATTGACTCGATCGAGTAGGTCCTGAGAAGGTGTTTCTGTTTCGTGTTATAGACCATACCCGGCCGAGTTATTGACCAACTCGGTCGAGTACACGGCCACTCGACCGAGTCACTGTGAGACTCGACCGAGTGGGTGTCGTGACAGACTTTCTGGTTCGATTTTGGGGTGCCACTCGACCGAGTGGGTTAGGCACTCGGTCGGGTGCCCCCTGTACGAATGGTAATTCGTTTGTAATTTTGATGTTGATTTTGAAATTGCTTTTGATTTTTGGGAGTTTGACGATTTTACCGAATCGGACGTAAATATTGCACAATTTACGCTCGACGTGGTTTTTTTATGTAAATCGCAAATTTTGTTGAACCGGGTATAAATATTGTTGAATTTATACTCGACTCTAACTTTGAATACTCGTTATATTCCACACTCGATTATTTGAATCGACATGGAATATTTGAGTGAAATAAAAAAGTTAAATGAATTGATTTTAGTCGCTTCAAATTAATTATCGTGATATCCATAAATCGCGTTAATTAATTCGTATGACTTGATTATTAGACTCGACATCCAATTATGAAATTGGTATCGAATCCAAAATCGACGCTTTAATTGAAAACATAAAAAAACTTGATTCCCTCGACTTCTCCGACATCGGAATAAATCCCTAGGGATTGTGATGTCGGGTCCGTGTCAACGGGTTTCGACCCTTATAGAAATACGATGCTTGCTTTTGAGAAATCGATGAGATATGCGAACAATAACAATAATAGCATAACGATATGAAAACTATTGTTGAAGTTGACCTATCTCAATAATCGAGTAATCGGGATATCGGAACAAGCGACCGTCAACTCGTGTGCAGTACACTTGTATATTCGGATTTCCTTATTCCAATATCACTTCATACTCGACACAAATTGATAGATATTTTAATGTCTTGATACTAGTATTATTGATATTAATGATGCGATAATAAGAATAAAAAAAGAGAACGCGACCCGTAAAAAAGACGACACGACGCGAGGAGGAGGAAGAAAGGAGAAGAAGCGGGGTTTTGACACCCTCAACCTACATGTTCTTGTCTCGGCGCGGACTCGTAACCGTGGCTATAACACAAGAGTCTTCGAGGTTTATGAAGGTTGAGTTATGGTGGCTCGGGTTTGATGAATCCTAAAGCTAGTTTAGGGTTTTTGCTAGTGTCGAATTGCTAGGGTTTGATTAGGGTTTGTAAAAGGTGTAGTATGTATGAGTATGGTTGCACTAGGGTTTCGAAAGTTGTGTCCAAAGGTTGTTGCATGAGGGTTGCTTATATAGGCAAGGCTAGGGCACCCGAATTAGGGTTACTCGACCGAGTAAGGGCTAACTCGGTCGAGTGGCCCGTGAAGCCTGCAGCCGGGCTCAAAACAAGCCCACTCGATCGAGTGGGTGGGTCACTCGATCGAGTGGCCCAGTCGGGTGCACGGGTCCATTGTTTTGGGCCTTGACTTTGAGTGTTTGATGGGTTTTGTGTTTGACTTGGACTTTTGATGGTTGTATGGCTGTTTTTGTGTGTCTCGGAAACGATTTTGACCGGGGTTGACCCAATCGCAAAAAGTCGGTTTTAATTCCGGTGTCGGTTTTGGCCCAAATTAGCCTTATTTGATTGGAAACGGCCCGTTGGGCCTGGATTTGAGGTTGATTTTGTGAGATTTGTACTCCGTAAGTGTGTTAGCCAACGATTAATGGATTTGAGCCCGTATCCGAGCGCACAGAAGCATGTTAGCGTCCGATCATCATCGGGTGTTTTTTTTGGAAACTGCCATAGACACCTGGCAGTCAAAATGCGGGTGTCTACAGAGCCCCCACTCTGACTGAGGCTTGGACAGGGCGAAAGTCAGAGTATCCACCAGGCCAATCGAGGATTGAAACCTGGCGGACTTCCGGCCGGGTCGTTTATAGTCCATTAGACTTGCGTGGAGGGCTCGCCAGCCGTAAGCTAGAAGTCATACCTGAGCCGATAACTCCGTGGGGAATCGGACTTGTCTCGTAAGTCCTGGGTGCGCCTGTATGTGGACTCATCCCTTGAAATGTCGTCGTTGGCTTCCGCTGGGGAATTATCGTGGGTTGCACTTCCCTATTTGAGTCGTACCTGTATGAGTCACATAAAATGCGTGCAACACGTAGGCAGTAAAATGACTCGCGCTGGGGGAAAATGATTTTTGAAAATTTGAATTTTTGAAATTTCGAAAATTTGAGATCTTTGAGTTTCGGAAACTTTGAGATTCTTGACTCCTAACAAAGATTAGGAAAGTTTGGGATGGAAATTCCCGTGCTAGTATTGAGACTAGGATTGTGGTTTGATTCTTATTGAGATTAGGAAATTTTCCTAAATAGTTTGCAAGGCCAATGCTATATATAGACCCTCCTTGCTCTTGATTTTCTTCACAAGTCCCATCACAAAACAATATCTTCTTAGAAGAAAGTCTCTTTGGTTCCCTTAAGGCAAAAAGAAATTCTCTTAATCTTTTAAGAAGTTTAGCCATGGGTATCGATAGGTTGAGTGTGATGTTGCAGGAATGGTCCCGTCGCTTTAGGGACGCAGATAGGGTGGCTTTGAATCAGACGGGGATAACCCAATTGTACCCGTTCCGTCAGATGGTGGTTGACCGCTATTTTCTGGATGCTTGCTTGGCTTATTGGGATGACATATATCATGTCTTTGCTTTCCCTCGGGGCGAAGTCTGCCCTTTACCTGAGGAGATTGCAGCTATTGGAGGATGGAATCCGATACTCCGTCCCGCCATCCCATATTCGATCTACGACCCGAGGAGGAAGTTGAGAGAATTTCTAGGGCTCTCCCACAACGAAGTGTCCCGTATGATGGATGGTGACAAAATTTCTCTGATCGACTTGGCTGAGAAATTTATGAATTCATTCGATGTTCGGGTTAGACCGGCTTTCAGCCGCAGGGCCTTCTCTTTTTGCATGCTTCATGTATATGCTTTCGAGGGTCATATGGACCTGTTATCTTGCATGGGAAGCACCCGTCTTCTGACCGTAGTGGATCTGATGGAGACTGAGCACAGCCCGGCTTGGTTGATCACGGGCGAGACTATCCAAGGATTGGACGATCGCAAAAGGGACTCATCCATTCGTCTTACCGGGAGCACCCGTTTGTTGCAAGTATGTCACTCGACTTCTTAATTCAATTTCTTTGATTTTTTTTTTACTGCAGGGGGGTACTCGATTGAGTCACCCAGGCACTCGGTCGAGTACCCTCGATGGAACTCTTCTGATCTGTCTTCGGAGGTGCCACTCGATCGAGTCGCCCTGGCACTCGATCGAGTGCCCTCGTAAAGAGTCTCCTGTTTGCGTTCAGGGGTACCACTCGATCGAGTGTCCCAGGCACTCGATCGAGTGGCCTTTAGGCGAACGCCTATTTTGCCCTGGAATCTCATGCTTTTGTTTCTTTTTGCAGATTTGGCTGTATGAGAGACTATCAGTGATAGATCCTCCACTTGATGCGGGCAACTATCGTCATAATCAGGTGATGACGAGGAGGCGGGCCATTGACTTTTCTCGTCAGATTACGCAGAAGTACTGGGACGAGGTTTTGTCTTTTCATGGCGGCCCGTTAATTCGATGGGTAGTTCCATGGTGGCCCATCTACCTCTGGAGCGGCTTGGACCCAAGGGATAGAGCCCGCTATCAGGTGATCCTTTCTTTCAGGCAGACGGTTCATCTCTATCCAGATCGCATACTAAGGCAGTATGGATGGACCCAGCGAATCCCTGAAGTTGAGGCAGTTGTGAGTGACCCTACCCAACTGACTGACGTGATGTGTGATACCTGGATGCAAAGGTGGTACACACGGCATACTTGGCCCGTTGTCAAATCTCGCCATTCAATCTGGGTTTCAGATTCTTATACGAAGTGGACCAAAGCAGGGGACGCTAAAGCCCGAGCTGCTTTGAAAGTCGATGAAGCCTTCGATCTGCTGAGAAGGGAGCAAGCCAAAGACAACAGGGGGTTCTTTGATGAAGGAGACACTCCAGCCACCCTAGTTCGTCTAATGTCTGGTCACAAGAAGAAGACTAAGACTCAAGCTGAAGGGTCTAGTGCTAAAGGTGCTTGGGGGAGAGTGAGCCCCGAGATGGACTTGGAAAGGAGACTGGGCCCAAGACTACCCGTGCAGGACCGACTTGGCCCACGGGATAGACTGCCTGAGCATGTGCGGGCCCGACTTGGGCCGAAGACCGTGATTGAAGACCCGTCGCCAAAGAAACGGGCCCGGGCTAAAGAGGTTCCACTTGTGATTCGGGAACGCTCGTCACCACCCCGAAGACCTCAGGCTCCACGCGACCCGAAGGACAAGGGGAAGGGGAAGATGCCCAATTATTAGTCTCCTTATTTTATTATTTAAATATTATTATTATTTTTGTGGTGTGATTTTTTGTGTGAATGCCGTTTTGGGCGTTTTTTTTTTTTTTTTTTTTGTAATCCCGAGTTTATCGAGATATTAATAAAAGACATATTATTGAACACCGTTCCCGTCTTTCGTTTATTGCAGTGGTTGTACCCTTTTGAAGGGTTGCCTACGTATCCGCAAACGGCGGAATCAAACCTAACGTAGTTCAAAATTGATTTGATTTTTTTTGCAATTTTCGAAATACATCAGGATTATTAATTCAAGATGTGCGACAGTAGAATAATTAATTCTAGCTTATTGACTTGTCTATAATTTTTGAAAATTTATAAAAAGACAAATTTTTATAATTTTTTGCAAATGACATTGAGATGGGGGTTTATGGGTAGTAGCGCTTCAGCTGGTCCAAGTTGGTTGGGTTGACGAATTCGTTCCCGTCCAAGTCTGTCAGCATCACCGCTCCTCCTGATAGGACCTTCTTGACTAAGTATGGCCCAGCCCAGTTGGGTTTGAATTTACCCCTTGGGTCAACCGGCAGTAAGACACGAACCGATTTTAGGACCAGATCCCCTTCCTTGATGTTCCTGGGCCTAACCCGTTTGTTGAAAGCCCGTTGGATCCTTTTTTGATATATTTGAATGTTGTTGAGAGCCCGGGATCGCCGTTCGTCTAAAAGGACTAGCGAATCGTATCGGGCTTGGACCCAATCTGCCTCAGGTACTTGGCTTTCAAGTAGGATCCTAAGGGATGGCACCTCTAGCTCGACTGGTTGGACCGCCTCCATTCCGTATGTCAAGTAATACGGGGTTGCCCCGGTCGCGGTGCGGATTGAGGTTCGATATCCCCATAGGGCAAAAGGTATTTTGTCGGGCCAGTCCCGATAATTTTCAGCCATCTTTTTAAGTATGGTGACAATTGTTTTATTGGCCGCTTCTACCGCTCCATTTGTTTGAGGTCGGTAAGGCGAAGATGTATGCCTTTGAATTTTGTATTTTGCCAGCAATGCGCCAGTTTCAGCTTGAAAGTGGGTCCCGTGATCGCTGATGAACTCGTGAGGGATCCCATACCGGCATATTATTTTATTTTGGATAAATTTGGCCACGTGCTTGGCGTTCAAGACACGGTATGACTCGGCTTCGACCCATTTGGTGAAGTAGTCGATGGCCACCAAGATGAAGCAATGACCTCCCGTCCCGGAAGGATGCACCTTTCCAATTATGTCAATTCCCCATGTCGAAAATGGCCATGGTGATGTCATGGTATATAATAGGGAAGATGGCATATGTTGTACATTGGCGAAGATCTGACAGTTATGGCAGTGTTTGACATACAACTGGCAGTCTGTTTCCATGGTGTTCCAATAGTACCCGAGCCTCATGATTTTTCGGGCTAGCATATGGGCGTTCATATGCGGGCCGTTTTCACCATCATGGACCTCGGCCATGACCTTTTCGGCTTGTATTTTGTCGATGCATAGGAGCAGAGCCCCCTGTGCCGTCTTTTTGTACAATTGCCCGTCATCAGTTCGAACAAATTGGGTTGCTAATCTTCGTAGGGCCTTTTTGGCCCGATTTTCAGCCTCCGGGGGGTACTCTCCCGTTGTCAGGTAGGTTAGGACAGCTTGATACCAAGGCTCCGGGTCAGTTATCTCGATATCCTGAATGGCGTGGATGTAGGCTGGCTCGGACCGTCTTTCGACACAGATTGGCATGCTGGTCAAGTGATCCGGGATGTTCAGTAAAGATGCTAATTTGGAAAGTGCATCTGCGAACTGATTCTCTTCCCGGGGCAGATAGATGTATTCTACCTTTTGAAATTGTTTCTCTAGAACCCTTACCCGTGCTTGGTAAGCCACGAGATTGGCGTTCCGAGTTTTCCATTTTTGGAGTGCTTGATTGATGACTAATAATGAATCACCGTGGACCCGGAGGTTTGTTACCCCTAAATCAGCGGCGGCTTGCAACCCGTGAATGCATGCTTCGTATTCGGCTGCGTTGTTGGTCACGTCGAAGTCCAACTTGATGGACAAGGGAGTGTGTTCCCCTCGGGGTGAAATTAACAGGATTCCGACCCCAAATCCTCGGAAGTTGGATGCCCCATCGAAATATAAATCCCACACTTCCGTATCGGTATGGAATATGTCTTCATCAGGAAAGGCCCATGTGTCGGTGTGGCCTTCTTCGGATATTGGGCCGTCAGCGAGGAACTCGGCAACTACCCGGCCTTTGATGGCTTTTAATGGTACAAATTTGAGGTCGAACTCAGATAACATTAAAGTCCATCTTGACATCCTGCCGTTGAGGATGGGCTTCTCAAATAAGTACTTGATAGGATCCATTTTGGATAACACATGTACCTCGTGACTGAGCATGTAATGTCGGAGCTTCTTAGTGGCCCAAACCAATGCTAGGCACGTCTTTTCGAGCATTGTATATTTGCACTCATATTCGAGGAACTTTTTACTGATGTAGTAAATAGCCCGCTCTTCTGAATCGACTGTCTGGGCCAGCATAGCCCCCATGGCCGTCTCCGTCGTCGTTAGGTATAACGACAAAGGCAGACCGTGTTGAGGTGGCATTAGTACCGGCGGAGCAGACAGCACCTCCTTGATTTTGTCAAAAGCCGCTTGACATTTGCCATCCCATAGCACCCGTTCTCCAATTTTTAGCTTCTTGAAGATGGGTTCGCATACCATGGTTAGTTTCGAAATGAACCGGCTGATGTATTGGACTTTTCCGAGAAACCCCCTTATTTCCTTTTCGGTCTTGGGTGGTTGCATCTCAGTGATGGCTTTGATTTTAGCTGGGTCAACCTCGATGCCGCGTTGGCTAACGATATGGCCCAATAATTTGCCCGACGTTACCCCAAAACTGCATTTTTGCGGGTTCAGTCTCATGTTGTATTTACGTAGCCGAGTGAAGAACTTTCTTAGGGCTGAAATGTGCCCGCTTCGGTCCTTAGATTTGACGATCATGTCATCCACATAGACCTCCACTTCCTTATGCATCATGTCGTGGAGCAAAGTAGTGGCAGTCCGTTGATAAATGGCCCCGGCGTTGATAAGCCCAAATGGCATGACGGTGTAACAGTAAGTACCCCAAGGTGTAATGAAGGTGGTCTTACCCATGTCCTCTTCTGCCATTTTAATTTGATTGTACCCGGCATACCCGTCCATGAACGATAGAAGGGCATGATCGGCCGTATTATCCACCAGTACGTCGATATGTGGTAACGGAAAATCGTCTTTTGGGCTTGCCTTGTTAAGATCCCGGAAGTCCACACAAACCCGCACCTTGCCGTCCTTCTTGGGTACCGGCACGATGTTTGCAACCCAGTCTGGATATTCAGACACTTGTATAAAGCCTGCTTTAAATTGTTTATCAACCTCTTCCTTGACTTTAAGAGACCACTCGGGCTTCATTCTTCTGAGTTTTTGCTTTACCGGCTTGCACCCATCTTTGATGGGTATTCGGTGTTCGGCTATCTCCCGGTCTATACCCGGCATGTCCTTGTAGGACCATGCAAAGACGTCTTTGAATTCCTGGAGGAGGTCTGTGAATTGTTTTCTCTCCTCTGGATCTAAAGATAGGCCCAACTTAAGCATCTGGGGCTCTAAAGTGGTTCCCACATTGATGGACTCGGTTTCTTCGATTACCGGATCTCGGGATTCCCTTTGCTCGAGCTGCTCGACCAGATATTGAGGTAGGGGTACCTGTTCGTCGGGTTTCTCAATGTCATTGCATATAAAATTTTTGAAATTGAGAAAATTTTGGAAATAAGACAAGTCGTAAGCAGAACGGTGTTCGTTATCATTATTAATGGTAAATTTTGAAAATAGCTCGAATAGAGCTGCCATCTGATCATTGGTCAGTGGCGGTATAGGGAGAGGTCTTGGGACAGGCCCCGAGACCTCAGTGGATAAGGGAAGAGGGGTTACAGACTCGACTTTAGCACCAGACCCTCTAGACTCGGACTCAGACTCCGACTCCGACTCTGACTCAGAGTCGGTATCCGGCATGTCTCCCTCGCCAGTGGTCAGCTTGTAGACCCGTCCTTGACCGTCGGTCCACTTTATAGTCTTCCTCCAGGCCCTTGTCTCGGTGTTGGTACCGACCTCGGTGATTAGCTTGGTTGGGTCGAACCGATCGCTGCGGAGGATCAGGTTGACCAAGTCGCTCTTTGGAGCGGGGACGGCTTTGTCTTCCCCGAATAGGAGCCCCAGCACGGGCTCGGAGTCGTTTTCGCCTTCCTTTGTTTCGGTCTGGACGATGGTAAATATATCATCAGGGATGAAATTGCATTCCCGAGCCTTTTTGGTCTCAGGATATGTGATGGTGGGTTGGTAGAGGCCCACTTGGATGGCTCCGAAGACCGGAGTAACGAAGTAATCCGTTAACTTCAGGCTATAAGGGCTTATGTAAGTACCCTTGATAATGTCGACGGCCTTGCGAATACCGGCCCGAACCACGTTTTCCGGGGTTATAGCATACCCCAATCCGAAATGTGACTCGCCATCATTTAGGACCTCGATGATCTTCCCAGCTGGGAGATATGGTCTTGAGGTTATTCCGGGTAAGTAACCCAGATTTTGTAGCATCGTGTCGATGCTAGTTGTGAAGTAGAGCCTAAAGAGATATTCTTCTTCGATCATGCCCACGAAATCAAATCCTCGTGGGTCGGCCCGGCCTGTAGCGTTGCAGCTTGCTACGGTAATTGGGGTCGCCTCCAGCGTGATGATACCATCTTTGAGGGGCATCTTGACTTTTCGGTGGAGGGTAGATGACACGGCCTTAACTGCGTGGATCCAAGGCCTTCCTAGCAAGAGATTGAATGACGAGGTGACGTCTATCACCTGAAATTCCAGCTCCTTTTCGATTGGGCCCGTTATGATTTTTAATCTTACGGCCCCTGCGACAGGTTTTGGGCTTCCGTCGAAAGCCTGGATAGTCTGCGCCGTCGGAAGGTAATCGGCATCGGTGATGCCGAGTGCTTTTGCGGTCCTTAGAGGAAGGACGTTCACGGCTGATCCATCGTCGATAAGGGTCATCGGGAGATATTTACCCTTGCAAATGACCGTGATGTATAGGGCCAGATTGTGATTGGGCCCAAACGGTGGTAGGTCAGCTTCGGAGAAGGTTATGAGCGGGCCTTCTTCTTTGGATTTGCCCTTAAGGTAGGGCATGATGGTGGCTACCATTTCAGCAGGAGTAGCCTCTGAATCGACCTTGATTTCATCGAGAGCCTTAGTCAGTGCTTCCCGATGAGCTTGTGAGCTAACCAATAGTTGCCATATGGTTAGATCGGCTCGGACCCTTTTCATTTGTTGGACCAGAGCCGTGTCTGGGCTTGGTTCTTCAAGGGTAGGCTCCGTCCTGACGGGTTCAGTGACGGATATAGGAATGGAACGCCCAGCTGCGGCGAGATGATTGGCGGCTAAGGCTTTGGACTTTGCCTTTCGGACCTCTTCAAGGGTGATGGGGACAGCTTCCCCTTTGGTTAAGTACACATCATCCTCGTCGTCGAACCATATCCCGTTGATTTGTGGGATATAGGGAGAGATGAGGTGAGAACAGTCAATTACCTCACCGGTGAAGATAGCGTGGGCGCTGAACGGGTTTTCTTTGTTGCTCGGCTTGTCTCCGGGCAACGGGATTTTCCCGCTCTCGATAAGGTCTTGGATCAGATGTTTTAACCTCCAACATTTTTCAGTATCATGTCCGTTACCCCGGTGATACTGACAATAGGCCTGGGCATTGTAAGTTTTGGGCCTCTTTTCCACTGGAGGTTCTGCAGTTGGGCCTATCGGTTGGATTAGGCCCTTTGAGGATAGCCTCTGTAAGGCATAAGTATAGGTAGTTCCTATATCCGTGAATACCCGATTTGGTGTATTCTTTTTAGATGAGGTGTCGAGCAGGTTTACCTCGTCGAAGATGCTGCGAGTTGCAGCTGCGGGTGTGGGCTTGATTGTAGATGAACTTGCCCCTTGATACCCTTTGGCAGAGGCCTTAGTCAGACTCTCTAGCCTCAGGTCATCCTCGATTCTCGTGCCCATTTCAGTAAGGACAGCAAAGTTTGGGATAATAGCATACCGGAGATGGACCCGGTAGGATGGGAGTAGATTTTTGACGATGGCTTCCACTAGGGCCTTCTCGCCGGGCTTGTCGACCAGCTTCACACTCTCAGCCCTCCACCTTTGCAGATATTTTGTGAACCCTTCTTTGGGCTCTTGGGCCATTACTTCCAGAGTACGCATTGTAGTCTGGATTTCAGTGTTATCGGCGTAGTTCCGAGCAAATTCGGTCGCCACATCATCCCAAGTCTTGTATTTCTTGGGGTCGAGCCTGTAGAACCAGGCCCTGGGATGCTTTTCCAAAGAGGAAGGGAATAGGTGCTTGAACATGGTGGACTTTACTCCTTTGACTGCCATGAAGTCCTTGAAAGCCCAGATATGATGGACCGGATCTTCGGTCCCCTCAAACATAGGAATTCCCGTTAAGTTGAGGTTGGCCGGTAGCTCGTCATTCAAAGGTGAATAAATGCGAGCATTTTCAGAGTGGATTGAGTTGCTTGTTGATAAGTGGACTTGCTCCTCGAGCCTGCGAACGACACTGACCAGTTCGGCTATGGGCCCAGCGGAATCGCCTCCTTCAACTGGGACCGTCTTCTCCACAGTGCTCAGACGGGTGTCCAATGTTGCTTGGTTAGCAAGGATGGATGTCAGTTGAGTCTCGATTTTGGCTAAGGAATTTTTCAATTCTTCCATCTTGCGTTGATGTCGGGTTGTGGCTGGCCTGTCTGTAAGAACACCACGTAATCAGAAACTAGCCCAGAAATCCCGGAATAGAAAGTACATCCCAAACGAGACTAAAAGGGAAATGACTCGAAGAAGACACTTAGACGGGTGACTTGTGAAGTGTGGGCCTTCCTTAGGATTCGGCAAGTGGGCCTAGTCCTGTTCGAAGGAAGGTTCACGCGAGACATCCCCAGACTTTTGACTCGATCGTGTTGACGGGCCCTCCTTCGTAAGAGTATGTCCTACTTAGGTGGGCCTTGCCTTAGTCTAATAAGGCGGACCGGGATCGGGAAGAAACTCGTGATGTAAGATCGACAGAGTTTCGACGCTAGAAACCTTGACAACTTAAGACTCGACCCGACACTGCTAAATATGGGAAGTCCTAAGAGGGGGAAAGTTTTGAAACTTGATTGATTTTTGAAAAAGGGACCGAGTGGACTCGGTGAATGGCCCAAATTTCCGGAAGAAAGGACGAAAAAGTCATTGGGCCACGAGTTTTGAAAGTTTGAGTTTTGATTTGGGCAGCATACCGGCTAGAAAATAGGCTATTTTGAGTAAAATCATAAGTCCTAAATTCGGTATGTCCCGGGTTTTGAAAATCGAATATCTTGAAAAGGAGGATGTAATTTTTGAAAAGTTGACATTTTTGAAAAATGACTCGGAAACCAAGTAGCACGTAGTCACACAAGCATTATAACGACGCCATGTATGCTCTACACTAAGTCTCGGTCGGTCTAAAAGGGTCTATACCAGTGTACATAGTCTAGACGTTGATCGGGACGGACTCTCTAAGTCGAATTGAGCTTAGAACATGCCGCGAAACCCACTCGAATCGACTATGGACACCTTTTGACATATCCATGTTGGAGTACATCAATGGTATAGTGGGACGTCGGTCACCAGTACCGGCCCGGGAAAATATGGGTTATGCATGAACCGTAAAACTAAAACGCGTATTGTATTTGTCAAACGATTTCTATTCGAGTCTCACCCTGAGGATGCCGATGGTAAGTCACGCATCAGTTAATCCCCAGCGGAGTCGCCAAATTGTGGACATGACATAGGTCCACCCCGACGCGGCCACGCGCGGGTTTGGGTAGGCGAATGAATCTCCATATGAAACGGATCGAATTGAAATTTAGGTCTATGTGGAGTCGCCACCGAATTTTGTGGTTATTCGGAACCATTCGAGCCCACTCTATGTCGTAGTAGTCCGTATACAAAATACGGCCCATTTCCGATGTCAGAGTTTATTGGGCTCGTCCCTTTGCATTTGATACCAATACCGACGTTATCGGATATTGTGTATTGAATGACTCTCGTGCGCCAACGGTTTCGGGCATCCGGAAATCGAGGTTCTGAGTAAGGGGTGAGGGTACGTGTTGGGAAGCCCACAAAGGACACCCAACCCCGCCCGCACATTAGCGGCCTCTACTAAGAATTCGAATGACTTACAATACGCGCGCTAGTTAAACGGGAAAATGATGCTTATGCAAACATTGTTTTCCTAAGCATGTGAATTAAAATTGAAAAGGGTTTCTAAGTCAATTTAATGCAATTAATTCTACGTCAAAGTGGAATTTAGCATGCGGGTTCATTTAGTACAATAAACGAACAAGAATTAAATTGACAAAAGAAACGAGCAAACGGTTAGTAACGGTAAATCGATATTAACGGTTTGTGCAAACAATGAATTGAATTGAAGGATGCAAATATGAGGATGCACGGTTTGAAAAGATAGTATACACGTGATTAATTATGCACGTGTTGACCTAAGTCGTAAAATACTATCGAGTTTTGAAAAAAAGGATAATGTACGACTCGTGTTTGAGTCGTTATGAGGTCACTCGATCGAGTAGTCGATTGACTCGATCGAGTAGGTCCTGAGAAGGTGTTTCTGTTTCGTGTTATAGACCATACTCGGCCGAGTTATTGACCAACTCGGTCGAGTACACGGCCACTCGACCGAGTCACTGTGAGACTCGACCGAGTGGGTGTCGTGACAGACTTTCTGGTTCGATTTTGGGGTGCCACTCGACCGAGTGGGTTAGGCACTCGGTCGGGTGCCCCCTGTACGAATGGTAATTCGTTTGTAATTTTGATGTTGATTTTGAAATTGCTTTTGATTCTTGGGAGTTTGACGATTTTACCGAATCGGACGTAAATATTGCACAATTTACGCTCGACGTGGTTTTTTTATGTAAATCGCAAATTTTGTTGAACCGAGTATAAATATTGTTGAATTTATACTCGACTCTAACTTTGAATACTCGTTATATTCCACACTCGATTATTTGAATCGACATGGAATATTTGAGTGAAATAAAAAAGTTAAATGAATTGATTTTAGTCGCTTCAAATTAATTATCGTGATATCCATAAATCGCGTTAATTAATTCGTATGACTTGATTATTAGACTCGACATCCAATTATGAAATTGGTATCGAATCCAAAATCGACGCTTTAATTGAAAACATAAAAAAACTTGATTCCCTCGACTTCTCCGACATCGGAATAAATCCCTAGGGATTGTGATGTCGGGTCCGTGTCAACGGGTTTCGACCCTTATAGAAATACGATGCTTGCTTTTGAGAAATCGATGAGATATGCGAACAATAACAATAATAGCATAACGATATGAAAACTATTGTTGAAGTTGACCTATCTCAATAATCGAGTAATCGGGATATCGGAACAAGCGACCGTCAACTCGTGTGCAGTACACTTGTATATTCGGATTTCCTTATTCCAATATCACTTCATACTCGACACAAATTGATAGATATTTTAATGTCTTGATACTAGTATTATTGATATTAATGATGCGATAATAAGAATAAAAAAAGAGAACGCGACCCGTAAAAAAGACGACACGACGCGAGGAGGAGGAAGAAAGGAGAAGAAGCGGGGTTTTGACACCCTCAACCTACATGTTCTTGTCTCGGCGCGGACTCGTAACCGTGGCTATAACACAAGAGTCTTCGAGGTTTATGAAGGTTGAGTTATGGTGGCTCGGGTTTGATGAATCCTAAAGCTAGTTTAGTGTTTTTGCTAGTGTCGAATTGCTAGGGTTTGATTAGGGTTTGTAAAAGGTGTAGTATGTATGAGTATGGTTGCACTAGGGTTTCGAAAGTTGTGTCCAAAGGTTGTTGCATGAGGGTTGCTTATATAGGCAAGGCTAGGGCACCCACATTAAGGTTACTCGACCGAGTAAGGGCTAACTCGGTCGAGTGGCCCGTGAAGCCTGCAGCCGGGCTCAAAACAAGCCCACTCGATCGAGTGGGTGGGTCACTCGATCGAGTGGCCCAGTCGGGTGCACGGGTCCATTGTTTTGGGCCTTGACTTTGAGTGTTTGATGGGTTTTGTGTTTGACTTGGACTTTTGATGGTTGTATGGCTGTTTTTGTGTGTCTCGGAAACGATTTTGACCGGGGTTGACCCAATCGCAAAAAGTCGGTTTTAATTCCGGTGTCGGTTTTGGCCCAAATTAGCCTTATTTGATTGGAAACGGCCCGTTGGGCCTGGATTTGAGGTTGATTTTGTGAGATTTGTACTCCGTAAGTGTGTTAGCCAACGATTAATGGATTTGAGCCCGTATCCGAGCGCACAGAAGCATGTTAGCGTCCGATCATCATCGGGTGTTTTTTTTTGGAACTGCCATAGACACCTGGCAGTCAAAATGCGGGTGTCTACAGTTTCGTATTTGATACTTGTACAATAATAATATACCGCCAATCACACCGATACCAGGGGCTTACATTATTACCCCTGTTTACCGTGGTGACATAAACACGTTTAAAACAAAATTCGTCCTCTCATCTCCAGGGTCGAATGCCGGATACGTGGGGTTGTTACCCGCACCATGGTGTAGACACCCGCATTTTGACTGCCAGGTGTCTATGGCAGTTTCCAAAAAACACCCGATGATGATCGGACGCTAACGTGCTTCTATGCGCTCGGATACAGGCTCAAATCCATTAATCGCTGGCTAACACACTTACAGAGTACAAATCTCACAAAATCAACCTCGAATCCAGGCCCAGCGGACCGTTCCGAGCCAAACAAGACTAATTTGGGCCAAAACCGACACCGGAATTAAAACCGACTTTTTGCGATTGGGTCAACCCTGGTCAAGGTCGTTTCCGAGACATACAAAACAACCATTCACACCATCAAAAGTCCAAGTCAAACACAAAACCCATCAAACACTCAAGGTCAAGGTCCAAAACAGTGGACCCGTGCACCCGACTGGGCCACTCGACCGAGTAACCCACCCACTCGATCGAGTGGGCTTGTTTTGAGCCCGGCTGCAGGCTTCACGGGCCACTCGACCGAGTTAGCCCTTACTCGGTCGAGTAACCCTAATTCGGGTGCCCTAGCCTTGCCTATATAAGCAACCCTCATGCAACACCTTTTGACAACCTTTCGAAACCCTAGTGCAACCATACTCATACATACTACACCTTTTACAAACCCTAGTCAAACCCTAGCAATTCGACACTAGCCAAAAACCCTAAACTAGCTTTAGGATTCATCAAACCCGAGCCACCATAACTCAACCTCCATAAACCTCGAAGACTCTTGTGTTATAGCCACGGTTACGAGTCCGCGCCGAGACAAGAACATGTAGGTTGAGGGTGTCAAAACCCCGCTTCTTCTCCTTTCTTCCTCCTCCTCGCGTCGTGTCGTCTTTTACGGGTCGCGTTTTTTTTATTCTTATTATCGCATCATTAATATCAATAATACTAGTATCAAGACATTAAAATATCTATCAATTTGTGTCAAGTATGAAGTGATATTGGAATAAGGAAATCCGAATATACAAGTGTACTGCACACGAGTTGACGGTCGCTTGTTCCGATATCCCGATTACTCGATTATTGAGATGGGTCAACTTCAACAATAGTTTTCATATCGTTATACTATTATTGTTATTGTTCGCATATCTCATCGATTTCTCAAAAGCAAGCATCGTATTTCTATAAGGGTCGAAACCCGTTGACACGGACCCGACATCACAATCCCTAGGGATTTATTCCGATGTCGGAGAAGTCGAGGGAATCGAGTTTTTTTTATGTTTTCAATTAAAGCGTCGATTTTGGATTCGATACCAATTTCATAATTGGATATCGAGTCTAATAACCAAGTAATACGAATTAATTAACGCGATTTATTGATATCACGATAATTAATTTGAAGCGACTAAAATTAATTTATTTATTCTCTATTTCACTCTAATATTCCATATCGATTCAAATAATCGAGTGTGGAATATAACGAGTATTCAAAAATAGAATCGAGTATAAATTCAACAATATTTATATTCGGTTCAACAAAGTTTGCGATTTATAAAAAACCAAGTCGTGTGTAAATTGTGCCATATTTACGCCCGATACGGCCAAATCGTCAAACTCTCAAAAATCAAAAGCAATTTCGAAATCAATTTTCAATTTGCAAACGAATTACAATTCGTACAGGGGGCACTCGACCGAGTGCCTAACCCACTCGGTCGAGTGGCACCCCAAAATCGAACCAGAAAGTCTGTCACGACACCCACTCGGTCGAGTCTCACAGTGACTCGGTCGAGTGGACGTGTACTCGACCGAGTTGGTCAATAACTCGGCCGAGCACGGTCTGTACCACGAAACAGAAACATCTTTTCAGAGCCTACTCGATCGAGTCTATCAATTACTCGATCGAGTGGCCTCATAACGACTACAAACGCGAGTCGTACATTATTCTATTTTTCAAACTCGATAGTATTTTACGACTTAGGTCAACACGTGCATAATTAATCACGTGTATACTATCTTTTCAAATCATGCATCATCTTGTACACCATCATTCAATTCAATTCATTATTTGCACAAACCGTTAATATCGATTTACCGTTACTAACCGTTTGTTTGTCTCTTTTGTCAATTTAATTCTTGTTCGTTTATTGTACTAAATGAACCCGCATGCTAAATTCCACTTTGACGTAGAATTAATTGCATTAAATTGACTTAGAAACCCTTTTCAAATTCAATTCACATGTTTAGGGAAAATATTCTTTGCATATCATTTTCCCGTTTAACTAGCGCGCGTATTGTAAGTCATTCGAATTCTTAGTAGAGGCCGCTAATGTGCGGGCGGGGTTGGGTGTCCTTTGTGGGCTTCCCAACACGTACCCTCACCCCTTACTCAGAACCTCGGTTTCCGGATGCCCGAAACCGTTGGCGCACGAGAGTCATTCAATACACAATATCCGATAATGTCGGTATTGGTATCAAATGCAAAGGGACGAGCCCAATAAACTCTGACATCGGAAACGGGCCGTATTTTGTATACGGACCACTACGACATAGAGTGGGCTCGAATGGTTCCGAATAACCACAAAATTCGGTGGCGACTCCACATAGACCTAAATTTCAATTCGATCCGTTTCATATGGAGATTCATTCGCCTACCCAAACCCGCGCGTGGCCGCGTCGGGGTGGACCTATGTCATGTCCACAATTTGGCGACTCCGCTGGGGATCAACTGATGCGTGACTTACCATCGGCATCCTCAGGGTGAGACTTGAATAGAAATCGTTTGACAAATACAATGCGCGTGTTAGCTTTACGGTTCATGCATAACCCATATTTTCCCGGGCCGGTACTGGTGACCGACTTCCCACTATACCCTTGATGTATTCCAATACGGATATGTCAAAAGGTGTCCATAGTCGATTCGAGTGGGTTTCGCGGCATGTTCTAAGCTCAATTCGACTTAGAGAGTCCGTCCCGATCAACGTCTAGACTATGTACACTGGTATAGACCCTTTCAGACCGACCGAGACTTAGTGTAGAGCATACATGGCGTCGTTATAATGCTTGTGTGACTACGTGCTACTTGGTTTCCGAGTCGTTTTCAAAAAACCGTCAACTTTTCAAAATTGCATCCTTTTCAAACTATTCAATTTCAAAACCCGGGACACATACCGAATTTAGGACTTATGATTTTACTCAAAATAGCCTATTTTCTTGCCGGTATGTTGCCCAAATCAAAACCCGAACCTTCAAAACTCGCGGCCCAATGACTTTTCGTCCTCTTTTTCGGAAATTTGGGTCATTCACCGAGTCCACTCGGTCCTTTTTCAAAAATCATCAATTTTCAAAACCTTCCACTTCTAGAACTTCCCGTATTTAGCAATGTCGGGTCGAGTCTTAAGTTGTCAAGGTCTTTAGCGTCGAAACTCCGTCGATCTTACATCACGAGTTTCTTCCCTATCCCAGTTCGCCTTATTAGACTAAGGCAAGGCCCACCTACGTAGGACATACTCCTACAAAGGAAGGCCCATCTACACACTCGAGTCTAAAAGTCTGTGGATGTCTCACGTGGACCTTCCTTCGAACAGGACTCGGCCCACATAGCCGAATCCTAAGGAAGGCCCACCTTTCACGAGTCACCCGTCTAGATGTCTTTTCCGAGTCAACCTTTTAGAAGGCATAGCCCTATAACAAAAGGTTCACGGTCCTTACGTCTAAGGGTCACTCGTCCCACACTCGATTCTTAACAAAATCTTCAATCCCACTTGGGGATTACCCCTTAGCAGGGCGATCAATCACGGTTGCTCTAAGGGTCATGTCTTACACGTGTCTCACATAACCCACTTTCGAGTCACTCAGATGCCACACCATCTGAGTCCCTAGCCTCACTTGGGGGCTATTCTCCGACGGAATGACTAATCACAGTCACTCCGAGAATCGTACCCTACACATTTGTCTTAGGGGAGTCTAACCCGAGTCAAACTGGGGTCGTCCCTCCTCTTACGCTATTTCCTATGCCTTGGTGAGTTTGAGTTCCGAAGCAACCTCTCTGATTACGTGGTGCTCTTACAGACAGGCCACCCGCAACCCGACATCAACGCAAGATGGAAGAATTGAAAGATGCCCTAACCAAAATCGAGACTCAACTGACCTCCATCCTTGCTAACCAAGCAACTTTGGACACTCGCCTGAGCACTGTAGAGAAGACGGTCCCAGTTGAAGGAGCTGAGTCCACTGGGCCCATAGCCGAATTGGTCAGTGTTGTTCGCAGGCTCGAGGAGCAAGTTCACTTATTAACAAGCAACTCAATCCACTCCGAAAATGCTCGCATTTATTCACCTTTGAGTAACGAGCTACCGGCCAACCTCAACTTGACGGGAATTCCTATGTTTGAGGGTACCGAAGACCCGGTCCATCATATCCGGGCCTTCAAAGACTTCATGGCAGACAAAGGGGTAAAGTCCACCATGTTTAAGCACTTATTCCCTTCCTCCCTCCAGAAGCACCCCAAAGCCTGGTACTACAGGCTCGATTCCAAGAAATACCCGACTTGGGATGATGTGGCAACAGAGTTCGCTCGGAACTACGCCGATAATATCGAGATCCAGACTACAATGCGTACTCTGGAAGTCATGGCCCAAGAGCCCAAAGAAGGGTTCACTAAATATCTTCAAAGATGGAGGGCCGAGAGTGTAAAGTTGGTAAACAAGCCCAACGAGAAGACGCTAGTGGAAGCCTTCGTCAACAACCTCCTGCCTTCTTACCGCGTCCATCTTAGGTATGCCGGCATTTCAAACTTTGCCGTACTTACCGAAATGGGCATTAGGATTGAAGACGATCTTCGACATAATGAAGATCTGGGTGAAGTTGATACTAAAGGCTATACTGGACATCAACTCGAGTCCTTAGAAGCCGACGACTAATGACAACATTATCCAAGAGTCCGGATCCGATTTGAGTCCGAGTCTGAGTCCGAGTCTAGGATGTACTATTCCCTTCAAAGTCGAAGTCAAAGTCAAAATCAGAGTCAGAGTCAGATTCAGTTGTATTCTGTCCTCTTTTTCAAAATTCAATAAAATCAGCTTTCAATATTCTTTCTCATATATACTTTCCTTATGTGTTTCCGAGAACATGATGAACACCATCATACACTGTGAGCACACGCACGTGACTATTATGGGCACATCTATAATGACTGCAGGAAACCGAGCCCGTGTTTTCTTTTTTACCTATTCCGTGTCTGGTATAGAAAAACCACATAACTACCCGTAGCAGGAGCGGTACCGAATCCTATGACAAATCTAGGTAATCTCCTAGTTTGGGTTCAAGACGGGAGGCAAGCCCATTTCCCACCATAAAATACCCCTCCAATAAGACTGACCAATCTCTACCTTAGGTGTTAGTCTGACCGACAAAAAAAAACAAAAAAACACTGGACAAAAAAAATCAAAAGTAAAAAAAAACAAAAGAAGGCCATCAAAAAAAAGAAAGGGCCAAAACAAAAAGAAGACCATCAAAAAAAAGAAAACTGGACACAAAAAAAAAAATCGAAAGTCCATGAGGAAAAAAAGCAAAAGGCCAAAAAAAAAGCAGGTCATCATCAAAAAAAAATTCAGAATACCCATGACCGTGGTCAACGGTCAATTCAAGGGAAAGCCCTACGACCAGGGTACGGTCAAAACTATCAAAACCCATGACCGCGGCTAAGAGGTCAATCAAAAATCAAATACCCATGACCGTGGTCAACGGTCAACTCAAGTGAAAATCCTTTGACCGCGGTACGGTCAAATTCAAAATTATCCATGTCATCCAATAGGGGAGTAACAATCAAGCTGGTCAGCTAACACCACACTCAGCCTTCCCACATTACAACCCTCAAGACCTTCTCGAGACCCAGGCCAGAGACAGCCCGGAATTTTGAGGATTCAAGCTCCATAGGATACCCCTAACAATTAGGGCCAGACATGGAAACCAGATCCCGCATTATCAAACCAGCCCTCGAAGCCTTAGCTCCACAGAACCGAGCTCCAGATTTCGAGTCATCAAAACCAGATCCCACATTATCAAACCAGCCCTCGAAGCCTTAGCTCCACAGAACCGAGCTCCAGATTTCGAGTCATCAAAGCCATTTACTTCCTAGCACCACATTTCCAAAAACATCAAATTCCCCGAGAGCAGAACTCGTTAAAAATCCCGAGAACAAAACTCGTTAAAATTCCCCGAGAGCAGAACTCGTTAAAAATCCCGAGAACAAAACTCGTTAAAATTCCATCCAAACCAGTTACCAACTCCAAACACGGGAACTCAACTTGCAGTCGGCATAGAACATGCCCAAATAGTTCACACCACCTCTGGGGGCTACCCCGGAGAACGCTCACAGTCACAGGATTAACATCCTAACAATTCTAGCCCTTTGATCAAGACATCATTGGGAATGCACCTAGCCTTCACCATCGCTCTGGCTAGTTACACACAAAGCCCTAATAAACTAGGCGCCATAATACATCTTCCAGTCCACTGAACTACGGCATGGTTTGATTTCACCACACGTGAATACGTAGGCAGCCTTTCAACAGAGGCACAACCACTCACATTGACACACATTCAAAAAGCGCCATCACTCCGGTCACGACACTGTCATGTTCTCAGTAGCTAGCTTTGTCGTCCTGGGGGCTTCTATTAGACAGAAGTTCTCCTTCCACTCACATAATCCAAATACTTCCAAAATCTAGCCTCCTTTCTATAGTGTGTCCTAGTACTCGGCTCAGTCGAAGACAAGAATCTGTCAGGACTCGAGGCAATACCCACTTTGGAAATGTACCCAAAAATCAGAAATCCAGAGGGGCACCAGACTAAAACAGTCTCATTACAGGCTACTGCAATCCCCCCCGTAGCATATCTATCCCGTTTCGACGTGCGACCGTGTTGCCACTCGCCTAGGCTATGGGATAGCGCAACTTAAGAGTCTTGTTAGGCGGCCCACACCCCTACCGAGTCACGGTCCAACCCCTCGAGAGTCCAGTCGTGTCAGTCAACTCGTCCGGTCACGTCCAGAGTCGAGTCTGTCGGTAGGCCTCTCTCTTCAAATTCCACTTTGAAATTTGCAAATCTAGCCATTCGAAAAAAGATCCTTTTCGACAAGGTCAAATTTCGGTCTATTTAAACTGCAAATTACTTTCCTAATCTTTGTTAGGAGTAAAAAATCTCAAAGTTTCCAAAATTCAAAAAATCTCAAATTTTCAAGATTTCAAAATTCAAGTTTTCAAAAAATCATTTTCCCCCAGCGCGAGTCATTTTGCTACCTACGTGTTGCATGCATTTTATGTGACTTATACAGGTACGACTCAAACAGGGACGTGCAACCCACGATATCTCCCCAGCGGAAGCCAACGGCGGCATTTCACGGGATGGGCCTACATACAGGCACACCCAGGACTTATGCGACAAGTCCAATCCCCCACGGAGTTATCGGCTCAGGTATAACTTCTAGCTTACGGCTGGCGAGCCCTTCACGCGAGTCTAATGGACTATAAACGACCCGACCGGAAGTCCGCCAGGTTTCAATCCTCGATTGGCCTGGTGGCTACTCTGACTTTCGCCTTGTCCAAGCCTCAATCAGAGTGGGGGCTCTGTAGACACCCGCATTTTGACTGCCAGGTGTCTATGGCAGTTTCCAAAAAACACCCGATGATGATCGGACGCTAACGTGCTTCTATGCGCTCGGATACGGGCTCAAATCCATTAATCGCTGGCTAACACACTTACAGAGTACAAATCTCACAAAATCAACCTCGAATCCAGGCCCAGCGGACCGTTCCGAGCCAAACAAGACTAATTTGGGCCAAAACCGACACTGGAATTAAAATCGACTTTTTGCGATTGGGTCAACCCTGGTCAAGGTCGTTTCCGAGACATACAAAACAACCATTCACACCATCAAAAGTCCAAGTCAAACACAAAACCCATCAAACACTCAAGGTCAAGGTCCAAAACAGTGGACCCGTGCACCCGACTGGGCCACTCGACCGAGTAACCCACCCACTCGATCGAGTGGGCTTGTTTTGAGCCCGGCTGCAGGCTTCACGGGCCACTCGACCGAGTTAGCCCTTACTCGGTCGAGTAACCCTAATTCGGGTGCCCTAGCCTTGCCTATATAAGCAACCCTCATGCAACACCTTTTGACAACCTTTTGAAACCCTAGTGCAACCATACTCATACATACTACACCTTTTACAAACCCTAGTCAAACCCTAGCAATTCGACACTAGCCAAAAACCCTAAACTAGCTTTAGGATTCATCAAACCCGAGCCACCATAACTCAACCTCCATAAACCTCGAAGACTCTTGTGTTATAGCCACGGTTACGAGTCCGCGCCGAGACAAGAACATGTAGGTTGAGGGTGTCAAAACCCCGCTTCTTCTCCTTTCTTCCTCCTCCTCGCGTCGTGTCGTCTTTTACGGGTCGCGTTTTTTTTATTCTTATTATCGCATCATTAATATCAATAATACTAGTATCAAGACATTAAAATATATATCAATTTGTGTCGAGTATGAAGTGATATTGGAATAAGGAAATCCGAATATACAAGTGTACTGCACACGAGTTGACGGTCGCTTGTTCCGATATCCCGATTACTCGATTATTGAGATGGGTCAACTTCAACAATAGTTTTCATATCGTTATACTATTATTGTTATTGTTCGCATATCTCATCGATTTCTCAAAAGCAAGCATCGTATTTCTATAAGGGTCGAAACCCGTTGACACGGACCCGACATCACAATCCCTAGGGATTTATTCCGATGTCGGAGAAGCCGAGGGAATCGAGTTTTTTTTATGTTTTCAATTAAAGCGTCGATTTTGGATTCGATACCAATTTCATAATTGGATATCGAGTCTAATAACCAAGTAATACGAATTAATTAACGCGATTTATTGATATCACGATAATTAATTTGAAGCGACTAAAATTAATTTATTTATTCTCTATTTCACTCTAATATTCCATATCGATTCAAATAATCGAGTGTGGAATATAACGAGTATTCAAAAATAGAATCGAGTATAAATTCAACAATATTTATATTCGGTTCAACAAAGTTTGCGATTTATAAAAAACCAAGTCGTGTGTAAATTGTGCCATATTTACGCCCGATACGGCCAAATCGTCAAACTCTCAAAAATCAAAAGCAATTTCGAAATCAATTTTCAATTTGCAAACGAATTACAATTCGTACAGGGGGCACTCGACCGAGTGCCTAACCCACTCGGTCGAGTGGCACCCCAAAATCGAACCAGAAAGTCTGTCACGACACCCACTCGGTCGAGTCTCACAGTGACTCGGTCGAGTGGACGTGTACTCGACCGAGTTGGTCAATAACTCGGCCGAGCACGGTCTGTACCACGAAACAGAAACATCTTTTCAGAGCCTACTCGATCGAGTCTATCAATTACTCGATCGAGTGGCCTCATAACGACTACAAACGCGAGTCGTACATTATTCTATTTTTCAAACTCGATAGTATTTTACGACTTAGGTCAACACGTGCATAATTAATCACGTGTATACTATCTTTTCAAATCATGCATCATCTTGTACACCATCATTCAATTCAATTCATTATTTGCACAAACCGTTAATATCGATTTACCGTTACTAACCGTTTGTTTGTCTCTTTTGTCAATTTAATTCTTGTTCGTTTATTGTACTAAATGAACCCGCATGCTAAATTCCACTTTGACGTAGAATTAATTGCATTAAATTGACTTAGAAACCCTTTTCAAATTCAATTCACATGTTTAGGGAAAATATTCTTTGCATATCATTTTCCCGTTTAACTAGCGCGCGTATTATAAGTCATTCGAATTCTTAGTAGAGGCCGCTAATGTGCGGGCGGGGTTGGGTGTCCTTTGTGGGCTTCCCAACACGTACCCTCACCCCTTACTCAGAACCTCGGTTTCCGGATGCCCGAAACCGTTGGCGCACGAGAGTCATTCAATACACAATATCCGATAATGTCGGTATTGGTATCAAATGCAAAGGGACGAGCCCAATAAACTCTGACATCGGAAACGGGCCGTATTTTGTATACGGACCACTACGACATAGAGTGGGCTCGAATGGTTCCGAATAACCACAAAATTCGGTGGCGACTCCACATAGACCTAAATTTCAATTCGATCCGTTTCATATGGAGATTCATTCGCCTACCCAAACCCGCGCGTGGCCGCGTCGGGGTGGACCTATGTCATGTCCACACATGGACTACTCACCACCCGGCTGGTTATCCCCGCAGCCACGCTCCAATCGTCGACTCACGGAAACCCGGGTGCGATCCACCTAACACGTACGGGACTGATCAGGTCCCCACCTAAAGTATGGCCACACTCCCGCCTACTCTCGAGTCAATGTCAGCACAGCCAAAGACCCTTCGTACGCTACGGACGGTTTTATACGGTTAAGCTAAGCACTATTCTTCCAAGTTATCTCGTACACAATAGAGACAACCTGCTTTCCCGCTCAATGAGATTTCGAATAAAGTCCTAAAAATGCCCAATAAAATATAAAACCATTTGAATTATATTTTGAAAACATTATGTGTTATCCAACTTGATTTCAATAGAAAATTCATTCCTTTTATAATTAGATACGAAGTAACAATAGCCAAATACCACGTAGTCAAATAAGAGTCTCCTTACGGGTTGTCCCTATTTGTAGGCCGGAATTTGGCTAACGAACTTGGTTAATATGTTAAATGATTAGTATGACCATTTAACGGAGTTTAGCCAAGTTTAATCGATTTAACTAAGGGACAGTTTTCATTCCCCGGAGTAGTTTAATCGATGTAGATCGTCTTAGTTTAATGTGGTTAATTCCATTTAAAAAGATATCGATTTGAAATAATTTTAAGAAAAGTTATTTTAAAAGGTTTCTGATTACGTTGTGTAATGTAAGCGAATGCGTTTTGATTTAAAACTTTTATTAATAAAAAGTTTGTTTATTTAAATACTTTGATTTTAAAAAGATTGTTTGTGGATTTAAGTATGTTGGAACGTTTTAATAAAGTCCAAAAAGGCTGATGCATATCTGTTTGCTAAAAACCCAATTTTATCTTATAAGAAATTTTATTTTGAAAGCGTCAAAGTATACCAAAAGTTTGTTTAAATATATATTTTTATGAAAATGTCGAGGTTTATTTAGGCGAATTTTAGTGATATCGTGAGTCAGGCCTAAACGCTTGCCAAGGTCCTAAAAATCTAACCTATTCGTAAGAATAACTAGGTCTTTTTATATTACATAATTTGGGGTATCGTTTGGTCAAGTCTCGCCCTAATCTATTAAATTACATCGATTTTTGAAGTCTTTAAATAAAACAATAACAACAATAAAAAAAAATACAAATTTACAACATTATTTTAAGGATAACAATTAAAGAAATCATTTAGCACGTAAATGGGTCCACGAAATTATTTCGGAAAAGTCCCTATGCCGTATTTTATGTTATCATACCTAAAGTGATTATTATTTTTTTTGTTCTTAACTATACGATTATTCTGAAATTTGATTAGAACTCTAAAATTTTATGAGACCCTAAATTTTATTATTATCTCCATTTCAACTCAAACTGTCACTTTAACTAATAAATTTCCCTTTTCATTATTTATGAGTTTAGACCAAAGTTTTATTTATACTATAAGTTATTATACTAATATTTCCCATAATTTAGTAGTAGTCTTACATGCAACCCCTTATTAACATAAAACTACGATTAAAATTAACATGCAAACAGTTATATGAAAAATTCATTCTGTTAAAATGAATTTTTCATCAGTTAATATAATTTACCCACCCTTGGTCCGATTTTTGGTCTAAAAAAAACGAGATATGCAACTATGCTTCTTCGATCTCGGCCCCAAGGTCTTCTTCGGCCTCCTCGGCTTCTTCTTCTTCTTTACCACCAAAACCCATATAATAAATTAAGTAATTAATTCCACCAAAATCTCAGAAAAATAAAAAATGAAAATAAAATTAAGGAATTTATAAGTGAATATACTAGATCTACCGTTTTTAAGGACATGCAATGCCAAACTTAAAATTTTAAAAATAAGATAGTAACTATATAACTCAAATGTATTAGATCTGTAGATTTTAAGCACATGCAAGACTAAAAATGGTTAAATTTTCAAAAAGTTTAAAATAAACTGAAAAATAAAATTAAAAATGATGGATTATAAGTTTTAAAAGAAACATGCAAGATTTTACTTATATAAATTTTTGTTTCATTATTATTATTATTATTATTATTAGAATAAAAATATGAAGAAAATATATATACATAAATATGAAGAAAATATACCTTTTTACAGAAAAAGATGGGTTAATCTTATAAAATCAAGCTTGACTTAGTTCATTTATTTTGATAAACACCTCATGATTTTTCTAATTTGGTTGAAATATTATTATTATTATTATTATTATTATTATTATGTATTGTTTTATTATAGTAGTGAAAAGTAGTGGGTTATTATGGTAGAGGAATATGGTGGAGTAAGAGTGAATGAGTGGAATGAAATTAGGAGGAAGGAGGAGTGTGGTGATTAAATGAATTTAGGAAAGAGGGAAGAAGGTGGATTGTAATGAGAGAGGGAGAAAGTGACGTGAAAGGTGAGAAAAAGAGGAGAGAGGGAAAAAAGGTAGGTAGGATTAATTACAACAGTTTTGGGACTCGTAATTGAGTCTGTTTTGAAAATTAAATCAGTCTTTGTTTACGCTTGTTTTAAAACACGACATTATTTGAAATAGTTCAAAATAGTTTATTGGCGGAGAAATTAAATGTCTTAGCTTTTGGGGACTCATAGTACCCACTCTCATCTTCAAAATGTATATTGTAGTGTGCAAGTATGAGAATTAATGAAAGAGTTATGATCGACTTAAGTTGTCCTTAAGCTGAACTGAAAAATCTAATATAAATAATAGTAAATTAATTTAAATAAATAAAATGACATGTTACAACTTTTGAAATAAAGAATAAAATGAGAAAATTTGTAGAAATCAAATATAAAATTTCTATCCATCCCACGGAAGGGGGTCTGGTAGTTTCTAAAATACGACAAAATATAACGTAAAGTAGAAAGTATTTCTAAAAGGATGTTAAAAATACGGGGTGTTACAATGACGACTATGGGAACTTCAACATGAACTTCAACAAAGATCTATAACTACAACTAGTGTACAACTACGACCCCTTCAACTCAAAATTAGGGTTATAACTAGAGGAATAACGATTAATCAAGAATAAAAACTGTGTGAATATTAGTTGTCAAAGGAAAAAATCTTCATCTTCGACTCTATAACTACAACCACTGTACAACTACAACAACTTTAACTCAAAATCAGGGTTATCGGGTTGGAAATATGCTCTTTTATCATTTTTTATGGTTCATGCATGCGGGAGTTGGTGTTTTTAGGGTTCATGAAATTGCTCTTTAACTCAAAAATGCTTGATTTAGGGTTCATGAAAATGGAATAAAAAAGGGTTGAACAAAAAGAAAATCGGAGGTCGAAAATCGAACATTCAACATACCTTATTGGAGATGGAGAAGCTGCGGAAATGGACATGGAGATGGAGAAGCTGTGGAAATGGAGATGGAGATGGAGATGGAGATTGATTTTTTTTTTAGAGAGGAAGAGGACGGTGAGTGATTAGGTAGGAAATGAATTGAAAATAGGTGAATGAGGAAGGTAAAATGCTTTGGGCGGGAGTATAGAGAGGGGGGAAATTAATTGGGGGAGCTATTGACTAGTGATGGGGTTGATGGATGATGGGTGATGGCTGTCCGCAGCACATCAGTCCCGCAGCACTCTTTTTTTTTTTTTTATACAATCTAAACCCATCCATCCACCGTCCATTTTAAGCTAAATGGATGGGGGGATCAACACTAAAAGACTCTTGGAGAGTTAGTAACTCTCTCTCTCTCTCTCTCTCTCTCTCTCTCTCTCTCTCTCTCTCTCTCTCTCTCTCTCTCTCTCTCTCTCTCTCTCTCTCTCTCTCTCTCTCTCTCTCTCTCTCTCTCTCTCTCTCTCTCTCTCTCTATATATATATATATATATATATATATATATATATATATATATATATATATATATATATATATATATATATATCACAAACAAAAATGTCTATTTCAAGTTCGAACTCAGATTCTTTAAATGACGATGTTGTTAATCAAAATAAGATTTCAGATAATGAATGGACATCTCAAATAGATAAAGAATCTGAGCAATTAAACAACCTCATAAGTCAACGTATAAAGCAACGTATGCAATGTAATACACAACTCACTCGTACTCCTAGACAACCAAGGGGATATACTGAAAGGAATCGTGAGGATGGTCATCAACAATTACTGAACGATTATTTTGAGAACCCGATTTATCCTAAGGAGCTATTCCGCCGCAGGTTTCGAATGCGTAAACATGTATTCATGCGCATAGTTAATGCTCTTTCTGACAGTGATGACTACTTTAAACAAAGAGCTGGTAGTAATGGAAGACTTGGGTTCTCATCTTTGCAAAAATGTACGGCTGCGATAAGAATCCTAGCATATGGTTCTTCTGCAGATTCCCTGGATGAATATTTGTGTATGAGCGAAACCGTCGTAAGGGATAGTCTAAGACACTTTGCTCGAGGTGTTATTTCAAATTTTGGAACTCAATATTTACTCAAGCCAACTGCAGAGGATTTAGCAAGATTACTTTATATTGGCCAGGCACGTGAATTTCCTGACATGTTGGGTAGCATTGACTGTATGCACTGGGAATAGAAAAATTGTCCGACGCAATGGTTAGGACAATATGCTGGGAGAAGCTCAAAGGAAACAATTATTTTGGAGGCAGTTGCATCTTATGATTTATGGATATGACATGCGTTCTTTGGCACACCAAGTCTCCATAATGATATAAATGTTCTTCAACGTTCTCCAGTTTTTGACAATATTTTAGAAGAATCGGGCTCCCCAGTTTGTTTCATGGTAAATGGAAAAGAGTATAACTTGGTATATTATCTCACTGATGGTATATATATCTTGGCTGGGCGACATTTGTTGAAAACAATTACTGCTCCCCAAATTCAGAAGCATAAATTATTTGCCGCTCGCCAAGAGAGTTGTCGAAAAGATGTTGAGCGTGCCTTTGGTGTCCTACAATCTCGATTTGCGTTCATTAAACGCCCTTGTCTACTTTAGAACAAAGAGATTATGAGAGATGTTCTTATTGTATGTATCATTATGCATAACATGGTAGTAAAAGATGAGCGAGAGACACTCCACTATGAAAATATAATCAGAAAGTTCAAAGAAGATAATTCTACATCAGCTAATGATAATCCTTTTAAATATCAGCGCCGCCGTAGATCAGCTCAAGACCGGTTCGTACAAAATTATGATAACATTCGTGATAATCTAACCCATGTCGCCCTAAAAAATGACTTCATTGAACATATTTGGATGAACTTTCGCGACTAAATTACGTGAATGTTATTTATGGTTCCGAAGTATTTTAATTATTCTCTTTATTTAACGTTATGCATTCCGTTAAAGTTGTATTTTTTAATCAATGTATGGAAATCTCATATATCATTGTAATTGCTACTCTTTTTTCAGTTGTAATAATTTAATTGTAATCGTAATTTTTTTTTTTTTAAAAAAATTGATCGTAAGTTTTTAATAAATTTCTACATTAAAAAATAGTAATGTTGTTATTAATCTGTTTTTAATAATAAATATATGTAAATATAATAGTAGTTGAAAAAAAAAGTAAGAGAGAGATACGTGGGACAAAGAAAGTGAGAAATGATTGACTGATGACCTATTTCATAATTTCTTGAATGAGAATGTATAAGATGAGTAAGGGTAAAAAAATTGATTAAAACATTAAAATAGGAATGGGGTCCATTAAGGTGATGATCAGAATATTTAACTTATATATTGGGATGGACGGAGTATCATGTTAAATTTGAAAAGTATGAGGTTCTTCTCTCCAACTGAGTGACCTGAAAAGCCCCGGAGAATTGACCAAAGTTTAGAACCTATTAGTCATGACTCATGATTTAGCATTCTAGCCGTGTAAGATACAAGTATATAGAAGGGAAAAAGTCTTAAAATAAAAAGATTGGGAAATGTTAACCCAAACCAAAAGCCACCTAGATAGGAGTAAAAAAGTACTTTTGGATATCTTGTGATATAGTCAGTCATGCGTACGAGTCATTTTGGTCAATCCACGTTGTAGACATTTGGTGGTGTTGCATCATATTTCATTTCATGTCGATTTCTGGCATCCAAGGCCATCTTCTTGAAGTTACTGGTACAACGTCGTTTTTCAATTAACCTCTCGATTCTCTTCATTGCATTTGCTTCTTCTTCTTCTTCATCATTGATTTTATGTCGTTGTTGTCCTACAAATACACTGTTAATTGCAGTTGTTGGGTGTCTCAAATTGAAGGATACAGAATGGATATCAAGACAAGATCCCTATGTTTGTCTCGAATATGCTAATACCAAATTTCGTACCCGTACATGCACTGGTTCGTTCCTTTCATTTTTTTTTCAATCATACTCGTATGTTGCTTGGTTGTGTTGAATTCCGCTTTTGCTTTTCTGGGAAAATAGATGGTGGGAAGAATCCTGTATTTCAAGAGAAGTTTGTTTTTACTTTGATTGAGGGCCTTAGAGAGATCAACATTTTGGTGTGGAATAGCAATACCCTCACTTTTGATGATTTCATCGGTAGCGGAAGGTAAGTAACAATCTTTGATTTATCTGTAATGCATATGTTGTTTTTTAGCTGAATATGAAGAATTTTGGATTGAATTCTGGTTGCGATTTCAATTTTGGCTGTAGAGCTCAACTCCAAGATGTTCTTTCTCGAGGATATGACGATAGACCATGGCCTATACAAACTAAGACAGGCCGGTATGTATTCGCTATCTTACATTTTGAGGCCATTTATGCAATTCTATCGTATGCTCGTTGATTCCCTGCATCTTGCAATAATCGTTTACTCAGCTAATCTAGCACGCTAACGATATTAAACATTCCTTGTGTAGCGTTTTGTTTAGTACGGAGTAATTCCTTAGCTTTTCTTTTGTTTGTTGAATTATCGCTATTACATTTCAACACACTCACATTTTAAATGTCTATCTAAAAATGAATAAAACTTACGAGACCTATAATATAATTATAGGTAATCATTTCCGCTAGGAGTCTGATAATGTCGGTTATCCGATTTTTTGGTTGCAATAGTCTAGATAGAACTAATATGGATACGTAATACGAAGCTGTAAATTTTGGCGACAGAAAAAAAAAAAACACATTGAAATAAAGGGAATTTAAAGTTCTTTATAACAAACATTTATAATTTTAAAATTTGATCACTTAAAAAATTACAATTTTAAAATGACAAAGTAAGTTGTGTCATACAAGTAAAATCAATGCTAAGATCTAAGTTTACAAAGTCAAATAAAAAACATGCGGAAAAGTCTTATAAACTCATTCAAACATAGTCTTACAAACCAAATCTAAAAAAAACCAGTCTTAAAATTTAAATGATAAGTATAATAGGTTCAACATCATCCTTAGCAAAACCATCAAAATCACCAAATTTTTCGTGTTCATCATCACCAAATTATGCCCACCGTTTCCAGGTATTGGACACACAAACACTACTAAAGTGGCATGCCCATACAACGTAGAGTGTGATTTTAGAAAGGAAAACTTAATAAGATTGTGAAACAATACCATTTTGGTAAGTGAAAGCCACAGCTAATGCCTCTAATGTCAGAGAGGAATCATTGCTGTCCGCGACGACATTATCCTCCGCCCAGGCTCCGTTAATGCTGCTGTACAGCAAGTCTGTAACTGGAAGAAGAATGGCAACAATAACAACAACATCAGAGCCTTGGTCCCAAAAGATTTGGGGTCGGCTAACGAATCTGAGGTTGTCAAGTCGTCACCCCCAAAACAAAAAAACAAAAAAAGCGAACAAAGAAAAAGAATAATAATAAAATACTGTTTCAAAATCAATTTGAAAGCACTAATAATAAAATTGGAAGAAGAATGGCAAATTCAGTAAAAAGAAATGATATGCTCCTATACAGCACAAGCGTGTATTCCACGTGATCACTTTATCGTCTTCATGTTCTCCCAAAGAAAACTCCACATGGCGGACACCATAAAAACAGGGGCTTCGCGTTGGCTTATAGGCGTGCCCTCTGTCAGTGCCATGAAGGAAGCATTGATCACTTATTTTTTGGTTTTCTTTGGGTCGTTGTTAGCATTTTTCAGTGAATTTGGTTCAGTCAACAACCTAGAAACCTGAACTATGAGCTTAGGAGACTTGCTCGCTATCACACCCGTAAAAACTGGAAAACACACATTGGCATGTCTGTAGTCTTATAGCTACTACTCCGTATTTATTTACTATGGAATGAAAGAAACAAGAGGTTTTTCTTTTGGGGAATCAGTAGGACTGTTCAGCAATTAGTGCACTGTGTCTGTCTGTATTCGATGCTAAGGGCTTAGATGCCGAGGATATGGTTGAGCTCTTAAGTGCTTAGGTGCTTACCCTCTCTTTTGTAAGTAATTTTTTTGCCCTTCTTGGATGAATATACAACTACTTTCATTCAAATAAAAATGTAAAGGATAAAGTTACGGCTAACGTGGTAAAGCGGGGAGTATAATTAAATAACTACAATGTGAAGAATGTCCTTATATAATATCCCTCATTTGAAAACGAAGAGAGCATTTTGGGTTGGAAACATTCAGCACCCCTTCTCTTACCCTCATTTTAGGCAATAACGTTTGACCTTTTTTAAAAAATGTTCAGCATTTTGTTTAAATTAAAACTGAGTCAAGATAACATAGATCAGAACACCTTATATTCAGTAAAGTTTTAGCTTATGATATTTATTTGCTAGGATGAATAGGGAATATGTTTCGACCTCCTTTAAAAATGTTTAGCCTCCCCTTTCTTTTGCTCACTTTAGGAAATGTTTCTAGATAAATTGGTAAACCATACTGTCGCATCCATATTGCAAATTGGCAATGAATTAATGTCTGTGCATCCACATGTTTCCAGATATGTAATGTGTGTGCTATTGCATGCTTAATTCAAATATGATATCTCAAAGTAGGATCTGATATTACTTACCGAAAACGGAAACCTTTTCTGTATTATTCATAATTTCTTGTTCGAGATGTTATACCTTGAGACCAACTCAATTACTGTTATAAGTAGATCATTTTGGGTCAGTATTACAGCAAGATAATCTTATACGTTTACTTGATGGTTTATATTCTTGCCAAGCTAAATGAGATCTATATTGCCTCAGATATGCTGGAGAAGTTAAGTTGATAATGCATTATGCCAACGCTCAAGTGAGTTTGCTCTTGTGCTTGTGCTGGCTATATTTCTTCAGAAGATCAGCTTTCGTATTGTATATCAACTAACTACAAGAAACGCCATGTTTTTGTTTCATTGCAGAAGCCAGATCATACAAGTTTTGCTTCAGCTCCACCATTTCCATCAACATTTCAACCACAATTACCTATGTATACATCGCCACCAAGTGCCTATCAACCCCCATCAACATGCCATCACCCTCAACCTACCCCATATCCCAGCACTTCGCCTAATTCATACCCACCTGACCCAGCAGCATACTCCCCCTATCCTTATCCTCCACCTAATCACCCGTCAGCATATCCCCCCGCTGCTTACCCACAGCCACCTTCAGCATATCCTTCTTTGCCATTTCCACCACCTCCCCATGGTTCAACATATCCTCCTATGCCATATCCACCACCTTCTCATGCTTCACCGTATCCTCCCACAGGTTGCCTCCTCCTCTTCCATTGTGTTTTTGTTCTTTGGTTTCAAAATATGATCGAAGAAAGAAAAGTGACTCAACTAAATTTTTTCTGTTATTGGTCATTTTAAAAAAAATGGATTTCGGCAACGAGTAAAATTTGCATACATTTTACCCTCTTTATCTCACCATATGCATTGTGCGGAAACCTTTGTTGGTACTAGGATGATTTCACTATTGTTTTCGGTTGCTGATTTTTCTCATCTTTCCCCATGCATTTCCTCTTAGGGCACTACCCCGGACCATATCCACCGCCACCATACTGAGAGAAGCTAATAATGTCCCTGTAAAAGCGCCAACCAGTTTGTGTGAGATTCACCTTCTCTAATATCAAAAACCGACTCCCATCAACGCTGCTCTGTGAAGTGTCCATAGTGTGGCTGACTTCATGCATATGGTGTACTCATCACAGTCACCGTAGTGTGGTTGAATTCATACACAATACAACTTTGCCTCTGTTTTTGGATTGTATGTTCATGTACCCAATGTTGTACTGTACCTGTAAAACAAGTTTAGCTAATTAACTTTTGCTAATGGTCAGTGCATCTTTATTTACCATTGTTTTTACATTCATTTTATCTTAAGGTTATACTGTTTTTACAGTGGCGTACCTCAATTCAGGTCATTTTTACGACATTGGCGATTATCATCCAATCCCTCGGATACTTTATTTTTTGGTAAGAAAGTTATCTCAGCTTGTATTAAATCAATGTGAAGGAATACAACAGAGTGACTTACAAAAAATCAAAATCCAAAAAGAAACAATAAGATAACTCAATCATCTGCACGTCAATAATGATCTGGGACAGATTGTGGCGCGTATGGGCTAGAATGCGAGCACTAACAGAAATTTTGATCTGCTGTATGAGGTGCAGAGCAGTCATGATATTACTATTAAAGATCCTATTGTTTCTCTCCTGCCAAAGCAAAGCCGATGTTGCAGCAAAACAACAACGATACCAAGCCCCTTTCCAATGTCTTCTTTGTCTATAACGATACCAAGCCCCTTCCAAACTACTTGGGAATATGAGCAATCAATGAACGGATGGTTATGATCTTCAATGGCATGCTCACATAAAACACATCTATTCACGAGGCATCATACCTCTTGCATTTAAAGAACCAACTGTCGCCAATTTTCTGTTGCATGGCAAGTGAGAAAATAACAGCGTGCAGTGGGATTATTAAATCTTATTATGTAATAGAAGAATTATATTGATCAAAAGTTTTTGTACATATATAGATTTGAGTATATATAGATGCTATCATGCTAACTAAGTCACAACTACTTAACTTATAACAACCTTAGTCACAACCTTAGTCAGGTAAGTTGGTTAGTTCATATAATCATATCCCCCCTCAAGCTGGATGGGGTGAATGATTAAACCCAACTTGGTTGCTAATTAATGATGCTCTCTTTGTCCAAGGGCTTTGGTCATTAAGTCTGCAAGTTTATTGGAGCTGCTGATATGCTGTGTGTCGAGAAAACCTTCGAGCTGTTTGTCGCGCACAAAATGACAGTCCATGTTAAGGTGTTTCGTTCTCTCATGGAAGACGAGATTTTTGGCCAAATACTAAGCTGCTTTATTGTCGCAGAACAGAACTGGAACTTGCAACTCTTGGAGAATGTTCTTCAACCAAACCATCTCGCTAGCAGTAAATGAGAGACTCCTATATTCAGCCTCAACTGAACTTGTGCTGACGGTGATCTTCTTCTTTGTTTTCCAGGAAATAAGAGATCTTAAAAAAATGCAGTAGCCGCTCAATGATCTGCTGGTGAATGCACACCCTCCCCAATCTGAGTCTGAATAGGCTTGTAGAAAAGAAGCACCACCAGAGGGATAAAAGAGTCTGACACTGACCGTGCCTTTGAGAGTTTGAGATACCTGAGAACATGATGGGCAGCGAGAAGATGTGGCTCACGAGGTTGGCTCAAAAACTGTGATAAATGTTGGACGCTATAAGAAAGATCAGGTCTGGTTATGTTCAAATATAACAGCCTGCCCACTAAACGATGGTAAGATTCAGGGCAATACATCCCCTTGATCAATCGAAAGCCTGAGATTCTTTTGCATAGGAAACTCGGCAGGAATGCAGTCTTCAAATCCAGAATCTTTCAAGATATCAAGAATATATTTTCGTTGATTAACTACAAGACCCTTGTTATTTCTGGCAACTTCAAGTCCCAAAAAAAACCGTGCTGCTCCCAAATCCTTAATGGTGAATTTACTATGTAGCTGTTGTTTGAGCTCTTCAATATCTCGAAGCAAATCTCTGGTGATGAGAACATCATCTACATAGACTAGAGCAACAAGAAATTGTTTGGTTTTGCCATTAAACCTTGTGAAAAGGGAATGCTCATACTCTGATTGAGTAAACCCCAGGTTGATAAGATATTTGATGAGTTCTAGTTTCCACTGTCGAGAGGCTTGCTTCAAGCTGTATAAGGAGCATTTTAACCTACAAACTTGACCTTTGGCTGGGACAGAATAACCCTGAGGTGTCGTCATGTAAACCTCCTCATCCAAAAAACCATGTAAAAATGCGTTGTTAATGTCGATTTGATGCAAAGGCCCGTGGCGCATTGATGCAACTGCCAGTAGAGTTCGCAGTTGCAAATTTGCAACAGGTGAAAACGTGTGTTTGTAATCTTTGTCAAGAATTTGATTGTACCCATTTGCAACCAAGCGAGCCTTGAAGCACTCAACTGAACCATCTTGCTTGTGTTTGATCTTAAAATGCATGATGTTACTCGTTTAGTTAAGCCTGTTTCTGTGTCATTGCCTGATGGGTCTAGTAAAGTAGTTACTCAAGTAGGTAATATTAGGCTTACTGGTGCTATTACCTTGCATGTTCTTTACATTCCTGATTTCACCGAGTATCTGTTATCTGTTGCTCGCCTTATTTCCAAATGTAACCTGATTACTTGACTATTAGTTTTCTGACTGATAAATGTCTGTTTCAGGACAATTCCAGTAAGCAGGTTGTTGCTATTTGTCTTAGATGTGGGAATCTATATAGAATTCGAGATATATCTGAAAATAAACTTGTTTCCTCTTTGTTTTCTTCTTGCTGTAATGTTGTAGCTAAAGAGAATTTAGGCTTATTTCATGCTAGATTTGGCCACTCATCTGTAGAAAAACTTCAACATGTAACAAGATTACAATTCAACGGAATAAAAGTTTTCTCTTGTGATACTTGCATTTTAGCTAAACATCACATGTTGCCTTTTCCTAGGAGTCTTTCCCATGCTCAAGAATAATTTGATCTGATTCATTTTGACGTTTGGGGTCCTTACAAATCACAATATTTAGCTGGTGTGAGGTCATTCTTAACTGTTCTAGATGATTTCTCTTGTACAACTTGGGTTTTTCTTATCTAAAACAAAACACAAGTTCCTGGCTTGATTAAACAGTTTGTCAAATATGTTCAAACAAAATTCAATAAAGGGAAAATTGATATTTTATATCTTTAATAATACTCATTTTCAAATTTTATACCTCAAATAACTTTCTTTCAAAACTTATAACTTCTTATACTAATTATCTCGTAATCTATGCCCTACTCCTATTTTCGTTAAAAAAACTAACGGATCGAAATGAAATGACATATTTACTTACTAGTTTAAAACCCGTGCCGATGCACGGGTATATTAAAGTGACTTTATATTAATCACCATATCTTGACCATTGGTATGTATGGGGGATATAGTCGTTGTGTACGTAATAACATGCTTAACTATTGATTTTCATTATAATTACTTGTTTAATTAGAAAAATAAGTATGGATTGTTAGTTTTAAATTAATAATTACGTCTTAAGTTTACCTATAATTTTTGTTAAGGTATAGTTAAATGGTTAAGTTGTTAAGGTGACATTTTAGTTTACGATTAATTGCTCTTACGATATTATCTATATAACGATACGTAGAAGTTGAAAAACAATGTAAACATTTACAATGTCATGACTTATTGCGCATTTATTATTAAAGATAGTAATAAATATTGTTGTCCAATCAACATGACAATTGTCCGTAGGACAATGTCTTCCATATCTATACATTACGAAAGACTTCTTTGTAGACCACATTGTCCGTTTCATGGTGGATACGACGGTCTTGGTCACATATTAGAATCTTTAATCCCTTTTTGCTAGTGACCCTAGATAAGGCAACATATAGTTGACCATGACTAAAAACCGGTCGTGGAAGATACAAACCAACGTGTGAAAGAGTTTGGCCTTGGCTCTTGTTTATGGTCATTGCGTAACACACCATTACTGGAAACTGTCTTCGTTGAAACTTAATTGGTAATGTATTAGTATCAGAGGGACTCAAAATCATCCGAGGAACGAGGACCTTGTTCCCCAGGTTTGCGCCTGTAATGATGGTAGCTTGGATTACGTGGTTGCCTAGACGGGTGACCACCAATCTTGTACCGTTGCACAACCCAGCCGCCTGATCAAGGTTCCTCATGAGCATTATGGGAGCACCCACCTTTAAAGTTACCCTATGATTCGGAAGACCAGAGCATCTTATAGAATTCAAGAACTCTGTAGAATATACATCTGCGTGATTACCTATATTCCCTTCTGCCTTACTTATACTATCTGAACTCAAGTACACTCTCTCTTCACCAGGCATAAGTGATAGTACATAGTCGTTAACCTTATCAACCACCTCGTTAGTAGGAGCTAAAATTGCCCTTTCTTGAAAGTACTTAGGATCCCGCACATTTTCATGTATAGAAGGGTACGTGCTTTCAACGATGGTCTCAATAGGATTGTCTTCGGTGGTTATTAAAATGTCGTTGTCAATTGGTATAGTAGCCTCTCCATCATTAGGCTCTCCAGCATTACCGTCTCCTACTTGTAGAAGCCAATCTGAAAACTCTTTTACCTCTTGTGCACTTATATCCGAGTCAGCCGATTGGAGTCGCATGTTTTTTGTGAGTTTCAAAACCTTACAGGAATCCCACAAGTAGGATGAGTTGATCGCAGCGAACACGACATCCTGCCTACTTCCTTTTGGCACGACAGGTAAGATCTGACGAAAGTCACCACCAAACACAATCACCTTACCCCCAAATGGCTTATTTGCACAATTAGCATCGTAGCCGCGCATCACATCCCTTAAGCTTTTGTCAAGCGCTTCAAAACAATACTTCTTCGTCATAGGGGCTTCATCCCAAATTATGAGCTTTGTTTTTATAAGAATGCCAGTTAGATCAGAGCCTGGTGTGATGTTGCTGCAATAGGAGTCCTCAGTAACGTTAAGCGGAATGCCAAATCTGGAATGTGCGGTTCTCCCCCCCGGCAATAAGAGTGCAGCAATTCCACTAATGCAACGGGAAGAACTATATCGCCTTTTGATCGGATAGCCGCACAAAGTGTCCTCCATAAAAATGTCTTTCCTGTTCCTCCGTAGCCATAAACGAAAAAAACACCGCCTCGATCATGATCAATGGCGGTCATGATATTATCATAGACTATCCTCTGCTCATCAGTTAAAGATGGTAGAAGTCTCGCATGTTCTTGGGATAATGATCTCGTGTCATATGAAAGCTCGTTCGCTAAGAGCCTATTACCACCATCTCTAAGAAGAATTTCGTCAGGCACGATCATTGTCGGAAACCTTGTTAGGCTACTTCCATTTCTTTGGAGGATTGTCTCAATTTCGACCAAAGCGTAGTTTTTTATATCCTCCTCTCCTAGTTGTAAATCTGTTAATAAAGGTCACAATTTTGGAATATACAATTCACATTACTTGTCATATATGTATGTATGTATGTATGTATGTATGTATGTATGTATATGTAAAGCAGTAGCGGGAAAATACAATTTAAAAGGTATTTAAACTATTACCTTCAATCTGATAAAATCTTCGTTGCTTGTATAAAATGTCATCAGATAAAAGATGCCATGTATGTCTGTTCCCAGACATCTTCTGGCCTTGCCATGCTACCAGAAATTAATAGTATCACAAAAAGGTTTCTGAGATAATTTGGAGTTGCCCATTCACTTGCTTCTTTGATTCCATCAATGTATTCTTTGTCGTCGTCAAGCAAACCTCGTATGTAGCTAGCATGCTTCTTTAAAGGTAGGGTACACGACGCCGTCGACGGTTCGTATATCTTCGTAGCTCTCTGGTCCTCTTACATGATTAAGTAAAGTTCTCAAATAATATCTCTCACCTGCTCCCGGTGAAGCATGATATATTCTCCCGATTGAATATCCCTTTTTACGTGGAGTCCACTCACGTCTTGCACGATTCCACACAATTTTTTTCGGAAATTCAACGTAGGTTAAATTTTTTGCTTCATCATTGTTCTTGTTGCATTCCATCCAAGCTAAGAACATTGTCTCATCGACAGTGCGCTTGTCCAAAACAGCATCCAAGGATTCTGACTCACTATATATCACATTCTGCTCATCGGGAAGATGAAAATTTAATCTTTCAACAGGTGGTGTTCTGTAGTGCACGTCGAACCTAAAAATCCTCCAAACTGCTTCACACGCTGAAATATAACGACAATCATAATACAATTTGATCTCATCTTGTTCATCACGATCATCAGTTGAGAAGGATGCAGTGACTCGATCGTATCCTTTATTTATATACTTGAATAAATATTTTATGGATCGGGATTGATTGCACCATTCAACATTAATGTGAGCATGATATTTTATAAGAAGTGTGGGATTGTATGGGACGACATATCTGTTGTCAAGTTCAACTCCTCCTTTAACCACTGTTGCACCATTATCCCTTCTTCTGTATACAGGATAACCTTCATCATCCACAGTGGTGGTTTGATTAAATTGTTTAGGAAATCTCTTTGAGCATTTTCCATCTTCCATACACGGGGAGTTACGGTTAGCCGCACCACATGGGCCATGCATCATCAGCTCCTTGACGGCTTCATACAACACCGGGTCATTGTCTTTATCAGGGATTTCAGCAGAAATGATGTTATCAATATGATCTGCATTTGGAAACTTATCATCCCTATGCAAAAATAGTAGTATGTGCACGTGAGGTAAACCACGCTTCTGAAACTCCACAGTGTACATAACTGTAAGGAAATGAGTCACGATTGTTAGACGATTAGTTATGTAAAAAAATCTCAGTGTAATATATGAAATACAAAAAATTGAAAAATAACATGATTTGGTTAATGGACTAACCTGCTTGCACCTTACCAAACAAATCCCCCTTTTTTAGGTCTCTTATCAGTTGATCAAGTTTCATCTTAAAAACTCTGCAAAGGATATCCGGTCTGTCCTCTGGCCGAAGACCTAACCTCTTTACATATCTAGTAATTTCTGGCCATTTTGGGTTACAGGTAAATGTTATAAATAAGTCAGGATAACCGAATTCTCTGCAAGTAGCCATGACATCTTGGTAATTTTGAATCATATATCTAGCACCGCATGTGAATGATGATGGTAGCACTACTCGACGACCCATAGAAGACGGATTGGTCAAACCCTTATCAACACTTTCCTTTAAGGTTATATACTTATCTGCTCGCAGAATTTGTTGGTTTCGACGAATATAATTTAGTCTCTCAGTCTCAATCATCGTGTAAGCATCGACTAAGAATTGTTGAAATAACTTTCTTGAAACTAATAATATGCAGTCGTGTTCTATAGGCCTTTCCATTATTCTAAATGCAAAAAATTCTCGCATTGTAAGTCGGAAACGCTTCGACCTATTTTTTCCGTCGACTTGTGAATGAAGGATATCACAATGGTACCCATCTTCACCGTAAGGAAATAATAACGGATATTGAAGTGCCAGATAAGATGGATGTAATTCGCTAATCCTCTGCAATGAGCCATCTTGTGTCTTAACCAATATATCTCTGTCGTCGGTAGCACAATCGATATCACCGACTATTAGAGCAGCCACTTCAGAAGTAGTGGGAAGGTTGTACGTCCTTCCATCCTTTGCCCTCTTTCCGATCAAACGTAGTTTGATTTCTTTAGTACCATTTGAGGTAGAGGCGGCAAATAATCCATCTCTAGCCATACGGAAAGCTTTGGCGAGAGAGTTATTTGAATCCAACATCACCTTCAGTTCAGATATTATATCAGCATCGAAGGCATTCACATTGTTGGGGCTGCGAGGTATACATGTTACGATATATCATAAAGTCTTAAGGAAACAATAGAGCAGCGTAATAATAAACGAAGAAAATGTGATACCTTATAGCACGCTGTCTGTTAGATATTTCATCATCGGTGTCATATATGTACAGTTGGGTGAACCTTGGAGGTGAACCTTCTGTGGGTAGTAGGCTACCTATGCTATGGTAGTTTTGTCCATGTAGTCTGAAACAGTATGTGGACCGTCCTTGATTGATTGTTTTGTCAATCTTTCCTCCCATGGATGTAAAGGAGAACATCATATTGTATGCTCGAATGTTTTGTAAAAAGTGATTGCTTTTTGCATCCTTTTTGCTATACAATTTTGTGAGCGTTAATGGTGGTTTTTTGTAGAAATGGAAGCTTTACCTTCCCTTGCATACACCACATGGAAAATTTTGGAACCTTTGTGTTTCTATCTTTTCTAATCCTTTCGTCATACCACATCATGGATCCGCAATGCTCACAACTCCAAGTGGGGTCTCCATTGTCTAAATAACCTGGATGAGTAACGCGAAGTCATGGTTATAATTAATGTAACTTCATATGTACGTAATGAACATTACGACGATCTTAATTTGATGGTTTGCTTATACACTCATGTAGCGATTAGATTAAGGAATAAAATATGTCTATATTATACCTTCCCCTGATGTGTATGAGTCATTATTCTCCTCTGCGGACATTAGAAGACAAACGAAGATCAATGAATATCATTGGAATAGATGAAATAATTGCTGACGTCAAAGTGGTTGTACATATTTGTGAGCACGGGGTGCGAAGTATATAAGTTACAGATACATACCGTCATCTGATTCATCGTCACCTGAAATCATAGTCAAATGTATTAATGTCCAACATCATCAAATGTCTCCAATAGACAATAGTGTCAAAGAATAATAGTTTTTGTTTGTGACGGAGATCTCCGTCACAAACATTTGACGGGTCAAATAATATTCACTTGGGTAAATAAAGACAAACCATGTGTTACTTCATACTCTTGTCTTTTCTAATCAATTGAATATTATTTAACATGTCCATCAATTTGTGACGATATATCCGTCACAAGAGAAACTTACCCATTACGAAAAAAATGGGGTTATAACACTTATAGAATCATAGAAGGTTTGGGTCAACTTTATACATGTGTAATTCTCGGTCCAATTATTCAAATAATCTCAATTCCTCTCCCAATTATTCAATTAATCTCAGTCAATCTCAATTCCCCCTCTACCCCTGCTAAACGTCAGCCCCCAAATTCCTAATTAATTCTCAATTCCTAATTAATCATACATGCAGCGTAGGAAGGACAATACATTCTAGTTAGTCAGATTATTGCATAAAATTGCTCCAACTCGTAAGTGGATTCACTTGTTTTTGGTAAATTTGTCTTGATCTTTGTTTAGTTGTCACAGTATATTTTGTCTTGAATGGTGGATAGTGTTCAAAAATTACAGAAATACTTGTCGAAACCTCCTCCTCCCAAGTTATTGACCAAGGCCGTTCATTGTACCTATTTCCATTTATTCAGTCTTTGTTTGTTTAATTTCAGCGAGAATCTGTGATTTCTTTGTTAATTGATTTCTATGCAAGTTGCATATTAGGGTGAAGCGTCATATTATCGTATTTGTTAATTCAAGTTGTTGCCACAAAGTAAGGTTGTTTGAATGCTAATTGAATTTAGTAGGAACTCTAGGAAGTTCTACAGAGAAAGTTGAAGCTTTAAAAGAATGGATTGGCCGCATGATTTTTTTACTATTTTGCAAAACTATCCGAGTTAGACAATTGCACAATTAGCAGTGTATTAATTTGGTATGCTTCTTAATTAATTGGATGAGATTAAAGAAAAATATTAATTTGGTATGCGACTATTTTTTTTGTTTTTGTTCAACACATATCTTCATGTTTTTGCGAAATTATTGGGAATTTGATACACTTACACGGCGTGTATGAGATTTCTCATACACGACCAATCAATGTATTTCTCAGACTATTTTGAGGATTACAATATTCCGCCTATATATTCCAAATAAGTTACATATTGGTTTTATACAAAAACTACACTTGTACTTGTCACATTCTCCATATAATGGCACAGATACAAAAATAATAGAGATATTAATATATTTGTCAGAATATTTTTGAGAATTACAATATTGCTCGTATGTAGTCGAAATAAGGTTAATAAATAGTACTTGCACTTGTCAAATAGTATATAGTTGAAGCAATATTCATCTTCCGAAACACCCACATATAATGGTACAGATACAGAAATAATAGATATAACAATATATTTGTCAGAATATTATTGGGAATTACAATATTCCTTGTATTTAGTCCAAATAAGGTTAATTTTCTTTAACATTGATAATATTTTATAATTGAATATATTCACGAATATACATATAATGATGGAGTGTATAAGTTACCGTATATATAAGGAATATATTAATTATGAATTTTTTTTTGCACTTGAGATACGTTATGTACCTTATTTATTTATGACAAATGTATGTAGCCTAATTTTAAGTGAATATACAAATTGTATAATTCATGAATTAAGCAATTTATGCCAATATTTTTACCCAAAATACACGTAAATATAACTTGATATGGGCAAAATTTTGTGCATTTTGGGGGATTGATAATTTTGGTAATACAAATTATATAATGAGTATTATATTTTATGTCAAACATATTTTCTGGATCAAGTGTATCTTTTATATTTATATATTTATGCATTAAATATGAGATTTAAGGAATAACATATTTATGGAATATAATAGAATATATTGACAAATATACATTTAATGATGGAGTATATAAGTTACAGTATATATAAGATATAATATATAAGGAATATATTAATAATGGAAAATGTATTTAATTATGCTATATATTTTAATAAATATATTTAATTATACTAAATATATATGTTGTATGCTAAATATATCTAATAAGCTATACAATATATATTTAATAGGCCCAAATGCATTGTATAGTATGATATGATATATATTTACTAAGCCCAACCACATACTACCTCCGTCCCACTAAGATTGTCACGTTTCATTAAAATACTCGTCACATATAATAGAAAAATGGGACAATCTTTTAGGGACGGAGGGAGTATATAATAGACGGCCCAGAAGAGAGGGCCATTGATAGTAGGTGGAAAAATAAGCACTGTGTTCGTTAAAAAACTTTGCTCTTTAGTATAATTTATAGTATATACTAAATATAATAAATACTAAATATAACATAATTAGGCGGGAAAATAAATACTAAATATAACTTGAATTTATACTATATATTTAATTTATAAATGGCTAAGTATATAATAATGTTAGCCTTATTTAAAATTTGACTATAATAATAATAATATTATGCGGGCAATCAGTGGACTTGTCATCTTCATAAACTAAGAATGAGAGTGTGAGATCCTGAATTTGGTCATCAAAACATAAACGTGATAATAATGCAACTGCCTTTAACACCATAAACTTGTTTGTAATAAAATCTTGAGACTTTAATGAGTAGCTTGTTTCGTAGGGAGTAACTACCCCACTAACTTATTATATAATACCTGTTGTATTATGTAACAGTATTAGTATAGATGGTAACAAAGACTACAACTTTATAATTAATTGTGCAACATACAACTTAAAAAAAGTGTCGTACAGTGGTAGTAAATTGGAAGTTATTGGTGCACAAAATCCAAGGCTTATTGAATGATAACTTGAATTGAATGTTTTGTCGACATGGAAATGAAATCGAAAGCAAGAGTAAATAGGTAGAGCATGTTTGTCTACGGGCTATGTATCATCCTTTATGGGTTTCCTCCTTCACGGCTGAAGGTCTTTTACTTGTACTTAACTGTAGATGGCCTTCACATTCATCCAGTGATCTCTTTGTCGGAGTAATATCAGAAAAGCTAGATGATTCATTTTCGCCAGTACTGTGCACCGATTCCTGACATAGAATTATGTGTGTTAAATAAACTATGAATTTAAGTACGTGAGGAAATTACAAATTAAATGCGTTGTGTGTATATGGGTTGTCGAGTTTACCTTTCCTTTGTCATTCTCAAGAATACTCTCTTCACGGGAGTCCACCTCCAGTTCTATTCCCTGACATATTTTGTATACAATTCACATTATTTGTACTCATTCTTAGGTGATTTGAGAACATACAGTTTACTTTATTTCTACTCATCTTAGTTAATCATTGAATTTGAGTTCAATAGTACGACCCATACCGGCTTTATTTCAGAGGTTGCAATGAATTTCTCTATGAGGCTAGGACTTTCGGAAAGCTTGTTGATACCGTATGAATCCCAACCCATGGTAAGATTATATCTCTGATCCACCTTGATCTTGAAAATGAATTTACGATCGAGCAACACATCCAACTCTTTTGGATAAGCACTTGGGTCACCATGCTATGAAAAAATTATAGGTCGATGTAGTATCGTAAATCGCTATATGAGATAAACTTACTATTAAATGAAAATTTTTGCAGTAACTATTTGTTATATAATTGGAGTTATTGTTATACTGTTTAAAATTTTTACCTTAAGTTGATTCTCTCTTAGATCCTTAGCAGATAGTTGGATCAATTCAGTCGCTTGAGTCTCGAAAAGTATAAATGTTGCATTTCCGGTGTGGTCAACAACCTTAACCCTTACCTTATATCTGCAATAGAAATTTATATACATTTTGTGGAACATACGGCTAAGAATGGGTTACGAAATGATTAGCGATTTAGTTCGTGGATAATTAAGATAGGTACCTTGGGACCACAATTTTTGCGTACCCTTCACATTTGCCGGTACATAGCCACTTTCCCTTATCATCCAACTCGAGGGTTGATCTACATGTTTTACTGCTCTCGTTGTACCATCGGTAAGTTGTGTCGAAACCCTTAATTGTAGCTAGACAAACGTAGTATCCTTCCTATAAAGTCAACCAAAAAAAAAGTAGAAAACAAACCGGGTTTTGGATTGTAGAACGTCGTAATGTTTTTGTCAGTATTTTTTAATATTTACAAATTACCTCTTGAATTTCTCTTATTTCGTCAATTGTCTTCCTAGTAGTTAAACTTAGCAACTCTTCGGCAATTGATTCTTGGTGACTTGGAAGATGAGTCAACGTTAGTGATGAAGACCTGCACACGTTCTCTGAACTCCTGTAGTTGCAGGTGAGGACATATGTCAATAGGTCGATACGTAAATGAATAGTTTACATAAATTAATTAATAGATTAAAAGTAGATCAGACCTTTTTATAAATTCACGAACTTCTGGGATCTCAGCATCAACTATAACTCTTGAGCAAATAGTATTAGAAAGCTTTGAATCTACATGAATGATTATATAATGATCTTTGAGCAAATTCACGGATGTTTTGAATCAACTATCAATGTTATGGTGGAAATTTATTTCAGCGTTTGTTATGTAGGAAATAATGAGGCAATTGTAATTACTACGTCAATTTAGTTGTTACTCTGTATTCTAAATCTATAGTAGAGTAGTATGTAAATACCTTGGAATGATTTCAGCTTCGCACAACGGATGATAACAACATGACGATGTGTAGCATCTTCGTTGAACTTTGAAATGACGTTGTCCATTTCGATGGCCAAAGTTCCCCACAAAGTACATATTAATGTGTTACTCCTATAGGCTCACGGTTGTTATTAACCATCGTGATTAATATTATTAAAATGCATATAAATCTAAAATATACAATACTCACTCATTGTCGATCAATGATATTCTTAGTTTGGTTTTGTCATTCTTTGTTTCCAATTGACCATTGCCATTAAGCTCACCAATGACATCTGTGCACATATTTATTAGTAAATATTAGTTGCTTGTGAAATTGGTTGCATGAGAACGTAGATTTATTGAACCAAACCTATTGAGGAAGAGAAGAAATGAAATATGAAAGCGTACCAACTAAAAAGTTCGTATCGAGTCGGCCATGTAATATTTCATTGAATGGTGCAAAGTTGAGGCGTCGTTCCGGAATGATAGTACCATCAATGGAACTGAAAATGGTTCTTGCTGTGAAAACTATTTTGTAGGCATGTTTGGTGATCCGATATTCGCCGCTATTTTCACTAACGCGAAAATTTGTAAGTCGATGGACCTCACCTTCCGCCACCATAGACTTGTATTTCCACATGAGTCTTTTGTGGATCGTAGCTTGTATTTTGTCCCCCTATATAATATATATGTGCAATATAACTATTAATCATGAAACTAATCGTAGCTTGTAATATTATTAATAGTACAATTGTCATACCTCAGAATCCATGACTATAAAGTCCAAGTTATTAACATCTCCATTACTTTGGAAAGTTTGTTCCCATACGTAGATGATTCGTCCTCTTATGGACCATGTCTCCTTCTCCCCTGTTATTGAATTGATTTTATCATAGTTGTTGGTTGACGCCATGGTATAATAACGATATATTACTAATCTGAAGTTCCTTTTCGTTAGTGTTTGAAAGCGTATTATGTGCACTGATAATATATAGGCTGAGGTATACTACTTGCTTGTACAATATTCTATGAATATTCTATTCTATGCAACCCATAGGGAATATTATGCTTGGTAGAAATACTGTACCTTATACATATCAGAAGAGTATAATTTTGTAACTGCAAATGTGGAAATATTGTATGCATAGTAGAAGAATATCATGCTCGTGTAAATGTACATGCATAACATATATAATTCAGAATTACTTTTTCATACTTCATTGTTACTCATTCATACTTAAAATTTCCAAAAATTTCCAATTTTACCCTTTCTCTATTTTAAAATTTTTTTCGTTGTTTTTATTCTATTCTAAACATTTTTTTCATCAAAATTCTTTACTTAATTCTCATTCATCTTATAAATCGATCATCATTATTTTCGAATTCACTATGGATCATTCGATAATCGATGTTTTATCATATAAGTAATTTTAATCAAAAATGAGGGTTAATTGATTGAAAATTAGGGTTGATTAGTGTTAATTAATCATTTAGGGTTCTTGTATAATCGCAAATGAGAACTTTTTCGATAAAATCCTAATTGGTGCAATTGATTTGAAATTCATAGCAAATCAGTATTTTTCCGAATTGAAGAACCCTAATTACTGCAATTGATTTCAAATTCATTGCAAATTAGGACTTTTCCTGAAAAAACCCCTATTGGTGCAATTGATTTCAATTCCTAACCTCAGTTTCTACTCGTATCATCGCAAATGAAAACTTTTTCGAAGAACCCTACTTAGTGCAATTGAATTTGAAATTTCTAACGTTAATTTGTACTTGAATCATTGCAAATTATTCTTTTTCAAAAAACCCTAATTGATGCATGCAATTGAGTTGGGGTATTTTTTTCTCTCTATAAACTTAATTAGGTGTAGGTGAGGGAAATGAGAAGGATAGAGTAGTACTTTTGAAGGATGATTGAGTAAAGACAAAGTACAAAAAAGTACCACCCATATAATTTTGTAAATGTAAATGTATGTATGTTGCTTATTAAACGTAGGATTATACGCAAGGTTGATTGCAAAGTTGATTATATCATACTCTTTATTAAACGTAAGATTATATTTTACTCCATATTTAAATACTCTTTATTAAACGTAAGATTATATTTTACTCCATATTTAAATTATTTTGATTAAAGTATTTTTAATTAGGTATTGTGGAAATATTCTAAAGATATTGTATGCAGTTTTTAAGGAATATTCTGGTTGGTGAAATTATTCTATGCAATATATAATTTGACCATATATAATTTGACCATATTTAAATTATTTTGGTTATAGTATTTAGTTAGGTGAGTTATACCATATCTTAAATGAAACGTATGTATGTGAGGTTACATATTTAAGGTCCAATTAAATAATGGATTATTGTTAGGGAATATTTGAGGGAATATTGATTTGAAAAGGTTGTGTTAAATCTTAAGAGTGGGTTGTTATTGGGCTTCTGCCAAAAAGTAATGTATGATGCATGCATGTGGAAGTAGGCGGGAAGAAAAGTGGATTTGGTTTGTGTTTTATTATAGGATATAGATAAAAACAATCGGATTACTCTAACAAAATTAATTCACATAATCAAACAAAAAAAATTAAACACTAATTTCCCCCAAATCCAAACCCCAAATTTATTTCCCAAAAATTTAATATCTAAATGTTCATATTCAGTTCTAAGATTGTAATTTCTGGCTTGAAACAAGTCATAAGACAACCTGCAACTGTTAATCACACCTATGTGTATTTGGTAGTCACCGAGTGATCGTATAATTCGTTCAACATTTGTAAGATTCAATCTTATCAGATTAGAAACTATAGTGACTTGATAAAGATTCACTTTTCTAAGAAGTACCCATTTGTTGTTACTATTTCAAGTGTCATTCTTCATTTGGATCTAGTTTCCAGAATTTTCAATTAGCCAACAAAAATTCAGCATCAGCAGTATGGGATTTCAATTTGACGCATATCGATTTGTCTTCGGTTTCGGAATGTGAAAGCAGAATGGGAGGCTATCATTAATCCCCTCATCGTCTAATTGTTGGGGGTTAGTTAGGGTTAACATGAATTTAGAGAAATTAATTTAGGGTTTCCATTTTTGGTTTTGGAAACTGTTTCATTTTTGGTCGGATTAAGTTAAATTAACTTGATTAATAATCTTAAAGAGGGGTAAAACAGTCATTACATCTTGTTCCGTGAGTTTTATTTACGGGAATGAGATGAAGGTATAGATTATGAAGTAGTTGGGATAAATAGGTATAAGTTTTGAAAGAAATTTATTTGAGGTATAAAATTTGAAAATGAATGTTATTTGAGGTATAAGTTATCAATTTTTCCTTCAATAAATGTACCAAAATCTTCCGATCTGATAATGGGACTGAGTTCATACAATCTCAGCGTAAAGACTTCTTTAAAGACATAGCTGTTGTTCATCAAACTTCGATTGTAGGGCGACCACAACAGAATGGTCGAGTAGAAAGGAAGCATAAACATTTATTAGAAATTGCACGGGCTTTTATGTTTCATTCTCATGTCTCTATTAAGTTTTGGGGGGATTGTCTCTTAACTTCAGCTTATCTCATCAATAGGATGCCTACTAAGGTTCTTGACTAGAAATCTCCACATGAATTGTTGTTTGGTTCTGTCCCCTGTGTACACTGACCTTAGAGTATTTGGTTGTTCTTGTTTTGCTTGTATTCCTCCTCATGTTCATGATAAATTTGGCAAAAAGGCTAGAAAATGTGTGTTCATAAGTTATCCTTACAATCAAAAGAGATGTAAAGTTTATGATTTAGACAATAATATGGCTTTTACTAGTAGAGTTGTCATTTTTCAAGAGTCTATTTACCCTTTTGCTCCTGGTGTATCTTCTGCTATACCTTCTGTTCTTTCTTCTGTTCATGAGAATAATTTTAGCTTCTCTGACTGTAGTACACAGAACAATGTTTTGCCTCCGCCTATTGACATTCACAGGTCAGTTATTCCTTCTGCTGTCATTCCCACCGACGTTCCTGTTGTTACTAATGATATTTCTATTAGAGATATCGTATATATGTCAGGATATTATTTTCTCATATTATTGATTATGATATAATTTAGTTTAGGTAATTTGTATCTTTTAGAATCTTCTTCTTATTGTATACTTCTACCCTAAGGCAAACTGTATCTCTTGTAATGTTCTATATATAGGACCTTTATTCATCAATAATATTCATGCAATTCATAATTCTTTCTAATATGGTATCAGAGCCTAGATCCATCGTATCAGCCTGAAACTACCCGTCTTCCGTTGCCCTCCCATCGAATTGAATCAAATATTTCTCCTTTCTCCCTCAGCCATAAACTTTTCTTCACCCTCACTAAATCGATCTTTTACCCCTTAAACCCAATTTTGTGGTTTAATCTTCTCCATTTTAATCAAATATGTGATTTAATTTTCTACTTCTCTCAAATTCAATTTGACCATAAATTTCTTGGTCCTTTCCAAATTACCGCCGAGTTTATGCACCCTAGACTAACGAGTTTCGCACCCTAGACTGGCACTCGCGATTGGCGAATTACGCACCCGAGACTGGCTAGTTTACGCACCTTGATGATATGTTTCGACACCCTAGACTGGCGAGTTACGCACCCTCACCCGACACTGGCGAGTTTGATATGTTCTGACACCCTAGACTGGCGAGTTATGCACCCTCACCCGACACTGGCAAGTTTGATATGTTTCGACACCTTAGACTGGCGAGTTACGCACCCTCACCTGACACTGTCGAGTTTACGCACCCGATATTCGACACCCTAGACTGACGAGTTACGCACCCTCACCCAACACTGTCGAGTTTACGCACCCGATATTCATTCCTCTTGATTTTTAAGATTGTACTTTCGCTCCGCCCGTACATCTTGCGGGAGCATATTAGAGATATCGTATATATGTCAGGATATTATTTTCTCATATTATTGATTGTGATATAATTTAGTTTAGGTAATTTGTATCTTTTAGAATCTTCTACTTATTGTATACTTCTACCCTAAGGCAAACTATATCTCTTGTAATGTTCTATATATAAGATCTTTATTCATCAATAATATCCATGCAATTCATAATTTTTTCTAACAATTTCCGAAGTGTTGAATCTCAGGAAATCTATCAGGTCTAGAGGGCCTCCTGCAAGATTGAAGGACTTCCATTGTTCTTCTGTTCCTCATACTGCTATTCATCTGAAAGTTTTAAATGGTATGATTATGTATGATAAAGAATATCTTCTTCAATCTTTCTGCAATATGGTGAAAGAGTCAGAACCCACTTCTTATAAGCAGGCTGCAAGGGACGACAGATGGGTTCAAGCAATGAATCTAGAGCTTCAAACATTGGATAATAATATGACTTGGGAGCTTGCTGATCTTCCCCTGGCAAGATCGTTATCGGAAGCAAATGGGTGTTTAAGATCAAACACAAGCAAGACAACCTTCCATTGATAGAGTATTACAATAAGATGAAGGGATCTTGGGAAAATCATGATCACATGGACCCAATTCCTAAATGCTCATGTGGTATGGTTGCTCATTGTACCTATCAGACGAAGCCGGCTTCCTACAATCTCCATTAATGAACCCCACTTTGTTTTCGAGGTGAGAGCTTGAATTATATCTCTTTGCCACTGAATAAAATTGGAGCCATTGAAGAGCTAGGATGTAAGTTGAAGGTTCGGTTGATCTGATGGAGAGATAAAGAGTGGATCATCAAACGGCGAATACAGAGTTGTTTATTGATTTCCTGCAACAGCCATGGTGAATTCTTGAAATTCTAATGAAGAAAGTTGTGTATTTTGATTAAGATTTGAGTTTTGTGAAGAATATTATGCGGAAATTAAATCTGATACCATATTAAATCTTACTCGTATTATGTAAGATTATAGAGAAGAAAATAGAAGAATTATATTGATCAACAATTTTTGTCCAGATGTATAGATTTGGGTATATATAGATGCTATCATGCTAACTAACTCACAACTACCTAACTAACTTATAACAACCTTAGTCAGGTAAGTTGGTTAGTTCATAAAAATGTTGTGCCCACCGAAGCTTAGGGTGCTTAATTCTGAAGATCATAGAATTTGGAAATGTTAATGGAGCTATCCGTACAACACTGTTGGAGTAACTCAGCAGGATGTGCATACCCCCGCACCAGACGAAAAATCTGATCCCTTACCAGCAGAATAGCTCGCTAGTGAGCTTTATGATGTCGTTTAGCAATAGTCTCCCGAATGGTATTGCTTTTAAGATAGTAAAACTCGAAATGTCTTTCTTGATATTCTTCAATGCCTCAGCTGTTCACGGCATTCTCATTCTGTTCTATGCTATTTGAGAATCTCTGTGAACCCAAATTTTCTACGACCCCCATTTCCGTCTCGCCCACTCGCCACGTGCCTGTTGAAGAATGGGTCGGCGACTCATAGGGATCCATTGAAGCCAAAGACTGACTATGAGCTTTCCAAACCCATTTGGCCCAAGACAAAATTTCCTTGACATCATACGTTTTTCACAAATTCTTGTTTGTGATAGAGTTATCCGTCACTCTCTTATAACGGGTCAAATATGACCCATTTACATAGAAAAAACAACACACTAGAAAAGCAATGTGTTGTCTTTTCTAAACAAATGGATAGTATTTGACCCGTTATAACTTATAACAAAATGACGGATACCTCCGTCACAAAGAAGACTAGCCGAAAGTGAAACCCCCTTCAACTCAATGTGCACAAATTGTTGGAATTATGCTTCAAAAGATGCTATTTGTTGTCTAATTTGTGTGATGATATACACCATGACTAATGGTGATGTATGCTCCTTGGATACTTGGAGGCCAAGAACTTGCATCATCTCCATGACATCATTTTTACATGTCACACTATGACATCCATGGTGATGTGTTGTACTTGGTGGCCAAGTACTTTAGTCTATAAATAGACATTCAATCCCGTCACTTTCATTCATCCAAAATTCATCTTCTACTTCTCTTTCTATCACAAAAATATTCTCTCAAAATATTAGTAATATAATTTATAGTTTGAGTGAAATTTTTGCAACGATTTTGGTAGTAAGTCATCTACGGTCTTGCCTACACAAAGATCGTATTAGTTGTGCAATCCTGGGTCGAATGTCAAGGAGTCCGTGCGTAGTAGACGAGACATAATCGACTTTAGGACAGTGACCTCAAGTCACATCACAACCTTTCCTCTCAGATAAGATTATTCCTCTTTTTCGTCTTATTTATTTATTTATTCACCACTCCCCTAACAATCTAAAGTCGATTACTCGATTATACTCTTTTATTTTTATTATGGCTAGTAGTGAAGCATATGATACTATTCCGTTAACATCTACCATGTTGACTAATCCCATAATTCCTGATATGTCAAAACTTGACCCGTTTGACGAAAAAAGTTATAAAATATGGTCCGACAAAATGGACTTTTTCTAGGTCAAATAGGGGTAGACTATACTCTAACTAATATTCAAACCCCTGAAAATATTAGGAGGTATTTTGAGAGGGGTAATAAAACTTGTCGAGGAATGCTCTTCCATTATATGACTCCCGCCTTATTTATGATATATAACAAGTTTAAGTCGGCTAAAGAAATTTGGGATGCTCTGAAATTGAAAAATGGGAGCGATGATTATGTGTCTAAGAAATATGTTTGTAGCCGATGGCTACCTTTCAAAATTTCTGATGATAAACCCGTTTTAGACCAGGTTCATGAATATGAAAATCTGCGTTCCGAAATTGCTTCCGAGGAATGAAAATCTGTGAAATATTTCAAGTCAACTGTCTACTTGACAAACTTCCCCCATCTTGACAAAATTTTGTCCATAATATGAAACACAAACAAAAAAATTCCCTTCTCGAACTTGTGTCTCATATAAAAGTCGAGGAGCAGAATAGGATTCAGACCAAGGAAAAACGAGTTGAACACTCTTCATCTACTACTAATTTGGTCGAATCTAGGAAAAATAATCATAAGGGGCAGAAAAATTCCCACAAAGGTCCTAACAATATTATAGACCTAAACAAACTGAATAGTTTAAGAAAAGTGGAAATGATTAAAGGGAATTTGAGGAAAATTGCTTCACATGTGGAAAAATAAGTCATGTGTCAAAATTCTGTCCAGATGAATTCCACAACAAACGCCGACAAAATAGGCCATAAGCACACCTAGCTGAGTCTGATTCAGAAGAAATCATAGCTGATGTAGTATTTGAAGTCAATTTAGTTAGCAACCTATCTGAATGAGTATTGGATACGGGTGTGATGCGCGCTGTCGCTGACACGCATGCAAACAATATTTTTAGTCCAAACTCACTACTGTGTAGTAGTGACAAGTCGAGGTCGAACCACAGGGAGGCGGTTAAGTGCTATCGATCAAGTCTAGTGTTTGGTTGTGATTGGGGTTGAGATGGGGGTTTTGGGACGAGAGGAGTTGAACTAATGCTAGCGAGTTAGACGGCTAAAACTAAAAGCAATAATGGGGAAGGCGTTGGGGAGAGTCGGGATTCGGAAATTGGGGTCTAAGAATCTTGGAATCGAGTTTTAGTCACAACGTTGATAAGGGAGAATGCCACCTTTCAGTTTCTTCACCCAACCCACCTATACCCGCTTTCGCGGCGAAAGAGTAAGTCTCAAGTCAAGGTAACTCCTACCCCGAGTTTTCCCAAATTGGCAAGAGTGAGTCAAGGTCGACCTAGCCGTACGCTCTAAGTCAACAAAGACACAAAAACCCCAAAATTGATAAATCAACAAGCAAACAACTCACCAACATCCCTTAATTCAAATAATCCAAGTCCTCATCCCTAAATTCCCCAACAAGAAAATCTACTCACTATCCATAGTGGAGAACATCAAAACACTAAGGAGGAGAAATAAACTACCACACAAACTATGGAAAAACTAACAAAGGAGAAAGAAAAACATAAACTAATTAATGGAGAAAGGGAGAAGAAAGAGACTACCAATTATGGAGAAAACTAAAGAGGAAGATGAAGATTTCATAAAAATTGAATCTTGAAAGGGATAATACAAGAACTTGTCACCAATCCTTGGAATACTCTTCAATCTTCAAAATAAAGCCCAAATCTTCAACAAAGATGATAACTTGATTGCAAATTATATAGTGGATTTAATCTAAACTAAGAAAGTTTGTTCTATGAAGTTTTTCTACTATGTGAACTACTACTACTATTACTACTACTACTACTACTACTACTACTACTAAGGAGATATACTAACTACCCTACCCTAAGGAGGGAGACACACTTAAGGCACAAAAATGAAATGAAAACCTAGGGTGTAACACCCGCTATTTTTCCTAGCATTTTTATCCTTACCGTTATGACTTCGTCATAACTCTGTCACTTATCGGCCCTATGTTTCATCATTTTTTTCCCAAGCTTTATTTTCATTTTTGAGTCTAATGATACTTATTTTTATTTTTGAAGATTTTAATTCTTTTAAATCTATTTAATTGATTTTCTTCGTAAACTAATTATTTTTTCCGCGAGAAATTCTACTTCTCTACGAATTAACGTTTTGAAGCTCGGATTTAAGCTATTTCTTTTCCAACAAATGTTTAAATATATTTATATAATATTTTCAACTAATAATTATTTTTATTTACGAAAATTTAGGCATTAAAGATTTATTACGAAGTTTCGTAAATAATTGTTTTCTAACGTGAGAGTTACTCGATTTGCTTTGAAATACCTTTAACGATTTTACAATTATTTTTTTATCAACTTACAAATTATTTGAGGCCACTTCCCCATGTTTTAGACCGACGCACCTCCTTGTCACACCCTCACTACGTTTTCATAATACGTTCCATTTTATTACGTTAAAACATAATTATGTAATTCTTTTCTTTTCATTTATTCGATGCTTTATGATCAAACTTTTCATACTCCCTCTCCTCTTTATTTGGCTGATTCATTTAGGCTATGGTTCTACCTTATTTTCATCAAAATTTATTTCGATTCATTCTTAAGAAACCGTCCATTTTCTTACATTCATTTTTTTCATAAACAACAAAAAAAAGTCCTTCATCTTTCCCAAAACCATGACATACTCCAGAATTCCGAGGCTGATTCTTGCTCCAATTCGAGTCATAATCGTCTCGTTTTTATCGTCAAATTAATCGTTATTTCGATCCTTCCATTAAGGTAATAATCGATGTTGTTTTCGATCGTTATTCATCTTGATTTTCATAGTTTTTCTCATGGTATTTTTTCTGCCATGATTTTTGTGTGTTAAGAATTTGTAGACGATCCCGAGGCCGACGAGTATATTATCGATTCCGATTTGGACTAGAGGTAACGTCGATGTTAGTCGGTATTGCAAGATTTTATTTGTGTAATTGCATGTATATTTTTATATTTTTATTTTTGACAATATATGTATGTCATATAATCTGAGAAATTTTTAAAAGTTGAGAATTTGCATGTTTCGGTATTTTTATCGCTTTTACGAGATTAATGATTAAATCGTTGTATTAATTTGTAAAATCGTAATATTTGGCCTAAACTTGTAATATATGATTATATTCTGTAAAAATGAAGTTTTTGATGATTTTTAATAATTTATTATTTTTCTGATATTTTAGTTATCGATTATTGAATTATTACCGTTTACGGACAAAAATGATTAAAAGCCGATTTTTAGTTCTAGTACTTAAACATTTTATTTTAATCCCGTTTTTGACGTGGTGACAGTTTCTGATGAAATAGAATTTTCTGAATATTTTCATAATTTTTCGGAATTGTTAAGTGGATGAATTAATTAATCACTTTAAATCATCGTTTATCGTTAAAAACCTGTTTGTCGTTTAAATTCTCGATTTCTGGTCTTTGATTTAAATCTGGAAAAAAATATGATTATGATGATTTCATAATAAAATATAATTTTGTGATTTTTAGTGCTTTAATAAAATGTTAGGAACAATAAGTTTTATTAATAGAATCGTTAATTCTGAAAACGGGTTTTAAAGACGGTTTTGACGGGATTTATTAAATCTGGAATTTTTGGAAATCTGGAAAAATGGCAGATTCTGGAATATCATGATTTTTAAGTTTAATAATAATTTTTGGGTATTGTGGACATGACATAGGTCCACCCCGACGCGGCGAAGCGCGGGTTTTGGGGAGGCGATAGAATTTCCATATGAGATGGATCGAATAGAATTTTAAATCGAAGTAGGAGTCGCCACCGAATTTTATGGTTATTCGGAACCATTCGAACCCACTCTATGTCGTAGTGGGCCATACTTAAAGCCTGGCCCATTTCCGATGTCAGAGTTTATCGGGTTCGTCCCTTAGCATATCGATACCGATGCCGACTGGGCGGTTAATCGTATATTGAATGACTCTCGTTGCCAATGGATTCGGACATCCGGAAACCACGGTTCTGAGTAAGGGGTGAGGGTACGTGTTGGGAAGTTCAGCGAGAACACCCAACCCCGCCCGCACTTAGCGGCCTTTACTAAGATATCGTTCGGTTTTGTGTACACGCGTTAGTTCGACGATGAAATGATATGCAGAGATTATTTTCCTAAGACATGTGAGGAAAGATAAATAATGGGTTGCTAAGTCGTTTAATGCATGTTTAAACTAATAACGTCAAAGTTATTTTAGCATGTGAATTCGTTTTAGTCTAATAAAACGATAAAAAGAAAATATGAGAATAAGTTGCTACAAACACGAGAAAACGGGTTAGTAACGATTGAATAATAATAAATATATGAAATCGAGAAAATAAGAATTAATCGAAATCTGAAAAATATTACTAAAAACGTTGTTTTGTAAGAAACGATGTTCGAGAAAGAATAAAAAAAAATAAAAAAGGTAGGTCTCGGCCGAGAGCCGCGCGACTCGCCCAAGACCAATGCGGGTCGCGTGGTGGCCTGAATCCGACAACGGTTTTCGGAAAATTTTGATTAAATCGCGTACGAATATCGCATAATTCGTACCCGACTTAATATTCTCGATATTCGTTATATTCGATAGTTGATTATCAAATATTTAGAATAGTTTTGGAAAAGATGTAAACTTAGAAATCGTTTCGTAAAATAATAAAAATAAACGAACGAAAACTAAAAAAAATAGACTCGGGTCAGACTCGGGCGCGAGTCGCCTGGACCGGGCGCGACTCGCACGCGAGTCTGTCCGTTTTTATTTTTTTGTCGAAAATTGTTATAAATCGCGTACAAATATGGATTAATTTATACCCGGTTTATATTTTCGATATTCGTCGTATTCGACATTCGATTATGAAATCGATATCGAATAATCGGAATGACTTCAGAAAAAAGTTTTGAAAAAAGTTTGTTTTGAACGAAAAATTAGAAAAAGGAATTTTGGACGGAAAGTTGTAAAAAGATGTAACGATTTCGTCGAAAATATAATTCTTTTGATATGATATTCGATTATATAGAATCGATATCATATTTTGAGAATATTCGATATAGGAAAATAGTTTTAGTAATATCGATATTAGAAAATAAAAGAAAGACCGACGCAAGACCCATAATAAAAACGAGACGAAGAAGAGAGAAAAGGGAAGAGACGGGTTTGATTTGCACCCTCAACCTACATGCTTTGTATTCTCGGTATAAGGCTCGTCAGACGGTGGCTTAGACACGGGAGCGTCGAGATGATGTGGGTGAGTTAAGGTGTCGATTTTGGGAGTGTATGTGTGTGTGACGTGGGGACTTGGCCGGCTCGGACAGGATCGGTTTCGTCGGTTTTTTGGAATTATTTCAGGATTACGTCGGGTTTTTTTTTGGATGTTGATCTTCTCGGTATTTTTGGTGTGTTGCTGATGTGATTTTTTGATGTTGAAGGGAGGGTCCTATTTATAGGAACCGAGGTGGTCTTGTTTGTGTGACAAGAAACACCGGTTTGGATAGGAAATACGAGAGTTCGTGAGGGAATAAACTTCTCGTTTCTTAGAGAAGAAGCCAAAGACTTGGCTGGCTGGGGTGATATCTCGGCTGTTTCAGCCGAGTATCTGAGCTCGGGTGGTATTTCGTTTTGGTTTCCGGATAGAATTCCTACTTGAGATCGAATTCTACCTTAAACGAAATTGTTTATTATTTGCGAAGGCTGATTTTTGGGTGTTTGAGTCCGAATCAAACCGTGTAGTGTCACGGCCAGCTCGTGTGACTCGGGAAAAAATATCTTTGACCGGGTTTGACTCGGTCGCTAAAAGACGGTTTTACCCCTGGTGACGGTTTCGACCCAAATTAGTGTTATTCGACTCGAAACGACCCACTGGGCCTGGATTTGAGGTCCGTTTTGTGAGATTTGTACTCCTTAAAATGTCTAAACCAAGTGTCCATGATTACAAGCCCATATCCGAGTCTGTCAAAGCACGTTTGCGTCCTATCATCATCGGGTGTTTGGCGGGAACTACTATAGACACCTGGTGGTCAAAATGTGGGTGTCTACAGAGCCCCCACTCTGACTGAGGCTTGGACAAGGCAAAAGTCAGAGTAGCTACCAGGTCAATCAAGGATTAAAACCTGGCAGACTTCCGATCGGGTCGTTTAGGGTCCATTAGACCTGCGTGAAGGGCTCGCCAGCCATAGAATAGAAATCATACCTGAGTTTGAAAATGTCGCGGGAGCTTGCCTAGGAAGCTATGGGTATACCTGTTTGCAGATATATCCTGTCTTAGAATTGCGCGGGAGCTTGCCTTGGAAGCTATGGGCATATCTGTTTGCAGATATATCCTGAAAGATGTTGTTTGAGCTTTTCCACTGGGGAACTTAGAATTTTTGGGGAGTCTTGGGTGTACCTGTATGCTGACACATATTGTATGTAACACTTAGGCGAAACACCGACTCATGCTGGGGAAGATGATTTTTTCCGAAAATTTTTGAAAGGGAGTGCTGAAATTTTTTTTTTTGGAAGTTTGAAAATAAGGATGGCTTAGGATGACTTTGATTCCTATTCGGATCCTGACATGGATTCCTAAAAATTCCCTGGTTAGGCCTGTATGCCTAGATGAAGCGCGATAAAAATTCTTATTCCCGTGGTGACTAGGAAAAGGATTTTCCCAAATGGCTAAGTTTTGCAAAAAATGAGAATTTGAAGAGAGAGATATACCGACAGACTCGACTCTGGACGCGAGAGGACGAGTTGACAGACACGACTTTGACTCTCTAAGGGTTAGACCGTGACTCGGTAGGGGGTAGGCCACCTAAGATGACAAGACACTTAAGTTGCGCTATTCCGTAGCCTAGGCGAGTGGCAACACAGTCGAACATCGAAATGAGAACGATCTGCTATAGGGGAATTGCAGTAGTCTGTAATGAGACTGTTTTAGCAGTAACAATGTTGTAGTCTAGTGCTCCTTTTGAATTTTTGATTTTTAGGACATTTCCAAAGTGGGTATTACTCCGAGTCCTGACAGATTCTCGTCTTTGACTGAGCCGAGTACTAGGACACACTATAGAAAGGTGGCTAGATTTTGAAAATATTTGGATTATGTGAGTGGATGGAGAACTTCTGCCTAGGAGAAGCCCCCAGGATGACAAAGCTAGCTGTTGAGAACATGATGGTGTCGTGACCGGAATGATGGCGCTTTTTTTTTTGAATTTGTGTCATTGTGAGTGGTTGTGCCTCTGTTGAAAGGCTGCCTACGTATTCACGTGTTAGTGAAATCAAACCAAGCCGTAGTTCAGTGGATTGAAAGATATATAATGGTGCCTAGTTTACTAAGGCTTTGTGTGTAACTAGCCACATCGATGGTGTGGGCTAGGTGCATTCCCAGTGATGTCTTGATCAAAGGGCTAGAATAGTTAGGATGTTGATCCTGTGACTGTGAGCATTCTCCGGGATAGCCCCCAGAGGTGGTGTGAACTATTTGAGCATGTTCTATGCCGACTGCAAGTTGAGTTCCCGTGTTTGGGGCTGGTAACTGGTTTGAATGAGAAGAATTGGGATGGGATTTTAACGAGTTCTGCTCTCGGGGATTTTAATGAGTTCTGCTCTCGGGGATTTGATGAGTTTTGCTCTCGGGGATTTTAACGAGTTTTGCTCTCGGGGATTTGATGAGTTTTGCTCTCGGGGATTTGATGAGTTTTGCTCTCGGGGATTTGATGAGTTTTGCTCTCGGGGATTTGATGAGTTTTGCTCTCGGGGGGATTTGACGAGTTTTGCTCTCGGGGGGATTTGACGAGTTTTGCTCTCGGGTCTTTTAACGAGTTTTGTTCTCGGATTCGCATATGGTGATTGTGAATTCTGTTATGTAAAGGGGAAGTCGAGTAGAATGGCTCGAGCTTCGATTGGGCAGGTTTGATAATGCGGGATCTGATTTCCATGTCTGGCCCTAAAGGTTAGGGTGTATCCTATGGAGCTTGAATCCTCAAAATTCTGGGCTGTCTCTAGCCTAGGTCTCGAGAAGGTCTTGAGGGTTGTAATGTGGGAAGGCTAGATGTGGTGTTAGCTGACCAGCTTGACTGTCTCTCCCCTATTGGATGGTATGTGTATTGATATTTTTTGAATCGACCGTTTCATGGTCATGGGTTTTTGAATTCTTTGGATTGACCTCTTAGCCCCGGTCATGGGATTCTTCATTTGAGTTGACCGTGTCTGGTCGACAGATGTTGATAATTCTTTTTTGATCATGGCCAGTTTTTTTGTTTTGGCCTTTTGCTTTTTCTTGTATTGGACTTTTTCTTTTTTGTCCAGTTTTTTTTTTTTGTCGGTCAGACTAACACCTAAGGTAAGGTTTGGTTAGTCTTATTGGAAGGGTGTTTATTGTGGGAAGTGGGCTTGCCCCCCCGTCTTGAACCCAAACTAGAAGGCTACCCAGACTTGTCATAGGATTCGATATGCTCCTGCTACGGGTAGTTATGTGACTTTCTATACCAGACATGGAATAGGTAAAAGGAAAACACGGGCTCGGTTTCCTGCAGTCATTATAGATGTGCCTATAATAGTCACGTGCGTGTGCTCACAGTGTGTGATGGTGTTCATCATGTTCTCGGAAACACATAAGGAAAGTATGTATGAGAAATAGAAAAGCTGATTTTATTGAATTTTGAAAAAAGAGGACAGAATACAACTGACTTTGACTCTGACTTTGATGTGGAAATGAGGATGTAGGGTATCCTAGACTCAAACTCAGACTTAGACTCGAATCAAATCCGGACTCGGATGCTCGGTTGGTTGTTTTTTTTGGTAAGGTCTTTGATTGGAGAGAACGACGGGTGTCACGACTCGCCTAAACTCGGCTTTGCGCAAGTGCAAGAGAGGGAGTCAAACTAGACATGGCCCGGGGTGACGGGTCGACAAAGACTCTTGGACCGGGATACTCGAACATTGATCTAGACGAGGTAACGACTGCGAATTGGACTCGAGCTGCATAAGGGTGAATCCGAAAATGGGAGCGACCGTGTTTGACCATATCACGTGCTCTGACCAACCGTGGTGACCTAACCCTAGGTGACTCGAGTATTCGTAGCATAGGTACGACACGAAGAAGGCATCATAAGGACGCCGGTGCAGGATGAACGTAGGGTACCCCTTAAGGTGACCGTGGTCGACTGCCCGGGTGGAGGGATAGCCCCCGAGTGAGACTAAAGACTTTGATAGGACTCAAATGGTGCGACATCTAAGTGACTCGAAAGTGGGGTACGTGAGCCAACACGTGTAAGACCTGACCCTTAGAGCAGCCGTGATTGGTCGCTCTACTGAAAGGGTAGCCCCCGAGTGGAACTGAAGACTTTGTTAAGACTCTAGTGTCGGACGAGTGACCCTTAGATGTAAGGATCACGAACCTTTTGTTATAAGGCTATGCCTTGTAAAAGGTTGACTCGGAAAAGACACCTAGACGGGTGACTCGTGGACGGTGGGCTTTCCTTAGGATTCGGCAAAGTGGGCCTAGTCCCGTTCGAAGGAAGGTCTACGTGAGAATTCCCCAGACTTTGGACTCGAGTGTGTAAACGGGCTTTCCTTTGTAGGAGTTAGTCCTACGAAGGTGGGCCGTGCCTTGACAAGTAAGGCGGACTGGGATGGGGTGGAAACTCGTGATATAAGATCGACGGAGTTTCGACGCTATAGACTCTTACAACCTATGACAAGACCCGACACTGCTAAATACGGGAAGTCCTAAGAAGAAGAGGGTTTTGAAAAGGGAATTTGGATTTGAAAACCGAGCAAAGGTCGGATTGGAAGACCCGATTTTTTTTTGAAAACCGAGAAAAAGGGTTATCGGGCCGAGATTTCGGGTTTTTTTTTTTTGAAAGATTTGGACAGCATACCGGCTAAAAATAGTCTATTTTGAGTCAAAATCATAAGTCCTAAATTCGGCAGCTTTCCGGGTTTTGAAAAAGTAGATGGGTTTGAAAAGATGCAAGTTTTTTTTTTGAAAATGACGGTTTTTGAAAAGACCGAAAAGGATCAAGTAGCATGTAGTCATAGAAACAGTATAACGACGCCATGTATGCTCTTAGTCTAAGTCTCGGTCGGTCTAAAAGGGTCTATACCAACAACGATGGCATTCTCGTACTGAGGACGGACTCCCTAAGCCGAGTTGGTCTTAGGACATGCCGCAAAGTCTAAACGAGTTCCGCCATTGAAGTCTTTAGTGCATCCAAGTGGGAGTGCACCGTGGTATAGTGGGACGTCGGTCACAAGTAACCGGCCCGGGATAGAACGGGGTTATGCATGAACCATTGAACTAAAACGTGTACATTACTAATCGAACGATTTCTTTTCGAGTCTCACCCTGAGGATGCCGATGGTAAGTGACACATCAGTTAATCCCCAGTGGAGTCGCCAAATTGTGGACATGACATAGGTCCACCCCGACGCGGCGAAGCGCGGGTTTTGGGGAGGCGATAGAATTTCCATATGAGATGGATCGAATAGAATTTTAAATCGAAGTAGGAGTCGCCACCGAATTTTATGGTTATTCGGAACCATTCGAACCCACTCTATGTCGTAGTGGGCCATACTTAAAGCCTGGCCCATTTCCGATGTCAGAGTTTATCGGGTTCGTCCCTTAGCATATCGATACCGATGCCGACTGGGCGGTTAATCGTATATTGAATGACTCTCGTTGCCAATGGATTCGGACATCCGGAAACCACGGTTCTGAGTAAGGGGTGAGGGTACGTGTTGGGAAGTTCAGCGAGAACACCCAACCCCGCCCGCACTTAGCGGCCTTTACTAAGATATCGTTCGGTTTTGTGTACACGCGTTAGTTCGACGATGAAATGATATGCAGAGATTATTTTCCTAAGACATGTGAGGAAAGATAAATAATGGGTTGCTAAGTCGTTTAATGCATGTTTAAACTAATAACGTCAAAGTTATTTTAGCATGTGAATTCGTTTTAGTCTAATAAAACGATAAAAAGAAAATATGAGAATAAGTTGCTACAAACACGAGAAAACGGGTTAGTAACGATTGAATAATAATAAATATATGAAATCGAGAAAATAAGAATTAATCGAAATCTGAAAAATATTACTAAAAACGTTGTTTTGTAAGAAACGATGTTCGAGAAAGAATAAAAAAAAATAAAAAAGGTAGGTCTCGGCCGAGAGCCGCGCGACTCGCCCAAGACCAATGCGGGTCGCGTGGTGGCCTGAATCCGACAACGGTTTTCGGAAAATTTTGATTAAATCGCGTACGAATATCGCATAATTCGTACCCGACTTAATATTCTCGATATTCGTTATATTCGATAGTTGATTATCAAATATTTAGAATAGTTTTGGAAAAGATGTAAACTTAGAAATCGTTTCGTAAAATAATAAAAATAAACGAACGAAAACTAAAAAAAATAGACTCGGGTCAGACTCGGGCGCGAGTCGCCTGGACCGGGCGCGACTCGCACGCGAGTCTGTCCGTTTTTATTTTTTTGTCGAAAATTGTTATAAATCGCGTACAAATATGGATTAATTTATACCCGGTTTATATTTTCGATATTCGTCGTATTCGACATTCGATTATGAAATCGATATCGAATAATCGGAATGACTTCAGAAAAAAGTTTTGAAAAAAGTTTGTTTTGAACGAAAAATTAGAAAAAGGAATTTTGGACGGAAAGTTGTAAAAAGATGTAACGATTTCGTCGAAAATATAATTCTTTTGATATGATATTCGATTATATAGAATCGATATCATATTTTGAGAATATTCGATATAGGAAAATAGTTTTAGTAATATCGATATTAGAAAATAAAAGAAAGACCGACGCAAGACCCATAATAAAAACGAGACGAAGAAGAGAGAAAAGGGAAGAGACGGGTTTGATTTGCACCCTCAACCTACATGCTTTGTATTCTCGGTATAAGGCTCGTCAGACGGTGGCTTAGACACGGGAGCGTCGAGATGATGTGGGTGAGTTAAGGTGTCGATTTTGGGAGTGTATGTGTGTGTGACGTGGGGACTTGGCCGGCTCGGACAGGATCGGTTTCGTCGGTTTTTTGGAATTATTTCAGGATTACGTCGGGTTTTTTTTTGGATGTTGATCTTCTCGGTATTTTTGGTGTGTTGCTGATGTGATTTTTTGATGTTGAAGGGAGGGTCCTATTTATAGGAACCGAGGTGGTCTTGTTTGTGTGACAAGAAACACCGGTTTGGATAGGAAATACGAGAGTTCGTGAGGGAATAAACTTCTCGTTTCTTAGAGAAGAAGCCAAAGACTTGGCTGGCTGGGGTGATATCTCGGCTGTTTCAGCCGAGTATCTGAGCTCGGGTGGTATTTCGTTTTGGTTTCCGGATAGAATTCCTACTTGAGATCGAATTCTACCTTAAACGAAATTGTTTATTATTTGCGAAGGCTGATTTTTGGGTGTTTGAGTCCGAATCAAACCGTGTAGTGTCACGGCCAGCTCGTGTGACTCGGGAAAAAATATCTTTGACCGGGTTTGACTCGGTCGCTAAAAGACGGTTTTACCCCTGGTGACGGTTTCGACCCAAATTAGTGTTATTCGACTCGAAACGACCCACTGGGCCTGGATTTGAGGTCCGTTTTGTGAGATTTGTACTCCTTAAAATGTCTAAACCAAGTGTCCATGATTACAAGCCCATATCCGAGTCTGTCAAAGCACGTTTGCGTCCTATCATCATCGGGTGTTTGGCGGGAACTACTATAGACACCTGGTGGTCAAAATGTGGGTGTCTACAGAGCCCCCACTCTGACTGAGGCTTGGACAAGGCAAAAGTCAGAGTAGCTACCAGGTCAATCAAGGATTAAAACCTGGCAGACTTCCGATCGGGTCGTTTAGGGTCCATTAGACCTGCGTGAAGGGCTCGCCAGCCATAGAATAGAAATCATACCTGAGTTTGAAAATGTCGCGGGAGCTTGCCTAGGAAGCTATGGGTATACCTGTTTGCAGATATATCCTGTCTTAGAATTGCGCGGGAGCTTGCCTTGGAAGCTATGGGCATATCTGTTTGCAGATATATCCTGAAAGATGTTGTTTGAGCTTTTCCACTGGGGAACTTAGAATTTTTGGGGAGTCTTGGGTGTACCTGTATGCTGACACATATTGTATGTAACACTTAGGCGAAACACCGACTCATGCTGGGGAAGATGATTTTTTCCGAAAATTTTTGAAAGGGAGTGCTGAAATTTTTTTTTTTGGAAGTTTGAAAATAAGGATGGCTTAGGATGACTTTGATTCCTATTCGGATCCTGACATGGATTCCTAAAAATTCCCTGGTTAGGCCTGTATGCCTAGATGAAGCGCGATAAAAATTCTTATTCCCGTGGTGACTAGGAAAAGGATTTTCCCAAATGGCTAAGTTTTGCAAAAAATGAGAATTTGAAGAGAGAGATATACCGACAGACTCGACTCTGGACGCGAGAGGACGAGTTGACAGACACGACTTTGACTCTCTAAGGGTTAGACCGTGACTCGGTAGGGGGTAGGCCACCTAAGATGACAAGACACTTAAGTTGCGCTATTCCGTAGCCTAGGCGAGTGGCAACACAGTCGAACATCGAAATGAGAACGATCTGCTATAGGGGAATTGCAGTAGTCTGTAATGAGACTGTTTTAACAGTAACAATGTTGTAGTCTAGTGCTCCTTTTGAATTTTTGATTTTTAGGACATTTCCAAAGTGGGTATTACTCCGAGTCCTGACAGATTCTCGTCTTTGACTGAGCCGAGTACTAGGACACACTATAGAAAGGTGGCTAGATTTTGAAAATATTTGGATTATGTGAGTGGATGGAGAACTTCTGCCTAGGAGAAGCCCCCAGGATGACAAAGCTAGCTGTTGAGAACATGATGGTGTCGTGACCGGAATGATGGCGCTTTTTTTTTTGAATTTGTGTCATTGTGAGTGGTTGTGCCTCTGTTGAAAGGCTGCCTACGTATTCACGTGTTAGTGAAATCAAACCAAGCCGTAGTTCAGTGGATTGAAAGATATATAATGGTGCCTAGTTTACTAAGGCTTTGTGTGTAACTAGCCACATCGATGGTGTGGGCTAGGTGCATTCCCAGTGATGTCTTGATCAAAGGGCTAGAATAGTTAGGATGTTGATCCTGTGACTGTGAGCATTCTCCGGGATAGCCCCCAGAGGTGGTGTGAACTATTTGAGCATGTTCTATGCCGACTGCAAGTTGAGTTCCCGTGTTTGGGGCTGGTAACTGGTTTGAATGAGAAGAATTGGGATGGGATTTTAACGAGTTCTGCTCTCGGGGATTTTAATGAGTTCTGCTCTCGGGGATTTGATGAGTTTTGCTCTCGGGGATTTTAACGAGTTTTGCTCTCGGGGATTTGATGAGTTTTGCTCTCGGGGATTTGATGAGTTTTGCTCTCGGGGATTTGATGAGTTTTGCTCTCGGGGATTTGATGAGTTTTGCTCTCGGGGGGATTTGACGAGTTTTGCTCTCGGGGGGATTTGACGAGTTTTGCTCTCGGGTCTTTTAACGAGTTTTGTTCTCGGATTCGCATATGGTGATTGTGAATTCTGTTATGTAAAGGGGAAGTCGAGTAGAATGGCTCGAGCTTCGATTGGGCAGGTTTGATAATGCGGGATCTGATTTCCATGTCTGGCCCTAAAGGTTAGGGTGTATCCTATGGAGCTTGAATCCTCAAAATTCTGGGCTGTCTCTAGCCTAGGTCTCGAGAAGGTCTTGAGGGTTGTAATGTGGGAAGGCTAGATGTGGTGTTAGCTGACCAGCTTGACTGTCTCTCCCCTATTGGATGGTATGTGTATTGATATTTTTTGAATCGACCGTTTCATGGTCATGGGTTTTTGAATTCTTTGGATTGACCTCTTAGCCCCGGTCATGGGATTCTTCATTTGAGTTGACCGTGTCTGGTCGACAGATGTTGATAATTCTTTTTTGATCATGGCCAGTTTTTTTGTTTTGGCCTTTTGCTTTTTCTTGTATTGGACTTTTTCTTTTTTGTCCAGTTTTTTTTTTTTGTCGGTCAGACTAACACCTAAGGTAAGGTTTGGTTAGTCTTATTGGAAGGGTGTTTATTGTGGGAAGTGGGCTTGCCCCCCCGTCTTGAACCCAAACTAGAAGGCTACCCAGACTTGTCATAGGATTCGATATGCTCCTGCTACGGGTAGTTATGTGACTTTCTATACCAGACATGGAATAGGTAAAAGGAAAACACGGGCTCGGTTTCCTGCAGTCATTATAGATGTGCCTATAATAGTCACGTGCGTGTGCTCACAGTGTGTGATGGTGTTCATCATGTTCTCGGAAACACATAAGGAAAGTATGTATGAGAAATAGAAAAGCTGATTTTATTGAATTTTGAAAAAAGAGGACAGAATACAACTGACTTTGACTCTGACTTTGATGTGGAAATGAGGATGTAGGGTATCCTAGACTCAAACTCAGACTTAGACTCGAATCAAATCCGGACTCGGATGCTCGGTTGGTTGTTTTTTTTGGTAAGGTCTTTGATTGGAGAGAACGACGGGTGTCACGACTCGCCTAAACTCGGCTTTGCGCAAGTGCAAGAGAGGGAGTCAAACTAGACATGGCCCGGGGTGACGGGTCGACAAAGACTCTTGGACCGGGATACTCGAACATTGATCTAGACGAGGTAACGACTGCGAATTGGACTCGAGCTGCATAAGGGTGAATCCGAAAATGGGAGCGACCGTGTTTGACCATATCACGTGCTCTGACCAACCGTGGTGACCTAACCCTAGGTGACTCGAGTATTCGTAGCATAGGTACGACACGAAGAAGGCATCATAAGGACGCCGGTGCAGGATGAACGTAGGGTACCCCTTAAGGTGACCGTGGTCGACTGCCCGGGTGGAGGGATAGCCCCCGAGTGAGACTAAAGACTTTGATAGGACTCAAATGGTGCGACATCTAAGTGACTCGAAAGTGGGGTACGTGAGCCAACACGTGTAAGACCTGACCCTTAGAGCAGCCGTGATTGGTCGCTCTACTGAAAGGGTAGCCCCCGAGTGGAACTGAAGACTTTGTTAAGACTCTAGTGTCGGACGAGTGACCCTTAGATGTAAGGATCACGAACCTTTTGTTATAAGGCTATGCCTTGTAAAAGGTTGACTCGGAAAAGACACCTAGACGGTTGACTCGTGGACGGTGGGCTTTCCTTAGGATTCGGCAAAGTGGGCCTAGTCCCGTTCGAAGGAAGGTCTACGTGAGAATTCCCCAGACTTTGGACTCGAGTGTGTAAACGGGCTTTCCTTTGTAGGAGTTAGTCCTACGAAGGTGGGCCGTGCCTTGACAAGTAAGGCGGACTGGGATGGGGTGGAAACTCGTGATATAAGATCGACGGAGTTTCGACGCTATAGACTCTTACAACCTATGACAAGACCCGACACTGCTAAATACGGGAAGTCCTAAGAAGAAGAGGGTTTTGAAAAGGGAATTTGGATTTGAAAACCGAGCAAAGGTCGGATTGGAAGACCCGATTTTTTTTTGAAAACCGAGAAAAAGGGTTATCGGGCCGAGATTTCGGGCTTTTTTTTTTTGAAAGATTTGGACAGCATACCGGCTAAAAATAGTCTATTTTGAGTCAAAATCATAAGTCCTAAATTCGGCAGCTTTCCGGGTTTTGAAAAAGTAGATGGGTTTGAAAAGATGCAAGTTTTTTTTTTTGAAAATGACGGTTTTTGAAAAGACCGAAAAGGATCAAGTAGCATGTAGTCATAGAAACAGTATAACGACGCCATGTATGCTCTTAGTCTAAGTCTCGGTCGGTCTAAAAGGGTCTATACCAACAACGATGGCATTCTCGTACTGAGGACGGACTCCCTAAGCCGAGTTGGTCTTAGGACATGCCGCAAAGTCTAAACGAGTTCCGCCATTGAAGTCTTTAGTGCATCCAAGTGGGAGTGCACCGTGGTATAGTGGGACGTCGGTCACAAGTAACCGGCCCGGGATAGAACGGGGTTATGCATGAACCATTGAACTAAAACGTGTACATTACTAATCGAACGATTTCTTTTCGAGTCTCACCCTGAGGATGCCGATGGTAAGTGACACATCAGTTAATCCCCAGTGGAGTCGCCAAATTGTGGACATGACATAGGTCCACCCCGACGCGGCGAAGCGCGGGTTTTGGGGAGGCGATAGAATTTCCATATGAGATGGATCGAATAGAATTTTAAATCGAAGTAGGAGTCGCCACCGAATTTTATGGTTATTCGGAACCATTCGAACCCACTCTATGTCGTAGTGGGCCATACTTAAAGCCTGGCCCATTTCCGATGTCAGAGTTTATCGGGTTCGTCCCTTAGCATATCGATACCGATGCCGACTGGGCGGTTAATCGTATATTGAATGACTCTCGTTGCCAATGGATTCGGACATCCGGAAACCACGGTTCTGAGTAAGGGGTGAGGGTACGTGTTGGGAAGTTCAGCGAGAACACCCAACCCCGCCCGCACTTAGCGGCCTTTACTAAGATATCGTTCGGTTTTGTGTACACGCGTTAGTTCGACGATGAAATGATATGCAGAGATTATTTTCCTAAGACATGTGAGGAAAGATAAATAATGGGTTGCTAAGTCGTTTAATGCATGTTTAAACTAATAACGTCAAAGTTATTTTAGCATGTGAATTCGTTTTAGTCTAATAAAACGATAAAAAGAAAATATGAGAATAAGTTGCTACAAACACGAGAAAACGGGTTAGTAACGATTGAATAATAATAAATATATGAAATCGAGAAAATAAGAATTAATCGAAATCTGAAAAATATTACTAAAAACGTTGTTTTGTAAGAAACGATGTTCGAGAAAGAATAAAAAAAAATAAAAAAGGTAGGTCTCGGCCGAGAGCCGCGCGACTCGCCCAAGACCAATGCGGGTCGCGTGGTGGCCTGAATCCGACAACGGTTTTCGGAAAATTTTGATTAAATCGCGTACGAATATCGCATAATTCGTACCCGACTTAATATTCTCGATATTCGTTATATTCGATAGTTGATTATCAAATATTTAGAATAGTTTTGGAAAAGATGTAAACTTAGAAATCGTTTCGTAAAATAATAAAAATAAACGAACGAAAACTAAAAAAAATAGACTCGGGTCAGACTCGGGCGCGAGTCGCCTGGACCGGGCGCGACTCGCACGCGAGTCTGTCCGTTTTTATTTTTTTGTCGAAAATTGTTATAAATCGCGTACAAATATGGATTAATTTATACCCGGTTTATATTTTCGATATTCGTCGTATTCGACATTCGATTATGAAATCGATATCGAATAATCGGAATGACTTCAGAAAAAAGTTTTGAAAAAAGTTTGTTTTGAACGAAAAATTAGAAAAAGGAATTTTGGACGGAAAGTTGTAAAAAGATGTAACGATTTCGTCGAAAATATAATTCTTTTGATATGATATTCGATTATATAGAATCGATATCATATTTTGAGAATATTCGATATAGGAAAATAGTTTTAGTAATATCGATATTAGAAAATAAAAGAAAGACCGACGCAAGACCCATAATAAAAACGAGACGAAGAAGAGAGAAAAGGGAAGAGACGGGTTTGATTTGCACCCTCAACCTACATGCTTTGTATTCTCGGTATAAGGCTCGTCAGACGGTGGCTTAGACACGGGAGCGTCGAGATGATGTGGGTGAGTTAAGGTGTCGATTTTGGGAGTGTATGTGTGTGTGACGTGGGGACTTGGCCGGCTCGGACAGGATCGGTTTCGTCGGTTTTTTGGAATTATTTCAGGATTACGTCGGGTTTTTTTTTGGATGTTGATCTTCTCGGTATTTTTGGTGTGTTGCTGATGTGATTTTTTGATGTTGAAGGGAGGGTCCTATTTATAGGAACCGAGGTGGTCTTGTTTGTGTGACAAGAAACACCGGTTTGGATAGGAAATACGAGAGTTCGTGAGGGAATAAACTTCTCGTTTCTTAGAGAAGAAGCCAAAGACTTGGCTGGCTGGGGTGATATCTCGGCTGTTTCAGCCGAGTATCTGAGCTCGGGTGGTATTTCGTTTTGGTTTCCGGATAGAATTCCTACTTGAGATCGAATTCTACCTTAAACGAAATTGTTTATTATTTGCGAAGGCTGATTTTTGGGTGTTTGAGTCCGAATCAAACCGTGTAGTGTCACGGCCAGCTCGTGTGACTCGGGAAAAAATATCTTTGACCGGGTTTGACTCGGTCGCTAAAAGACGGTTTTACCCCTGGTGACGGTTTCGACCCAAATTAGTGTTATTCGACTCGAAACGACCCACTGGGCCTGGATTTGAGGTCCGTTTTGTGAGATTTGTACTCCTTAAAATGTCTAAACCAAGTGTCCATGATTACAAGCCCATATCCGAGTCTGTCAAAGCACGTTTGCGTCCTATCATCATCGGGTGTTTGGCGGGAACTACTATAGACACCTGGCGGTCAAAATGTGGGTGTCTACAGGTATTAATAATTTAATCGTTTTGTAATTACTATTTTTGTTAATCGTTATTGTCGAGATTAGACGATTAATGAGAAAACCCTTTAAAAACCGAGTTTTAGGATTCTGGAAAATTTTCTTTTCTGGACAGAATGTCCATAAATATATTTTAACTATTTTACGTAATTTTTGTACTAATTATTAAACTCTTTAATTAATAAGTATTGATTTTTGGAAAAATTGAGATTTATCGTTAAAATGCTTCGTCTTACCTAAAAGAATTATTTTTCTAGCAATTTTGAAAGTATTTAAATCTGAAACTTTAAGATTTTAATCATCCCTTAACATATTCTAAATATATCCAATGGTTTAATTAAATAAAAGACGTTAAAAGATTTAATTTGACATTTGCCGTAAAATCCTATTTATAATCGTATTGTCGAAACTAATAATAATTAGGGAATTTTAGCTTTGTAAATTTTGGAAAAACCCTAATTAGTAGTATTTAAAATGTTTAAAACATTTCTAAATCATTTTATAAACACTTGTATGACGTTTCAATAATTTCATTAACTCAAATGTTCTCGTTTCAAGAATTAATATCGTTAAGGCCGAAAGTACTAGTTTTATAAATCTATATCGTTTACTAAAAATGTGTTATTAGTATGAACTAATATTTTTGCTATTTTGATAAGATGCTATTTTGGGTAAAGTTTCTAAAAATAGAAGTTTCCTAAAATAGAAAAGTTTCCTCTTTTGAAAAGTGATCCTTTTCTTTTTGTTCTCTTATTATTTATAATGATTATACCTTTTGAATATCGATAATGACTTTGTTTTGGAGTTATGGAATAAGGACAAGTGTGAGGTTAGAGTAATATAATCTGAGGTTTACGTTTTTCCCATCAACTATAAGGCTGATGTGTCTTTATGGGGCACACTGGTTGTTGAACTGAGCATATATGGTGTTCAGGAGTGTGTGTATATTTTCTTAAGCTCGTGCCTCCCAGTGTAAGACGCCGTCGGGTTGAACTGAGTATTTATGGTGCTCGGGAGGGGTGTACATGTCATCTTAAACTAGGGCCACGCATTTATAAGTAGCCGTCCTATTATGGTTGAGTAGCCTAGTTAGAGACCGAAGTTTGATTTGTTTGAACTAAGTTCTCGAAGCTAGTTTTAGTATTCTCCTAGTGAAAGTCTAGCCGTCGACACTAATTCTATCCATAACGCCATTTTGATTATTTTATTTATTATCGATATAAATTGGTTTGCAGGTTGACAAATATTTTTATGTTTCTTCGGAAACCCTTTTGATTAATTTGCTTTTCGCTAAAGCATATTTTAATATGATGTTTTACTGTTTTTCCTTTCTACTATTTTTCAATAGTAGTAATTACAGTTTTAAAATCCTGTTATGTGGCTGGGAGAACGTTGGCGTTGCTCCTCACTGATTGTGGCTGTTATGTTTTAACATGGCAGATATGTTTGTTTCCAGGTGTGGGCTAGCGGGCATTGTGGATCCTGCTATTTTTTTTTTTTTACAATTCTGTATTGTGGATTGTTAAACCCCTTTGTGGATTGTTTTAATTTTGGTCATTTTATTTAAGGCCTAATGTTTGACTTTATCATTTAAATTTTATCAAGACATAGTTACAGTGTGTTATAATCCCACTTCTACAGTGTTTCCGCCACTGTATTGCGTTAGAATTTTAGGGGATTACATAGGGTTACTATATATAATAAGCCCTTAATGGGTCACACAATCTTAAAGCCCATAATCCAATCCTTGCCCATTAGTGAGACTTATACTCTTTGAGTGAGACTTTGTTCTTTGAGTCTTCATAGGGTGAAGTCTTGCCCTGCGGATTCTCTCCAATATGGCCGAAATACCGTCGGGCGAAGTTTCGCCCGGTCAAAATCTCATAGGGTGAAATTTCGCCCGGTCAAAATCTCATAGGGTGAAATTTCGCCCGGTGACTTTTTTGTCCGAAATGGCAATCTGGGGAGGAACACCGTCTAGCGAAGTTTTGCCCGGTCAAATTCTCATCGGGTGAAATTTTGCCCTATGACTTCAGAGGGCTAAACTCTCTCGTTTGAACTCCGATTGGGGCGTGTGATATGTCGTTGGAAAGCTAAGAAGATAAGATTTCACCCCCAACTAGAATCGCTTCGATCCAAGGTCTAGAACTCTAGATATACTCATTTGAAGTTCGACCTCTCTTGTGAAGATGCCCAATGGACTATAGTTTTTACTTTTCGCTCAAGGTTTCACCTCTTGGGTTTGGACTTTGTATTTTAACTTGTATGCTTTACTTTTCAGACGGTATCCCTCTCTTTCATGCTCATAGAAGCTCGGGTACGTTTTTGGTCGAAAATCCTATCAAAGTAGATAGAAAACTACCAAACACGTAAAATGTAAAAGAGAGACTCTAATGCGAGAATTACTCAAAATACGGCGATAATCGCACATAATTCTCACAAAACGGAGGAAAGAGGGGCTTAAATGGGAGGAAAAATGGTCCAAATTTGACACACAACAATTTCCCCACGCTAAACCGTTGCTCGTCCTCGAGCAAAGGCCCAAAAAGAAATTAGGTACTACTACTAAGCTAGACTAAGCTAAGCCGATACGGGGCAATTAACGGGTCCGCTCCGTCCCTTCAACTCACATCGAGATACTCATGAGGTAAAGTACCTCCATGCAAGGCAAGTTGGGTCTTGCTCAAAATTGGGGTTGCGACTAACACACACACAAACACAAACACAAACACAAAACAAAGAAGACACACAAAAAGATAGTCGCAACCAAAGAGAAAATAAATGACCGAATCCCTCATTGAAACGGCAGAGAAAGCACCGATTTTAAACTTAAGCCAAGCGAGAACACTACCAAGTTAGTCACCCAAATTGTCATGGACAAAATCCTAATAGGATGACAATCAAACAATAAAAACATTGAAAATTTACCAAGGTCCTTCTAATTCCAGATGCCTACAACGGGACGATAAATGGAGTGAAAATGTGAGAACCATGTAGTTAGTAAGCACTGTAGGTAAGTGTTATCCCGTCTCCTAAGCTAAGCCTAGAGGGTCGTCCCAAACTCGAGAAAGCCAATTAGATCAAACAAAAAATGGACAAGTGTTTGCAAAATCGTAAGGATCGACTAATCACCGCTATTTTCCTTCCTCGGGACTCGGTCCTCTAGTAGGCATTTCACGGCAAATAATCAACCAAGGGATTATTTGGGGTTTGGGAACGATTTTTGAGATTTTGAATATTTTTCGGTTTTCTTTCTTTCCCCATTATTTCGATTGAGGGGTTTTTTTTATTTGAATGCCCTTCCTCTTCATTTTTCCATTTTTCTTTTGAGTAGCCCATATTTGGCTAGATGTATATTTGAGGTTCGAGGTAAAACATGTTTTTGCAAACTTATTTGTGGAAGTGGATGAATGGTAGAGAAATAGGCTAGTCGGGTGTGCACCCCCTCCGAACCCACAAAAAGATGGAAATTTGGACTAAAAAAATGGCTTCTCAAGTATGGTCACCTAAGATAACGGGAAACGGTAACCAAGGCCTTATCACTCCATGGGTGGTCAAGGTGGTCAAATGCAAATCCCGATGTAGACTCCTAGTAGAAAAGATGGACACATGGTAAAAATCCAATGCAAAAATTGGTTCAAGGTCATTCTACTAGAAATATGTCCAAAAATCAAAGAGGGTTACTAACAAGGGAGTAATAAACACTCGGCTTGAACTCAAAATCAGGTTTTCAAAAACTTTACCTAGACAAAATATACACAAATGAAAAAGAACACAAAAAGGACAAAAACACGATAAAAACATAATAAAAACACAAATATAGCCAAGCATTCCAAACTCCATCAAGTCAACACAATCCACAACCACCAATTCCAAAATGTTCACCAAGTGAACCTCCAAATAACGTAAATGCCCATACTCCCAAACATTAAGGGAAGGTGATAAAACAAAGGTAGAAGATATTACCAAGCGGTCTTCATTTTCGCTACCTTACGTACCCATGCTAAATGGTTGGTGGTGTACCTACAAGAAGGAGAATGCAAGGCATACAAGTGACACAAAAACGAAAAGAAAAGAATTGAAAACTAAAATAAAGAGGAAAAGGAAAATTTTTTGGGTTTTTGATTTTTTAAAGGAAAAACGAAAAAGAAAAGGAAGAAAGGGATAATAGATCCCTCCCCCACACTAAAGCTGTGCATTGTCCTCAATGCACGAATAGGGGAAGAATCGAAAAAGAGAAAAATTGGAAAACCTTTTTGAATTTTTATGGTTTTTCGAATTTTTTTGTGTTTTTCAAAATTAAGCAAGTTAAAATAAAATAAAGAAAAGAAGGTGGCGGGTCTAGGTGTAATCACGTCACCTAGTCCCGAATCCGCACGAATCGGAAAAATCAAAAGAAAAAGAAAATTTTGAATTTTTCAAATGGTCTTGGTGCGATCAATTCACCAAAGACCGGGAGCAAGAATCAGGTCCTTCTTCTCTAAGGTACCTGCAGTAAAACCTCACGTGTGTAACGACCCAAGTAGGGTCATGGAGGGGCTGACAACTTTCCAAACCAACAGAAATAATTATCACAAATAACGACCAATCAAATTCATCAATTGCCAAAACTGGCGCAGCGGAGACTGACAAAGATTACTGATAACAGGAGAAATATGACTACTGATGACCAACACCCGACACCCCCCTCCCCACACTAACACTGACAACACTCAACCACTTATGCAGAACCCGAGGGACGAGGTGGTGGGTAGTAAGACCCAGGCGGAGGCATACCAAAGAACCAGTCAAAGTAATGCAGCTGTTGTTGAACATCCTCTGGTTCTCCTCCGCCGCCAACCTCGCTGCTTGGGTACCCCTAGCAGCGTCCCTGGCTACCTCGTAGCCGTCTCGGGCCCACTCAAACCCATCTCTGGAATAGGGGCATCCCTAGCTACGTTATAAGCATTTTGGGCCAAGTTGAGGGAAGTGGTCGAGTTCTCCCAAGTCTGACGTGTACAATCATAGACTTCTCCCCATTGGTTATAAAACTCTTCCGATCCGAAGAACGAAGAGTGTCTCAGAGGACTCATGTTAACGTCCTCCTGGAAACCAGGGGTAGACTAGGTGAAAGTGGAGTGTCGGTGCGGGGTGAAGTCAGAAAAGTCGGGGGTGAAGAACTGTGAGGTCTGCGGTTTGGTCTGACGGGAGGAAGAGGGTCCATGGGTTGAAGACGGTAATGTTCTCTGACCCTCATCCCGGAAGGTTTCATCTTCCGGTTCCTCCTCTGACACATCTACTACCTCGAAATCATCATCACCAAAGTCAAGAGGTCCATCGGGGTAATTAACTTGATAGAACTTACCACGGGTGCTATCCCGAATGTACTCCCCTGACCTTTTCGGCATGCCGAATTTCTCCTCAACATCAAGCCTCACCCAATCGGGGTTAGGCATTTCAATAGCTCGAAACTCAGTAATCTTATACAGAAACAAACTGTTATAATCCCCTTTTTGGGGCCAAACAAGAAAAGAGCAATAGGTTTCATCTAAGTAAATCCCGACTCCGATTACTGGTGTTAAGTCACTAAAGTCCACGTTCAAGGCTCTAGCTATCATCGTGACTACGCCACCACAAGAAATGTTCTTGCGGTCGCCCTTTGCAACCTGGGCAAAATGCGTAGCTAGGGCCTCAGACATGTCAATAGAAGGGTCTCTATTCAGAACCGCATCCTCTAACAATTGCACAGTAGTGGCACTACAGTTATGATGTGTATCATAGCTTGACAGAAAAGAATTGGCTATGATACGTGCCAAATATTTGAGGATGGGTAATTTTAAGCCAAAACCGATCACGGGCAAATTTTTCATCCCTAGTTTGCCCCACCTGAGGCCCTCCTAAAACTGAAGTGGGTAAACCAAGCAATGCACCAAAATCTCTCAAGGAGAAAACACACTGAATTTCTCGCAACTGAAAAGTAACGGTGGGGTCGTCACCACCACCAAACTCAAAAGTTGCAAAAAATTCACAAGTGAGTTTTTGAAAAGTCTCCACTTTTGACATATAAAATCTAATCAGTCCGAGATTTAGACACATTACTCGAACCTGCGGTTCAATACCCATTCGCTAAAGAACATCTTTGGCAGCCCAACGAGTTGGCTCAATTTTAAAATTCCATAATTTCTTAAATTTTTCAAGCTGAGCTTTCTTAGCGAAACTAACACCAGAGCCAGAATGCACGAAATTACGACGAATAAGAGGGTAACATACCTCTAGCGCAACAGGTTGTTCGCGCAAGACGAAGCCTTGTGCTTGAACGGGCCTCGGGTCAGATTCGTCCCGGGCCTCAGTCGGCTCATCGGAGCGAGAAGAGGACGTCGAACCCGAATGGCGGTTGAGCATAGCTGATAACCTCTTCCTTGCAGTTTGCTTTATTCTCTTCATATTTGATGATTCAGGTGGGTGATTATGGTGGTGGATGATTCATATTGTGGAGATTTCTCAAAAGAATTCCTAAAAGATAAAAGGAATTCAATAAGGATGAAGAATATGGGGTTGGATTAATTTTTAGTGGAGAAATTGGGTGATTAGAATGGATTTAGGGTGATAGGATTTGGGGTATTTTTGTGTTTTTGGGGTTTATTTGAGGAGAGAGATAGGGAAAAGGGTGATATGAGGAAGAAGAAGGGTGTTTGGGGTATAAGGGTAACGCGGGGTGAAGTTTCACCCGGTGGTCACCATCGGGTGAACCACCGGGTGAAACTTCACCCGACGGTCTTCGGACCGTCTCTCGTTAATCGCGCACAATTTCACCGTCGGGCAAAATTTCGCCCGGTGAGATTCCACCGGGTGAAATTTCACCCGACAAGTTTTCCATCAATTCCAGTATTCCAGCAAAATTGCCATCGGGTGAAGTTTCACCCGACGGATCGCGGGCCACAATTCCACAGGGTGAAATTTCACCCGGTGAGATCCTCCACTTAATATTAGCCTTTTGCTGCGAAAATTCTCCTCGACTTGGTCCAAACCAACCTCAACTCTTCGATAATACCAATCTTCTCAATCCATGTATTAAATACATGGAGATAAACTCTCATAATCATCAGGGCCGTCTTAGAGATTTGGGAGGCCCGGAGCGAAACTAAAATTTGAGGCCTTTTTCCTATAAGCGATCGTATAACAAAATTTATTAATTAAACAAGTTATTTCTAAATATTTTTTGTACTAATTTTGAATAAAGTCAAAATCCTCCGAAAACTGAATATCTGACTATAAAATGCCTAAAAGTAAAGTACTATGTATCACTTAGCTATAAATTTAAAATGAACTTATAAGATAGTAAAATTTAAAATCAAAATTCAAATAATTAATTTATAATGATTAATGGATTATTATATTTTAATAATGAAGGTCATGAAGCCACGAAGAATATGAAAAATATGACAGAACTCTTTATCTATTACATTATTAATATATAGAGTATTAAAGTAAATAAAACAAAAAAAATGATAAGAGCTAACTTCTAGTATGAAAAATGAGAGCGTGAGAAGAATGAAAGAAAGATTCAACGTTTTTACCACCGTAATTTAATTTTCTTATTACGGTACTCAAAAGAGCGGTTTTTTATATATATGTGAGATCATTGTCGATAAAGAAGTATATGTATGAAATTAAATACTTGTTGGACCAATAATAAAGGACAAAAAACTTAAAACCATCATTAACAAAACATTTTGAAGAAAAGTCTTGAGTATTAATCATTCCGTATTTTAAAAATAAACATGGTAGAAATTGAAGGGTATTAAATATTAATATAGAGAAAATTTGAAGCACAAATGAAAAAATGAAAAATGAAAAATGAAAAATGAAAAAGTGAAAAGAAATTGCATTTGGTAGGATTCGAACCACAGGAATGCTTACAGCAGACTAAGGCCCCTGCCACCCCAGCAACTAAACCTCAATGCCTCTTATTTGCAGTCTTTGTTATTTATCTGTATTAAAACCACCAATTTCAGACTTGAGGCCCCCAAAAATTGGAGGCCCGGTTCATTTGCACCCATTGCACCAGCCCTGAGACGGGCCTGATAATCATTCTAGAACATCCCAAAAACTCCAAAAGAAATCTTCATAATTCCTGCAAGTGCCATAAGAAATAGGCTCCAAGGGAAAAACCAAAAGCTATTGTTCAAGGAAAATAAAAGGAGATAAGAATATACAAATATTTACAAGGTGGTTATTATGGACACCACCAAACCAAATCAAATCGTTTGAGCTTAGTCGGGGTTGCTTGAGAAGCAACCCGGAGTACCACGTTTCTTACTCTTGAAGATAACGCCACCAATCATGCACTCTTTCCTTGGCCTTGGCAAACCCATAAGGCAAGCTACCTCCGGTAGCATCCCCCACTCATTAATAACTTCTTCTTCGGGAGCTTGACCAAGTACAAGGAAAATGCCATCGTCGATCAAACAAGGTATGGAGAAGCTACCGGGGTCACCAAGTTTAGTAGGAATGGTAATTTTCGGGGTGACCCTAGCTAGGTAGTGTTGGAATTTCCTTCTTCATGGTAGAATTCAAGATCATGTCCCTCATATACTCGGTCGGAGTTGGCATGGAGGGACTAGTTTCTAAATTCTCTATCAAATCGGTGAAGGTTATTTGCTCCATAGCTTGACTATTTGAGGGGTTTTGAGACTTATCATTCAAGGTGGTACTTCCATTCTGGAGACTAAGTTCATGTCTTCTATTGGAATCTTTTCAATGATGTAGGTAAGGTCTCCTACAAGGTATTTGAATGGATCTCTTTTCCGTCTTTCGGTTACACCTTTGACCACATTCTCACCGAATTCAATGATTGAGGGATGAGATGTAAAAGTTTGTGGATTAAAGGGTTCCACCGGTCCCTTTATGCTCAATACCTTAATAACATTCACGGATGCTTGATTGGAAGAATTGGTCGGTTCATAAGAAAATCGAGCTTGCGAGGCAGCACGTGCCTCTAAAGCTTCAAGTCTAGCTCGATTTGATGCATTTTCTTCCAATAGATACTTGTTTGTTTGTTGAATGTTATAAAAAGGTTGAAAGAGTCCTTGAGAATGCCTTGGATGACCTTGATTATGTGAGGGATTCAAAAAGGAGGACCATAGCTAGTTTGAGGTGATCCTTGAGAATAAGAATAACTTTGGTTGAATTGATTTACAACCAAAATTTCTTCAATGGATTGGTGAGAATGGGACATGTTGGTTGAACAAAGATGGTGTGTTGAGGAATGCAGAAATGGGTGGAAGATCACAATATCAAGTTGTTGCTTCGGTCCACAATATTTCCAAGCGACTTGTTCTCCGAATGGAGATCAAGCAACCTAAATCAAAAGTATACCTAGCAAAAACTTAACAAACGATGAGCCTCCTAGCACCTAATGGCACTAGGGTAGGAGGAAGGAAAAACAATTAACCAAACACAATCAAACAAAGACTTAATCAATTAACTAATCGACCTCTCCCCGGCAACGGCGCCATTTTGATGCGCGCTGTCTCTGACACGCATGAAAACAATATTTTTAGTCCCAACTCACTACTGTGTAGTAGCGACAAGTCGAGGTCGAACCACAGGGAGGTAGTTAAATGCTATCGGTCAAGTCTAGTGTTTGGTTGTGATTTGGGTTGAGAAGGGGGTTTTGGGACGAGAGGAGTTGAACTAATGCTAGCGAGTTAGACGGCTAAAACTAGAAGCAATAATGGTAAAGGCGTTGCGGAGAGTCGGGATTCAGAAATTGGGGTCTAAGAATCTCGGAATCGAGTTTTAGTCACAACGTTGATAAGGGAGAATGCCACCTTTCGGTTTCTTCACCCAACCCACCTATACACCCTTTCGCGGCGAAAGAGTAAGTCTCAAGTCAAGGTAACTCCTACCCCGAGTTTCCCCATATTGGCAAGAGTGAGTCGACGTCGACCTAGCCGTGCACTCTAAGTCAACAAAGACACAAAAACCTCAAAATTGATAAATCAACAAGCAAACAACTCACCAACATCCCTTAATTCAAATAATCCAAGTCCTCATCCCTAAATTCCCCAACTAGAAAATCTACTCACTATCCAGAGTGGAGAACATCAAAAACACTAAGGAGGAGAAATAAAGTACCACACAAACTATGGAAAAACTAACAATGGAGAAAGAAAAAAATAAACTAATTAATGGAGAAAGGGAGAAGAAAGAGACTACCAATTATGGAGAAAACTAAAGAGGAAGATGAAGATTTCATAAAAATTGAATCTTGAAAGGGATAATACAGAACTTGTCACCAATCCTTACAATAATCTTCAATCTTCAAAATAAAGCCCAAATCTTCAACAAAGATGATACCTTGATTGCAAATTATAGAGTAGATTTAATCTAAACTAAGAAAGTTCTCATCGGGTGAAATTTTGCCCTGTGATTTCAGAGGGCCATAATTATCTTGTTTGAACTCCGATTAGGGCGTGTGATATGTCGTTGGAAAGCTAAGATGATAAGATTTCACCTCCAACTGGAATCGCTTTGATCCGAGGTCTTGAAATCTAGATATACTCATTTGAAGTTCGACCTCTCTGGTGAAGATGCCCAATGGACTATAGTTTTTCCTTTTCGCTCAAGGTTTCACCTCTTGGGTTTGGACTTTGGATTTTAAGTTGTGTGGTTTGCTTTTCGGACGATATCCCTCTCTTTCATGTTCATAGAAGCTCAGACACATTTTTGGTCGAAAATCCTATCAAAATAGACAGAAAACTACCAAAAACACGTAAAATGTAAAAGAGAGACTCTAATGCGAGAATTACTCAAAATACGGCGATAATCGCACTTTATTCTTGCAAAACGGAGGAAAAACGGGCTTAAATTGGAGGAAAAACGGTTCAAATTTGACACACAACAGGGTGTTACAAGGCACATCTGCTTCGACAAGAACATGTTCAAGGAATATTCAGAGGTTCTCGGGAATGAGTGCATGTTCATGGGCAACTCTAGCTCAGTTAGAGTCCATGGAAAGGGTAAAATAGTACTCAAATTAACCTCAAGAAATACCCTTAAACTCAACAATGTGCTGCATGTACCCGAAATTAGAAGGAATTTAATTTCTGGGTCACTTATGAACAAGGCTGGGGTTAAATTAACTTTTGAATCCGACAAACTTGTACTCACTAGGAATGGTAATTTCATTGGGAAGGGATTCTGTAATGGTGGTTTATTTGTCCTCGATGTTGAGATAATTATAAGAATGTTCCTGCTTCTGTTTATATTGCTGAGTCTGTTTCTGTATGGCAATCTAGATTAGGACATGTGAATGTTGACTCGATTAAACGAATCAAACAGCAGAACCTCATATCTCAATTCAGTAGTACAAGTTTTGATAAATGTGAAGTATGTGTTGAGGCTAAACACGGAAAGGCGTCGTTTAATAAATGCGTAGAATGATCTAGTAGTCTCCTAGAACTTTTTCACTCTGACCTAGGAGATTTTAGAAACTCGATGAGTAGAGGTGGGAAGCACTACTACATTACGTTTGTAGATGATCTCTCAAGATACACCAAGGTCTATTTATTGAGTACAAAAGATGAGGCTAAGGAAAAGTTCAGGATCTACAAATCTGAGGTAGAAAATCAATTAGATCTAAAAATTAAGAGAGTTAGATCTGATAGAGGTGGAGAATATGATGGGAATCCACTAAAGAGATTTTGCGAGTCTAGTGGAATTATTCACGAATACACAACACTTTATGCTCCGCAATAAAATGGGATAGCTGAGAGGAAAAACCGGTAACAAAAAAATATGATGAAGGCAATGTTAATTAGTTCCAGTATGCCTGTCAACGTGTGAGTGAAGCAATGTTGTATGCGTGTCATATTCTCAACCGAGTTTGATGAACTCATTTCGTATATATATTTAACCCAAACTTTTCCTTTATTTTGGTTCGTTTTATGTGTCATAGGAGTCGTTTTTCCGGCTTTTTGTTCTTCTTTGTTATGCAGGGTATTTGTTTACGTTTTGTAGGAAACGAGACAAATAATCAAGGCGATGGAGCTACATTTTTGGCAATGACGAGAGTCGAGTCATGAAATCAATAGGGAAGAAGTGATAAAAGTTAGAGGATAGTAAGGAAATACTCGAAGAAGGACGTGAAGTGATAAGAAACGACAAAGAAATAAGTTTGAAAGCTCAAACAAATGCAAATCGAGAAGAAAGAACGATCGCTAAAACAAGGGTCAACTTTAAACGTTAATATCTTGAGTTCTACAACTCTGATCGAATTGATTCCGGTGGCGTTAGAGAGATCATTCTCTTATATTTTCAACGGTATATCACAAGTCTAAATCCAAGAAGTTAAAAAGAAACAGGAAGCGTTTGAAATTTATCGCGCGGTGCAGGAAAACCGGAACTGATCAGGATGGACCCAAACCGGTCGGGACAGCCTTGAACCGGTTAGGACGGACCCGAACCGACCGGTTTGAAGCTTTTTCGTGGGATTTTTAGTTTTTAGACTCCGTAACTTACCATAACTCTTATTTTACGTGATATTCTTAGCTTGTTAGTTTTTCCTAATTATTTAGGAAAGGAGAAGATATTAGACTCCTTATTATTAGTATATATATATATATATATATATATATATATATATATATATATATATATATATACACACCCTCTTTAGGCTTAGTTTTAATTACGCTTTCTTATTCGGTAGTTTAGTTTAGACTTTTTATTAGCATCAGAATTCTTCTGGTTTGTAGCCATACTTTTAGATCATCAATCTTTCAGTTCTACGTAATTGGTATTTTTCTCCTTTCTCTTAGCTTCATATTGTCTTTTATTATGCTTAATTTCTTTATTAATTTATCTTTTAGTATGAGTAAATAATTTATTCTTCTAGGGTTGTAGGGGATCTATGATAATTGAGTTGGGGATGTTAGCTTGATTATTTATTTGATTAATTATTCGTATGTTATTGCCTTACTACTTGTTTTGTATCATTGTTTGATTAGTTTGAATTGAGACGTTGAATTAGTTGGATGTTTAGGAACCCGAACCTAAGATTGAAAGCCTGGTAAGGGTAGACTTACAAGTAAGTGGGTAGAATAATCTGGTAAGTTGCGGGAACCCGTCAGAATCTATCTTAAGGTTGACATAATATCCGAAAGGCCATGTCTTTGCCTTAAATAACTGTGATTGATTGATTGATTGAATGATTAATTAACTTTACCCAATTTAATTGCATAGCTTAGTGAACCGGAAAGCCCTAGATCCTTTTAATATTATTAGAAACTTTAATTTACATTATCGCATTAATTTTGATAAAAATAATAATTAAAAATCAGAATTAGAATAGTTTAGAATCGACTATAGATAATTAGCGATAATCGTCCGTCTCTCTGTGGATTCGACCCTTAATTACTACTAGCTACCTGTTAGTTGTTTGTTAGGTTATTTTCATATAGGTGATACGACTTTAGCCTTATCAGAGTTCCGCACAAGAAAACTGGTAAAACACCCTATGAGTTATGGAAAGATTATCCACCTAACCTCAATTATCTGAAAATGTGTGGGTGTTTAGGTAAGATTGGTCTTCCGGAATTTCAAAGGAACAAAATTTGGCCTAAAACCGTAGACGCAATCTTCATTGGTAATGCCGCTAATAGTGCTAAATATCGTCTGATTCTCAAGGATTCATCGGGTTTTGGACCCATTAGAGAGTTAAGAGATGTTGAATTCTTTGAACACATTTTTCCCATGGAAATTGGTACGAGAACAAGTGTGCCAGTTACACCTAGTAGTTCAACTCAATCTTTTGCTACTACAAAGAAAGTAGTAGAGCCTAGGAGAGGTAAACGTGCCAGAACCCAAAAGAGTTTTGGTTCAGATTTTGTCATGTTGATTGAGAATAAGTGTTTGAGCGAACATGAGGTGAGTGTCTTCATACTTGAAGAAGACCCGACAACATACAAAGAGGCTATGCAATCTGTGGACTCTACGTTTTGGCTTGAGGCCATAAACAATGAAATTGGTTCAATAATGAATAACCACACCTGGGTATTGACCGAGCTCCCAGAGGTTGCAAAGCTTTGAGTAATAAGTGGGTTTTAAACGAAAAACGCAAAACAGATGGGTCAATTGATAAATACAAGGCGAGATTAGTGGTTTGTGGAAACCAACAAACAAAGGGGTTGGATTTTTTCGATACATATTCACCCGCGACTAAGGTAACCGTAATTAGAGCCTTGATAGCACTTGCATCTGTTCACAACCTTGTCATACATCAGATGGATGTTAAGACTGCGTTTTTAAATGACGATTTGCACAAGGAAATTTACATGAAGCAACCGTAGGGATGTGTGATCTCGGGTCAAGAACATAGGGTGTGCAAATTGGCCAGATCATTATATGGCTTGAAACAAGCCCCAAAGTAACGGTATGACAAGTTCGACAAAACCATTACATCAAATGGCTTTGTGTTAAATGACTCTGATTCATGTGTGTATGTCAAAGATGATGAAAATGGTTGTGTGATAATATGTCTTTATGTGGATGACATGCTAATCTTCGATACAAACATGGGGGCTGTAAATGAGACAAAGAAATTCTTGATCAGTTGATAACAAGCCGTTGCACACTCCTTATGATTCAAGTATACATCTAATCAAGAATACTGGTGACAACGTGTCTCAAGAGGAGTACGCGAAAGTGATCGGAAGTGTCTTGTTTTTGATGAACTGCACTAGACCCGACATAGCTTACACTGTTAGTAGACTTAGCAGATGTACACATAACCATGGAAGAGATCATTTGGATGCCTTGATAAGATTATTCGAGATACTTAAATGGCACCATAGATTAGGATAACATTATCAAAGAACACTGTGTGTGTTGGAAGGATATTATGATGCCAACTGGGTATCTGAGAATGACGAGATACACTCTACTAGTGGCTATGTGTTTACTCTGGCTAGTGCTACTGTATCGTGGAAGTCGGCTAAACAAACCTGCCTTACGAAATCGACAATGGAATTTGTGTTCATTGCTTTAGCCTTGGCAGGAGAAGAAGTTGAATGGCTACGGGGCCTTCTTGCAGATATTTCTTTGTCGGGAAAGCCGACTCCTTCTATTTCCATGCACTGTGATTCTCAAGCTGCAATCGGGGTACCTAACAATCAAGCGTATGATGGTAAAAAGAGACATATTCGCTTCAGGCATGGAATTGTGAGAAATCTGATTAGAGATAATGTGATATCACTCGAGTATGTAAAATCTGAGAGGAACATTGAGGATCCTCTCACTAAAGACCTCTACAGAAAGAAAGTGTTGGAGTCAGCATTAGGAATGGGTTTAAATCCTATAATAGAGTAATTAGTGATGGATACCCGTCTTAACTAGCTTAAGTTCAACAGGTCAAATGAAGTCACAAGGAACTCTTGTTGTGTAATACTACGACCATTCCTAATAATATATTTGAGATGTGGTATTTGTGTCTTAACTGACTTTCGCTCTTAATGAGTTCATAGTCCTTTATATGGATGGTCTGTGAGAGGCAGACTTGATGAGCTCACCAATGTGAGAAAAGGAGTTTATAGTCCTTTTTACTCTTAATGAGTTTATAGTCCCTTGTGTGGATGGTATGTGAGAGACAGACTTGATAAACTCACCTATGTGAATGCGGGGAGTTCTTGCTCTACTCCCAAGAGATCTTCAGACTTGGATCTCTAGAGGCATTCATGAAATACCAGGTTGTACTGTGTGGGCACTTTGCTAGTCCAAGTAAAAGATATTTATACCAAAAAATCCATGAGATGAGTTCATGGATGTCGCGAGTTTCTACCTTAATTTGAGATTAAGTAAGTGCCAACGGTCCTAGAGCCAACTCCATTTGAAGTTTCAAGGCTTAGTTCCACCTAGGATGGCGGTTGAAGATCGTTGTATGTCACTGGGTGCTCGTTAAAGTCCACAAGACACCAGCATCCCAACGCAAAATCTCCGTTGCCAAATTTCTCTCTTTCTTTTGCGTCTTTTGAAACATGTGGAGGATTGTTGGAATTATGCTTCAAAAGAAGCTATTTGTTGTCTAATTTGTGTAATGACATACACCATGACTAATGATGATGTATGCTCCTTGGATACTTGGAAGCCAAATACTTGTATCATCTCCATGACATCATTTTTACATGTCACACTATGACATCCATGGTGATTGTTGTGCTTGGTGACCAAGTCTTTTAGTCTATAAATAGACATCCAATCCCATAACTTTCATTCATCCAAAATTTATCTTCTACTTCTCTTTCTATCATAAATATATTCTCTCAAAATATTAGTAATATAATTTATAGTTTGAGTGAAATTTTGGCAATGATTTTGGCAGTAACTCATCTACGGTCTTGCCTACACAAAAATCGTAGTGGTTGTGCATACCTGGGGGTCGAATGTCAAGGAGTCTGTGTGTAGTAGACGAGGCATAATCGACTTAAGGACAGTAACCTCAAGTCACGTCACAACCTTTCCTCTCAGATAAGATTATTCCTCTTTTCCATCTTACTTATTTATTTATTCACTACTCACCTAACACAAATGAACTTCCAATATTTATGAATCAGGCTCTGTTATTTGTTCCAAAAGAAATGTGCACAAAGTCCACCACTGACTTCATCCTGAATCTTTTTCATTGCATTCTTATGCAGGTGATATTCGAAAACCAATGCCTCCAACTCACGAAAATCACAAAATCGTACCTAAAATCTATAATCAAAAGACTAAATAAAAACGGCAAACATATTTAAAGTCCCTGAGAACCGACATTATAGACATGAAAATCCAACTAAACTCGACCTACTAACTAATCTAAACCCGACCTATCATTCTTAGATGGGCTGGGTCTGGAGAACGGGCATGAAAGGGTGAGGAAGTGGGTGGAAGATGTGTGGAGGGAGATGGATGACGACAAGAGAGAAAAGTTAATGGTGGGGTGTTAAGCCATGTGGGACGCTCGTAACAAGTGGGTTTTCGAGGGAAAGAAGGTGTATACCGAAGATGCATGTGGTGAATTAGGCAAATGGAGATGGGAGAAGGGGAATTACATAAGCATCGAGGGGGTAAAGGCAGAGCTAGAAGGGAGGGGGCAAAGACATGGAAGACACTGCCAGGTTCGATAAGAAGTTTAATAGAATAAATGTAATAGTTGGAGTTCAACCATTACATTAAGGTTTGGGTGAGATGATTCATCTAACTAGGTTATAGTAGATGGTACATGGAGCTTGTGCAGTAACCACTCTCCAAGCTCATTTCAAGGCGGTTATCCTTTATAAATTAAAGTAGAAACATTTGAAACCCTCACATTAACCCACCTCAGCGTATGACTGTAAGTATGAAAGCGTGTAACAATGTAATAGAAGTAAACGGAAAAACAGAGCGACGCGGGCTGGAAAAAACTGAGGCAACAAACAGAGAGAAAAACCGTGGCAACCGAGGCAACAAAACCGGAGGTAAAATCAAGGCAACAAAACCAAAGGACAACAGAGGGACAACCAGGAACTAAAGGCAACGCAAACAGGCACCGAAGGTTGTTGTAAACATGATACGGACAGAAATACGAGAGGCAACAGAATTGGAAGCTTTAGTTGTGTTGTGGCAGGATTGCCACTGAGTTGAAAACCGTTACAGAACGACCGGGGTGGTAATCGCAAAACACCGATAGTTTCCAAGGTGTACACAGCAGCACACAGACCCGTCCACTTGGGGCTATGTGCTTGGAACAATATGAGCAGAACCCAGAATAAAGAGAGAAGAGGAGGAGGAGGAGAAGAGAAGAGGATGATTATATTTTTGTTGTGCTTGAAAAGAAGAGCATTGGTGCTCTATATATAACACAAGCAGAAGGAGAAGAAGCCAAAATAATTAATGGCCCTCATAATCATCATCGTTAACACAACAATAAAAATCAAAGTAATGTGTAACAGTCACAACATTTGACTGTACAAGGAGATGTATTTGGACATTGAATCTGGACATACCACTAACCAAATAAAGCCCAGAAAAGGAAAAGTCGGGCACAGCCCGCACCGCAGGTGCTCCACCCAAACCCGAGCCTGAGCATAGTCGGGTCGAGTTAGCGCGCGTGTGTTTGGCAAAGGCCCAAGTCCAACAATCTCCACAATATACCCACTCATCAATTTATTGAAGGCTAAAAGAAGGAGGGAGTATATAAGAAATCTCTCCCCACCACCGATGTTGGAGAGTGAACTACATTAACTTATGGCTTTCAAGCCTTTACTCCAACAATCCCCCACTAAGGCGAAAAAAGGAAGAAATTCCGGGTTAAGGAAGGCTTGGATACTTAGGTATCAATGTCTTTCAACTTGAATTGACACATTAGTGAAAATGAGGCAACAACTTACTTTCGAATAAGAGAATATCTTTCGATTTGAATTCCTTACTGATATTCGGTTGAGACCCTCATAACACATATCATACCTTCAAATCATACTTGTTCCGTGATTTTATTGTGCAACACTTTTATGGCCATGCGTTTACCTTGGTATGGACGGCGGCCAAACCATCTTACCGTATAGGTGGTTCTAGTGTTTTTCATTAGCACTTCTCACTAGAACCATTCATGACATAGAAGTCCATCTTTCAAGACAGAGTCACAAATCCATCAAGTCCTTCTCAAGCAACACCATCATGAAGGCTTTGGATTAAATGCCATAGGAATAGAATCTTTGGTCCATGTCAAATCATACACTGCTTTAACTTAAGGACCTAAGTCTCATTCCCCTCGACAGTTCATAGACTACTCTCCACGACAACCCTTTTGTAAAAAGATCGGCAAGGTTGCTTTCGGACTTCACATAGTCCACAACAATTACTCCATTTTTCAGGAATTGTTTAACCACACCATGCCTGATTCGAATATGTCTTTTCTTGCCATTGTAGACATCATTCTTAGCAACACCAATTGCTGCTTCTGAATCAAGGTGCAAGGAGACTGGTGCTACCCGTCCCTTACACAATGGCATGTCTGCTAGCAAGTTTCTCAGCTAATCTGCCTCCTGTCCTGCCAACTCAAGAGCAATAAACTCATATTCCATAATGGAGGTTGGTATGCAAGTCTGCTTTGAAGACTTTCACGAGATAACACCTCCACCTATGGTAAACACATAACCACTAGTTGAACTGGTTTCTTATTACCGTTGACCCAGTTAGCGTCACTGTAACATTCTAACACAACAGGGTACGTACCATAATGCAGGCCTAGATCGCAAGTACCTTTCAGATATCATAGCAAATGACTCAAAGAAGTCCAATGTTCATTATTATGGTTAATGAGTATATCTACTTAGCCTACTCACAACATAAGCAATATCATGTCGAGTGCAGTTCATGAGAAACATCACACTTCCTATGATTTTAGCATATTCTTCTTGGGAGACACTTTCGCCCAAGTTTTTACACAGGTGAACACTAGGATCATAGGGAGTTCTAGCAGGCTCAACATCAAAGTGGTCGAATTTTCTCAACACTTTTTCCACATAATGAGACTGACTTAGGGCGATTCCATTTGAGTTTTGAATGATCTTAACTCCTAGGATAACGTTAGTTTTCCCTAAATCTTTCATCTCAAACTGTGATGACAGAAACTGTTTGGTTTTATTTACGACAAATAAATTCTTACCAATTATTAACATGTCATCAACATACAAGCAAATAATCACACAATCTGATCCAAACATCTTTGAAAATACACACACGAATTAGAGTTGTTGGTAATGTAGCCATCTTTAATCAAAGTGTTGTGAAATTTTTCATACCACTGTTTGGGTGCTTGTTTCAGACCGTATAGAGATTTTCTTAGTTTACACACTTTACTCTCTTGACCCTTAATCACAAACCCCTCGGGTTGTGACATGTAGATCTCTTTCTGTTAGTTTCCATTCAAAAAAGCTGTTTTTACATCCATCTGATGTATCACAAGATTATGAATAACAGCTAAAGCGATTAGAGTTCTAATGGTGGAAATTTTGGTCACAGGTGAGTAAGTATCAAAGTAATCAATATATTTCTTTTGTGTAAACCCTCTTACCACAAGTCTAGCCTTGAACCTTTCTATTGTACCGTCGGGTCTAAGTTTTGTTTTAAATAACCATTTACTAGAAATTAGCTTACACCCTTTAGGTAAATCAGTTAACTCCCATGTCCGATTTGAAACAATAGAGTTTAGTTCACTCTTAATAGCATATTTCGAAAAGTTAGCATCAATAGACCTCATAGCCTCATCATATGTTTTTGGATCTTCTTCCATTAAAAAGGTAGAAACAAACTCATCACTTGTGCAAAAATCACATGCATTTTCAGTTAAGAAAGTTGTAATAAAATCATTGCCGAAATCTTTTTCAATTATAGGCCTTTTACTCCTTCTAGCTTCAACATCATGATTAGCAGAGATACTACTCCTAGCATGCATGGAACTATCAACGGGATTAACAGGCAATTCAGACAGTTCAGGCAATTACGCAACATCTTTCTTTAATGGGAAAACATGCTCAAAAAATTCAGCGTCTCTAGCTTCAGAAATAGATCGATCACTTAAAGACATAAATCTATATGCAGCACTATTTTGAGCATATCCAATGAAAATGTAATCATAGGCTTTAGGTCCTATAGTGGGCCTCCTAAAATTAGGTAAACCTACTTTAGCTAAACACCCCCATACTCTCAGGAAACTAAGGTTGGGAGCATAACCCTTCCACAACTCGTAGGGTGTCTTGTCTAGTTTCTTATGAGGTACCCTATTAAGAATATGACAAGCAGAGAGAACCGCTTCCCCCCACATGTCATCGGAAAGGCTAGAACTTAAAAGAATGGCATTCATCATTTCCTTTAAAGTTCTGTTTTTATGTTTAGCTACTCCATTTGATTGGGGTGTGTAAGGTGGACTTTTCTCATGAATTAGACCATATTTCTCACAAAAGTCTACTAAATAATTAGAGCCATATTTACCATCCCTATCGGACCTAACTCTTTTAATCTTCTTATCAAGTTGATTTCCTACCTTGTTTTTAAACTTTACAAACATACTCTCAGCTTCACTTTTATGTGTAAGTAAATACACTTTAGTGTACCCAGAACAATCATCTATAAAAGTGACATAGTAATGTTTCCCTCCTCTGCTCATAGTGCTTTTAATATCTGCTAGGTCGGTGTGAATTAACTCTAGAAGGTCTGTATGTCTAGTCTTAACAGGTTTATTTGGCTTCTTAGCAAATTTAGCCTCTACACAACTAGGACATTTTTTAAACACTTCTGAAGATAATGACGGGATAAGCGACATTGATTTGAGTTTTTTAATAGACTCAACAATCACATGACCTAGTCTACCATGCCACACATCAATAGACTTAGCAATATAAACAGAAGAAGAGGCTTTATTATTAATGGTAGAAACATCAATGTTCAAAACAAACAAACCCCCACTGAGGTAGCCCTTGCCCACAAAGTCTCCATTGTGAGACATTACAACCTTGTCTGCCTCAAAAACAAGTTTCACCCCAACTATGTTAAGTAAGGTACCAGACACTAGGTTTCTACGCAACGAAGGAACATACAAAACATTGCTAAGGGCAAGAGTCTTCCCTGAGGTAAGTTTAAGAAACACCTTGCCTTTTCCTGTGATAACAGCGGAGGAAGAGTTACCCATGGAGACGTATCCACCATCATCTACAGCTTCAAACTCGGGGAACATCTCCTTGTTAGCACAGAGATGCCTTGAAGCTCTAGTATCCAGAATCCAGTCACTTGCATTTGCCACCAGATTTGCCTCAACCACAACAGCAGCGATAATGTCATCTCACTACTACAAATGAGCACTTGGGCCACGGTTGAATTCGTGGCAAAAGTGCTAAATTTTCGTGGCTAAAGTACTTTGCCACGGAAAGACCATCCGTGGCGCAAGTGGCCGTGGCAAACAAATAGCCATGAGAAAAAAAAAACGTGGCAAGTATTGATTTTATTGCCACGGAGTCTCCCGTGGCTAGAATTAATTTTTTGCCACGGATTATCCCGTGGCTAATTATGTTTGTAGCAAAACATTTATTCCGGTGACAAAATATATAATAAATTAAATAAATTAATAACCGTAAGAATTCTCTACCCCTATAGTAGTCACATCTGGAACGATTACTAGCTTTATTGCTGAGTCATTCCAATATTATTTAATTCACCATACGCATCGAAGGGCCTTCCTAGGAGGTCACCCATCTTAACACTACTCTCACTCAAGCACGCTCAACTGTGGAGTTCTTATGACCAGCTACCAGAAATGAAATTGAACTTTATTGACATAATCATTGGTTTGAATTCTTTTAAAGTGATGTTTTTCTTCACAAACTACATTTACTTTTGAGTAATTAATTTCTTTCCCCAATGATTTACATATTATGACTAAAAAATTATTATTCCGGAAAGAAAAGTGTTTCGAAGTTGATTTTCGGACTCATGATTTCATTAATTTATCGATATTTCTATTTTAGTTTCTATTTTCCACGTTCTTTTATTGCTAGTTCTTTCGATATGTTTTTTTCTTTTCATTATCGGTCATTATTGTATTTCATCAGTTTTTTTAATCCTCATTGAGTTTTCTCTTGCCTACTTCAAGTTTTACCCGAATTTTATTTTTAATTAAGTAAATTTTATTTTAAATTCATTTTTTAAAATATCTTCCAAATAATATTACAGAACAGTTATTGAATTAAAAAGTTGCCGATAAATTAATTTTGGATTTTCTCACTATTAGTCCTTAATTATTATATTTTCTTACTTGTATTTGTTAATTATTTGATTTTCTTATTTATACCTCTCTTTTTTTGAAAAAATAATTTTGACTGGTTTTTGAACTTAGGCACAACTTTCTAATACATTAATCTTTCTACCGAACCAAACAACTTGAAAGACAATTAAATTACAAAAATAATTATTGTTTTCACAGTCAAAGGTAATTTCATAAAAATATATAGACTGATTAGAATTCTTAAATACGAATTTAATAAAGCAATTTTTTTCACAATGAAAATATTGTAAGAGAATCAATCATTTGGAAAACAAATCATTCCCAGTCACTTTCTTTTTTAAGTTTTTTTGTCATAAAAAGAAGTGTATTACATGTGAAAAAATTAATTAATTAAGCGGTAAAAAAGAAAGAATCTTAAATAATATTAAACGTCTCAATGATGGATGATCAATCGCATGCTTCTTTTACTTGATATGCTATTTACGCCACATTTTAGCTAGCATATATAACACTATGTAAATGTTAGTTGTTTTTCAAAAGTCATACTTAAGATTACAGCATTTTAATAAAATATATTGTCAAATTAAAAGAAATATATTACTTCAAAAATGATGATTAGTAAAAAAATCAACAAATTAGACAACCAAAATTTTCTTGTATTTAATTTTACAAAAAAATCAATTTTTTTTCTTAAAACTAAATATAATAATACCAATTTTTTATTAATAAAATATTTTCAAAGTTAATATTTTTTTCATATTATCTTTAACTTTGAATTTTAATGAATTTTTTAAGATCAATATTTGACACTTGGCTTAAGTTGTAAGTAATTTGATTAAAGTTTGGAGAACCATTAGCCACATGCATTTATTAAATCTGTGGCTAAAAATTAATTTCGCCACGGAATTAAAATATGTCGTGGCTAAATAATATTTGCCACTGAACAAATTCGTGGCTAAACATATTTTTGCCATGGGTGTGGCATCTTTCGTGGCAAGAGTGATTATTGGCCACGACTTTAAAAAAATTCGTGGCGCAAGAGAATTTTTGCCACGGGAAAAAATGTTCCCGTGGCATATTTTTTTTCCCAACTAGCGAATCAAATTTTTCCCGTGGCTAGGTAAAATTTAGCCACAAATAACAAATTCCCGTGGCATAATTCGTGGCGCAAGTGCCAATTTGTTGTAGTGTCTGTTTCAGCAAAATTTTCTCGTCCAACATGACCACCTTTTTTCTGAGGGCATTGATAAGCTTTGTGACCTGGTTGACCACACAAATAACACACCAGATTAGTATTTGGTTTCTGATTTTTTGGAACAGCCTTGGTGTATTTTCCTTGATTTTGTTTGTTAGAATTCTTGTTCCCTAGATCCTTGTGTAATTCCCTAGAAATTTTAACGCAATACAGTGGCGAAAACACTGTAGAGTTGGGATTAAAACACACTGACAAACTAAATCTTATTATAAGAAATGGTAAGTCAATACAAAGGCCTCTTTTTACTAAAGGGCTAAAAGTAAAATCTCCAAACGTGTTTATACAAATCCATAAATTACAAGAATGAAGAAAGAGTAGGATTCACGCTACTCGCTAGCTCATACCCAAAACCCAGCAGAAAATATCTGTCATGTTATAAACATAACAGCCACGTCAGTGGAGAGTAACTCGGACGTTCTCCCAGCCATAATATACCATATGGAAAAATAATAGTATTACTATATCAAAATAATTAAAATGGAAAACATTAAATGATAATAAAAATAAGTTTTCGGAGAAAACTTAAAATATTGGAACAATAAAATCAGAACAAGTTTTCAGAAGAAAACTTCAAATATTTTCCAACCTGCAAACCAAAATGTATCGATAATAATAAAAATATTCAAAAAGACGTTATGGATAGGATTAGTGTGAACAAGGCTAGACTTTCACTAGGAGAATACTAAAACTAGCTTCGAGAACTTAGTTCAAACAAATCAAACTTCGATCTCTAACTAGGCTACTCAACCATAATAGGACGGCGACTTATAAATGTGTGGCCTTAGTTTAAGATAATATGCACACCCCTCCCGAGCATCATAAATACTCAGTTCAACCCGACGGCGTCTTACACTGCGAGGCATGACTTTAAGGTCAAAATGTACACACACTCCCGAACACCATATTCGCTCGGTTCAACAACCAGTGTGCCCCATAAAGACACACCAGCCTTATAGTTGATGGCAAAAACATAAACCTCAGAATATATTACTCTAACCCCACAATTGTCCTTATTACATAACTCCAAAACAGCCATTATCGATATATACAAGAGATATAATCATTATAAATAATATGAAGATATAAAGAATAAACAATTTATATAAGAAGGAAACTTTCTATAAATAGAAACTTACTAATTTTGGAAACTTACTTAAAATAGAAATATTGTTATAGAAAATACGTAATTGATTAAAATAAGTGAAATGTATAAAAATAACATTTCCAACGAAATTAGCATTTTATTATTATTGCCATTATCCTAACTTTAATATATTTCTAAATTCGTTACCCAAAATATAAATAAAATATAATAAGTCAATACATAGTATTTTATAAATAATTAGGAAACCGAGTTAAAACGATAAATTTTAGAAAAGAGATGTTTTAAGAAAAACGATATCAGAATTAATTGAGTCGACGAGTTTTATAATTTAAACGAGATTTTATAAAACTTTCAAATTAGTTTTAGCAAATAGCTTTTACCCATAAATAATACTGATTTTATTAAAAATAATCAATCGTAGACAAATGAGAAATTATCAGGGAAAATAGTCTCGACTAAAAATGTATTTAAAACAAAATCGACTACTTTGTCATTTATTAAAATACGTCGTAAAACGAAATTAATTTATTGAACAAATATACGAATCTGAATTATAATATAAAAATACAGTTTTGAGTTAAAATTATAAATTAACGAAATATGACGAAAATATGAAATCTATATTATTTAGTTACTAGTGTCACAATAACCAACAAAATATTATAACGATCGTAAATAATTAAATTACTAACGATTTATAAAACGATATCGAAAACTGTAAAATATAATAAGACATACTTTTAAAAAAATTAATAATATTAGCAAATAATAAATAGCTAAAAATTAGAAAACCGAAGTTAAAATATTTACTACATACTACTACTCACACATACAATATAAAATCGAGTAACGCCTAAAGTTACCTTGAGACGAAACCTTCAATAATCATGTCCTCGTAGTCCAAACTCCGGAAGCTCAATAGAACGTCTTTAAGCTTCAAGTTGTAGAATCGTTAGTCTTCGAGTTCGATTCACCACGACAATCGAGTAGACAAATTAAAAGAATGAGATGAATAGGATTCAAGGCGGAAAGGGAAACGATGTGCCAAAAAAAATAGAAGCAAAATGACATCACGTTAATAGTAGCAGAACGAGCGGAACATTGACAAAACAGCGGCAACGATCCTGAACAAGATCAAGATGAAAGACGAGATTAAAGATAAGAAGAGTTTAAAGAATCGGAAAGGAATGAGAACAACAACATTGTCGACAATAACAACAACAAAGGAAGAAGAAGAAGAAGAAGAAGAAGAAGAAGAAGAAGAAGAAGAAGAAGAAGAAGAAGAAGAAGAAGAAGAAGAAGAAGAAGAAGAAAAGAGGGAGAAAAGAAGAAGAAACAGCAGCAACAGATAAGTAACGAGCAGCAACAGTACGGAACTCGAACGATGATGTTAAACATCACAGGTAGCGACGACACGAACAGAAGTAGCTAACAACAGCGGCCACAACAAAAGCAACACTAGCGACAAACAGAATGCAGAAAACAAAAATGATAGGAAGAAGGAAAACTGAGGAGAAAGAACTGAGGAATAGCGAACGAGAAACGAAATCGAAAATGAGCAGTAGTGACCACGTATACAGTAGCAGCACGAGAAGAACAGGCAGCAACAAACGATGACAAGCAAGTGAACTAAATCAGAAGTGATAGAGAAAAAGAGGAGTTGCAGACCAGTAGCAGTGACCAATGACAGTAGCAGCAGAAGCACGCAACAAAAAAAATAACGGACCAGAATGCGACAACAAGCAGCAGCACGCAGACACAAATCAGGACAGAAATCAGAAACCAGCAGCAACACAATTATACAGAAACAACAACAGTAACCGGAATGATGAAGAATAAGAAAAGGAGAAGAAAAGGCAACAGTACGGACAGCAAAAGCAGCGACAAAACACAGCAAAACGCAGACGAAAAATAAAAGAAGAAGAAGGAAACGGAGGAGTATCAAACGCCCAACACAACATCGAATGACTAGACAACAACCGCAACAACCCGCGACAAAACGAAGAAGAAGAAGAAGAAGAAGAAGAACAAAACCAAACCTGAACTAGATAAAGCAATGTCAAATAACAGCAGCGAAAGACAACAACACGGCAGCAGAGCAAAAAGAATATGAAGGGAGGAGGAACAAAGAAGGCAAGAGGAGAGAGAAGAGGTGCGATGAATGATACAGTAAATAAAGGGGAAAAAAGAATTATGTATCTGTTGTAGGAAGCGGTGGAGAATGAGAAGGCAGGGGGAGTGAACGGTGGAAACAAAAATGAAAGAGGGGGAGTGTAAATGTAAAGCAAGAGGAAAGAAAACGTGAAAGGGGGAATGAATCATCTCAATAAAAGAGAGAGAGAGAGAAAGAGAGAGAGAGAAATATGGTTTAACTAAATGAATTGGGTAGGAACCGAATTCCTAAACGATAGGTTGACTGATCCACAAAGTAGAATTAAAATTGAGTCAATAAAATTAATAAATAATCGGGCTGTCAAATAAAATGGGTAAATAAAAATATTCAAGACGAAAACGAGGCTTAAAAAAATTAATAATTAGACGATGAAATAGTATTTCCCGAAAATAATAAATATTCGGTAAAGTGAATTAAATTGATTTCTCGAGGAAAGGAAATATGTGTTGACGAAACTTAAAATAAATGAACTTCGAGCCAATAATAGAAATTCGAGCTTAAATATAAATAAATAAAAAAGAATTTTGAATTTTAAATCCCCGAAATAGGCTTTCGATAAGAATTAAATTAAATGTATAAAATAAATCGAAACATAAATAAAAATATGTTTTAAATATAAGAAGAGCTTCCGAGACAAATAGAATTTAAGAGTTTGAAACGATTAAACGATAAATTTGTTTTATAATAATTTTAAGAATTACGAGTTAAATTGTAAAAATAAAAATATGAACATAATTTTAATTTAATTTAATTTATAAAATCAGGTGTGTTACAATCATCCTCACTAAAAGAAGTTTCGTCCTCGAAACTATCAAAAATATAATAATAGAATGAAAAATAAGGTTATATCACTTGAACAAAAGAAGAATGCTTAACTCGTATCACAATCTCGGTTTAAAAACTTTAATCACTTCAAACGTGATATGAAATCGAAATCGAAGACATTTTTTTTAAGATAAGTTGGACTTAGTTTCCACAGTTTAAAATCATTTAAAGTAATGAAAACGCAAGTTAAAAATTATTCGATAAAACAATAACAATAAATAATATTTGTAAACGAACTCGAGGGGAGAGTGTACCCAAATATTTTCAAAGTGACAGTAAAACGTTTTGATTAAGAAATTCGACAATATTTTGTTTTAAGACCAAACAAAAATTTGATAAATCAAATTTTGTAGTTAGTAAATAAAAATTGAACCAGTCGTCAAACATTTTCAGTAACAGGTTTAAAACCTACCGGTAATAAAATAAAAACTTAGACATACGATGTTTTTCGAAAATGTTAAACCATTTTACATAATAATCTTATAGAAATGAAAATATTTAACAATTATGAAAGTTTTCGTAAAATTTAAACACGCTTGAAAATTGAAATTTGAAACAATTTTGAAATACTTTAAAATAAATTGTTAAGGCATTTTGAAACAGGTCTAAATATGTGTCATCAACCAAAAACGAAAATGAAAACGAAGTTTTGATATTTATAACTCAAATGTTAAAATTTCACGATAACCCAAAATTTTAAAATAGTCAAACTTTTCATAACATAGGTTCGGGAAAAATGATAAACGGATAAATAGAGTTAAGGTCAACGACAAATAGAGACAAAAGTTTTCAAATCCGATAAAGAAGTCGAAGGGAAAGGCCGAAGAAGAATTAGCAGGATTTAAGAAAAGCTAAGGGGAGGAACGAAGTTGAGAGTCAATTAGAGCTCTAAGAATTAAAGAATAAATTAACCATCTCGAGATTCCGGTACGACTCCCATAACACAGGTTCCTAATTTCCATCAAATACGTTAAGTCCAACATTAGGCGCTAGGTGGTACTACTCAGTCACAATTTTCCAAAAATGTCTTACGTAATTATCCAATCGTTTAATCGACACGATACTAATCCACAATTGTTTTACAATCTAATCTCATCAATTAAAATTCCGACGATCATCAGACAAACCCAAACTCGCAATCGATAAGGTTCCTAAATCCAAAGCTCATAAAGTTTGAACTCGAGGTACACCCCAAATTTCTCGAGTAAGAAACATTAAACAAGATCCACCAATTTAACAATGTTCGGGCACAAAATCCTCAAAATGATCACCAACATATTTATAATGCCAAAAGTATAGCGGTTGGGAAGGTACAACAAATTCTCAAACGCTCTCAAACCTATAAGTAATGGCACAAACACTCACATCTTCAAACATGTCATTGGGATAAGGTTTCTGAAAATTCCATCAAATTTCATATCGTAACAGCGAAACCACTAAATTTTTTATTAACTCAACGAAGCCACAATCACGTTGATCTAAGGGTTCTGAAGGGTAATTCCATCAAAATGATTGACATCAAAGTATTCCTCAAAACAACACAACAAACTGTGATTGTGTAAGATAGTTATCTTCTTCAAGGGTAACAACAATTTATCCAAGTTAGACCACTCAACTCCAAAGTTTATAGGTTACAACCTTAAACGACGATCAACGATCTAATCCTTAAGAAATACGGGTAATCTATGTCAACCAAGATTTCTAACAACATTAATGAAAGCCTTCAACGGTACCACAACACGCGGGGTAACATTTTAAACAATACTCTATAATCCCAAATATTCACGATGCATCCATCAAATAAGCATTAGGTAAGAATCCCAAAGTAATATTATCAGTTACACTTAGTTCGGTTCTAGGTTAGGTACTAGGTATCCATCAAATATGATATACTCTTACTACTCCAAAATATCATTCAACTTTAAGTACTCCAAATAATCTGAGTAACCTATAACCCAAAGTTCGAAATCTAAAGTACCAACCTAATTCCATTAATCGATAATTTATAGCTCAAATCGATCGTCAAAAGCTTACTAAGATAGATAACAGGGTATGACTCACAGCTCTCAAACCATGTAACAAGGGTTTACTAAACCTCAACATCTAAAACTTTTCACGGGGTTCACTGGGACGGAATTCGGTCAAACCAAAGAATCTCAAGAGGGAAGATGGTAAAGTAGGAGAATAGAACAAGGATTCACCAAGCGAATGAAGATGAGAATATATAAGAGAAGAATTGGAATAAGTAGAGGAAGGAAGAAAAGAATCGATGATCCTATAATACTAAGTTCTTGAACCAGAGGAGAATCTTCGGGCCTCCAGAGTTCACGAGGGAACTAAATGGATTGCTTCATCTCCTTGCAGAGGAACGAGCACACAAGTCTTGGGTCGCTCCATCTAGATCTACTGTAACATCATGGAATAGGAATCTACTCTTGATCATCTAACCTGTAGCTTAAGTAAACTGAACCAGAGCTGAAAAGTCACCATCGGCATCTTTCTTGGAGTACCAAGTTGTCTACTCGAGTCAGCAGGCATTGACAGTTCTAAGCAGGTCTTGTTCCGATCTGGAGCAGCATCATATCAATATCCTGTTCATTCTTCGTCTTCCAACAAAACAACAAATATTCAATGCTAATCATGGAATTACAAGAACATACAAACCTAACAATTAAGTCTTGTGGACGTCCGTCCGCACCGCCCGGCGCCCCATGCGCCCCCCCGCGGGACTGACCCGGTTTATCAACGTGTGGCGGCGGCCACCCACGCGGCCCTCTCCCTGTCGGGGGCCGGTCCGATCTCGCGTACGGGGCGATGTCTCGGACCACGATTCAGATGACGATCCGGACTTGTACTAGACGGGTGCGGGCACCCGTGTTTCCGTTTGGAATCGATCGAGTCGTGGTTGTAAATGTAATATTCGTGTTTTATAGTGGGTCAAATCGAGTAAGTAAATTATACCAAGTCAATCCCGGGCAATCAAGTAGAAATCTTAACAATATGGAACAAGTTTCTGACCCAACCCCACGTTGTTTTTCTTTTTTCTTAAACTCACTTTTTAAACCCTAAAAAGAAACCAACGGTACCTTTATTTTATAAACACCACACCTGCTCTTTATTTGAGATCACAAATACCACACTCAAAGAGAAACCTCACAAACTGCCGCTCGTAGGGGAACCCTAAGAGTTGGATCGGACCACCGGAGGCTATAACTCGATCTTACGCGCCGCTTAGGTATTCTAAATTGTCTTTTACATTTACCTAGTATGGTCTATATATATGTCGGTGTCGGGAACATAGTTGGTATTTAGTTGATTTATTGTTGTTGTTGTCGTGGATTATTGTGGAGTTGGGTCAGCCATTGTTGTGTGTTATGGTAGTTGTTGGGAATTACATCAGGTTTTTGTTATTGCTTCCGTCATTGTCGTAAGAACCCATGAGGGGACGCATTGATGTTTGTTGTCTCTAGTGTTGTTGTTGGGCGGAGTAATAGGCCGATTACCATGGTTGAAGTTGAAGTTGCCATTGTCGGGTGGAGTAATCGGGCTGAAGTTGTACTGTGCGGGTACTGTTGTTGCCATTGTTGTTGGTGTCGGTGAGGATAGTGTAGGCGTGAGGATAGAGTAGGCGTTTAGATAGGTGTAGGCGTGATACTCTCAATTTATTAAGTGTGGATGTTGGTGTGTGAGAATGGTTGTAAGCATGAATAGGATTTTATCTACGTGGGTTGATTAAGGAGTAGATTAGTGTATATCATAATTTTGTAGGGAACAGGTACTTCATATTATTATTTATAGTTTATAATGATAATTCTGTAGGAGTAGTTGTACTGTTAGTTGTTTTATTTATAATTTAACTATAATGGGAGGTTCTATTTTATATTAAATATGTTAGGATCGATATTAATTTAAATATACAATATTTTACTTGGATCGGACTTCGTAGAATTTCCGTGGTGATTTATACTAGCGACGCTGTGGTGACTTGCTAATTAGGTAAGGTTCTCCTTACTTAGAATATGTTAATATTATTATGCATGAATGAATTACGAGTGCGAGGTGATATTGTGATTAATGTTGAATACTGGTGGAAGAATGATTGTTGAATATTGATATATTGGAGTTGGTGAGGCTAGCTTTAGACCTAGCCGGGACCTTTGATCACGGTCCCCTACCTGATTTCTCCTCGCGGGTTGTTGAACATGCGGGGGGTGTGCACACTCGGAATGAAAGGGCCTGCCAGAAGAGTTGAGATGAGAATATTGATTGGTACCGTGATGGTACTGAGGATGTGGAGATGATATTGTTAATTGGTACCGATGTTGGTACTAAGATGGTTGAGAATTGTTGTTTCATATTCCGTACTTGTATATTATTGTGAGCATGTTCTAATCGTGTTTTCATTGTCTAATTTGTCACCTTATTTTATTGGGGGCCTGCGACGATCCAATTGACATTTACGGTCTTTTGGGGAGCAGTGTATTGATGCAGATATGGACCATTGATGTGTGCTTAACTGAAGGGAATTGCTGTTCGGGAAGGGTGTGTGTGTGGCCATTGTTATTATACTTTAGCTTGTCCAGTCGTTAGAACCGAATGGACCTTTTATTCATGTAATCGTTTGGGTTTATGTAACCATACTTATGCTCGAACTTGGTTTGCATCTTTTGAATAATCTACTAAACTTGGTAGTGTTTCAGTATTGTGTTGTGATGTGACTACTGCCTCGGTTAACCCAAAATGGTAACACTCTAATTTATCCGGAAAGGCCTAGTTAAGGCTCTTGGATAAACGGGGGTGTTACAAAGTGGTATCAGAGCGATCGATTCTGGAGCCTGAATAAATGAACATAGGAATTAAAATGAACCCCGGTGATAGACCATTAGGAGCCCACATAAAATCTCTGGTTGAGGAGACGTCCTCATACCAACCTCCAGCCCTTTTGGTTTGGACCCGGTAACTACGTGTGAGATTGAGAGGGGGTAGAATAGGATGGGTCCACGATGATGATATAAATTTCCCTTGAATTGCATAATTGTACGAGTAGTTACAAGTGTGATGTTTACAATGATATGATTAATTACAGCGTTAATAGTAATGTATTGTTATGATGTATGAGCATTTAAGGCTCATGTGTATGGTATTGTTGTTTTGAAGTAATCATGTCAAAGGACGCAGCTAGTAGTTCTACTCCAGCCACTTTGAGTGCCGAAGAAATGGCGCGCTTAAAGGCAACTAACGATGCACTTTTGGAAGCTCTGAGAAACATCAACGCCCCGAAACCACTGGCGACAGACGCGGCCACCATCAGTGCTACGATAGCACGCCTTCGTCCCAGTAAATATGACGGGACTGGTGGGCCGTCGCAGCTAGAGAACTGGATCAGGGAAATGAAGAAGGTGTTCCAGACCGTAAAGTGTCTGAGGCATTTGGAGCTGAATCAAGCTGCATTCTATTTGAGTGGCAAGGCCGATTTATGGTGGCACCTTAACTATGACAAGCTTATTGCAGAGCATGAGGAAGGGGATTATGGGGAGTATGCCTTTGGGTGGAAGAGTCTCGCAGAAGCGCTGAGGGTAGAGTTCATTCCGGAAAATATCCGTAGTGCAAAAAGAGCTGAATTTGATCGTTTCACCATGACGGACGACATGAATGTCGAGGACTATTACGACAAGTTTATGGAGCCACTTATTCTGCTGACCTCAATTTGAGTTCTGAACTATTGGCTTCCCGCTTCGAGAGGGGCTTGTCTATCAGAATCCTGGAAAGGCTACCCATGGGGAATAATGCTGATGTGAAAGAGGTATACTTGAGAGCCGGGCACGCCGAGCGAATAGCTGATCGCATTAAGGAGCTGAACGGTCAGAAGAGTGAAAAGAGGAAAGCCGAGTCTGAGGGAGCTGTGCAGAGGGATGCAAAAAGACTTGGGAATAATCGACCTCAGGGACCAAGGCCTCAATATTTTGGAGGGTATAATTATGGGGGGTGGTAGTTATAACCCGGGTAGGAGAGATGCAAGGAGCTATAACTGTAAGAATTGCAACTACAACCACCCAGGGACGGACTGCAATGGACAACCAGTTAAGTGCGTGCTTCGCCTGTGGAAAATCAGGGCACCGTGCTTACGAGTGTCGAGTGAATAAGGGTAACCCTAATTCCATTCCGGTGTCAGGATCCGAGAGTATTAATCAAGGAAATCGATACCAGGGAAACTACAACAGATCACAGGGGAACTGGAACCGATCACAGGGGAACTGGAACCGGCCACAAGGGAGTTACAATTAGGGATCTGGGAGCACTAACCAGTCAACTGCAGCCACCAAACCAACTACGTCTGTTAATGGGGCACCTGAAGGAAGTAAAAACACTGGGAATCTCTTTGCTATGGGGAAGCCAGCTGTTGAGGAGGACACACAAGTTATCACGGGTACCTTTCTCGTTAACTCGAAACCTTCTTTTGTTCTGTTCGATTCTGGGGCAACTCATTCATTTGTAGCCTGTAACCATGTACCGAGTCTGGGGTTAGTAGATTTTGAAAAGATAGCTGATGATATAATCACACCCTCGGGGAAGTCGGTTGGGTGTACGAGAGTCTTTCGTAATGTGTCCTTACTAGTTGGGGGAATCGACCTGCCAGTTAATTTAATAGAGTTTCCCTTAGATGACTTTGACATTATCCTGGGGATGGATTGGTTGGGACGGTATAAAGCCCAGATTGATTGTAACCTCAAGAAAGTGTCTTTAAGAGGTCCGAAGGGCATTAGAGTGTCTTATAGAGGTTTTGTGATGAAGCCAACTGTGAAGATCATAGCAGCCATTACCCTGAAGACCCATCTGAAGAAGGGAAGTTCGTTATTCTTGTGCCATGTACGGGATACTCGAGCCGAGAAGTTGTCTCCCGATTCAATTCCTGTAGTGAGCGAGTTTGGGGACGTATTTCCGGAGGAGATCCCAGGTTTACCACCAAGGCGAGAGGTCGATTTTAGTGTTGAGCTGAAGCCAGGGACGTGGCCGATTTCTAAGGCACCATACCATATGGGGCCTAAGGCGTTGACTGAGTTGAAGAAGCAGTTGGAAGAATTGATGGATAAGGGGTATATTCGACCTAGTGTATCGCCGTGGGGTGCTCCTGTTTTGTTTGTGCAGAAGAAGGATGAGAGCATGAGGCTGTGCATCGATTACAGGGAGCTGAACAATGTCACTATGAAGAATCGGTACCCTTTGCCTCGTATTGATGATTTATTCGATCAACTGAGTGGCACTGGTATCTTTTCAAAGATTGATTTGAGGCCCGATTATCACCAGTTGAGGGTCAAGAATGAAGATATTCCTAAGACCGCATTCAGAACTTGTTATGGCCATTATGAATTCGTGGTGATGCCGTTTGGTCGAACAAATGCTCCTTATGTTTTCATGGATTTGATGAACCGAGTTTTCTGGCCCTACTTGGACCAGTTCGTGGTGGTGTTTATGGATGATATCCTGGTTTATTCAAGGAACCGGGAAGAGCATGCAGAGCATCTGAGGATCGTATTGCAACTACTTCGAGACAACCAGTTGTACGCTAAGCTATCAAAGTGCGAGTTCTGGTTGGAGAAGGTTGCATTTTTGGGACACGTGATTTCGAAGGAGGGGTATCTGTAGACCCGAGCAAGATCGAGGCTGTCTCAAAGTGGCAGGCACCAAAGAATGTGGTAGAGATTTGGAGTTTCTTGGGGTTAGCCGGGTACTATTGAAGGTTCGTGAAGGACTTCTCAAAGATAGCAAGACCATTGACTAACCTTATGCAAAAGGAGATTCGAGACAGGTGGGATGACAGCTGTGAGAGGGCGTTTCGAATCTTGAAGGAGCGTCTGACTACGGCACCAATCCTAGCCTTACTCGAAGGGAGAAAAAATTGTGAGGTGTACACTGATGCATCGAAAAATGGGTTGGGTTGTGTATTAATGCAGAATGGCAAAGTCATTGCGTATGCTTCACGTCAGCTAAAGACATACGAAGAGAACTACCCAACTCATGACCTAGAACTTGGGGAAGTGGTGTTTGCTCTGAAAATATGGAGACATTATCTGTATGGGGCAACATTCAAGGTGTTCTCAGACCACAAGAGTTTAAAGTACATCTACACACAGAAGAAGTTGAACAAGCGGCAGAGGCGATGGATAGAGTTGATCGGAGATTATGACATGGAGATTATATACCACGAGGGAAAGGCAAACGTGGTGGCCGATGCTCTAAGCAGGAAATCTGTGCATTCTTTGTGTTTGGATATGTCCAGATTGAGGCTAAGGAATGAAGTGCAATAGATGGGGATTTATGTGATAAGAAAAGGGGAAGCAATGTCGAACTTGGCGATTCAACCCTAATTGTACGCCGAAATACGAGAAGAGCAGTTTTTGGATCAGAAGTATGTAATGTGGCGAGCTCGCATTGAGAAAGGTGAACCCTCAAATCTCACCATTCACCCAGACGGGAGCCTCAGGTTTAATGGCAGGTGGTGGGTGCCAGAAGGAGGAGAATTAAGGAGGAAAATCATGACCGAGGCGCATTGTGCTCCTTACTCAGTACATCCGGGTGGGGACAAGTTGTATAAGGATCTGAAGAAGACATTCTGGTGGGATAACATGAAGAGAGAAGTGGCCGAGTTTGTGTCCAGATGCTTGACTTGTCAGAAGGTCAAGAGTGAACACAAACGACCACTGGGTAAGCTGCAACCATTAGAGGTACCTGAGTGGAAGTGGGACTTCATTTCCATGGATTTCATTGTAGGGTTGCCGAGAACCCCAAAGGGGAATAATATGATTTGGGTGATAGTAGATCGACTCACCAAGTCGGCTCACTTCGTGCCAATGAAGGATATGTGGAGTAAGGCTGAGCAAGCAATGGCTTATAGAAGGCATGTACTGAAATTACATGAAGTACCTAAGGACATTGTGTCAGATCGTGATTCGAGGATCATATCGAAATTTTGGCAGGAGCTGCAAGAATCCTTGAGCACACAATTAAAGATGAGTACAACCTTTCACCCTACGACTGACGATCAGACAGAACGAACCATACAGACTTTGGAAGATATGTTACGGGCATGTGCATTGGAATTTCGAGGTTCGTGGGAGGATCGACTTGATTTGATTGAGTTATCTTACAACAACAGCTACCATGCTAGCATCCAGATGGCACCGATTGAAGCTTTGTATGGGAGGAAGTGTAGGAGCCCGGTATGTTGAGACGAGAAGGTCGACGCAGTAGTGCTAGGACCCCACATGATTCAGGAGATGATCGAGCAGGTACATGTAATCCGACAGAAGATGCGAGCAGCACAGGATCGTCAGAAGAGTTATGCCGATCTCCACCGACGAGAGGTTGAGTCCGCTGTGGGTGATAAGGTCTTGCTGAAAGTGTCACCTATGAGAGGAGTTATGAGGTTCGGAAAGAAGGGCAAGTTGAGTCAAAAATTTATTGGACCGTATTAAATTCTTGATAGGATAGGGGAGGTGGCGTATCGGCTAGCACTTCCCCCAGCACTTGATAAAGTCCATAATGTGTTTCATGTTTCCCAGTTGAGGAAATACTGGAGTGACCTGTCTCACATCATTGAACCCGAGACGATCCGGTTATATGATTTTATTACTTATGAGGAGGTGCCAAAGGAAATCTTAGACCGAAAAGTCCGAAAAACTCAGAGAGAGGAAACAACTCTTGTCAAAGTTTTCTGGTCTAATCACAACGTCGAGGAGGCAACTTGGGAAACAGAATCATCAATGCGGAAACGTTTTCCTCATCTCTTCGATTAGGTAATTACTTTGGTTACGGGGACGTAACCTTGTCTTTAAGGAGGGTAGGATGTAACAATTCAACCCATGTTATATACTTAAATTTCATCATATATTCGTATAGACATTTCATGCTACTTACCATGTTATTAGAAGGTTAATTCTTTAGAGGTCTGTTGAGGTTGTGTCAGGGAACGAACTTCGGGACGAAGTTCCTTATAAGGAGGGTAGACTGTAATATCTCGTCCCGATTATTCATGTTACGTTAATCATCTTATTTTGGTGATTGGTTGATCTACCAGTTAGGTAGAGTTAGTCGTTCCGTCAGGGAAGTGAACTTCGGGACGAAATTCCTTATAAGAAGGGTAGATTGTAATATCCGTGTTTTATAGTGGGTCAAATCGAGAAAGTAAATTATACCAAGTCAAACCCGGGCAATCAAGTAGTAATCTTAACAATATGGAACAAGTTTCTGACCCAAGCCCACGTTGTTTTTCTTTTTCTTAAACTCACTTTTTAAACCCTAAAAAGAAACCCACGTTACCTTTATTTTATAAACACCACACCTGCTCTTTATTTGAGATCACAAATACCACACTCAAAGAGAAACCTCACAAACTGCCGCTCGTACGAGAGAGAAGTAGGGGAACCCTAAGAGTTGGACCGGACCACCGGAGGCTATAACTCGATCTTACACGCCGCTTAGGTATTCTAAATTGTCTTTTACATTTACCTAGTATGGTCTATATATATGTCGGTGTCGGGAACGTAGTTGGTATTTAGTCGATTTATTGTTGTTGTTGTCGTGGATTATTGTGGAGTCGGGTCAGCCATTGTTGTGTGTTATGGTAGATGTCGGGAATTACATCAGGTTTTTGTTATTGCTTCCGTCATTGTCGTAAGAACCCATGAGGGGACGCATTGATGTTTGTTGTCTCTAGTGTTGTTGTCGGCGGAGTAATAGGCCGATTACCATGGTTGAAGTTGAAGTTGCCATTGTCGGGTGGAGTAATAGGGCTGAAGTTGTACTGTGCGGGTACCGTTGTTGCCATTGTTGTTGGTGTCGGTGAGGATAGTGTAGGCGTGAGGATAGAGTAGGCGTTTGGATAGTTGTAGGTGTGATACTCTCAATTTCTTAAGTGTGTATGCTGGTATGTGAGAATGGTTGTAAGCATGAATAGGATTTTATCTACGTGGGTAGATTAAGGAGTAGATTAGTGTATATCATAATTTTGTGGGGAGCAGGTACTTCATGTTATTATTTATAGTTTATAATGATAATTTTGTAGGAGTAGTTGTACTGTTAGTTGTTTTATTTATAATTTAACTATAATGGGAGGTTCTATTTTATATTGAATATGTTAGGATCGATATTAATTTATATATACAATATTTTAGTAGGATCGGACTTCCTAGAATTTCCGTGGTGATTTATACTAGCGACGGTGTGGTGACCTGCTAATTAGGTAAGGTTCTCCTTACTTAGAATATGTTAATATTATTATGCATGTATGAATTACGAGTGCGAGGTGATATTGTGATTATTGTTGAATATTGGTGGAAGAATGATTGTTGAATATTGATATATTGGAGTTGGTGAGGCTAGATTTAGACCTAGCCGAGACCTTTGATCACGGTCCCCTCCCTGATTTCTCCGCGCGGGTTGTTGAACCTGCGGGGGGTGTGCACACTCGGAATGAAAGGGCCTGCCAGAAGAGTTGAGATGAGAATATTGATTGGTACCGTGATGGTACTGAGGATGTGGAGATGATATTGTTAATTGGTACCGATGTTGGTACTAAGATGGTTGAGAATTGTTGTTTCATATTCCGTACTTGTATATTATTGTGAGCATGTTCTAATCGTGTTTTCATTGTCTAATTTGTCACCCTATTTTATTGGGGGCCTGTGACGATCCAATTGACATTTACTGTCTTTTCGGCGGGGAGCAGAGTATTGATGCAGATATGGACCATTGATGTGTGCTTAACTGAAGGGAATTGTTGTTTGGGAAGGGAGTGTGTGTGGCCATCGTTATTATACTTTAGCTTGTCCAGTCGTTAGAACCGAATGGACCTTTTATTCATGTAATCGTTTGGGTTTATGTAACCATACTTATGCTCGAACTTGGTTTGCATCTTTTGAATAATCTATTAAACTTGGTTGTGTTTCAGTATTGTGCTGTGATGTGACTACTGCCTCGGTTAACCCGAGATGGTAACACTCTCATTTATCCGGGAAGGCCTAGTTAAGGCTCTTGGATAAACGGGGGTGTTACAGTAAATGTTTAAAGGCCGATTCATTTGGTAAGGCGACCTTTTTAGTGAACTAAATTAGTCATCGATTTGTGGAGTCGCCACCGAGTCAGTCATGGGGACTCGAAAACCGTTCAAGTCAACTTTGATCCTTAGCCGGCTCAAAGTTGAGGGGCACGGGACCTAAAGATAAAGACTTGTACCCTTAAGCACTCTATGCTTGGAATGACTCTATTGCCAATGGTTTCGGATATCCGCAAACCGTCGATTCTGAGTAAGGGGTGAGGGTACGTATTGGGAAGCCAACATCCGATAGATTTCAACACCCAATCCCGCCCGCACTATAGCGGCCTCTACTAATCAATCGGTGGGCTGATAACCTAGTTCTTTTGTTGTGGTGGAAATACTGTAACATCCGTTGTTTTCACCCTATACCTTCTGCTACGTCGGTTGTTTTAGGATAAGTAAGTATTGTCGTCAAAATAGATGTGTTTACATTCTTTGCATGCGATTTCACGTGACAAGCAGGCCATGAAAAGATGTACGTAGGAGAGTAGAGAGTACTAATATTATAGGTATTAGCAAATCAGTTTTAACGTGATAATACGGATATTAGTCATTCTCGTGATATACCTTACCTGGTATTTTGCTTAAGATGCATCGGTTCGGTATTAATAGAGATGCGTCGAGCTTAATAAGGCGAGCATCCGGACTAATACGGAACCCGACCATCACTTTATTCAGTTTTAGTTATTTTACGTTTTGAATTCCGTGTTAGGTGATTTAGCATGCGATTATAAGGTCATAAAAGCAATAAATCATACGAAAAACTATAAATGCAAATGTAAGTAAATCACATTATGAGGAATTGCACCCTCGGAGTATACACTAAACGGGACACGATGCATAGATAGTTGAGAACGATCTCGGAATTACTCGGGTCTATTTAGTGTATTTTAGTATTTGCGGTTGAAGTTGGGACGTTACGTGTTTTAGTAGATGTTTGTGTACCTCGTGTCCACATGTAGTGTTGTCGTAGTGCATAATGAAAGAAAGTACAAATATGGAAAGTTTTGTTTAGATAACAACCTAGTGACGACTCGACTTCAACAGGCGGATCCTCCTATCTTGACCAGTGACTCCGGCAGAGCTCCGTTACCGTTTACTCTTCCTGCGGCTATTCTGGCAGAGCTTCGTTACTATGGACTAGTTTTGCGGCTAATCCGGCAGAGCTTTGCTACTAGACTTGAGCTAGTCGATCACAGGCACCTCGGTATCGAGTGGAGTGATTGAAGGTGAGGAGTGGCGTCGATGTCGCCTTTATCGGAACTACGATCGAGTGGATCGTTTGCCTCAGGTGTCGGAGTGCGAGCCCTTAGCAAGAAAGTGGAGAGGGAGAAGAAAGAGTTGAGATGTGTCGAATGAATGAGGCGAAGGGGGGTATTTATAGGTGTTTTCGGCCCTCGTCACCCATATGGATGTCTGAGTCGTGGCGCACCAAGACTCAGGCGCCTGGGCTTGGGCGCGGAGAGACTAGGACGCGTGAGGTGGAGCGGTTGGGATTTTGAAGATACGATTTTAATACTTTCCAAAACCGAGAGGGAGGAGTGTGATACTGATACTTAGCTTGGAGCCTAAGGATTCTCGCGGCTTGACCTAGCGTCGTGTGTTTACTGAGCCTCGGGTGTGCTTCCCGAGGTTCGCTTGGCGCGTTGCTGACTCGGTTCGAGATTCGGGACCGACTCGAGGTCCCGATGTCAGAATGGACTCTAATTAGTGTCTATGCGACCGTAACGACACGACTAAGGCTGCCATCGTGTTAGTTTAATTTTTCCGAGTAATTTATTTGATCCGTTTTATAGAAAAACTACCTAAAACATCGCGAACCCGCGTCGTGTTGCAGTCCTATCGTCATCGGGTGTTTGTTGGGCACCTCTGCAGCCACCAGGTCCAAATCTAGGTGTCTACAAGTCCTTATTTTGTTTCTAACCATCCCTCACTAATATTTCTTTAATGTTCAAATCATTTACTGGTATTTTTCCTAGAATCAGGTGTAAGCGTCGAGAGCAACAATGCTCTGATACCAACTGTAATCCCCTAGAAATTCTAACGCAATACAGTGGCGGAAACACTGTAGAGTTGGGATTAAAACACATTGACAAACTAAATCTTATTAAAAGAAATGGCAAGTCAATGCAAAGACCTCTTTTTACAAAAAGACTAAAAGTAAAATCTTCAAACGTGTTTATACAAATCCATAAATTACAAGAATGAAGAAAGAGTAGGATCCACGCTACTCGCTAGCTCACACCCAAAACCCAGCAGAAAATACCTATCATGTTATAAACATAACAGCCACGTCAGTGGGGAGTAACTCGGACGTTCTTCCAGCCATAATATACCATATGGAAAAATAATTGTATTACTATATCAAAATAATTAAAATGGAAAACATTAAATGATATAATAAAAATAAGCTTTCTGAGAAAACTTAAAATATTGGAACAATAAAATCAGAACAAGTTTTCAGAAGAAAACTTCAAATATTTTCCAACCTGCAAATCAAAATGTATCGATAATAATAAAAATATTCAAAAAGAAGTTAGGGATAGGAATAGTGTGAACAAGGCTAGACTTTCACTAGGAGAATACTAAAACTAGCTTCGAAAACTTAGTTCAAACAAATCAAACTTCGATCTCTAACTAGGCTACTCAACCATAATAGGACGACGACTTATAAATGTGTGGCCCTAGTTTAAGATAATATGCACACCCCTCCTGAGCACCATAAATACTCAGTTCAACCCGACGGCGTCTTACACTGCGAGGCTCGAGTTTAAGGTCAAAATGTACACACACTCCCGAACACCATATTTGCTCGGTTCAACAACCAGTGTGCCCCATAAAGACAAATCAGCCTTATAGTTGATGGCAAAAACGTAAACCCCAGAATATATTACTCTAACCCCACAATTGTCCTTATTACATAACTCCAAAACAGCCATTATCGATATATACAAGAGATATAATCATTATAAATAATATGAAGATAAAAAGAATAAACAATTTATATAAGAAGGAAAATTTCTATAAATAGAAACTTATTAATTTTGGACACTTACTTAAAATAGAAATATTGTTATAGAAAATACGTAAGTGATTAAAATAAGTGAAATGTATAAAAATAGCATTTCTAACGAAATTAGCATTTTATTATTATCGCCGTTATCGTAACTTTAATATATTTCTAAATTTGTTACCGAAATTATAAATAAAATATAATAAGTCAATACATAGTATTTTATAAATAATTAGGAAACTGAGTTAAAACGATAAATTTTAGAAAAGAGATGTTTTAAGAAAAACGATATCGGAATTAATTGAGTCGACAAGTTTTATAAATTAAGCGAGATTTTATAAAATTTTGAAATTAGTTTTAGCAAATAGATTTTACCAATAAATAATACTGATTTTATTAAAAATAATCAATCGTAGACAAATGAGAAATTATTAGGGAAAACAGTCTCGACTAAAAATGTATTTAAAACAAAATCGACTACTTTGTCATTTATTAAAATACGTCGTAAAACGAAATTAATTTATCGAACAAGTATACAAATCTGGATTGTAATATAAAAATACAGTTTTGAGTTAAAATTACAAATTAACGAAATATGACGAAAATATGAAATCGATATTATTTAGTTACTAGTGTCACAATAACCAACAAAATATTATAACGATCGTAAATAGTTAAATTACTAACGATTTATAAAACGATATCGAAAACTGTAAAATATAATAAGACATACGATTTTAAAAATTAATAATATTAGCAAATAATAAATAGCTAAAAATTAGAAAACCGAAGTTAAAATATTTACAACATACTACTACTCAAACATACGATATAAAATTGAGTAACGCCTAAAGTTACCTTGAGTCGAAACCTTCGATAATCATGTCCTCATAGTCCAAACTCCGGAAGCTCAATAGAACGTCTTTAAGCTTCAAGTTGTAGAATCGTTAGTCTTCGAGTTCGATTCACCACGACAATCGAGTAGACAAATTAAAAGAATGAGATGAATACGATTCAAGGCGGAAAGGGAAACGATGTGACAAAAAAAATAGAAGCAAAATGAAATCACGTTAATAGTAGCAGAACGAGCGGAACATTGACAAAACAGCGACAACGATCCCGAACAAGCTCAAGATGAAAGACGAGATTAAAGATAAGAAGAGTTTAAAGAATCAGACAGGAATGAGAACAGCAGCATTGTCGACAATAACAACAACAAAGGAAGAAGAAGAAGAAGAAAAGAGGGAGAAAAGAAGAAGAAACAGGAGCAACAAATAAGTAACGAGCAGCAACAGTACGAAACTGGAATGATGATGTTAAACATCACAGGTAGCGACGACACGAACAGAAGTAGCCAACAACAGCGGCCCCAACAAAAGCAACACTAGGGACAAACAGAACGCAGCAAACAAAAATGATAGGAAGAAGGAAAACGGAGGAGAAAGAACTAAGGAATAGCGAACAAGAAACGAAATCGAAAACGAGCAGTAGTGACCACGTATACAGTAGCAGCACGAGAACAACAGTCAACAACAAACGATGACAAGCAAATGAACTAAATCGGAAGTGAAAGAGAAAAAGAGGAGCTCCAGACCAGTAGCAGTGACCAATGACAGTAGCAGGAGAAGCACGCAACAAAAAAACAGCGGACCAGAATGCGACAACAAGCAACAGCACGCAGACATAAATCAGGACAGAAATCGGAAACAAGCAGCAACGCAATTATACAAAAACAACAGCAACCGGAATGATGAAGTATAAGAAAAGGAGAAGAAAAGGTAGCAGCAGTACGGACAGCAAAAGCAGCGACAAAACACATACGAAAAATAAAAGAAGAAGGAGTATCAAACGCACAACACAACATCGAATGACTAGACAACAGCCGCAACAACCCGCGACAAAACGAAGAAGAAGAAGAAGAAGAAGAAGAAGAAAAAGAACAAAACCATACCTGAACTAGATAAAGCGATGTCAAATAGCAACAACGAAAGACAACAACACGGCAGCAGAGCAAAAAGAATATGAAGGGAAGAGGAACAAAGAAGGCAAGAGGAGAGGGAAGAGGTGCGATGAATGATACAGTAAATAAAGGGGAAAAAAAGAATTATGTATCTGTTGTGGGAAGCGGTGGAGAATGAGAAGGCAGGGGGAGTGAACGGTGGAAACAAGAAAGAGGGGGAGTGTAAATGTAACACGTTGTTGAGAGACCGTCTCTCCCAAGATTTTGCGAAAAGCAAGAGGAAAGAAAACATGAAAGGGGGAATGAATCATCTCAATATAAGAGAGAGAGCGGTTTAATTAAATGAATCGGGTAGGAACCGAATTTCGAAACGATAGGTTGACTGACCCACGAAGTAGAATTAAAATTGAGTCAATAAAATTAATAAATAATCGGGCTGACAAATAAAATTGGTAAATAAAAATATTCAAGATGAAAACGAAGCTTATAAAAATAAATAATTAGACGATGAAATAGTATTTCCCAAAAAATAATAAATATTCGATAAAGTGAATTAAATTGATTTCTCGAGGAAAGGAAATATGTGTTGACGAAACTTAAAATAAATGAACTTCGAGCCGAAAATAGAAATTCGAGCTTAAATATAAATAAATAAAAAAGAATTTAGAGTTTAAATCCCCGAAATAGACTTTCGATAAGAATTAAATTAAATGTATAAAATAAATCAAAACAGAAATAAAAATATGTCTTAAATATAAGAAGAGCTTTCGAGACAAATAAAATTTAAGATTTTGAAACGATTAAACGATAAATTTGTTTTATAACAATTTTAATAATTACGAGTTAAATTGTAAAAATAAAAATATGAACGTAATTTTAATTTAATTTAATTTAATTTATAAAATCAGGGGTGTTACTAGGGGTGTAAATGAGCCGAGACGGCTTGCGAGCAGCTCGAGATCGGCTCGGTCAAAGTTCGGTCAAAGCTCAACTCGTATGAGCTCGGCTCGGATCATTTATGAGTCGAGCCGAGCAAGACCTGGCTCGGCTCGAATAGCTCACGAGCGGCTCGATATTATTCTAAAACTACACTTTCCTTTCCGCTACCTAAATCAAATATACCTTAAAAAAGAAAGTAAATCGTATATTGTTCATAAAAAAAACTAAATCGTAATTTACTCATATTACCTTAAATATTTGCCCGTATATTGTTAGTTGTTACCATAATTTACTCATATTACCAAACCAAATTTACTCTAAAGGCCTAAACCATTCAAATCCCGTCATATACGCCTCTTATTAAGACGATTTTATTTTATTACTATAAGGTTGCGAATTGCAATATTCAAGACATCGATTCTTATCTTTCATCATTACAATTTGTATTTTTATTTCTCCTTTCATCGTAATAGCTTAAGAAACCCATAAATCAATAATGTATTGATTTAATTTCCGTTTCATTAGTAAAAAACTCAAATAAATTGAGCACTTAAGCTGCAGCCCAACCCATCATGCAAGTCAAGCTCAACACGAGCCCGCGAGTCGAGCTCAACTCGAGCTCGGAGTCGAGCCTTTTTCCGAGCCACGAGTCGAGTTCACGAGCTCGAGCTCGAGCCTTTGTTTTTGAAGCTCGACGAGCTTGAGCTCGAGCCGAGACTCCCCCTTTTCTTTTCGAGCTCGAGCTGAGCAGCCCCAGGCTCGCGCTCAACTCGACTCATTTACACCCCTAGATGTTACACCTTGCTTTCACCACTCTTAGTGTTTCCCTTATTACCCTTATTTCCCTTATTCTTATCTCCCTTAGAAGATCCAACGGTTTCAATGAGATTAGCTTTGACGGGATTCAGGGACAAACTAAGAGATTTGTCTTTTAAACGATTGGCCTCCTCGGTTCTCATATGGATAACTAGCTCTTGGAGTGACAAATCTTTCTTTTTGTGTTTCAATTGATTTCTATAATCGCTCCAAGAATGGGGGAATTTTTCCAACAAAACATTAGCAAGAAAAACTTCATCTAACTTCATCATTTCATTAACAGCATCACTACATAAATTTTCATAAACATGGACTTGATTCATAATTGGTTTATCGTCAACCATTTGAAAATTTAGCCATTGCCCCACCACATATTTCCTTTTCCCAGCATCGTCAGCCCCATAATTTTTCTCCAAAGACTCCCAAATTAACTTAGCTGACTTATGGACCATAAACATGTCAAATAGAGTATTAGTCATATGATTGGGTAAGTGACACCTAGTCGTTTTATTATCCTTCTCATATTTTTTTAATAGCTCCTCATTTTTGTTTATGAAAGAAATCAGAGGTGGAGTGGCCTCAGCAGCATTGTTAATCGACATAGGAATAGAAGATTCGTTAAACAGAACGTAATCGACCTCTAACTGCTCAAAAAACATTAATAATTTTGCGCCCACCGTCTATAATTGTTGTCATCTAGGGGCTCCAACTTCGACAGGTCGGGAATAGTTTTCGACAAAAATGATGACATTGTTACTGTAGAATTAACAATTTTCAAATTGTAAGTATGAAAGCGTGTAACAATGTAACAGAAGTAAATGGAAAAACGGAGCGATGTGGGCTGGAAAAAACCGAGGCAACAAACAGAGAGTAAAACTGTGGCAACCGAGGCAACAAAACCGGAGGTAAAATCGAGGCAACAAAACCGAGGGACAACCGAGGCAGCAAAACCGAGGGACAACCAGGAACCGAAGGCAACGCGGACAGGCACCGAAGGTTGCTGTAAACCTGATACGGACAGAAATGCGAGAGGCTATAGAATTGGAAGATTTAGCTGTGCCGTGGCAGGATTGCCACTGAGTTGAAAACCGTTACGGAACGAACAGGGTGGTAATCGCGAAACACTGACAGTTTCGAAGGTGTACTCAGCAGCGGCAGACAGACCCGTCCACTCGGGGCTATGTGCTTGGAACAATATGAGCAGAACCCAGAATAAAGAGAGAAGAGGAGAAGAAGAAGAGAAGAGGATGATTATATTTTTGTTGTGCTTGAAAAGAAGAGCATCGGTGTTCTATATATAACACAAGTAGAAGGAGGAGCCAAAATAATTAATGGCCCTCATAATCATCGTCGTTAACACAACAATAAAAATCGGAGTAATGTATAACAGTCACAACATTTGACTGTACAAGGAGATGTATTTGGACATTGAATCTGGACATACGACTAACCAAATAAAGCCCAGAAAAGGAAAAGTCGGGCACAGCCTGCACCGCAGGTGCTCCACCCAAACCCGAGCCCGAGCAGAGTCGGGTCGGGTCAGCACGGATGTGTGTGGTTAAGGCCCAAGTCCAACAATCTCCACAAAATACCCACTCATCAATTTATTGAAGGGTAAAAGGAGGAGAGAGTATATAAGCTAGTAGAAATCTCTCCCCAACACCGATGTGGGAGAGTGAACTACATTAACTTATGGCTTCCAAGCCTTAATCCAACAATGACATGACAAGTGATATGGCGCCGACGTGGCAGGTATTACGTGGCAAGAAACTTTTTTTTTACTTAATTAACTGCCTCTATTAGCAGTTTTAGGAATAGTTTGAAACAATGCAACATTATGCGTCACCCACTACTCTAAAACAGACTTTTAGTTTAACACAAAAAAACTCTATTATCTAAAATAACTGTCAGTCATTTTTCAGATATATCAAAGAAAACTGACATCATATTCAACTAGGAAGAAGAAGAAGAAGAGGAATATTAAACTCATTTTCTACAAATAAATTCATCAATTTCTTCTTTCTTACTCTTTGGATTCTACTACCATTGAATTTTTAAAGAGACGCTACGGAGACCTCAAAGACGATGCAACGGAGAACATTTAATTGATAATAATTGTATCAAAATGAGGTACGTTGTGTTTACTTTTGATTCAATTTCTTGAAACTTTAGTTTTCAATAATTTTTTAAAAATTGATTTTATAATTTGCAAATTGGTCCTAATCTAACCTGATAAGACACACATGAATGTCCATCACTTTACCTTTTATAAATCGATAAGTTTGGGAATGAGTTTCACAAAATGGAGGTTTTTGATAAGATTACAATTCTATGATAATATTTGTGTGTGTGTGTGTCTCTCTCTCTCTCTCTCTCTCTATATATATATATATATATATATATATATATATAAAGGAAGGATCAAGTGAGTCCACTTATCATAATTGAGTCCGTGAGTCCTCATCTCAACCCCTAAATTTGTGATAGATTAATGGTTAAGATTGTTTTGTCAATTAAGGAAATAACTAACTAAATCTTGGTAAATATTTTATTTTTTTCTCTCTCCTCCTTAATTATCTTAATGCAAATCTTGTGTCTCCCATCAATTTTTAACTGCATCTTTCTATCACACAACAAGTGCGTCATTTCATCTTCATTTTCACAAAAAAAAATCATCATTTCGCAACTGCCATGTTACTCTAACTCATACAATGTGTTACTCTAATTCATGAATTGTGTTACTTTAACTCATAAAATCTGTTACGTTACATAATAGTTGTAGACACCCGCATTTTGACTGCCAGGTGTCTATAGCAGTTTCCAAAAAACACCCGATGATGATCGGACGCTAACATGCTTCTATGCGCTCGAATACGGGCTCAAATCCATTAATCGCTGGCTAACACACTTACAGAGTACAAATCTCACAAAATCAACCTCAAATCCAGGTCCAGTGGGTCGTTTCCAATCAAATAAGGCTAATTTGGGCCGAAACCGACACCGGAATTAAAACCGACTTTTATTGATTGGGTCAACCCTGGTCAAAGTCGTTTCCGAGACACATCAAAGCAGCCACTCAAATACAAAAAGTTCAACTCAAGAAGCAAAACCAACAGTCCACCTTCAGACGGGCCATCAGGTCAAGTCTGTCAGAGCAAAAACCCTAGACACCAAAGTACATGGGCAATGCCTATATAAGCAACCCCATGCACACACAATTACACATCTTTTACACATCAAATTCAACCCTAATTCAACTTTTACCACTTCAAAAAGAACCCTAATCTTATACATGCAACCCTAATCAAACTCTAGCAATTCTACACTAGCAAAAAAACCCTAAACCTAGTTTTAGGAATCAATCTCGAGCCACCATAACTTAACCTCCATAAAACCTCGAAGACTCTTGTGTTAAAGCCACGGTTACGAGTTCGATCCGAGACAAGAACATGTAGGTTGAGGGTGTCAAAACCCCGTTCTCTCCTTCTTCTCTTCCTCTCGTCATCTTCTTCGCTTTTTCTTACTTTTTTTTTTTATTTTTTTCTTTATTGCATCATAATATCGATAATAACTTATACAAAACATTAAAAAACTTATCGATTTGTCTCGAATAAGAGGGGTATCGGAATAAGAAAACACGAATATACAAGTGTACTGCACACAGCGTTGACGGTCGCTTGTTCCAATACCCCGATTATTTGATTATTGAGATAAGTTAACTTAAACAATATTTTTTTTATTTTGTTTGCATCATTATCATTAGTCGCATATTTACATTAATTTTCAAAAAATAAGCATTATATTTAATAAGTGTCGAAACCCGTTGACGCGGATCTGACATCCTAATCCTTAGGGATTTATTTCGATGTCGGAAAAGCCGAGGGAATCAAGTTTTCACTCAAGCAAAGTGTCGATACGTTAGATCCGATGCCAATTCCATAATTGGATGTCGAGTCTAATAATCTAATCAAACAATTTAGCCAATTCAATTTTTCGTTGATGCTAACGTAGATGTTATTTAATTCGTTCGAATCATGACACTACAAACGCGGAGGAATATCTATATCGTCTTGGTTATTTTAAATGATTCAAATCAATATTCTTTATTTTTTTCACTCTAGTATTCCATATCGATTCCATAATCGAATATGGGATATGACGAGCATCACAATTAAAATCGAGTATAAATTATTCCAAGTATTTAATATCGATTTCATAATCGAATATTGAATACGACGAATATCGAAAATATTAAGTCGAGTGCAAATTACGCAATATTTGTATGCGATTTAATAAAATCATCAATTTTCCGAAGAAAACAATTTCGCTCTTTTTTATTATTATTCTTCGAACATCATTTTTTTAGACAAAACATTTTTTTTAGATCTCGATATATTTTTTTCCTTGACCTCGGTCAACACGTGTTAATCCATCACGTGACCTACTATTCTTTTCAAAACCATGCATCATACTACATTATTCGCAAACTGTTATTATCGTTATACCGTTACTAACAAGTTTGTTATTTTCTTGTCAATTTATTTTTATTTATTTTATTGTACTAAAATGAACTCACATGCTAAATTTAACTTCGACGTTAGAATTAGTTGCATTAAATTGACATAGAAACCCTCTTTTCAATTTCATTCACATGTTTAGGGAAAATAATCTTTGCATTATCATTTTCCCGTTTAACTAATGCGCGTATTGGAAAGACATTTGAATTCTTAGTAGAGGCCGCTAATGTGCGAGCGGGGTTGGGTGTCCTTTGTGGGCTTCCCAACACGTACCCTCACCCCTTACTCAGAACCTCGGTTTCTGGATGCCCGAAACCGTTGGCGCACAAGAGTCATTCAATACACAATATCCGATAATGTCGGTATTGGTATCAAATGCAAAGGGACGAGCCCAATAAACTCTGACATCGGAAATGGGCCGTATTTTGTATACGGACCACTACGACATAGAGTGGGCTCGAATGGTTCCGAATAACCACAAAATTCGGTGGCGACTCCACATAGACCTAAATTTCGATTTGATCCATTCTCATATGGAGATTCATTCGCCTACCCAAACCCGCGTCGTGGCCGCGTCGGGGTGGACCTATGTCATGGCCACAATTTGGCGACTCCCCTGGGGATTAACTGATGCATGACTTACCATCGGCATCCTCAGGGTGAGACTCGAATAGAAATCGTTTGACTAGTACAATACTCGTTTTAGTTTTACGGTTCATGCATAACCCATATTTTCCCGGGCCGGTACTCGCGACCGACGTCCCACTATATCGTTGATGTACTCCAATATAGATATGTCAAAAGGTGTCCATTGTCGATTCGAGTGGGTTTCGCGGCATGTTCTAAGCTCAACTCGACTTAGGAAGTCTGTCCCGATCAACGTCTAGACTATGTACACTGGTATAGACCCCTTATAGACCGACCGAGACTTAGTATAGAGCATACATGGCGTCGTTATAATGCTTGTGTGACTACGTGCTACTTAGTTTCCGAGTCGTTTTCAAAAACCGTCTTTTTTTTTCAAAAATTGCATCTTTTTCAAACTATTCAATTGCAAAACCCGTGACACATACCGAATTTAGGACTTATGATTTTACTCAAAATAGCCTATTTTCTAGACGGTACGCTGCCCAATTCAAAACTCAAAAATACTTTTGAACTTTCAAAACCGAGGACCGATGCACTTTCCGATTTTTTTCGAAAAATCGGGCCTCTCCACCGAGTTATCTCGGAATTTTCAAATCAATCAATTTTCAAAACCTTTCTCTTCTTAGGACTTCCCGTATTTAGCAGTGTCGGGTCATGTCATAAGTCGTCGAAGTTTTTAGCGTCGAAACTCCGTCGATTTTACATCACGAGTTTCTTCCCTATCCCAGTCCGCCTTATTAGACTAAGGCAAGGCCCACCTACGTAGGACATACTCCTACAAAGGAAGGTCCGTCTACACACTCGAGTCTAAAAGTCTGTGGATGTCTCACGTGGACCTTCCTTCGAACAGGACTCGGCCCACATAGCCGAATCCTAAGGAAGGCCCACCTTTCATGAGTCACCCGTCTAGGTGTCTTTTCCGAGTCAACCTTTTACAAGGCATAACAAAAGGTTCGTGGTCCTTACGTCTAAAGGGTCACTCGTCCCACACTTGAGTCTTAACAAAATTAACGATCCCACTTGGGGGCTATTCTCCGACGGAGTGATTAATCACAGTCACTCCGAGAATCGCGCCCTACACATTCGCCTTAGGAGGGTCTAACCCAAGTCAAACATGGTCGCCCCATTTTCAGACTCACCCTTCTGCAGCTCGAGTCTAATTTGCGATCATTACCTCGTCTAGGTCAACATTCAAGTATCCCGGTCCGAGAGTCTTTGTCGACCCGTCACCCCGGGCCGTGTCTGGTTTGACTCTCTCTCTTGTGCAAAGCCGAGTTTAGGCGAGTTCTAACACCTGTCGTTTCTTCAGAACATGGACCATATGAACGAGACACTACTAAACCACAACAAATCCCATGCCGTCAAAAAAGGGGATATCCAGGGGAGTATGCTTATGCTATCTTGCTCCATTAACAACATCTTCTCGAAAATCAATACCGCCCTAGATGACCTAAATGCCAGGGTAACCATCATCGAAGAAGACCTTGTAAGAACCCGTTCCCGTCTAACACAACTAGAGCGGGTAAGGCAGCCAATCACCCAACCGAGTCATTTGAAGGGTGAACACTCTTACGAAACTGTCCGATACCCTCAAGATGGCAAGGCCGAGAGAGGTAACCCTCAAGTCACCTCTCCAAAAATCAGGAACCAGCCAAAGGAAAGGACATTTACCCACTTAGATATGTCCTACACTATCGCTTTCCAGAGGTTGGTTCCGAAGGGCTTAGTGCTACCTATAGGCCCAACAGCCGACCCACTGTGGAGAAACGTTCCAAAGCATGAAACGCCGAGCATTACTGCAAATTCCACAGAGGGAGGGGACACGATACAGAACAATGCTGGAAGCTAAAACATCTCATTCAAGACTTCCTCAATGCCGGGAAGACTCCCGTTTTGGAAACATTGTCACTTGCAAAGCCCCTCGTGGACTACACAGGCCTCGATGACCGAAGCATCCAGTCTACCTCTCATGCATCCAAGAGTCCGGATTTGATTTAAGTCCGAGTCTGAGTCTGAGTCTAGGATGTTCTATTCCAAAGTCAAAGTCAAAGCCAAGGTCAAAGTCAGAGTTAGAGTCGGTTGTATTCTGTCCTCTTTTTCAAAATTCAATAAAATCAGCTTTCAATATTCTTTCTCATATATATTTTCCTTATGTGTTTCCGAGAACATGATGAACACCATCATACACTGTGAGCACACGCACGTGACTATTATAGGCACATCTATAATGACTGCAGGAAACCGAGCCCGTGTTTTCTTTTTTACCTATTCCGTGTCTGGTATAGAAAAACCACATAACTACCCGTAGCAGAAGCGGTATCGAATCCTATGACAAATCTAGGTAATCTCCTAGTTTGGGTTCAAGACGGGAGGCAAGCCCATTTACCACAATAAAATACCCCTCCAATAAGACTGACCAATTCCTACCTTAGGTCTTAGTCTGACCGGCAAAAAAAAAACAAAAAAACACTGGACAAAAAAATCAAAAGTAAAAAAAAAACAAAAGAAGGCCATCAAAAAAAGAAAGGGCCAAAACAAAAAGAAGACCATCAAAAAAAGAAAACTGGACACAAAAAAAATTTCGAAAGTCCATGAGGAAAAAAAGCAAAAGGCCAAAAAAAAAACAGGCCATCATAAAAAAAAATTCAGAATACCCATGACGGTGGTCAACGGTCAATTCAAGGGAAAGCCTCACGACCAGGGTACGGTCAAAATTATCAAAACCCATGACCGCGGCTAAGAGGTCAATCAAAAATCAAATACCCATGACCGTGGTCAACGGTAAACTCAAGTGAAAATCCTTTGACCGTGGTACGGTCAAATTCAAAATTATCCATGCCATCCAATAGGGGAGTAATAATCAAGCTGGTCAGCTAACACCACACTCAGCCTTCCCACATTACAACCCTCAAGACCTTCCCGAGACCCAGGCCAGAGACAGTCCAGAATTTTGAGGATTCAAGCTCCATAGGATACCCCTAACAATTAGGGCCAGACATGGAAACCAAATCCCGCATTATCAAACCAGCCCTCGAAGCCTTAGCTCCACAGAACCGAGCTCCAGATTTCGAGTCATCAAAACCAAATCCCTCATTATCAAACCAGCCCTCGAAGCCTTAGCTCCACAGAACCGAGCTCCAGATTTTGAGTCATCAAAACCAGATCCCACATTATCAAACCAGCCCTCGAAGCCTTAGCTCCACAGAACCGAGCTCCAGATTTCGAGTCATCAAAGCCATTTACTTCCTAGCACCACATTTCCAAAAACATCAAATTCCCCGAGAGCAGAACTCGTTAAAAATCCCGAGAACAAAACTCGTTAAAATTCCCCGAGAGCAGAACTCGTTAAAAATCTCGAGAGCAGAACTCGTTAAAAATCCCGAGAACAAAACTCGTTAAAATCCCATCCAAACCAGTTACCAACCCCAAACACGGGAACTCAACTTGCAGTCGGCATAGAACATGCCCAAATAGTTCACATCACCTCTGGGGGCTACCCCGGAGTACGCTCACAGTCACAGGATTAATATCCTCACCATTCAAGCCCTTTGATCAAGACATCACTGGTAATGCACCTAGCCTACACCGTCATTACGGCGGCTAAGTTACACACAAAGTCCTATTAGAATAGGCACCATAATACATCTTCCGACACTGAACTACGGCTTGGTTTGATTTCACTACACGTGAATACGTAGGCAGCCTTTCAACGGAGGCACAACCACCCACATTGACACACATTCAAAAAGCGCCATCATTTCGGTCACGACACCATCATGTTCTCAACAGCTAGCTTTGTTGTCCCGGAGGCTTCTCCTAGGCAGAAGTTCTCCATTCACTCACAAAATCCAGATCTAGCCTCCTTTATGTAGTGTGTCCTAGTAATCGGCTCAGTCGAAGACAAGAATCTGTCAGGACTCGAGGCAATACCCACTTTGGAAATGTACCCTAGAATCAGAAATCTGGAAAGGCACCAGACTAAAACAATCCCATTACAGGCTACTGCAATCCCCCCATAGCATATCTATCCCGTTTCGATGTGCGACCGTGTTGCCACTCGCCTAGGCTACGGAATAGCGCAACTTAAGAGTCTTGTTAGGCGGCCCACACCCCTACTGAGTCACGGTCCAACCCCTCGAGAGTCCAGTCGTGTCAGTCAACTCGTCCGGTCACGTCCAGAGTCGAGTCTGTCGGTAGACCTCTCTCTTCAAATTCCACTTTGAAATTTGCAAAATCTAGCCATTCGAAAAAAGATCCTTTTCGACAAGGTCAAATTTCGGTCTATTTAAACTGCAAATTACTTTCCTAATCTTTGTTAGGAGTCAAAAATCTCAAAGTTTCCAAAATTCAAAAATCTCAAATTTTCAAGATTTCAAAATTCAAGTTTTCAAAAAATCATTTTCCCCCAGCGCGAGTCATTTTGCTACCTACGTGTTGCATGCATTTTACCTGACTTATACAGGTACGACTCAAACAGGGACGTGCAACCCACTATACCTCCCCAGCGGAAGCCAACTGTGGTATCTAACGGGATGGGCCTACATACAGGCGCACCCAGGAGTTATGCGACAAGTCTAATTCACCACGGAGTTATCGTCATCAGCTCAGGTATGACTTCTTGTTTATGGCTGGCGAGCCCTTCACGCGAGTCTAATGGACTATAAACGACCCGACCGGAAGTCCGCCAGGTTTCAATTCGCGATTGGCCTGGTGGCTACTCTAACTTTCACCTTGTCCAAGCTTCAGTCAGAGTGGGGGCTCTGTAGACACCCGCATTTTGATTGTCAGGTGTCTATAGCAGTTTCCAAAAAACTCGATGATCGGACGCTAACATGCTTCTATGCGCTCGAATACGGGCTCAAATCCATTAATCACTGGCTAACACACTTACAGAGTACAAATATCACAAAATCAACCTCAAATCCAGGTCCAGTGGGTCGTTTCCAATCAAATAAGCTAAGGCTAATTTGGGCCGAAACCGACACCGGAATTAAAACCGACTTTTAGTGATTGGGTCAACCCTGGTCAAAGTCGTTTTCGAGACACATCAAAGCAGCCACTCAAATACAAAAAGTCCAACTCAAGAAGCAAAACCAACAGTCCACCTTCAGACGGGCCATCAGGTCAAGTTCGTCAGAGCAAAAATCCTAGACACCAAAGTACATGGGCAATGCCTATATAAGCAACCCCATGCACACACAATTACACATCTTTTACACATCAAATTCAACCCTAATTCAACTTTTGCCACTTCAAAAAGAACCATAATCTTATACATGCAACCCTAATCAAACCCTAGCAATTCTACACTAGCAAAAAAACCCTAAACCTAGTTTTAGGAATCAATCTCGAGCCACCATAACTTAACCTCCATAAAACCTCGAAGACTCTTGTGTTAAAGCCACGGTTACGAGTTCGATCCGAGACAAGAACATGTAGGCTGAGGGTGTCAAAACCCCGTTCTCTCCTTCTTCTCTTCCTCTCGTCATCTTCTTCGCTTTTTCTTACTTTTTTATTTTTTTATATTTTTTTCTTTATTGCATCACAATATCGATAATAACTAATACAAAACATTAAAATACTTATCGATTTGTGTCGAATAAGAGGGGTATCGGAATAAGGAAACACGAATATACAAGTGTACTGCACACAGCGTTGACGGTCGCTTGTTCCAATACCCCGATTATTTGATTATTGAGATAAGTTAACTTAAACAATATTTTTTTATTTTGTTTGCATCATTATCATTAGTCGCATATTTACATTAATTTTCAAAAAATAAGCATTATATTTAATAAGGGTCGAAACCCGTTGACGCGGATCTGACATCCTAATCCTTAGGGATTTATTTCGATGTCGGAAAAGCCGAGGGAATCAAGTTTTCACTCAAGCAAAGTGTCGATACGTCAGATCCGATGCCAATTCCATAATTGGATGTCGAGTCTAATAATCTAATCAAACAATTTAGCCAATTCAATTTTTCGTTGATGCTAACGTAGATGTTATTTAATTCGTTCGAATCATGACACTACAAACGCGGAGGAATATCTATATCGTCTTGGTTATTTTAAACGATTCAAATCAATATTCTTTATTTTTTTCACTCTAGTATTCCATATCGATTCCATAATCGAATATGGGATATGACGAGCATCACAATTAAAATCGAGTATAAATTATTCCAAGTATTTAATATCGATTTCATAATCGAATATTGAATACGACGAATATCGAAAATATTAAGTCGAGTGCAAATTACGCAATATTTGTACGCGATTTAATAAAATCATCAATTTTCCGAAGAAAACAATTTCGCTCTTTTTTATTAGTGTTCTTCGAACATCATTTTTTTTAGACAAAACATTTTTTTTAGATCTCGATATATTTTTTTTCCTTGACCTCGGTCAACACGTGTTAATCCATCACGTGACCTACTATTCTTTTCAAAACCATGCATCATACTACATTATTCGCAAACTGTTATTATCGTTATACCGTTACTAACAAGTTTGTTATTTTCTTGTCAATTTATTTTTGTTTATTTTATTGTACTAAAATGAACTCACATGCTAAATTTAACTTCGACGTTAGAATTAGTTGCATTAAATTGACATAGAAACCCTCTTTTCAATTTCATTCACATGTTTAGGGAAAATAATCTTTGCATATCATTTTCCCGTTTAACTAATGCGCGTATTGGAAAGACATTCGAATTCTTAGTAGAGGCCGCTAATGTGCGGGCGGGGTTGGGTGTCCTTTGTGGGCTTCCCAACACGTACCCTCACCCCTTACTCAGAACCTCGGTTTCCGGATGCCCGAAACCGTTGGCGCACGAGAGTCATTCAATACACAATATCCGATAATGTCGGTATTGGTATCAAATGCAAAGGGACGAGCCCAATAAACTCTGACATTGGAAATGGGCTGTATTTTGTTTACGGACCACTACGACATAGAGTGGGCTCGAATGGTTCCGAATAACCACAAAATTTGGTGGCGACTCCACATAGACCTAAATTTCAATTCGATCCATTCTCATATGGAGATTCATTCGCCTACCCAAACCCGCGCGTGGCCGCGTCGGGGTGGACCTATGTCATGGCCACAATAGTGTCTTACAAAAACAGTACGTTGCAAAATGTATGTTTCTATTAAGGATACTCCAAAACCAAAAATTATAAAACTCCATTATAATTCCAATTTTTCACACCTGTTACTCTAAGAATTTAATATTGGTAATCAAATTATACTCATAAATTGTGTGACTGTAACTCATTATGTATGTTACTCTAACGAATGATGTGTGTTATTCTAACGCATAATCTGTGTTATTCTAACTCATTTTACATCAATGAATTGGTACAGGAGTTCCAACTGAATCAACTTCATTACATATGTGGTTACTCACAATCTGTGTTACTTTAACTCATTAAATATGTTACTCTAACGAATAATGTATGTTACTCTAACGAATAATGTATGTTACTCTAACAATATACTATCCTACTTAGAATTCTGCTTCTTCATCCTCCTCGTCCTCTTCTTCATCTTTATCATCGTCAGAAGCTTCGATTTAATCTAACCACCGCGCCATCTTTTCGTTGTGTACCTCCTCACATCGAATCCGGCCACAAGCCAATGCGTAGATTTTATATAAGTTTACTGACTCATCCACGTCCTTGAAGATCTGCTCTATTTATGGAGAAAACTCTCACCCACATCCCTACATCATTCATGTGCTTTTGCGTCTACTGAAAATAATAACAGTGCCAATAAACGTGGCGAAAAAGAAACAATCAGAACTTGAAATATGGATTAAAGTAACAGATGACAAGAATTAAAGTAACAGATGAAGTGCATTGAAGTAACACTGGATTCAATTAACAGAAGATGCTTATACACCATGTATAAAGTAACAGAGGTCAGACATTAAAATAACAGATAGTGTGAATTAAAGTAACAGATAATGTTCATTAAAATAACACCAGGTATAGGTTAGTGCAAAAAATTCATATAATGATCAGAAATGAGAGTATGACACAATATATTTCTTTGAATGAGAGCGATATTCTTTGATATTGTTTCCTATTTTGAAGTCAATCACGTCCCATAATTATAGGAAGCAGTATCTTTCTTTTTTATTTTTTTATATGGCGGTATTCTAAATCCTTTTTGTGACTCCAATGCATTACAGTAACAGATGAAAAGAACTAAAGTAACTGATGAAGTGCGTTAAAGTAACACGAGATTCAGTTAACATTATGTGCATTAAAATAACAGGGTTAGCCATTAAAATAACATATTGTGTATATTAAAGTAACACAGTATGTGCATTACAATAACTCCATATATTTGTTCGTGCGTAAAATTTATATAATGCTTAGACCTTTTTGTGTTACTCTAATTAAAATTAGGTGTTACTGTAACTCAGAACGTGTGTTACTTCAACGCCGTGTCTGCTTCAATAGAAAACAAAACAATAGTAAGTATCAGTGAAGCTTAAGAAAAACCTAAAGAATAAAACAAAACAATAACACGAGAGTAATGGACCATTGATATGAATCTATGAATAATCAAATGAATAAAATTCTACATTTTAACAAATATAATAAAAATTTGGAATTTATATTAACAAGAGAGCAATGAACTAGATATGAATCTATGATGAATGAAATGACCATTGCATGAAAGCAATATCGACATGAAAATCGACGAAAAACATGAAAGCAAATTTACGCAAATTAATCAAGATGATGAATAAAAATTGACGCAAGACACGAAGGCAATAACGAAACTCACCATTGTTATAGTCGATGAATTGATTATCAACAGTTGATGAAGATATCGCGATCATTGAATTCATAGTAACGGGATTTTGAGCACAAATTTGAATGAATGAACGTGATATTGGAAGTATTTTTTTTTTAGGTTTTGATGAATGTGAATGTGAATGAATGTGATGTTATTGTTTTCTAAAATTATGGGAGTTATTTTAGGAAGCAGTATCTCTATTTTTTTTTTTAAATGCAAATATTAGGATGCATCTTGTCCATCCATTCTCATCTCATTCAATGGATGAGATGAGGACTTAGGGACTCATATATATATAAGGACTCATAAGAGCCTTACTCTCTCTCTCTCTCTATATATATATATATATATAGAGTGAGGATCAAGTGAGTCCCTTTTTTTTATTTGAGTCCATGAGTCCTATTCTTAGCCATTGATCTAAAGAGGATGAATGGTTGAGATTGCATGTAGTAATTAAGGTAGTAACTACCATATTTTGGAAATAATATGAGAAAATTCTCTCTCCTCCCTAAATTACTGCCAACTGATATCTTCTTCTCTCTCATCTCATTCATTTTTTTTCATTCAAACACCCGCCTAACACAAAAACCCTTCACCTTCATCATCTCTCATCTCATTCAATTTTTTCACTAAACTCAAGCACACCCGAGCACTCAATCGCACAACTCAACTCAATCGCTCAACTCAACTCAATCGCTCACCTTCAACTCGAGCAAGCTTATATTGAAGCAGCTTTCTAACTTTAGCAAACATAATGAACAAGGTGCGATCGCGATTGTTGGAAAACGTAGACAAGTATGCGGACGCTAGACAAAAGATCATCGACGCTCCCAAGAGCAAGCCAACAAAGGGCCGAAAAAAATAACGTGTTTACTGAATCATGTCATCTCTTTTCTAACTACGAATTAATGGTTTGTATTCTTTAGTTACCTGTCTAATTACATTGGTATTTTGACTATCACCAATGCATTGAACCTGTTAAACTCTGTTACACTAACTAGTTGTACCTGTTACTCTAATTTACTGCTGGTGTTACTATGGGGATTACTGAAGTTAACCCAATTTTCTTTGGTCTCACAATCTGTGTGTTACACCGAAGCATTGTAAATGTTACTTTAATGAACAATTTATGTTACTTTAAGTTATGAATGGTGTTTGTACAATGATATTGCAATTAATTCCTCTGACGCATTATATATTGTTTTTTGAAGAACAAATGTTGGTACTTTGTCAATGAATGGAACCAATCCAAGTTATCCCCAGTTACTTTGGCAATGATTTTGTCTAAACAACGTTGTTGTCTTCAGTTACTTCAATGCATTGTTTCCGTTACTGTAACAGACGAATAGTGTTACTCTGACACACATGAGATGTTACTCTAACAAAAAACACATGTATTAAATAAATATAGTGTTAAATGCACCGTAACACAGCGCTATGTGTAAAAAAAATTGTACAAAATTAGTTTTTCGTGTAAACCAGAAAAAAGAAAAAATTCTTATAATGACAAAAAAACACGAGTATTCTCAAAACACTTGTTCATCCTCCTCGTCTTCCTCGGTGTCTTCTTCAGTTTCCTCTCCTTCGATGTCTTCATCTACTTCATCCTCGTCATCCTCATCATTGGTTGGCTTAGTAGGCTGTTTAGGCGGTCGTGCTGCGTACGGATTTGGACAGTTTCGTTTGGTTGGCTTAGTATACTTTCTCACATCAAATCCGCAAGCCAGCGTAGATTTTGTAAAATTCCACTGCCTCATCAATTGTTCCGAATACTTGCTCCATGTACGGAGTGAAAACCTCACCCACATCTCTGCACCATTCCTGTGCATTCGGTTCTTTGCCAATGCTTCGTGCAAGAAATTAAAAAATGTCACGCCCATGGACATAAGTGTTACTTCAACTCATAAGTTGTGTTACTTTAACCCTTAAAGGATGTTACTCCAACGTCAGCGCGAAAAACCCTTTTCAGTTACGTGTTTGTGTTACTCTAATTAGAATTAGATATTACTGTAATTCATAACTTGTGTTACTTCAACGCCATGACTGCTTCAACATAAAGCAAACAATAATATCAGTGAAACAATAATATCAATGAACCATTGTTATTAATCCATGATTGATCAAATGAATCAAATTCTACATTTTCCAGTGTTGTCATGTGCGTTCGCATTTTTGGCAAAACCACCTGCACAAAATCAAACAGCGTTACACCCATGCAAATAATGTGTTACTATAATTCATAAGTGGTGTTACTCTAACGTGTACAATATACGTTACTCTAACATCATCATCAAAATCCTTTTTCTGAACGTTCATTTGTGTTACTGTAATTGCAAGTAAGTGTTACTTTAATGCAGAAGGCATGTTACTTCAACGACGTTTATGCGTTAATTGAAATCAAAACAATAGTATCAATGGATATCATGGAAAATCTGAATAAAAAGCATAAAAAGCCCTATAATCTATAAAGATCGAGAGAGCAAATAACCATTGATACGAAACTGTGATATCAAAACGCAATGACATCAAAAAAAACGCAAATTGATACGAAACTGTGATACGAAATGACAATGAAAGCACTATAAACATGAAAATCGACGTAAAAAAAAACACAATTTGACGCGATAAACCATTGATATTAAAACGCACATTGAAAGCAATATGACCATCGAAATCCATGAATAAAAATTGAATCAAAACGTGAATGAAATACTGAAACTCACCATTGTTATACTCGTTCAGTTGCTTATCAACCGTTGAAGAGGATGATGCGGTCATTGAATCCATTGTAACAGAATTTCGAGTACAAAATCGATGATTGAGCGTGAATGAAGAAAGGGTTTTTTTTTGTGTTTGAATGAACGTGATATGATGAATGAATGTGGTAGGGAGTTATTGTTTCCTAAATTCATGGGAGCTATTTTAGGAACGTAAATCTTCTTTTTTTTTTGGATGAATCTTGTCCATCCATCCTCATCTCATCCAATGGATGAGATGAGGACTTAGGGACTCACAAAGAGTAAAGGACTCATAAGAGCCTTACCCTATATATATATATCAATGTCAAAGCGATATCGTTGCTGAAGAGGCAGTCGTCGGCCGTTTTTGGCAGAGGAGACCTGAACGATTCGCGTGAGTAGATGAAATCCTTTATTATTTTTGTGTCTTTGAATTCACCGACCTCGATCTATCTATAAATATTTCTTGGATATATATACTTTCAGAATGTGAAGTCTAATTTGAGAACTGGTATGTGTAGAACTGTTCTTGAGATATCCATCAATTCGAGGTATATCTTCTTTATCTGTCTAATTTAGCTAGCAGGTTTAGGGTTTTTTAAGTTTACCCATATGTTTATATTGCGTTGAATTTCACTTTTGCTAACGGATGAATTCAATGAATGTGCTTCGGAATTGAAATTTTCAGGTACTTTTCTTCGTTTTAGTTGAGTTTTTGTCAATTTGCTGCATTATGTAGTTCAATTGGGCTTATCTAGCCTTACTGCAAAGACGATTTGTGTAGATCAGTGCAAAGATATTGGATGGTGGCTGATATGATGCACTGAGGAAAAAATGGAGACTTGGGGATGAGATGATTTATATGGTATAATCTGACCCTTTGTTTATGAGTCATGAATTTGATGCATTTGTGAGAATTGTTTGTGATTTGTTAATCAGGCTGACACGTATTTGTTGCCTTTGTAATTAACGGTTCATATATTGAATCGAGTGTATAATATATTCTGTTTTTGTTTTTCAAGATTCATCTGAAACATTTTTTTTCCCTTAGTGCATCAGATTGTAGGAAGCCCTTAGTTAATGACGTGGATATTTGATGAACCAATTATAACATTGAAACTTCCGTCGTCGCAACTTATTCATTTCTCCATTTTACTCCGTATATTTTTAGATTCTTAATTAAATAGTTCTATTTTGAGATAAAAATGACATCGTTTATTTTGCATTATTTTGATGGATAATTTTTCTTTTTATTTTTTTATTTTGAGAGTAATTGAATGGTCAATTGAAAGTTTAGTTATTTGTGATATACATTTGAAATCTCCCCATTATTATTTATTACTCCCTCCGATTCTTTGGATTTGCAACGTATTCCATATTTGGCAAATTCATTAGGTTTGCTACATTATTTCCAATTTGGGATTTATTTTTCTTATAAAATGACTAACATACCCTTCACTTTTCATTATTATATTCCAAAATATTCACTAACTTTTTACATATCTAACTTTTTTTTCATTATTATATTGTTTAATCTCACAAAAACATCACTCATAGTGGCCCACACTTGCTTTTCTTATTTTTGGTGCAAATAGTAAACGTTGCAAACCCAAAGAATCGGATAGAGTATTACATGTGATTTTTAAATTACTCATTTTTGTTACGGATCAAGTCATTCTCGGTAAGGACAATCTTCATAGAACTCCAGCACTCTGTATCCAGTCGAGCCTTTTGAACCCAGTCGAATTATTCTGGTGACCCCAAGGAGGGAGTTCATGGAGGTTGTGAGACAATTTTCCAATGCAATCAATCAGGTACATTGACTCTCAATGGAACTTCGGCATCGAAAGTTTTTTTCCCTTCTGAAGACGACTGATGAAATCCTAAATTATAGGAACTTAAATACACTTTCAGGTGGCTGGAATGCATAGAATGCTGGATCATTTTCTCCACGAAGGTATCCAATGCTTGCTTTGAAGTTGGAGTTTGTTTATTTCTCCTCTATTAAACATTTTCCATTGCAAACACTTTCAACTGAATAATATTGTTATCTTTTCAATAAAATCCCATTTGCTTTGCTTCAAGCCTTCAATGTAAGTTATCTTCTCCCCTTTTTAGCTCATAAAACCTGCGCCTTTTTCTTTTCACGAATCTTTTGACAGACTGAAAATCGACCAAATTTATAAACATTTACCATGAACTTTGTTGATCAAATTATATACATTCTACCTTGCCTAATATTTGTCACTCCCTCCTTTTTTTCATTTAGCCCCATTTGAGCAAATTTTTCAGAAAAAATAGAGGGAGTATATTTTACTACGTACTCCATGTTTGGAAGAAACGTCCGAGAGGCCAACTTTTCTTAAACTATGAATTTTTGTTGGTAAAAATGGTATAAGACTATGGAACTCATGGGATATACGAAACCATTCATTTCATTGTTGGTTTGTCTTACAAGATGTGGTAAACACAAAAGAAAAACTATTGAAATGAATTGGTTATTTTCAGTTGACACTGCATGTATTCAGTTGGTAACTAGCATGAATTGGAGTTTAATTTATGAATATGGTGTAGTTATTTTCGAGAAAGATTTGCTTCCAACAACTACTAAAGATTCTAGACTTCTGGTGTTATAGTGACTCCAGAAAACCCAGATTTGGATGAGTTCATTTTTGATTTATAGTGTTTAAGAGTTGGATGCCCCCCCCCCCCCCCCCCCCCTTATTTTATTTAGCCCAATATTTGTTACTCCCTCCTTTATTTTCATTTAGCCACATTTGAGCAAATTGTTCAGAAAAAATAGAGGGAGTATATTTTACTACGTACTCCATGTTTGGAAGAAACGTCCGAGAGGCCAACTTTTCTTAAACGATGATTTTTTGTTGGTAAAAATGGTATAAGACTATGGAACTCATGGGATATACGAAACCATTCGTTTCATTGTTGGTTTGTCTTACAAGATGTGGTAAACACAAAAGAAAAACTATTGAAATGAATTGGTTATTTTCAGTTGACACTGCATGTATTCAGTTGGTAACTAGCATGAATTGGAGTTTAATTTATGAAGATGATGTAGTTATTTTCGAGAAAGATTTGCTTCCAACAACTACTAAAGATTCTAGACTTCTGGTGTTATAGTGACTTCAGAAAACCCACATTTGGATGAGTTCATTTTTTATTGATAGCGTTTAAGAGTTGGATGCCCCCCCCCCCTCCCTCTTTTTCATTTAGCCCAATATTTGTTACTCCCTCCTTTTTTTTCATTTAGCCCCATTTGAGCAAATTTTTCAGAAAAAATAGAGGGAGTATATTTTACTACGTACTCCATGTCTGGAAGAAACGTCCGAGAGACCAATTTTTCTTAAACTAAGAATTTTTGTTGGTAAAAATGGTATAAGACTATGGAACTCATGGGATATACGAAACCATTCATTTCATTGTTGGTTTGTCTTACAAGATGTGGTAAACACAAAAGAAAAACTATTGAAATGAATTGGTTATTTAGAGTTGACATAGCATGTATTCAGTTGGTAACTAGCATGAATTGGAGTTTAATTTATGAAGATGATGTAGTTATTTTCGAAAAAGATTTGCTTCCAACAACTATTAAAGATTCTAGACTTCTAGTGTTATAGTGACTCCAGAAAACCCAGATTTGGATGAATTCATTTTTTATTGATAGCGTTTAAAGAGTTGGAACCCCCCCCCCCCGATATGCCTGTAAGCTGTATATGATTAATTGAGACGTAGGTCGTGAAAATGGCATTAACACAGGTTGTACATACTGGCATTTTTCCAGACCAATATAGAAGAAACTTTCAACTTTCAAGCAATTTTTTTCCACTGTTTTTGAACGACGAATGATAAGTCGATATTTATACGAATTTTTACCCCTTTAATATAATATTTTCAGTGTCATCTTTATATTATTTGAGCTAAATTTACTAATTTTAGTAACTAATTATATATCATTATCGGTCTTATATTATTTTTGTTCTAAATTAGCTTTTTAATATTTATTTTTAATTATTTACCGAAATCCAATTAAGTTGAGATCGGGAGACAACTATTTAAAGTCATATTTATATGGTTTGTAGGGTTGTCTTAAAATGACGATATCTCACTCATGCGATGTCGGAATAAGGCGAATTAAAATGCGTTGCAAAGCTAAGTTCGAAAGTTACAACTTTGTAGAAGAAAGGAAGAACAAATTTTATCATCTAATAGGTCAAAATTAGACTAGAAATGATCAGCTATAATAAAGTTATTAAATTAGAATAATAAAGATAATAAAGATATTTTATGTTCGCTGACGATTTACTCATGTTCTGTAAAGGAAATCTGAAGTTTTCTTCAATGGTATGGATCAGAGTATAATTGAGGACATTGTCTCAGTCACTGGATTCAAGGAGGGGGAGATACCATTCCGTTACTTGGGAATTCCCATAAAAGCGAGCAAATTAAGCAAGAAAGAATGCCAGATTTTGATTGAGAAAATAGCGGCTAAAATAAGAAGCATTGGTGCGAGGAAATTATCGTATGCGGGCAAAATAACACTGATAAATGCTGTTCTAAACTCAATACATTGCTACTGGGCTTCCATTTTCATTCTGCCTGCTTCGATTATCAAACGAGTGGAGGCTATATGCAGAAACTTTCTTTGGGCAGGTAAAGCAGATTATCAGAGAGTCCCTCCAATTGCTTGGGAAAAGATCACCCTACCAAAAGACGAAGGGGGACTAAACATAAAACAGGTGGGTGTTTGGAATATGGCAGCTGTTGGTAAGTTGGTGGATTGGGTATACACTCAGCCTGAAAAACTTTGGATAAGATGGATTAATCAAATCTATCGATCTGAAGAGCAGCAATTGGGACAACTATATACCTAAATTAGGTGACAACTGGAATTGGAAGAACATTTGTCGAGTTAAAGACAAAATGAAAGAGGGATACAACGATAATACTTGGAATTCCTCGCACTCCTACTCTGTCAAAAGCGACTATAACTGGCTTAGAACCTCAGGTGATGTAAAAGATTGGGCTCAGGTGGTTTGGAACCCTTGGAATGCTCCCAAGCATTCGGTGATTACCTGGATGACAATGAACAGAGGAATGAAGACCAAGAGTAAACTGAAGCAATGAGGGGTCACTGAAGATGATCGATGTTGCAGCTGTGAGATGCATGAGGAGACAGTTGATCACATCTTCTTTGAAGGTGAGTATTCTAAAAAGATTTCGGAAGCAGTAGAAAAGTGGTTTGGTCCAATTTTGATGATAGAAAGAATGCAAGCACAGCCGAAGAACATTAGTTGGAAGAAGAATGCTATGGTGGTGTCAACTTGCTACTACTACGTATGGCATCAGAGAAACAAAGCTAGAATCGAGGAGGTTATTCAAAGACCCGAGAAGGTGGCAGGCATGATTCAACGGGAGTTTAAAGGGAGAATGCAGCTGTTTCTACCTGGGAATGTTCAAGCATGAATAGAATAGGTTGGAATAGATGTATGTACTGCTGTTACTGAAACGCAGCGGTGGAATAAATTTGTTCTGTTTTTGTTGGGCTGCTCTTTATTTTTATCCGTGGTATTTGATACCTGGATATGCTGGCTGTTTTGTTTGTGACATTGTTTTGTCATTGATATATATATAATATACTCACACTTCACCAAAAAAAAAATTAGAAGAAAAAAAAGGAAAGAAGACGGAAGTGAGCTAAGCCAAGAGCACTAACTTTAACCGTATAAAAGAAGAAGGGGAGCATGAAGGATGACTCGATGAGGCCTCTGAGGCATCACATAGACGTAGAGGAGCAACGCACACGTATTTGACGGAGGACAATTCGAGCCCTTATCTATTTTATGATTGTATTTATCTATCTTATTTACTTTATGTATTGTTTAATTAGTTATTTGTATAATCTTTCAGTTATTCGAACATTTAATGTACCGATTATTTTAATGGGTTCTGAGGTCCCGTTATTGTTTTTTATTGATTAATTGGTACTTTAATATCCGTACTAAATTCAGGTTATGTTTATTAATTTAAGTCTGATCAACTAAATATTAAATGAGTCGATTGTTAAATAAATAGTGCTTTGAATTAGGTTGCAATATAATTTTTAAAATGGTGTGTCCATTGATAATCGTTAAATTCGAAGGTATGCCCGTTCCTGATGCATCAATAATGGCCCACTTAGAGAACACATTGGTACGAGATGAATTATATGATAGGGACGCTTTGCGACATGAATTTGAAATGGTCTTACCTATCTTGACTACTAAACAACGCTCTGTATATGATGAAATAAGTAATGTTGTTTCATCAAAACGAGGGGCAACAATGGTGAGGTTGATGTGAAATTTCCGGATGAAGTTTTTATCCATAATGTTAACAATCCTATTGAATCAATAGTATTCAACACATATGCCGACCTGTTAGTTCGAATGTGGGATGATGATTACCTTCCACAACGAGTGATTTCGGCCCCTACCCATGAATTGTTGAATTGATTAACGACTATGTATTATCTCTTCTTCTGGTGAAGAAAAATATATCTAAGTTCCGATGAGGTATGTAGAAACAAAATAATTAACTTCAGATTTGCACTCCACTGAATTCTTGAACAACATTAATTGTTCCGGAGTTCCTAACCATTAGCTACGGGTAAAAGTGGGTGTTATACTGCTATGGTTATGCTTATTCGGAACATTAATCAATTTCATGGGTTGTGTAATGGAACACGGTTAATTGTTACTAACCTAGGGAAACGAGTCATTTGATGTATTGTGCTAACGGATAGCCATAAAGGTGATAAAGTCTATGTCCCGCTTTTTTTACCTATCTCCATCTTACTGAAGCAAATTCCATGTTCGGTTTACCGGTGACAATGCCCCATCTCCATATGCTTCGCCTTGACCATTAACAAGAGTCAAGGTCAATCGCTATCTCACGTTGGTCTTTATCTCCACAAGCACGTGTTCACCCATGATCAGCTATACATTGCAATATCAAAGGTTACCAACAAGCGTGCTGTATCAAGAAGTAGATTGCAATTCTTATTTATGATAGCAATAAACGCACTTCCGACACTACTACTAATTTAATGTGCTGTATCAAGAAGTATTCCAATATTTGTAATTTTATATTGTATAATCGTTCAAATATTTGCTTTTGTCATTGCTTATTATAGTTTTTCATTTTTAAGTACACGTTATTTTCAGTTTAGAAAATTGATCAAATTTTTGTATTACTTATTTTGATCTCAGCGATTGCGGTTTGGTTCAATGTAAAATAGTCGTTATTTTGTAACCAAATTTTTAATGCCATCGTGCAATTTGAACGGGGTCAAAACTAATATACTTAATAAAGAGCGCAAGCACGGGACGGAGTAATTTATTGTGTGAAACTTATACTGTGTGAAACTTATAAATTCGAGAACATCAAAAAAATAGAAGGCTGGAAGTTGCACTCAGTATAAGTGTATGACTAACAAGTCTCATAACCTCCCAAAACAACAGAACTTAGAATTTTGTAACAGAACTCTAACTAACTCCATTAACTAACATATCACTCTATCTTCTTCTTCTTCTTGAAATTGTAGAACCCATTACCAATTAAACGATCTTCTTCTTCTTCTTCTTGAAATTGTAGAACCCATTACCAATTAAACGATCCATAATGTCAGTTCCAATATTAGAAGCTTGCAAAAGGAGAAACAAATCCCCGAAACTGTACTCTTTGAACTCATTTTGTGATCCAGGGTACCCGATTAAACCGGCAGGTGCGTTTCGTGATAATATTCGATTGTTCATCCATGAATGCACCGAGATTGAAGATTATGATATCGAGTCGATGCATGTTTGGTGTACTTTGCTTGTTCAAGACGGGAAAGGCACCGTTATTCCTCTGTACACCATTGAAGCAAATGCCAAGTTCTCAGAACAGCCCTTCTGCGATCACTGTCGCTGCTCGGGTATGTCTGATAATTTTGTTTCGTGACTTTGATTGTTCTTTGAAATCAATTCTCATCAAGAATGTTGCTTGGCTGTTTTTTTTGTAATCGACTTAGCTTCGCATAATTAGTGAATGCTACTTGTGTAAAACCAATTTCCTTCCATTGTTGAATGTGTGTGTTGTTGAAGTTTAGAATATGAAAGAAGAAATATTTTTATTTGATTAATTGTAATTTGTTACCATCACTAGCCAACTCCTATTTGTTACTCACTATACAATCAGTAAACTATGCTTAATACAATACTTAAGTCGTAATTTTGAGGCAAGAAAGAGAGAGATCAGATGTTGTCTAGTCATTATATCTGCTAATGTTTAGGAACCCAAAAACCAGAACTTCCTTTAACTTATCTCTAACATGAGCAAGCTGCTTTGGGGTTTTCAGCTATATACTCGTATATGTTAGTTGTGCTGCTCGATTGTCACGATAGAGGGAGACAGGTTGAGGAACTTGGACTTGTAAATCAGTTAAGACTCTGTCCACCCAAGCCATCAGTCACTTTTGCAGCAGCCAAGAAAGGCAATCACAATTCTGACTGTTGTTGTACTCTTTTCTCTTTTCCCACTCATCTTGCCTGGTATCTCTCTACTGTTCCATTTGGCTTGTGTTTCACCATATAGTATAGACCCATTTGCTTGGATCCAATGGCCTTATGCCCTTTTTCGCAACTCAGTTACTTCCCAAGTCTGATTGGTTTCTAGTGCCTCCAACTCTTTTTCCCATTGCTTCATTCTATATATCCATTGAGAGTATGTAGAGGGCTCGGTTTCAGCTAAGACTTGAGAAACAGCAAAGACATCTATTAAACTGACAAACAATAGCAGCATTAAAAGCGTGATTTTTTCTAACCCGGAACGTCTTGTGCTGTTTTGAGAGCTGCCCGCCTGCACGTTTATAATCTTATAGTCGTCATGGTACTTGTCTTGTTCGTGTAGACTGCCGTGGTACAGAAGGTATAGTTAGTACAGACAGTATGACCTGTAGAATTTCCTGTACCTGCACAAGTTCCTGTATCTTCTGTATTTGGATTAGTAGCAAAAAGATCTAGTCTTGATCTCACTCTTTCTTCGGTATACAAATCTACCATGTCTGATGTAGGCGCTGCATGTATGTAAATGTTATGTTTCACATCCCTTGCTAGTTGCTACTAACACCACTTTCGTCGAAAGGAATCTGTTCTAATTGTCTTTCTTTGGTTGATTATATTTAAATTAAGGATGGAGTCATCACTACATGTCCAAAAGGAAGTACCATGTTATAATCCCCCGTGATTCTGAATGGAGCAAGCCTTTAAGCAGTGACGTCTTGGACATTCACACGCATCTTTTGCATGGTGTAATTCATTGCAATGGCTTTGGCCATCTCATCTGTATCAATGGGATCGAAGGCGGTTCCAAATATATCTGTGGAAAAGAAATCATGAATCTATGGGATCGTATTTGCACAAACCTTCATGCAAGGTAAATCACTGACTTTCTTCTTCTACTTTGTCTGGATGCAGTTACCTAATAAGTTCCAACGGCCTGAAATATGTTTCATTGGCAGGAAAATCACAGTGGAGGATACATCAAAAAAGGGGTCGATGGAACTTCGACTGCTACATGGCATTGCCTATGGGCAACCATGGTTTGGGAGATGGGGATACAAGCTCTCACATGGCAGTTTTGGTGTTCTGCCTCACCACTACCAACAAGCAGTACAGATACTTGGTTCTCTTGACCTTGATGATTTGGTTTCGAGTAGCAGCCCTGAAATGAAGCATCTCATATCCTCCTACTGCAATTTGAGTGACACCCATCTCACCACATTAAGGGACTTCCTTCGCTTCATGCTCGTCTTAAACTCTCAAACTCCGGCCAAACCGATAACAGTGACGCGTACTCTGATCATGTCGAAGCCTCCTGTTAAAACCTCAATGTCCAGCCAATTTAGTAAAGGAAAACCTACCAAGTTGAGAAAGTTCGCTTCTGTGATCGCCACGATGGACACACGGTGGCCAAAGAGGAGGCTTGAGTACACAGCCGGAGTCATTGTTGATGCTTTGAGGGAGCACAGTGAGACCAACAAGACTGATAAGACGGGGATGACAAGGCAAGAGGTTCGAGACGCAGCTAGGGCTCACATTGGGGATACAGGACTTCTCGACTATGTCCTTAAGTCAATGAACAACGTCATAGTTGGAAAGTACATCATTAGGCGACATAACAACACCGCAAACAAGGTCTTAGAATACACCATCCAAAAAATCAATGAAAACCCCGGGAAATTACTACAGACAGGGTATTCTGTACCTGTTGAACCTATTCCAGAGCCTTGTTCAGTGCCTCCGTCAGACATATGGAAAGATGTGTATCTCTTCTACAAAGAAGTCCTGCAAAATCAGTCTGACTTGGATATTTTGGGGTTGTCGGTTCGAGTGATACTAGACAGCAAGCATTTGCTCAAGGAATGGCCTTTCGAGGATGATAATGACCAGTTACTGAGGTTTATATGCCGTGTCCTTCCAACAACATGTGAGCTAGAGATGGAATTGTGTAGGCCGCTTTCTCCCGGTGAGTTAATTGTTGTGCCTTTATACGCATCGTTTGGTGACCTAAAGGTTGCAGCACAACATGGGTTACAGGACACGTATTGCATCATGGAACACTATGTTGTGAGTGAGATCGAGAGTTTGGATTGTGTAATCGACGAAGAAGCTGTTTTTGGTGCAATTGAATCAGGGTCGGAACTCTGGGTAAGGGGGAGGGGGATTGACTTGAAGTCCGATTTGAGGTATGAGGCTGGGCCTGATAACTGGACTGTCAAATGCTCTTGTGGTGCGACTGATGACGATGGAGAGCGAATGGTGTCGTGTGACATCTGTGAGGTTTGGCACCACACACGGTGCAGTGGCATTGACGACTCAGATGCAGTCCCACCTCTGTTTGTGTGCCAGACGTGCTGTTCTTCTCTGATGCCACCTAGAATTGAGACTGATTCTTTTCTTGAAAGCTCCCAAGAGACGACTCTCCTGCAACCAGCATATGAAGAACCCTGGGGAGCATTTTATGCCTAATCTTCTGTCTGTTGGTGCGATTCTTTCTTTGTTCCGCCGATGAACATGTACAGCAACAGTTAAATCAATCCCATTCATGCTCACTGTGACGTTTTCATTAGAATGAGAGCATGGCAGAAATGTATTGGATTGGAATAATCAATGGTAGGACTGAAATAATCAATGGGATTCCTCATTCCTGTCTCGAAAGATGCCTTGTTCCAATTTCCGAAGCTCGACATACTGAAGCTGAACCATCATCATATACAGGAAATCAATAAGAGAAGACTGTTTATCTAAAGACAGTGAGCATAACTGTGATTTAGCAGATCCTATAATTAGATACTCCGTATAGTATATAGCTGTTGATCAATCTTCTGTAAAGACAATAACCTTCTGTTTTCAAGAGGCAAATACACTACCCGTCGATTCAATTGTGTATCATGAAAACTTCATCGGATAAATTCACGACAGTATCTAGGGCCTGAATATAATTTCTCCTAATCCTAATTACTAACCTACTCGAAAGTTTTGTAACTAGTTTAGGGCGTATTTTAAGCAATTACTCACGAACGACTTTTCACTCCCACAAACGTTAATCTCGTCATTCACATTCCCGAATCGGTGTAAGTTTACGCACTTACGATTCTATGGGATAATGTCCATTGCCATCTTTGTTTTAGTGTATTTGTCGTCGATTCTATGGTATATTGACAATTTCTAGCTTCGTCTTTGTGGGTTTGTTGTCGATTCATACCCAGAACGATCGATTGAACATTGATTGCGAAAAAAAGATGGAACAGACGCCTGGGCGTGGGAGGACTGCGTTCCGTGAAGATTTCAGTTATTAATGTTATTCCCCGAACTCACTTCTTCATTCGATCATCTATCCCTCAAAGTTTCCTGAAGATTTTAGTCCCGATCGTTGCCATACGAGAAAATTTACAGTCAGCTCTGATCTATTTAGATAAGTCTGGTTAAGGTTTATTCGACTGGAGATACATGTCGAAAATTTCAGGGTTTGGTAGGAAGGTAAGGTTGACCAAAGATACAGATTTTAGGGATAGAAAAGTGAACGACATTTAAGAATGATATTAATAACAATGAATGGTTATGACAATTTTTTGGAAGTTCCACTGCTACAAGATTGAAAATGGAACAAACGGTATTGACAACTTGATTGACACATTTTAGACCCTTTTCAGGCTCTTTTTGGTATCAATTTGGGTGGTTTTAGCGTTAAGTACTCATATTTAGAGTATTGTTATGTTTGCCCCCGTTTTGGTTATTTATTTGTGTTTTGCAGGTTGTGTTGAACATTGCTTAGCTTGTTATCCGTTCTTTCGAGTTAGCACCACTTGCCGAAGAATAAGAGTCATGGGAACTCGATTTTTGAACCAAACTCTTGCGAACCGAGGAAGTCCAGAAGCTCCTTAACCGGGTAGCAAAACCTCAGAGAGAACATGAAGAATAAAGGAGCTAAAGCTTGCAAGAAAACTAAAAGAAGAAACAAGAGGAAAGAAAGGAAAGAAAGAAGACGAAGATTGTGATCAAGGCGACAGGCGCTGACCGCGCATTCCAGTGTAGTTTGCGGGCACAGCCTGCGCCTCGCCTGCGTAGACCGCCAAAAATCACTTGAAACACGGATTTACGATTTCACAATTCCTCTATTATGAGCTTGCTTTGTGGGCTTGTAATTTTGCCTTTATGTGTTAACCCTAGGTATTTAAGGTTGGAATACACAATTTGTATATAGAAGAACTCACTTTAGAGATTAGGGTTCTAATCAATATTCGATCTAATTTTCAATTAGTTGAGTTTTGGAAGAAAAGTTAACATCTTTATGCTTAATTTGGGTTATTGTTCTAGTATGAGGAGCTAAATCTTCTCATATATTGGTGTGCATCAATCATTTGATGTAAATCTTCCTATTTTGTAAAACTTTCATTCTCTTAATTTTAATCTATCTTATGCTATTCCTATGCTTCATTGTCAAGTGTAATTTTCCATATATATTAGGTTTTTGATTTTATCAAAGTGGCTACCTAATCTACACCCCCAAGTAGCATTCTTGGCATGAATTGTAGTGTGTTCGCCATCAACTGATTGCCTTGATAAAGGAATATGCCTGTTGGAGATGTAGTGATTGTTTTAGTATAAGCCATTATTTTATCTCCTTGACGATCTAAATCCTAGACACATGTCGATGTTTATTGCTAGATTTTGTGTGGACGGATAAATACTGTATGTGTAATGTATTGAGCATAGAGTTGTGAATTGAGGAAGTTAGTTAATCTTGTGAGTTGATTGTCTTGCATTTGTGGATGAATTATATCTTTGTGGTATGGATTTGCACCGAGACACTTGGTTATCATTGATTTCATCTTTATTGTCATTATTTACATGTTTATCGCCAAACTAAACATACAAAACCCTCCAATTATATGTTTAGTCTAGCTGATTTCTATCCTTGTTTATCTTAGTTTTTCCGTAGATTAGAATTTTTATTTGCTTTTCTAGTCTAGTTTCCGTTAGACTCTTCTTTCCTAGAATTCACGTCCATCCTTGTGGTTCGACTCCGCTACTTGCTACTTTATTGTTGTTTTTATTCTTGTTTCAGGTTTATAAATGTGTTTTCGATCATGATTAGGTTTGCCTACTAGGAAAATAGTCAAATCCATTAGTCATCAAAATGATGTTGTTGCCGGGGATGACAACATTCTAGGAATTAAATTTAGTGGATCTTTGTTAGTTTAGTATTCTTTTCTTTTCTTTGTTGTTTTTATCTTTTCTTATGAAGTAATTGGAAGTTCTAACCAATCTTGTGCGAGTTTTGTTAGTTCATGACTCGAAGTCATTCTCTTCCATCGGAATACGAGGTAGTGTAGACACTCATATTTTGACCGCCAGGTGTCTATAGCAGTTTCCAAAAAAACACCCTATGATGATCGGACGTAAACATAGCTTAACACACTCGATTTTGGACTCAGAATTAATAGTAGTCGGCACGAGCTTTTAGCGGAGTAAAAATCTCACCAAACCAACCTCAAATTCAGGCCCAGTGGGTCGTTTCCAATCAAATGAGACTAATTTGAGTCAAAACCGTCACCAAGGGACAAAACCGTCTTTTAGCGACGGGTCAAAACCCGGTCAAAGGCATTTCCGAGCCATAAATATCTGGCACACCACCTCGAATATCCAACTTGAAGTCAAACACCTACAAAAAAATCAGCAATGAAGAAGAGTTAAGCAACTAAAACTCTCCCAAAAGAACAAAACTCGATCTCTAAGGAGGTCTCCCACTTGGCTTGACCCACTCGATCGAGTGGACCAGCTCACTCCGAGTGGGCTCATAAAATCACCAAAATTGGCGTCAGACCGGGCACTCAATCGAGTGCCATGCACCACTCGATCGAGTGACCCATTTTTCAGCTCAAACCGGATTCCTTTTTTCCATCCACCGGAAGCCTACTTCACCCCAACCGGTGTTTCTTCCTCTACAAGCAACCTTTTGCTATCCAAAGACGGAATCCTATTGCATCCAAGACTGCTACCTTTCCTATCCGAAATAGGAGTTTCTTCCCATCCAAGCCAGGAAACCTCCCTATAAATACACCCCTCTTGCACACACAAAACATGGACATCCACGACAATTAGAATTCCCGACACATATCAACAATTCACAACACAACAATTCCAATCCCGACATACACAAGTTACAATCCGAAATTCCAACAATACTAGGCTTATTATATCCCGACGTTCCCTCTAGAAATCGTATAGGATTCCCGACCATTCACAACCCGAAATTCTAGGCAATTTTAGGAAAACCATATACAAACCCGAGAGCAGAACTCGCCAAATCCCCTCCCTAGCCATACACACCATAACTCACCTATATACATCTTAACGCTCCCGCGCCTAGGCCGCTACTACGAGTCCGTTTTCGAGATAATCAAGCATGTAGGTTGAGGATGTCTCAAATCCCGACTTCTCCCTTTTCTTCTCTTTCTCTCGTTCGTCCGTTTCTATTTACGGGTCATCGTTGCGTTTTTTTACTTCTTTTCTCGTTACTAATATCGATATTATTGTGCTATTTTCAATAAAGCGTCGTCCGTAGGATTCGATATCGACTCTATAGTCGAATATCAGATCTAAAGGTATAAATCATTAAATCATGTTAAGCATAATCCCGTTGAAACCGAGTAATGATCACATGGTCCGAAAAGACTAATTACGACATTACAACGTGGAGGAATTTATTTTGTGTTAATAACATCCAAAACGATTTCTAAACAACTTTTTTCAAAATCCACTCTAAATATTCGATATTGATTCTATAATCAAGCATCTAATATTACGAGTATCAATATTTAAGTCGAGTATAAATTGCATCATATGTCTACGCGACTTAACCAAATTATCAATTTTCAAAATCGAAAGCAATTTCAAAATCAAAATCAAAACCGGACAGCAGTCCGTACAAGGGGTACTCGATCGAGTGCCTAGCCCACTCGATCGAGTGGCACCCCAAAAACGAATCATAAACTTTTTTTCGAGACCACTCGATCGAGTCCATCAATGACTCGACCGAGTGGCCCCTGGTATGCCAAAATCGTGACTCTTTCAGCTACTTTCGAGCCCCGATAAAATTCTTTTAACGACTTCGGTCAACACGTGTCAAGTCCATCACTTGATCAAATCTTTTCAAAACCGCATCGTACCATATTCACATCTTCTAATTCATTTGCGCTTCGTTATTATTGTTGTATTGTATCATTTGTGGCATTGTATTTCCGGGTGGTATGCCGCTCGTATATTGTAATCTGTTGTCGCACTCTTTCTTATTTCGTTGTTTGTGTTATTGTACTAAAATGAACATCGCATGCTAAAACAACTTTGACGTTAGTTTAGATGCATTAAATGACGTAGCCAAACATAATTCACATGTTTAGTCAAAAAACATTGTTTGCATAACATTCAACCGTCAAACTAACGCGCGTACACAAACAACGAACGATATCTTAGTAAAGGCCGCTAAGTGCGGGCGGGGTTGGGTGTTATTTGTGAACTTCCCAACACGTACCCTCGCCCCTTACTCTGAACCATGGTTTCCGGATATCCGAAAACGTTGGCATACGAGAGACATTCAATACACGATTACCGATAATGTCGGTATCGGTATCGCAATGCAAAGGGACGAACCCCATAAACTCTGAAATCGGAATGGGCCGTACTTTGTGCACAGCCCACTACGACATAGAGTGGGTTCGAATGGGCCCGAACTCCCACAAACTTCGGTGGCGACTTCACCTTCGATTTAAATTTCAATTCGAGATCCATCTCACATGAGATTCATTCGCCTTCTTAAACCCGCGCGTGGCCGCGTCGGGGTGGACCTATGTTATGTCCACAGGTAGGTCAAGACCAATCAACGCGTGGGATAAATTTTTCAATCGCCCGGATTACGAATCTTTCCATCCGAGTAGTTCAAGTTCAAGCCCAAGTGAAGGATGAACTCTTGACACTTTCGTCGACCTTAAAAACGCAAATAACTTTCATCGACCTTATCTACACCATATTACATAACTTTCGTCGACCTAATGGCGAGAACGATCCGAGAGATGAAGGCTCCAGATCTCGATACTTAACCCATGCGTATCGTGTATCCAGACATGGAGGATGACGTACATTTTGAGCTTAAAGGTCATTTATTACACCATTTGAGTAAATTCCATGGGTTGGCTAATGAAGATCCCATCGCCACTTAAGCGACTTCGAGATGAGTTACGCTAGTGTGAAGCCGGTGAACGTTTCGGATGATGGTTTCTACTTGAGAGCATTCTCACACTCTCTACAAGATAGTGCTCGGGATTGACTTTATTATATACCGACCCTTTCAATCACTACATGGAAGGATTTGAAGTCCGCTTTTATAGAGAAATACTTTCCCGCTTCAAGAGCCACAAACTTAAAAACGCAAATATCTAACATCTCCAAAGGTTTCGATGAGTCAATTTATGAGTATTGGGAGCGTTACAAGAAATTAATCACTTGGTGCTCCCACCATGGGATTAGCGAGTGTGATCTAATATTGGGTTTTTGTTTGAGGAGTCCAATGTGGATGCACGCATTATGAATGCGGCCAATAGCGGGGGTGTAGAATTCCTTACTATTGATCGTGCTAATGAGGTTATTGAAAACATGATGGTTAGCACAAGAATATTTGGTGATCGATCCAAAGCTAATGCAAGGAAGAGCTACGTGAGTTCTATGGGTACCCAAAGTGATTATGAAGAACAACTCAACAATTTGACTAACATGGTTTCTTCCATGTTGTTCGGATCTGGGTAAGGCATGGCTTACCGTTGTAACAATTGTGGCAGTGACCACGCCGGTAGTGGGTGTCCCGAAGGCCAAGGAGGAAGTATGGAAGGTTGTAGTACCATGGGTACTTACCAAGGTTTTAATGAGAACCAAAGGAGTTTGAACTACAATCAACAAAGACAAATACTTCAAAGACCGGGAAGCAAGTAAGGCAACTATCAAAGTTCCAACCGGGGACAAATTTTTCCCAAGGTTTCAATCAAGGTTCGAATCAACAAATGAACCAAGAGCATAAGAATGCCAAAGTAATACCTTGTATGAAGGAATTGTTGAATTCCATATTGCAAAATCAAGTGAAAGACCAACAAAAATGGGAAAATGAATATTGGAGTGGTGCAATGGTTAAGGTGTATGAATTTGATTTGAAGGTTGTGGGTTCAAAACTCATTGATGCAATTCTTTGAAGTGATTTCAAGTGCAACGCCCAGCTAAAGTGATAGAACAAATTCAGGAAGATGTTCGAAAGAGATGCGGAAGTATAATTCAAAGGACTTACAATACAAAAGAGGAGTTCAAAATGTTGAGTAGACTGATTGGAGTCTAATACGTCTTATGGTTTATTTATCAGTTTGTCATATTGTACATGTAATTCTTTGACTGTACATCTATTTATGAATGAAATAAAAAGTTCACATTTACACAAAAAAAAAACAAAAATGGGAAACGAAGAGATTGGAAAATGCTAAGGAGATGCAAATTAGAGATCAAAAGATAGCTCATATGGAGACTCAAATGAGTCAAATGGCGAAGACATTCTCTCAAAGCCAAGTTTCTCTCACCGGAAAACTACCTTTGGGAACTAAAGAGCCTAGCACCCATAATGCTAGTGCGGTGTTTGTGCAACCAAAAGAACAAGTTCATGAAAGCAATGTAGCATATGTGCATGAGATCACTCATTATGATCCAAACATCCCTTACACTATGAGCAAAGAATGCGAAGCTCGATTAGAGCGATATCGAAGATATGACATACTTTTCCCTCAACCACTTGCTAGCACCGAGCCTATTGGCGAGTTTGAGTACATATTTGAAACTTTCAAAGAGCAAGATGCTGATTCTCCAACCACTATTGAAGCAATGAAGGATCCCCATTTTTCTAGGTTCCTAAAAGCCAAATGGGTCACCCAAGGGGAGAAGGTGGAGAGACTCACAAAGAAGAAGGCAAAAAAGACCAACTTTTATCCATGTCCAAAGCGAAATTGCCTCCAATGTGTGATGATCCGGCCATTTTCACTATTAATTGCTCCATCAAAGACCAAGTATTTGAAGATGTTATGTTGGATCTAGGCACCTCCATTAATGTCATGCCTATTGAGGTATACGGATCCCTTGGTCTTTATGATCTAAAACCCACAAGTGTAGCGATCCAACTTGTGGATCGTTCAAACATTCAAGCTATAGGTACTATAGAAGATTGCTTGGTAAGAGTTCGGGACCTCATATTCTCCGCTGATTTCTATGTGGTGAACATGGAGAATGTGGCAAACTCTGCACCTTTGATATTTAGAAGGACCTTCATGAAGACAGTCAAAGCTAAGGTCGATGTGACCGAGGGAATTTTAAGTCTTGAGCATAAAGGGAGAGTGATCAAGTATGTGGGGAAGAGGAAAGGGAACACGAATGTCAAATCCTTGCACATTCTTACCATTATGGACCATGGAATCGGAGTTGATGAGACAAACAACATTCTCAAGAAAGATGATAAAGCCTCCTTGAAAGGAGATGATGTTCTTGTTTCGGGTATTGATGTGCAGGAAAAATTTGAAGAGAAAGACTCCTTGAATGGAGAACAAAATGAAAAGGCGAGCAAAAATAAGGAAGAAATCTAATGAGGAAGTTTTGGAGGACGTTTCAGGACCCAAGGTGCAGATTGCGACTTGTTGTGCATCCTGCGCCTTCTGCCGTACACCTCATTGCTTTAAAACTTTCGCGACTATTGGGAATAATTAATCATTTCTCGTTTTCGCCCCTCTTCTTTTTATAATTACAAATCGCTTTGATATACTTTACAACTCACCCAACCCACTCTCAACTCAGCAAACAAACACTTATTGAACCCCTTCTTCATCCGTAACTCTCTAAACCTTAGTCATTCATGAATTAGCCATTCTACTTCAGTTCTTCGGATGTTTCAACTTGAATTTCAAAGCCTTTTTGTGGCCAACTCTTGGAAATATACGAAAGGGAACTTCTTTAATCAAGATTCAAGCCAAGCCTTTCTTCCCAAGCATTGAGGATTTGTAGTTTCTAGTGCTTTCCTTCCCTTTTTGCTTACTTTTTGCTTGTTTGGTTTCAATTTAGAGTTTCACCTCTCTTAATTGCTGCTTTACAGGGTTACTTTTTTCCTGGTTAAGTTGATTGTTAATGTTGTTTGTTCCTAAGTATAGCCACAAACACTCACAAATTTCTCTTTACATAGATGAACACCAAGTGTTTTTGGAAATACTTAAGTAAGGCTTAAGTGTTAGTTGTTTGTTTGTTCTTTTTATTTGGTGGGGTGGACTGCTTATGTTTGGTTGTTTTAATTATAGGTACCTTTGGGGGCTAATATGTCGTCGCGTCCTATATGTTTTCTAATGCAAAGAGGGCTCGATCACTTACCCACCTAGAGGTTTTCAAAGGCCATGAAAACCTTAAGGGTAATGAAAGAGTGGTCTTCCTCGTCATCGACCAACGAAGTGTAATCGCTACCCGGTTCTTATACCGTGAAGTCTTAGAGTAGTTAGGAATCCAAGATTATTGTCGGATCATGTTAGAGTCCTTTTGTTTGAAACCGTACGATTTCTGTTGTCGACCGACTTAGTCGAGTTGCTAGGAGTGCCACCACCTTTCATACATGGTCGATTTGCTAGTCATAGGCCCTGTTTGGTAAACAACAGATTAATATTAGCATAAACAGATTCAGAAAGCAGATTTGACTAACAGAATTAATTGACAGTTTCGACTAGCAGATTTAATTTGCAGTTTTTTTTAAAGTTGTGTTTGTGAAGTAGCAGCTTTCGATTAGTGGATTATTAATTGCATTGTAAAATGACAAAAAAAGACATAAACAAATAATATACGTCAACCTATATCGCACCAACAATTTTAATAATCAATATGATCAATTTCTAACACCGGTCATTACAGTTGAACAAATAATATCACGATCACTGAAAAAAATATCACGGAGAGTTGATATTTCGACAAAGTAATTCAAATAATCAAACATAGATAATAATAACATTAAATTTAAAAGTAATGCTACATGAAATCGTATAAAAAAACTTTAAATTGATTCAATTGAAGTAGCCAAACATGAATTAATTAGTGCAACAACTCATTGTATCTCAAATTCATGCATTAAAAAAAATCAAAGAGGAAAAGAAGACGTACTTAGAAGTATGAATTCATGAAAGAGTGAGAATAATGAAAGTACTGTTTAATTTGTAAAGGGGTAAAAAGTTAAATAAAATATATTTCAATATGCTAACTTAATATGCTGCTAGGAGCAGCATATTACAAAACGACATATTGATCCTCATTATGCCATTGCAAACTGCCATTTACCAAACAATGACACTGGCATAGTTCTTGGTCAAACATGCTATTTTCCCACAATATGTCATTTTTTTGGCAAATCCGCCATTTACAAAACACCCCCATAGAGAGGTAGGTCAGACCTCGTCGATGCCCAATTGGTTTGTACGGATGTCGGAGTTCATAAACCATTCTACTTCTTCGATGACCAAGCTCAACCAAACTCTCCAGAAAATTGACACGACCCTGACACTACAACATCAAATATAAGACGAACAATTCGCCTCTAAGATAGCCCTTAGCAACAGGATGCTCGAGCTAAAAGTTAGAAAACCACAGACGGCGCAAAGATGACTCCGCTTTTAGAGGGACTCCCAATCCTTCGTCTCTGCATCAGAGGAGCGAGATCGGAATCTAGCCACCGTGGTTGCTTCCGTAGCTTAGAGGCAGGAGTTCCCCAAGAAGTCGCTAATGATCGCTACTTGGCAGATTCAAGATTCCTATACCGATGCAGCTACAAATGAAGCCACCTACGGGTCGATCGCATCGATGCATCAGATGATTTTGTAGAGCAATCATACCTTGGAGCCCAACGATCCTCCCGAGGTCATTCTTTCTTTACGAGAGGAGTTGTCGAGGATCTACCGGGTGAGGAAAGAGAGGCTAGATTAGATGAATGAGTTAATGAAGGGTGGAGCCTCGAGCTCCCAAGATTAAGCTAGTATAATTTTATCTTTATCTGTACATATGTGTTCATAGTGTTGTTAGATTTCTTGTATTTCGGTATTTGTTGAGTATGCAGATATATATTGCTTTCACTTGTTCCTATGCCATGATAACCACCAAGCTATGATTATGTCGTTCCATTGACAAGGAGGATCTCAGGGAGGTATCATCTCACACTTTTCCTCCTATATTATGTCGGAACCATATCATTTGCTTGGGAACTCTCTTGGGAAATGGGATTATTTGATTGCCACACAGATTTACCATTTCTTGACCCTTTGTTGTGAGGATTCCACGGGATAAAAACCCTTGATCTACACAATTGTCTTCTTAAAACCACCAAACGAATTACCCACAAGAAAGAGCATTTCACAGAAAAATCTAGGGGAATGGAGTTGAGTAAAGAGTAAGCGTGGCGTAGCAGAGCGGTCTCTCCGACCCAATTTTGTGAGTTTGAGTAGGGGCGTTCTCTCATCATGTGATGTAGGACTTGGAGTTTGGGCACATGGTCGTTGATAATCCACCAATAACTGACCCCCTATTTCAGTTCTACCTCTCATTTCTTCGATGAGATTCACCATGTCATTGACATATTCGATACATTCCGGCAACGCCGTGATTGCTTTATCTACACCCACAACAAGGACATTGTGCACTTTTATAAGTGGGGTAGAGTTGTGTATTGTATACTCAAAAATACCATGTGTTTTCCGTTGTAGTTGCATCTTTCCATTTTAGTTAAAAAAAATAAAACAAATTGGTGACCGAGGACGGAATGAAAACTGGAAAGAGCATTCTGGGCAAAGTTCAAAACCAAGTTCAAGCCACCAAAAAAAATAGAAAAAGAAAAAAAAACAAGAAAAAAAATCAAAAAAATACAAAAAGACCAAAAACATGAACTAATTATTCTTCGTATTTGCTTGATTGGGAGTAATAAGGAGTGAAGTGATAAGGAGGATTTGGAAGGGTAGGCTAGACATTTTCTTTTTCTTTTTTTGGAGAAAATTTTGTTTATTTTGTTTTTTGTTTTTGGTGGCTTTTGCATGATTGTGTGATATGAAAATTGATCATATTTGGTGATCACACAATCATGTTGTTTTGGAGATATAAGAAGAAGGATATAAGGAGAGATTAAAGAATAAAAATGAGTAGGTCACCTCACTAGGTCTTGGGATAAGGCCAAGGTGACCATTCACACCTTATTTTGGAGAAATAAGAAGGTCAATTTGTGAAGAGAACAACTTCGGGAAGGGGATTGAGTCTTCTTGTCGAGGGAGGAATAAGGAGGTCATGTGAGTGAGGGTTTCAACTTCATTTTTGAGTCTTTCTTATTTTTCTTTCTATTTTAGACGGAGTTGTTTTTCATGAGGGAGCCATCATTGAAGGAAGAGGTGTGAGAGTAGAGTGATCAATATCCCATGCACATAATTTGGACTTGGTTTATCATGTTTAGTTCTCGAGTTTACTCGGGACGAGTAAAGTTCAAGTGTGGAGTATTTGATTGCCACATTTTTTTGGTGAAAATGTAAGCGTTATATTAATCATTGGAAGAATTACATTCAGTTTATCATCAATACATAATCATTTCACGAAAACCTCCTTATGCCTCCCTTCTTATAAGAATTACTGTAAAAAATTTCTTATTTTCATAAGATTACAGGTCTTCATCATATAACAGTATCTCATCTTCAACTCATATTGGATACTTTTAACCATTCGATCAAGTCTCAATACTTTGCCTTCATGTTTGCTTTGATTCTTGTTTTGCCACAGATAATAGACCAACGCAACAATTTCACTCCCCACCAATCTCCTGTGTCATTTATTCTGAAATCTAGAACTCTCCCACCATCTCCAAATCTCTGTCTGTGATAAAAATACTGAAGCCATTAAGAAATCATAGTCAGACACCAGCTACTGTAAGTACACTGAAAAAATAAATGTGCCTGATCCTCTTTAGCTTTCCCACAAATCCAACATTCATCCTGAATTTGCAGTCCCCATTTCTGTAATCTGACATTTGTTTGAAGTCTCTCATGCATCATGACACAGGCTATGAATGAATGCGTAGACAAATTAAGTCTGTGCCAAACCAGGTTTCCCCATTGCACCTCGTGCCTTTCCTTCTTAAGCCATTCATATCCCTGCCTCACAGTATAAGCATTCCCAGGCTATGAATGATTGCCACATTTTAGACCCTCTTTTAGGCACTTTTTGGTATTATTTGACAAGCACAATTTAGACCATCTTTTTAGGCTCTTTTTGGTACCAATTCGGGGTGGTTTTAATGTTAAGTAATCATATTTAGAGTATTGTTATGTTTGCCCCGTTTTGGTTATTTATGTGTAATTTGCAGCCAATATTATGCATTGCTTGGCTTGGATTCAATCACTTGAGATAGCATCACATGCCGAAGAATGAGAGCCATGGAGAACTCGGTTTTCGATCAAGACACTTGCGAACCGAGATAGTCTAGAAGCGTCTTATCCGGGTAGCATAACCTTGAAATGAGCATGAGGAGTAAATAAGCTAAAGCGGTATCGCTTAGGAGATCAAACTTGTGGGAATGAACCTTGAAATAGATAGCATGGGGAAATTATATTATTGTGGTATCGATTTACACCGGGATACTTGTCTACCATTGATTTCATCATTACCATTATTTGCTTGTTTGTTACCAAACCAACTTACAAACCCCCCATTCAATGTTGAGATTAGTCAATATCTCCTTTTGTTCATCCTAGTTTTTCTATTAGATTAGTAGTTCTTTTGCTTTGCTAGTTTAGTTTCCCTGGATTCTTATTGTCTCCTAGAATTCACGTCCATCCTTGTGGTTCGACCCCGCTACTTGCCATTTTCTACTTTATTGTTGCTCTTGTGCATGTTGTGGGTATTATAAATGTGTTTGTATGAGTAGATTTTTCTTTTTACGACATAGCGATATTCATCTCATCAAAATGGGACTGTTGCCGGGGATTACAACATTCTAGGATTTAAGTTTTTAGTTAATTTTTTCTAGTTTAGCTTAGCTTTCTTTTCTTTTCTTTGTTGTTTTAGTTGTTTATCTTTTCTTGTGTGGTAATTAGAAGTTCTAACATATATATCTTGTGCAAGTGTGCTAGTACTCAACTAGAGGATCTTTTCTACCCCCGGATTGGAAATTGGTCAAGATCATGTATGATTTTTAGGATAACTTCTTCCATACATCGAACAATGTGAGTTCTATGGGTACCCAAAGTGCTTATGGGGAACAACTCAACAAGTTGACTAACATGGTTTCTTCCATGTTGGCCGAATCCGGACAAGCCATGGCTTACCATTGTGACAATTGTTGCGGTGACCACGCTATTAGTGCATCTCTCGAAGGCCAAGGAGGAAGTATGGAAGCTTGTAGTGCCATGGGTACTTATCAAGGAACTTACAAGCCCTACTACCAAGGGAACTCTTGGAATCAAAGCCAAGGTTTCAATGAGAACCAAAGGAGTTTCAACAACAATCAACAAAGACAAATACTCCTAGACCCGAAAGCAACCAAGGCAACTATCAAAATTTTAATTGGGGACATATTTTTTCCAAAGGTTTCAATCAAGGTTCGAACCAATAAATTAATCATGAGCAAAAGAATGCCAAGGTACCTTCTACGGAGAAATTGTTGAATTCCATAATGCAAAAACAAGTGAACGATCAGCTAAAAAAGGGAAACAAAGATATTGAAAAAAGATAAGGAGATGCAAACTAGAGATCAAAAGATAGCTCACATGGAGACTCAAATGAGTCAAATGACGAAGGCATTCTCCCAAAGCCAAATTCCCCTCACCGAAAAACTACCTTCGGGAACTCATCAAGAGCCTACCACCCATAATGCTAGTGCGTTGTTTGTGCAACCAAAAGAACAAGTTCATGAAAGCAAGGTAGCATACATGCATGAAATTGCCTATATTGATCCAAATGTCCCATATGTCGTAAGTGAAGAATGTGAAGCCCGATTTAGGCGATATCAAATAGAGGACATTTCTTTCCCTCAAGCACTTGCTAGGACCGAACCCATGAGCGAATTCGATGATACATATGGAACTTCTCAAGAGCAAGATGCCGATCTTCCCACCACTATTGAAGCCATGAAGGAGCCCCATTTTGATGGGAAGGAATTTGCCGTGGATCCCCACCAACAAATAATATCCAACTAATCCTAACTGGATAGAAAGGGTAAGTCGGGTCGAGTACACGGGGACGGTAAAGAGGGTTTAGACCAAGTTCCACCTAAAGACTTGACTAGGTCTCGCGGCTAAGCTAAACTAGAATGATAAGAAGGGAAGGAAATATGACTAAAAATAAGCTAAGAAGGAGAAATCAAATAAGGAAAGAGTAGGGTTAGGTCGGGTTCATAAGTGTAGTGGGATGGTTGGGTAATCGAGGGTGTAGGTTTCACCTAGTCACTAAGGTCGATCCGCGCTCTCGCGTCAAACCCAATGTCTGCACTCTCGTGTCTAAGACAAAACCCAAATACTCATGCAAGATATTACCCAATACACAAGGATTCAACCACAAATCAATCACCCAATGAGAAGAATAAAACAAGGAAGAGGAGCATTTGCAACTACTACTCTAACAAGCATTTCATCAAACACATAGTGTGCACAATGATTGACTAGTAACAAAGATTTGACCTTTACCCCCAATCAACCCTAATCACCCATAATCAACACATAATCCCCCTACTAACCCCACAAAAGTCTACTCACACATAGTAAAACTAATACTAACACTATCAAGAGGAAACAACACAAATAACAAAACATTCATTATGAAACTAGCAAGAACAAGAACAATAAGAAAAGATTGAAACTTGAAAGATTAAATAAGGATTAAGAGTAAAGAGAATAAGAAGACTATACCTACTAACAAGAGGATGAAAAATATGAAAACTTGCATTAATGAGAAAAACCCAAAGCAATCTCCCAAGGTTGTCAATCTTGGATGAATCTTGAAGAATTCCCTTAATACAAGACTAATTACTAAGATTAACGATAAACTAAAGACTAATCTACACTAATCTAAGATAATCTAGTCTAAAGTAGTCTAGGGTTTAGTGGGTAATGAAGAACATAAGCTAAGATTACAAGAGGGGGGTATTTATAAGGTTACAAGAGCAAAGGAATTGAAAGGAAGTCACGCGGTGCTGTATTGGGCTCATCCCGGTCGGGATGGATGGTCCCGTCCGGGATGGCTTCATGGTCCCGTCCGGGATGGTGATCTCGTCCGGGATGGCTCCATGGTCCCGTCCGGGATGGCTCAGCAGAAGAGCTTCTTTGTTTGCACTTCATCCCGACCAGGATGAGGTTTGTCCCGACCGGGATGTGTCTTGTAGGCCTCTAATATGGTCCCAAAGGTCCCTCCTTGCTCTTCTTAGGCTTCTCATCGATTCTCGGTGCTCGGGATCGGGTCCAAGGGGCTCGGGAATGGGTCCCAAGGTCTCGGGATCGAGTATAGGCCACCGAGTGATCGTCGCTTCTCTTCGATGGCTTCAAATGTGTCGGAAACGAGTCGGAATCGCTCCATATCTCCAATAATGGTCCTAGGAACCTACCAAAAGCTAGAAGAAGCATAAGTAGCCTCTAAAACTGCTTCGAAGAGCGATTCCACAAGAGAAACCGGGACCAAACACAACAAATAAGCACTACAAACAACACTTATCAAAGCTAAATAGGTCGCTCAAAGGGAAAAGGTGGAGAGTCTCACAAAGAGGTTGGCTAAGAAAGAACAACTTCTAGTCATGTCTTGAGAAAATTTGCCTCAAAATATGATGATCCAGGCATGTTTGCTATCAATTGCTCCATCCAAGACCAAGCATTTGAGGATGTCATGTTAGACCTAGGTGCTTTCATTAATGTCATGCCCATTGAAGTATAAAAATCCCTAGGCCTTGATAGTCTCAAACCCACAAATGTCGCAATCCAACTTGCGGATCGCTCTAATATTCAAGTCATGGGTATTGTGGAAGATTGCTTGGTAAGAGTTAGAGATCTATTCTTTCCTACCAATTTCTATGTTGTGAACATGGAAAATGCAGCAAGCTCCACACCGTTGATCTTGGGAAGGCCCTTCATGAAGACGACCAAAGCTAAGGTCGATGTGACCGAGGGGATCTTGAGTCTTGAGCATAAAGGTAAGGTGATGAAGTACTTGGTGAAGAAGAAGGGGAGCAAGAATGTTAAATCCCTGCACATTCTTACCATTATGGAACATGATATCGAAATTTAAGAGACAAATGACATTCACAAGGAAGACAGGATTGAAGCCCCTTGAAGGGATATAATGTTGTTGTTTCTATTGTTGATGTGCAGGAAAAAGTTGAAGAGAAAACCCCCTTGAATGTAGAAGAAGAGAAAAAGTCGAGCAAAATTGAAGAAAAAGGGCAGGAATCAAAGCGCAGCATACGAAATTCTACACAGCAGCCTCCACTTTAGTCCTTTGACAGCCAATTCGTAATTTTCAAAGCTTATTTGGAATCCAACACTACTTTACCATAAAGAAGAGAGATGAAGTGCCACAGAATAAACATCGTGAAAAAGTGAAGAAAGAATCGTTATATGCTAAGTTTAGCGGGACTTGGAAGCCTTGGCACAAAAAGTGAAGAGTTAAAGAGAATCCCAAGCTTTCAAGGGAGAAGACATATGATGAGCCGGGAATTGAGCCCCATAATGTGTTGAAACCAAGAAACGGAGGCATCGATATAAGGCTAATTAAGTCGGTGATCCTCGTGGATAAAGGATGACTGTTTCCCGCCTCTTGGTCGAGCCATGGATGTTAAATATACAACACAGCTTTGTACATAGCTCTTATCCCTTATGTTTTTGATAAGTGTGGTTTGTAGAGCTTATTTCTTGTGTTTGGTCCCAGTTTCTCTTGTGGAATCGCTCTTCGGAGCGGTTTTCGAGGCTACTTACGCTTCTTCTAGCTTGTTTTAGGTTCCTAGGGCCTATGTTGGAGAAATGGAACGATCTTGACTCGTTTCCGATGCATTTGGAGCCAGAAGCGACGATGACTCGGTGGCCTAGACTCGATCCCGATCCCGATCCCCTTGGGACCCATTCTCGAGCACCGAGAATCGATAAGAAGCCTAGGAAGAGCAAGTAGGGACCTATGAGACCATATTTGAAGCCTACAAGACCCATCCCGGTCGGGAACACATCCATCACGACCGGGATGAAGTGCAAAGCAAAGACGGACAACTGGAGGTCCATCCCGGCCGGAACCATGTCCATCCCGACCGGGACCACCCCATCCCGACTGGGATCACCTCCTTCTCGGCCGGGAAGGGCCCAGTTCAGCCGCTGATTCATTTTTCCGCCTCGCTTATTCTTGTAACCCTATATATATCCCCCTCTTGTATTGTTTTGAACAAGATTCATTACCATTCATTACCCACAAAACCTTATACTACTTTAGGTTTGATTAACTTAGATTATTGTAGATTAGATTAATCCCTCCTTAATCTTAGTTTAATCCTAGTTAGTTCTTGTGTAATTGAAGATCTATTGAGGAATTCTTCTCTATTATATTGACAACATTGAAGATACTTCTTGGGTTGATTTCATACAAGATTCAATCTTTTGCCTTTCATTTGTGTTTGGTATAACTTCTCTTCTCTTTAATCTTCTTTACTTTAGTTTTCTCTTGTTTATGTTCTTGTTTGAAAATACTCAATCTCATATCATGAACCTCCATTGTTATGCTTGTTTTGTGATGTGTGTTGTGGTTGTCATCTTGAATATGAGTGAGTAGATTTCCTTGCTAGGGTTAGTTGGGGGATTGGGTGTTGATTAGGGATGGTTATGGTGGAAATTGGTGATGCTAGGTGTTCTTTTTGTTGTTTCCTATTTGCCTTGCACTCTACATGTTTGATGAAATGCTTGTGAGACTTGAGATGATCACTCCTTGCTTTTCTTTCTTCTTCTCTTGCATGTTCTTGTTTGGTTGGTAGGTTTGGTTCCCCCATTATTAGAGAGAGCGTGGTGAGGATGACCACTAGGCCGTTTAAGTAGCGAGAGCCCGATCGTAACCTAGGTTACGAAAGCATGCTAGCACCCCCGTTTCCTTCTTTTGATCTCCTTGACATCCATGAACCCGACCTCGCCCTAGTTTCTTCTTATTGATTTATTAGCTTCCATTTATCATTAGTTATCTGTTTAGCTTAGTTATTAGTCAATCTTAGCCGTCACCTTAGCTTCTCTTGAACCTAGTCTAGACCGTATTACACCTTAGTCTGACTCATTTTCCATCCTTGAGGATCTCGACCCGACTTGCCCTAGCTAACAAGCCCAGGTTCGTTGGTTATTATTTTGATCGGTGGGATCCACGACAAATCCAACCCGTCAAATTGGCACCGTTGCCGGGGGCAGTGTACTTTAGACTCTTGTGTGCTTAGTTTTAGACTTGGTTCTTGAGTTTTGTGTTTTCTTCTCCTTGTATATCTCCGTTATTTCTTCTTGTGTGCTTATTTCTCTCTTCCTAGTGCCTCAAAAGCACTAAGCTACTAGCGTTTTCTCAAGTGCTTCTAGTGCATTCAATGTATCAAGGCAATGTTACGACAATGGGGCATCCAAGCTACCATCAATCGTCATAGGACAATCATGGGGCAAATTGCCAAGACCCACAATTTTACCAACCATATCGATCTCATCAACAATCTTATGAACCCCCTTCATATGGCTACCATGAAAGTTGTCAAGGATCATTCCAACATCCTAACAACTACCAAATACCGTCACATAACCCACAACCAAAAATCCCCAACTTTGAGCTTTGTCAAATGATGATTCAAATGCAAAAGAGTCAACAAGAGATGATGATTCAAATGCAAAAGAGTCAACAAGAGATGATGATTCAAATGAAAAGGGATAAAGAGGAGTTCATGGCCCAAAAAAAGGTGCAAGATGCTCGAATCAATCCACTCATGGCTCGTTACATGATGTTGGCCACTCGAGCTCCACAACTTGTTGAGGAAGGTTCATTTGGGCAAGAAGATCGGTTGTCTCCACAAGGAAACCAACCCGACTATGAAGCCACGAATGAAGAAGAGAGGGTCAATCAAGAGATCATTGTTGAGAGTTCCTTGGATGGTGAACATATGGGAATAATGTAGGAATTTGAAGCTTCAAGGGTTGACAATGAGGAGGAAATTGAACATGATTCTCAAGGTAACTCTTGGGGAGCCAATGTGTTGGCTATTAAATTGGATTTGTATGATTTTCTTTGTGATGAATCAGATCGTGACAATCCAAAGCCAAGCCAAGAGAAGACTCCTCTAGACCAAATTGACAAGGTGAGTGAAAAGGAAGGTAATATTTGGGAAAAAAAATATAGATGCCTTAGAACTTGCCTTGAATGGGAAATTGGAGGAGCCAATTAGGGGATTTGAAGAAGCTATGCTAGACCAAACCGTCGAAGAAATTGAGGCCGCCATCAAAGGCCTTGAGTTTCTTCATGGTGAGAATTCTAGTAAGGACAACGATGAGGTCCCCCCTAAAGCCTCCAATGAAGAAAACTTGATGCCTTCACCTCCTTTACCGCACTTGATTTCGAGTCCTTTGTCCCTTGAGATGGTTGATGAAGTGGACCCTTGTCGGGCGGTGGAAAAGAGTTTCACTCTTGACCCCGTAGAAGAAGCAACACCCTTAGGGTGTGATCTCCCAACCCATAACGCCAAGCATGACTTTAAACCACTATACCCACCGGATGGTCATAAGAGTCGTTGCTATGTTGGTTAGAAAGACCCGGAAGATCACGAGAACCCCGAGCATAATGAAGATGATCGCTTCTCACCTCCGACTTGGAAGCTCCTGATGATAGCTAGGCTCGGCCATGTGAGCCTTCATGAAGATGTTGCTAGAGCATTTGACTTATTCCTCCGAGCTCTTGATGGCTATGGAGGCGTCGATGGTGAGAGTATCTTGTTGTAAATATCTTTCTCCTTTTTCTTTTGAGTTTTTGTATTCGTATTTGTATGATTGGATAGTTTGGTTTCTAAGATTTGTTAGTTTGTGTGGAATTCTTGTAATTTGGAATTTTTCTTGAGTGATGTGAGGGAGGGATTCTTGATTGTGGTTATTGAGCTTTATTGATAGGTTTGAAAGGGTTATGAAAGGAAGAAGCTTTGATGCTTGGTGGAGGAAGTCGGTTTTTAAGCTTCTCGTAAGCTTTTGGGGACGGGATCTTGGATCCCGAGAGTAGTACTTGTCATTTGGGTAAAGCTATCAAGTGAAGATGAAGAACTAGAAAGGCCATCCTGACCAGGATGAGCATCATCACGGCCGGGACGAGTTGTGCTACAACAGACGGCTCTCTGACATGCCTTCCCGACAGGGACCGATGAGCTTCCCGACCGGGATGAGCTCTTCCCGACCGGGATGAGGTCTTCCCGACTGGGATGGGCTCCTACAGCCCCCTTTCGCCTTCTTTTCTTCATTAAAGCCCCACCCCACCACTTTATACCCCCACCCAACCTCCCTACTCACCTTTGCCTCTATCATTTCATCCCTACACTTCAATTATATACCTTCATCTCATCTTCTCATCTCCATACACCGAGTTTCCCTCTAAATCCCAACCCCATTACACCAATGCAAGCCCTTTACTTGAGACTACATTGAGGAAGAGAAGGAATATCGATGAGGACAAGCAAGGTACCAAGAAAGATCATTGAGACGATGGAGTTGGTTGAGTTGCTAACCGTTTGGTAAGGCAACTCTCCTTTCTTTTCCGTCTTTTGTTGCTACTCTTTGTATGTTCCCCTTCTTTTTGTGCATTTGGTGTCATGGCGGCCCTCGGGGCCCTTTGTGGTCTTTGCTCCCGATTCTCGATGACGTGATTACATCGAGAGTCATTTAAAAAATCCAAATTGTCAAGTTCTTTTCACTTTTTCTTTTTTACTTTTGGTAGAATTTAGTCGGATTCGGGCGGAATCAGGGCTAGGTGACTTGATTACACCTAGCCCTCCCCTCCCATTTCCTTTTATTTTCTTCTTTTTATTTCGGTCTCGGCCCTTGGTGACTTGATTAAACCCCGGCCGGACACATTCTACCCTTTCTTCACTTTCATTTTTTCCTTTTAGCTTTATTTTCCCCTTTTCCTTCTTTTTAGTGTCTCCACACACTACCGATTGAGCATGAGGACATTGCTCGGTTTAAGTGTGGGGGAGCGATATCTTAGTCTAGTTTAGTTTTATCTTCACAGTTTTTTCGAAAAAATCTTAAAAATCCCTACAAATTTGAAAAATTTCATAAAAAACCAAAAAGATTTTCTTTTGTGTCTTTGTGTCGTATATTTGTTGTGTTGTGTGTTTTGCCCCCTCCGATTTCCTTGTAGGTTGCATGATCGTCGATAAATTTCGAAAAGTTCAAGACACCCGGTAATATTCCCTCATTTCTTTCTCCTTTCTTCTTTTTGTGGAGTTTGGAGGATGTCTTGTGATGGTGTGTGCTCGGGTGGAGCTTTTTGGAGTTCGTGGCTGATTGGTTGCTTGTTTGGAAGTTTCGGGGTGGTGTTTGTTTGTTTTCTTTGTGTGTTTGTTTTCTTTTCTTTTCTTTTTGTTTCATTTTGTTTTGTTTTGTCTTGTATAGTTTGTGACTCTAGTGTAGAAAATGTTTTCGAAAACCCGATTTTGAGGCTAGTGCGCAAGTGTTTACTCTCCCTTTCTAGTGATATGAATAGATTCTTGGACTTTAGTCTAGTAGAATGACTTTAAATCAATAGTTTCGTTGGTTTCTTACCTTGAGTCCACCTAGTCTACTAGGGATTTACTACGGGATTTGCATTTTGACCACTTTGACCACCCATGGAGTGAAAAGGCCTAGGTTCTTGAGTCCCGTCTCTTAGGTGACCGTGCTCGAAATTGTTTGATTAGTCCAAGTTTTCCCCTTTTTGTGGGTTTGAAGGGAAAGCGCGCTCCCGACTCACCCATTTCCCTAACTTCTACACATTTTCCACAAATAAGTTGCAATTTGTTGAAGTTTCTTACTTGGTTGTGATTGAATGCCTAAAATACAAGATTTATTTAAAAGGCAAACCAAGTCAAAAAATAAAAGAAAAAAAAAAAAAAAAAAGAAAGAAAAGAAAAGGCACAACAATTCAAAAACAAAATACAAAAGAAGAAAAAAAAAGTGGCATAGCAACTCAAAAGCAAAATACAAAAAGAAAAATGACAAAGAAATTCAATTTCACAAAAAAAATCTTACCCCCTCAAAAATAAGCCTTTTACCGATTGTTATCGTGAAGAGCCTACCAAATGACCGAGTCCCTAGGAAGGATGATAGCGGTAATGGTTGGTCTTCCCTCATTTTGCAACCATTATCCACCTTTTTACTTGGACTAGTTAGACAATTTTGAACATGGGACGACCCTCTTGGCTTATCGCTAAAGGGGGCGGGGCTTCACGTACCTACAATGTCGACTAACTCCGTGGTTCATCCTTTTTCCATCCCGCCTATCGTCCCGTGGTACGTTCTTAGAAGGTTAGGAGGAACTGGGTAAGTTACCAACGTTTTTATTGCTTTGTTGTCATACTATTAGGGTTTTGTCCATATCGATTTGTGTTATTAGCTTGGGAACGTTATCACTTGCCTTGAGTCCTTAACCGGTGTCTCTTTCACCGCTTTGTTGAGGGAAGCGGTATTTGTTTCTTTTTGGATGCAACCGATTGTTTGTTTGGTTGGTTGGTTGGTTGGTTGTTTGTGTGTTTTCGTATTCGGTTGTATCCACAATTTTGTCGCAAGACCTCACTTGCCTTGCGGAGAGCACTTTTCCTCTAAGTGTTTTCGCGTGCGTTGAAAGGCCGTAGGGTGAGCTAATACCCGCTCGGTTAGTAGTCTAGTTTCTTTTAGTTAGTAGTTAGTTCGTGCTTACTCGAGGGCGAGTAAGGGTTAAGTGTGGGGGAGTTGATAAGTGTGGTTTGTAGTGCTTATTTCTTGTGTTTGGTCCTGGTTTCTCTTGTGGAATCGCTCTTTGGAGAGGTTTTCGAGGCTACTTACGCTTCTTCTAGCTTGTTTTAGGTTCCTAGGACCTATCCTGGAGAAATGGAACGATTTCGACTCGTTTCCAATGCATTTGGAGCAAACGAAGAGAAGCGATGATGTCTCGGTGGCCTAAGCTCAATCTCGAGCCCCTTGGGACCCATTCTCGAGCACCGAGAATCGATAAGAAGCTTAGGAAGAGCAAGTAGGGACCTATGAGACCATATTTGAAGCCTACACGACCCATCCCGATCAGGAACACATCCATCACGACCGGGGTGAAGTGCAAAGCAAAGACGGACTACTGGAGGTCTATCCCGGCCGGGACCATGTCCATCCCGACCGGGATCACCTCCTTCCCGTCCGGGAAGGGCCCAGTTCAGTTGCTGATTCATTTTTCCGCCTCCCTTATTCTTGTAACCCTATATATACCCCCCTCTTGTATTGTTTTGAACAAGATTCATTACCATTCATTACCCACAAAACCCTAGACTACTTTAGGTTAGATTAACTTAGATTAGTGTAGATTAGCTTAATCTCTCCTTAATCTTAGTTTAATCCTAGTTAGTTCTTGTGTAATTGAAGATTTATTGAGGAATTCTTCTCTATTATATTGACAACATTGAAGATACTTCTTGGGTTGATTTTATACAAGATTCAATATTTTGCCTTTCATTTGTGTTTGGTATAACTTCTCTTCTCTTTAATCTTCTTTACTTTAGTTTTCTTTTGTTTATGTTCTTGTTTGATAATACTCAATCTCATATCATGAACCTCCATTGTTATGCTTGTTTTGTGATGTGTGTTGTGGTTGTCATCATGAATATGAGTGAGTAGATTCCCTTGCTAGGGTTAGTTGGGGGATTGGGTGTTGATTAGGGATGATTAGGGTGGAAATTGGTGATGCTAGATGTTCTTTTTGTTGTTTCCTATTTGCCTTGCACTCTACATGTTTGATGAAATGCTTGTGAGACTTGAGATGATCACTCCTTGTTTTTCTTGCTTCTTCTCTTGCATGTTCTTGTTTGGTTGGTAGGTTTGGTTCCCCCATTAGTAGCGAGAGCGTGGTGAGGATGACCTCTAGGCCGTTTAAGTAGCGAGAGCCCGATCGTAACCTAGGCTACGAAAGCATGCTAGCAACCCCGTTTCCTTCTTTTGATCTCCTTGACATCCATGAACCCGACCTAGCCCTAGTTTCTTCTTATTGATTTATTAGCTTCCATTTATCATTACTTATTTGTTTAGCTTAATTATTAGTCATCCTTAGCCGTCACCTTAGCTTCTCTTGAACCTAGTCTAGACCGTATTACACCTTAGTCTGACTCATTTTCCGTCCCTGAGGATCTCGACCCGACTTGCCCTAGCTACCAAGCCCAGGTTCGTTGGTTATTATTTTGATCGGTGGGATCCACGACAAATCCAACCCGTCAGTTTTATAGTAGATTTAATTGCGTTTATGTGTTTTCCCTTGAATTTTGTGGAAATTTGGGAAGTTCTAACACATCTTGTGAGCATTGTGTTTTAGGGATGAATGAGGACTCTTTAACCGAATCCAAGCCAACTTGGGGCTTGGGAACTAGTGCAAGCATTGTGGGACCATATGAAGGAAAGTCATATAGGGTTTGAGCATTTTTTGGGAAGATTGAGGAATTTTTGGGGAAGCTTTGAAGGCCCAAGGCGCAGACTGCGGCCATTGGTGCAGCCTGCGAGCGTAGACTGCGGCATTTGGCGCAGCCTGCGAACGTAGACTGTGCCACAGCCTGCGCATCTGACTATACTCTCTCTTTGCTTTTAAAACCCGCGCCTATTGGGAATAGTTAATCAATTCCCATATTTCGCCCCCTCTTCTTTTCATAATACTAAATTCCTTTTGACATACTTTATACCTCGCTCATCTCACTCTTTTTACTCACCAACCAAACACTTATAAAACCTTTTATCCTTACCTCTCTAAAGCCTAGACTTTCATAACTTAGCCATTTCACTTCAACTCTCTGGGTTTTCAACTTGAAGGTTGAAGATTTTTTATGGCTCACTCTTGGAAATATAAGGAAGGGAGTTCCTCTAATCAAGATGCAAGTCAATCCTTCTTTTTCAAGCATCAAGTATGAGTAGTTTCTAGTACTTTCTCTCCTCTTCTGCCTGCTTTTTGCTTGTTTAGTTTCAATTTAGAGTTTTACTTCTCTTAATTGGTTCTTTAAAAGTTCTTAGGCTCGCTTTTATCTTAGTTAGTTGAATTTGGATGTTATTTGTCCTTGGGCATAGCGAGCCATAAACACTCACATACTTGTCTTCACATAAATGAACACCAAGTGTTTGTGGAAATACCCAAGTGAGGTTTAAGTGTTGGTTATTGTTTGTTCTTGTTATTTGGTGGGACAGACTACTTGTGTTTGGTGTGTGTTTATAGGTACTATTGAAGGGCTAAGATGTCGCCGCGACCGACAAATCTTGCAAATGCGAAGAGAGCTCGATCAGTTATCTCTCTAGAGGTTTTTGAAGGCCATCAAAACCTCAAGGGGAACGAAAGAGCGGCCTTCCTCTTCGTCGACAAAATATATGTGATCGCTACCCGGTTCTTATGTTGTGAAATCTTAGAGGAGTTAGGAATACAATATTCTTGTCGAGTCATGTTAGAGTCCTTGGGTTTGAAGTATCATTTGCGGTTAAGGTGTCCTATTTACCGAGCCCTCACACTTGAATTTATTGCAACTTTGCAACATGTTCCGGGCTCCGATAATGAAGAATAGAATATCACCTTCCGCATGCTTAAGAAAAATCGGGCTCTTACAATTGATTCGCTTAGAGCTACACTCAACATAAGTGAGGATCTTTCTCAATTGACCTACACCAAAAGAAGAGTTAACCAGATTTGTCTTGAACTCACAAATCAAGAAGCCACTAAGTATGATGATAGGATCTCCAAGATTTCTTATCTGGTGATTCACCTTCTCGCCCGCTATCCTGTGTCACTCTTTTTGATAGTCGATGAGCCGTCAAGAGTTAAAGACGCCGTTCAATCATGGATTTGGGCAATGTTGCTTGAATTAGTTGGGGTTCCAGATTAGGCGAGGATCCTTGTCATGGCTATGTTAGATCAGAAAAGGATGCCAGAGAGCGTGTCAATTGATCAAGGTGGAATTGTTTCATTGATATATTACTATGTCGAGGGTTTCCTCGAAGACGGTCGAGATCCACCCGGTGTATCCAAGGTTAGAGGTAGCAATCAATATGATCTCAAGGGGCTGACAGATGTTAAGATGATTTCGAAGATATCCATCCATTGATGGTACATTGGCTGGACAATGATGGTAGGCCGTTTATGGTTCTTTCCCGACCGGAGACACATCATCCGTTTGGGCAGAACACGTATGATTTCTGTTGTTGACCCGACCCAGTTGAGGTTCTTGGAGTGCCACCACCTATCGTACGTGATAGATTTGATACTCATAGAGATGTAGGTCAGACCTCGTTGGCACCCAGTTGGTTTATACGGATGCCGGAGTTCATAGACCACTCTACTTCTTTGATGACCAATCTCAACCAGACTATTCAGAAAATTGACATGACTCTTACATTACAACACTAAATATCAGATGAACAGTTTGCCTCTAAGCTTGACCTCAGCAACATGATGCTTGACCTACAAGTTAGCCAACCTTAGAGGGTACAGAGTGAATCCGCTTTTCAGAGGGAGTCCCGATCATTCTTCTCAGCTTCAGCGGAGCGAGATCGAAATCTGGCTTCTTCAGTTGCCTCCGTGATTCAGCGAGAGGAGCTCTCATAAGAAGCGGCTAATGATCGCTACTTGGTGCAGATCCGGGATTCTTATACCGATGCAGCTACAAATGAAGCTACCTACGGGTTGAACACATCGATGCACTAAATGATTCTGCAGAGCAATCTTAAGTTGGAGCCCATCGTTCCTCCCTAGGTTCATCCTTTCATTATCGGATGAGTGGTCGAGGATCAGATGGGTGAGGAAAGAGAGGCTAGATAAGATGAAGGAGATGATGAATGATGGAGCCTCGGGCTCCCAAGACTATTTGTTCATAATGTTGTTAGATTCTTGTATTTCGGTATATTTTGAGTATGCAGGTACATATTGCTATCACTTGTTGCTATCCCATGATAACCCTCCAAGCCGTGATTTTGGCGTTCCATTGATATTGAGGATCTAAGGGCGGTATCATCTCACACTTTTCCTCCTATATTATGCCGGAACCAAATCATTTGCTTAGGAACTTTGTCGGGATTTGGGATTTATTGATTACCACATAGATTTACCATTTCTTGACCACTTGTTATGGGGATTCCAAGGGATAACAACCCATTGATCTATACCATAGCCTTCTCTTGACACCTAGCCGACTACCCACATATACAATGCATTTCACAAAACTATTGGGGTTGGAGGTGAGTGTTGAGAGTAAGTGTGGGGTAGCAGAGCGGTCTCTCAGACCTAATTTCAAGAGTGTGAGTAGGGGCATTCTCTTATCATTTGACGTAGGACTTGGAGTTTGGGCACATGGTCGTTGATAACCCACCGATAATCGACCCCTCATTTCAGTTCTACCTCTCATTTCTTCGATGAGATTCACCATGTCATTGGCATATTCCTTATTTTTTCGCAACGCAGTGGTTGGTTTATCTATACCCACATTGAGGACCTTATGATCTTTTAAGTGTGGGGGTAGAGTCATGTATTGTATTATCGAGAATACAATGGGTTTTCTGTTATAGTTGCATCTTTTCATTTTTTTGTTCTAGTGTTATCTTTTTATCTTATGCTATCAAAAATTAATTGTCGTGGCTGAGGACGGGATGAAACCGAAAAGAACATTCCGGGCAAAATGAAGAATCGAGTTGCGAGCCACCACAAAAAAAAATGAAAAAAAATGAAAAAACACCAAAAATATGAGATAATTATTTCTATCTTGATCTTTGAGAGTCATAAGAAGTGGAGTGATAAGGAGGAATAGGAAGGGTAGGCTAGATCTTTCTTTTTGATTGGAGAAATTTTGTTTATTTTTGTTTTTGTGTGATTTTTGCGTGATCGCGTGATATGGAGATTGACTATATTTGGTGATCACACGATCATGTTGTTTCGGAGATATAAGGAGAAGTTGATGAAGGAATTGAGTCGGTCACCTCACTAGGTCTTGGGATAAGACCAAGGTGACCATTTACACCTTATTTTGGAGAAATAAGAAGGTGGTTGTGTAATGAGAATAACTTCGGGAAGGGGATTGAGTCTTCATGTTGAGGGAGGAATAAAGAGGTCTTGTGAGTGAGTGTTTCCACTTCATTTTTGAGTCTTTCTTATTTTTCTTTCTATTTTAGACTGAGTTACTTTTCATGAGGGAGCCATGATTGAAGGAAGAGGTGTGAGGGAAGAGTGATCGATATTCCATGCACATATTTTGGTCTTGTTTTTTCATGCTTAGTTCTCGAGTTTACTCCGGACGAGTAAACTTCGAGTGTGAGGTATTTGATAAGTACAATTTTGACCCTCTTTTTAGGCTCTTTTTGGTACCTATTCGGGGTGGTTTCAATGTTAAGTACTCATATTTAGAATATTGTCATGTTTGCCCTCATCTTGGTTATTTATGTGTATTTTGCGGCCAATATTATGCATTTCTTGACTTAGATCCAATAACTCGAGATAGCATCACATGCCGAAGAATGAGATTCATGGACAACTCTGATTTTGAACCAGACACTTACGAACCGAGGTAGTCCAGAAGCGTCTTATCCGTTTAGCATAACCTTGAAGTGAGCATGGGGAATAAGAAGCTAAAGTATGCAAGAAAACAAGAGGAAGAAACAATAAAAAGAAAGAAGATGAAAATATTGAGCAGGGTCACAGGTGCAAACTGCGGCAGCAGAGCCTGCACAGACGACGAAAATTGACTTAAATCGCAGATTTTCGTTTCCTCCTTCTCCTTTTTACGGGCTTGTTTGTGGCTTGTAATTCAGCTTCCTTGTGTTACCCTAGATATTTAGGTTGCATTAGACATTATGTAGAGGGAAGAACTCATTCTTAGAGAAAGATTACGGGTCTAATCCATTCCAGACTAGTTTGCAATTAATATAGCTTTGGAAGAAAAGATTCAATCATTATGCTTATTTTGGGTTGCTATTGGAGTATGAGGGACTAATATTCTAATATCTTGGTGTGAATCTACCCAATGATGTAATTTTTCCTATGTTGTAAGACTTTCAACTCTTGTTTTATTCTATTTTATGCTATTCCTATCTTTTATTGTGTAAGTGTATTTTTCCATATATTAAGTCTTTGATTGTATCAAAGTGGCTACCTAGTTATGCATGTACACTTTTTTCTTCTGTGTTAGAGAAGTTGTTACACCTATCTACACCCCCGAGTAGCATTCTTGAGATAGATAGTAGTGTGTTTGTCGTCAATCGATTGTCTACATAAATGAATATGGATGTTGAAGATGTGGTGATTGTTTTAGCATAAGCCATTATTTTGTCTCCTTTATGATCTAAATCCTAGACATATGTTGATGTTGTTTTCTAGACTTTGTGTGGACGGATGAATATTCCGTGTGTAATGTTACTGAGCATGGAGTTATGATTTACGGAAGATAGTTATTATTGAGAGTTGATTAGTTTGCAATTGTTGTTGAATTATATTATTGTGGTATTGTGGATGTTTGCCCACACTGCTCGCCCTGCGCGCACCCGCGCGGGACTCGGTCGCGGCGGACACCCACACGGCTCATCTTCGGCACGCTCGTTCGCGTTTCGGGGCCGATCGGATCTCGCGTTTGGGGCGATGTGTTGGACCTCGATTTAGTTGACGATTTGAATTGTACAAGACGGATGTGGGGACATCCGTGTTTCCATTGGAATCGATTGAGACGTGACTGTAAGTGTTTAAAGGTCGATATGTTTGGTAAGATGACCTTTTTAGTGAACCGAATTCATTGCCGATTTGTGGAGTCGCCACCAAGTACTGTTCAAGTCAACTTTAATCCTTACGTGGCTCAAAGCTAAGTGACATGGGGACCTAAAGATAAAGACTTGTACCCTTAAGCATTCCATGTCTAGAATGACTCTCATTGCCAATGGTTTCGGCCATCCAGAAATCGTAGATTCTGAGTAAGGGGTGAGGGTACGTATTGGGAAGCTAACGTCTGATAGACATCAACACCCAATCTCGCCCACACGTAGCGTCCTCTACTAATCAATCGGTGGGCTGATAATTTCGTTTCTTAATTGTGGCGGAAGTATGGTAACATCCATTGTTTTAACCCTATGTCTTTGCTACGTTGGTTGTTTACGAACAAGTAAGTTTTTTGTCATCGAAGTAATTGCTTTTACATTCTTTGCATGCGATTTCACGTGACAAGCAGACCATGAAAATATGCACGTAGGAGAGTAGAGAGTACTAGATATTATACGTATTAGAAAATCAGTTTTAACGTGATAATACGGATATTAGTCATTCTCGTGGTATACCTTACCTGGTATTCTGCTTAAGGTGCGTCGGTTCGATATTAATAAGGATGCATCGAATCACGTGTGAGGGGTGAGCATCGGGATAATAAGGAACCCAACCACCACTCGTTTAATTTTAGTTTACTTACATTTTGAATTTGGTGTTAGGTGATTCAGCATGTGATTATGGTCATAAAAGCGGTAAATCATACGAAAGCGGTAAATACGAAATGTAAGTAAATCACATTATGAGGAGTTGCACCCTTAGAGTGTACACTAAACGAGACACGATGCGTAGATGGTTGAGAATGGATCTCATGACTACTCGGGTTTAGTTTATGGTGTTTTAGTTCTTATGGTTGAAGTTGTGGACGTTACGTATGTTTACGACGCGTCGTGGACTTAGTATCCACATAAGTCGGACTTGACGTTATCAAAGTGCATAAGTAAAAGTACGGAATGTAAAGTTGTGTTTAGATGACAACCTAGTGACGATTTGACTTCTATAGGCGGATCCACCTAGCTATCCTGCCGGCAATTTTGGTAGAGCTTTGCTACGGTGAGCTTGGGTCAGCTAGCCAAAGACGGGTGCCCTTTTTCGTTCGCGTCAAGCCAATGACTCGAGGAACTATAAAGAGTAGTTTTCATTCGCGTATTGGAAAGAAAACGATCGAGTGCATCATGCCTAATGTCGGAGTGCGATGATAAAGAAGAGCAAGAAGCTCGTAGAGAGGAGAGGGAAGGAAGTTATGAATTGTGTGTTGTGTTCTCAAATTGTGCGGATATGGGGGGTATTTATAGTTTTTCTCTTAGTTCAAATCGATTACTTAGGCGCCTAGTGGCGTGCGACCCAAGATTGGGGTGCCTGAGTTGGGGCGATGCAATTTAAAGGCGCCTGGAGGGAGGCGGGTGAAATATAGAAGATCCGATTTGAAAACAATTCAAAACGAAAATTATATATAATCTTAGGTTACTTGGGCATTAAGTGTTCCTCTTGTGACCTAGAGGCTTCGGGCGCCGATGGGCCTCGGGCGCACGTCTCGAGGCTCGCTCGACCTGACGCGCTGACTCGGGTTTGACTTTGCGTGTTTTGAGACAGATTCAGAACCCTAGTGTCGGAATTGACTCTAATTAGTGTCGACGTGACCGTAATGACACGACTAAGATTGTCTTGATACTGATTTAATTATTCCGAGTAATTATTTGATCCGTTCTATAGAAAAACCATCTAAAACATCGTAAAATCGTGTCGTGTTGCAGTCCGATCATCATCGGGTGTTCGTTGGGCACTCCTGCAGCCACCAGATCCAAATCTAGGTGTTTACAGAAGCCCCCACTTTGACTGAGGTTTTGACAATGCAAAAGTCAAAGTAGAGCCGCTCAGGTCAATCGAGGATTACGACCTGGTGGCTGTCCACTCGGGTCGTTTTGAGTCCGTTAAACTATGTACTAAGGCTCGTCAGCCAAGGCCTAGAAATCATACCTGACCTCCTCGTCTGCGGTCGTCTGTCTAAGCTCTGGTTTGGTGCCTGCTTGTCTTGTTTTGGGTTGTTATAATTGCTTAGTGTTTTGGTCTTTGATATGGACCTTTTGTTTGAGTTTTTCTTACAAGGTCTTGATTTTGTTTTAATCCCTTGCGGGTGGTCGCATTAAATTAGATTTATCCCTCTCGTGTGGTTGGGTTGGTTTCGAATTTATTCCTCGCTCCCAGGTGGCTGCATTGGTCTTGGGTTTCAATTCTTTGGAACATGATCTTGTCTATTCCTGGTCTTTCTTTGAGAGAGTTTCTGACTATCTCTGGCCTACTCTTTGGAATAGATCTTTGTTCCTGGACTTTTGCTTTCTTCGAGATAGTTTTTGACTATCTCTGGCTTATTCTTTGGGACAGATCTTTGTCCCTGGACTTTTGTTTTCTTTGGGATAGTTTCCGATTATTCAAGGACTTTTGCTTTCTTTGGGATAGTTTCCGACTATCCTTGGACTATTTCTTTCTTCGGGATAGTTTCCGACCATCCCTGGACTATTGCTTTCTTTGGGATAGTTTCCGACTATCCATGATCTATTGCTTTCTTTGGAATAGTTTCCGACTATCCCTGGACTATTGCTTTCTTTGGGATAGTTTCTGACTATCCCTGGACTTTTGATCTCTTTGGGATAGTTTCCGACTATCCCTGGACTATTGCTTTCTTTGCGATAGTTTCCGACTATCCCTGGTCTATTGCTTTCTTTGGGATTGTTTCCGACTATTCCTGGACTATTGCTTTCTTTGGGATAGTTTCCGACTATCCCTGGTCTATTGCTTTCTTTGGGATAGTTTTCGACTATCCCTGGACTATTCTATATTGGTGAGCGATTGTTTAGATTTGGTGATAATTTTGTTTTTGATTCTTGTTGGGGTTGTTGTATAAACTCTTGGTGAGTGCATAATGGTGTTTATTTGCATTGATTCTTGCGTTTGCATTTGCTCTAGGGGCCTATGGCTTTCGGCTGGGGATGTGAATTGATTGATCTAGACTGGGGATCTGCTAGGGTAATTAGTTTGTTCTTGATTTTGGTCATTCCGAGTTGATAGGTACCATTGGGGATTTTCACGGGCTTGCATAACAGGCTGTGCTGGCTAGTGAGATGCTCTGCTGGGATAGCGAATTTGGTAGCCATAGGTTTTAGTAAGGGCTGTCGTACTAGCTTGGGATTTCGCATGTCTTGCTTATCCCGCTGGGGAGAGGTAGATTGATTTTAATTATTCTGTTAGGGGAAGGTAATAAGACTTGCTTACTCCGCTGAGGAGTAAACTACCCCGTCAGTGTTTATTTGGCTTGGCACGTGAATGTACGTCTTGCAGGTATTGAGATTTACGTTTGGATTACCTCGGTTCACGTTGGACTGAAAGTTCAGGCGCACTTTTCTGAGCGGCTTGAAAGCGAGGCACCTAGCCCCCAGCGACTTAATGCTTCGTCTCCCGCCCTGCTGCGCTCTGGAAATTAGACGCCCATGCTGAGGCGGTCTAGATTTGGTTTCCTGATTTTGTTTAAAGGTTGCGATTGAAGGGGGGAAGAGTTTATTCGTCCTAGAAATCAGAAGCTCGCCGTACTTCGTCTCAAACTCGTACTTTCGACTTCCTCAATCGATGTTCGACTCAATTTTCGTCATACTTGATTATGTCGACTTTGGGTAAGTTCTCCTTACTCACCTATTGTCGATTTGTGCTTAATTGGTTTGGTTGTGGGTCGATTTTGCTAAACCCTAGAAATCGATTTGGGTATTTTGGGTTTGCTATGTTTCGATGCTTGCTCTTGGTTCCCTTGTTGATTTAGGGTAGGGTAGAGCTTGATAGTGTAGTTATTTGCTTAAGGTGAAAGCTTGGAGGTGCTTTAATGGCTTCCCATGGGTAAAAATCGAAATGTTAGGGTTTAGGGGTTTATTTCCCTTATTCCCGTATTTGACTCTTGTAATCTTGCTCGATTATTGCTTGTGGTGTTATGGGTAGCTCATATGTCGATTTTCGTGAGCCAGAATGCACTCTATGTCATTCCGTGCGAGTTTGTGACACTTACGACGAACCAAATGATACCGTAATGATGCCGGATTTTCCCGAAAGCACTTTTATTATGATCGGGGTCGAAAATGGGAGCTAGTGGGTGTTTCAGAATTTTGGTATTGCTTCCCAAAATTTTGAGCTTATTTTGACCTATTTGGGTTGTCCTGACCTGACCCGAGATGCACTTTTTGTTTTGTTTTGTAGCTGGAGATGGTACGTGACGTCCCGAGGGAGTCCCTGCAACTGGTACTAATGGTGAGGCCACCGGGTCAACCTCGCTTACTCCTCTGGTGGCCCGTTAGAGGCGAAAGAGTGCTCCTTCGCTTCGCCTCGAGCCTGGGGCCGTGGACGAGGCTAGTTTTGATCGAGTCACGAGGTGTACCATACCCGTGACAGTGGCTAGGAGGAAGCATGTTCCCGGGCCCATTGACGAGGAAGGGGAGGCTGCTTATGAGGATCCCATTTGGGCTCAGGGTTGGGACGGTCAACAATTACTGCTCCATCCGAACTTGCACGTGTCTAGTCGTACCGTAAACGGCAAAGTGAGTGTCTCTATTTTTGTCATTTGCTCATGTTTTGACTTCGATTTGTGCTGGTTTTGTTTATTTATATTCGTATCGTCGCGATTTGCAGCCCCCAGGTCCGATGAGAACCTTCTCAGGCTTCACCACGTGCTTAGAGATCTACGCTCAGAAGCTTAGCCTCGAGGCTTAGGAGATAGCTATGGGGACGGCTCTGGGTCCCTTAGTTGGACATTGGGTTGGGTTGATCGGTTGCAAGACTAAGTGCAACCTGATGGTGATTAGGGCGATGATAGATCGCTTTTATGACACGACCTCGACATTCCACATGTCGTTTGGCGAGGTTGGTATGACCTTAGAGGATTTTGAGATTAGGAGTAGCCCCCAAGATTAGGAGTTTGAGATGTAGGTTTGGTTATGCAGTTCGTGGACCGTCGTTGGGCCAACTATGAGGTCTGCCCGGGTATGTGGGGGCGGAGTTGAGGCCTGGAAGCTATAGGAGGATGCTTCTCTCTGCGCTGTTCCATCCCGTGTGGTACTTGGGCGAGAGGTTGGTACGCCATTGCCTATACGATGAGTTTAGGGTGCCGGTTGATCCTCCTCGGACCATGTTTAGGCCTCTGACTACTGGAGAGGCCCGTGAGGATAGGGATGGAGAAAGTGGCGAGGCGTTACTGGTGCTCGGTGCCTCCTACGTGTCTCACGTCTGCCAGCGGCTAGCTTGCAACCACATTGTGGTAAGAGTTCGGTTTTGTTTGCTTTTCTCTCGTGGTTTTGCGTCTGTTTGTGTTCTGAATGGTTTGTTTTCTTTCAGCTGGCCAACCCGGCTGATGCCGTTCAACCCCCAGATTTCTCTTTGACACTACTTAGGGTGGATGCGGCTGGGGTGGCCTTTACTGAGCCTCTTCCTCTTTGCTCTGCGGAGGAGATGGAGGCCGGGATGAAGTGGCACGACCGGGTATACCGAGTAAGTTTCGGGCTTTTGCTTTGAACTCGGTTTTAAAGTTTAGGCTTTGTTGTTTGATTTGTTAGGTTTTTTTTTCAGGTTTCGTCAACTTACCATCAGCGATTATGGTAAGTTGCCAACTGCTTCTAGGCCTATGCATCGGGAAGGGCTGCTGCCTCGTCTCCCGACACGTCGGGACCTCGATCGGTAAGTAGTGTTTTCCTATGGGAGGTTTCTAGGCTGGTTGTGTCTTTTCCTAAGGGATGGTTACATTTGCAGAATGTCCCGGACATGGTAGCGCAGTTGGAGGCGCGGGTGACCGAGCTTGGGGCGGCCGAGGTCGGCATGCTGCAAACTTTGCGATCTCGGGGCCATGAGATTGCTGAACTTAAGGAGCAGTTGGCTCGATCTCGAGGTGAGACCTCGGCGCAGGGTGAAGCTAGAGCTGAGGCTGAGGTGGAGAGAGAAGCTGAGGCTGAGGGTCGGGCTATTGGTGTTACCGGGGATGCTGATCCTTCCGGAGGGGTTTCTGATATGGAGACTGCTACCGTGGATATACTGGCGGTATAGGTAGTACTAAGTCTCCTACTTTTGATCTGGAGGATCTAGGTTTGGACGATAACCTGGGCGAGCTTGTACTGGCTGAAGCTGCAGCCTCTAGGGGTCTACCCTTGTTTGTAAACCCGATTTGTATTTGGATTTTGTATGTTTTGTATATTTTAAACTTTAGTGCTTTGATCGGCTTATTGTACCGTGTTTGCGAAACGGTAGCTTAGATAACACGTATCGCTTCAAGTTTTATTTGCTTGTTCACGGTTTAGTCGTGATTTTAAGATGTTTTAAATGCGTTAGGATTGCGTAGTAGCGCATTTTTTTTTCGGGATGCTTCAAATGTGTTAGTTTGAGCCAGGAATTGGATCAAGTAGTACGTCAATTAAAATGTTTGACTCGAGATGTGTGAAAGCGTTTGTAACTAAAACGTTTTGATCAAGTGTGTGACGAGTGCAGTTGTTTTTTATGACGCTCGCGTTCAAAGTGAGAAAAGAAAAAGTTAGACTAGTTTTTATGCTTTAATGACGATGCCGTGTAGGGTACAGACGCATATTGACAGTGCCGCGAAGGGCTACAACACGCCTAGGTAGGTTAGCTTATCTCCTAAAGAAAAAACTAAAAAAAGTGTAAGTCTGGTGGATCTGGGGGACGAAAATGGATCGTCTGCTGCTTGTAGAGACCCTTCGTTCTTGCATGGTGCTCATAACGTGCGTTTCGGCTTTTTTAAAGAGGTCGACTGACTTTTGGAGGTCGTTCCTAACGTCTGAGGTTAACGAATAATAGCTGATGAGGTAATGCATGGCTGACAGCTTGGGGTTCAGGCGCCAGGAAGCCAGCGGTCTAGGAAACAGGCGCCTGGGATTGGGAGACCCGGTTATTGGACGCCTGGGTTTGGGCGGTCCAGTCTTGGGACGCCTGGGCTGAGGCAGTTTGGTTCTTGGTTATGGAAATTTTCCGTAATTTCCTAATTACGGTGCTATTAAGGCTATATATGCGGGTTATGGGTGCTCGTCTAAGACATAATTAAGTACTCATAGTGTCTTTATCTTCTTGTCTTTTTTTGAGTCATGTCGAGTTTTGGTAGTCTTTTGACCGGGTGGACTGGTCGTCTTAAGAAGGGTGATCTTGAAGTTTTGCTAGGTGATGGTTCTATTTGTCCGCTATTATTGCGCTAAAGGAAGTTAAAGTGCAAGACGACTTTTTGTTAGCGTGTTCTCGCTTTTGGGATGCTAAGCACCATGTTTTTGCATTCCCGAGAGGTGATGTTTGTCCTCTTCCCGAGGAGCTAGATGCCATTGGGGGAAGACATTCGACCCATCCTTGTATACCTATCGAGGGTGACGTTTCTGTGGAACGGTTTCGTCATTTTTTGGACATCCCTTTGTTGAAGGAGGCTAGTGTTTTCTTTGGAGAAGGTGGTAGTGACTTGGTGTTTCTTGTTAAAGTGTTCTCACGGGAAATTCTTGTGATATTTCTCCTTTAGCCCGTAAGCGGGCTCTTAGTATTGTGGTAGCATGCTATTATCTATTTGAGGATGCGTCAGTGCATGAAGGCTGGGGTAATCTTCGGGTTTTGGATATTGTAATGGAAATGGAGCATGGGAAATCGCCCTCTTGGCTTATTTTGGGTGAGCTTATCATGGGTCTTGATACACGTGCACGGATTCACCGTGCTCCTTTTCGGGGTTCTAGGACCTTTTTGCAAGTATGTTATGGTGTTACTTTGTTTTATTCGAAACTTGCTTTAGTTTGAAAGTTTAACATTATGTGGTTCAGTGCAGGTTTGGCTACAGGAGAGGTTATGTCTAATCGAGCATCCTCAGTTTATTAAGGGTTATAACTATAAAAGTTTTGCTGCTCGGAATGTGGTACCGTTATGGAATGCCAGTTATATCGAAGAAGAATGGTTCTCCTATCTGCGGACTAATGGAGGGGCTGCTATTTAGTGGATAGTCCTGTGGTGGCATATTAGGGGATATGTCGAACTCCCGTTTTCATCACAGGCTCGTACTATGCAAATATTGTCCGTGAGTGAGTGTGTTTATGTTTATCGGGACAGGCTGACGCGCCAAATGGGCGTGGGGCAGATCGTTCCTGAGGTTATTACTGACGTAATCAATCCTCGTCCATGGGAGGAAGGTTTTTTTAGGAAGTTCGAAATGTCTTGGAGACGGAGGATTATTGATAAGTCGGTATTTATTCATATTTTTACCCCTTTAATTATTATTATTTTTATGTCGTCTTTCGTATTATTCGAATTAAAATGATTACTTTATATAAGTTGGGTTTATTATTAAACTTTTGATATTTTTGTGCTAAATTGAGTTTTTAATATATATTTTAATTAATTAGTAATGACCCACTTGGATTAAGATGTAAAAGACTACTAAAATCGTATTTATGCTTGCAGGTTTGTCTTAAGACGACAATATCTCACTCATACGATGTCGGAATAATGCAAATCAAAATGCATTGGAAAGCTAAGTTTGAGATGAACAACTTTGTTGAAGAGAGAAAAATCAAATTCCATCATCTAATGGGTCGAAACCAAGCTTGAAAGCATCAGCCTAGGGATGGCAGTGGGTCCAAGACCCGACCCAGACCCGGCGGGTCGGACCCGAATGGGTCGGGTCTGGGTCCAAATTTTCCAGACCCGTTGGGCATGGGTCGGGTCTGGGTCCTCCCTAAAAAATTCGGGTACGGGTACGGGTCTGAGTTTTGGGACCCGGACCCGACCCGTAGACCCGTGGACCCGTTTAAAAAAAAATGTTAATTTTTTTTTAAAAATTAAACCTACAGAGTACAGACCAAGCAGTGAGTTAGAATTCTCAGAAACAGATGTTACAAAATAGAAACCCTACAAACTTTTACCCCTTTCATCCCCTTCATCTCATTTCAGCCACCTTCATCTCCACTCTTTTCATCCACCTTCTATCTCCTTCAGTCCTTCATCTCCTTCTTCAGATCCAGACACCAGGTTTAGTTCTCAACTTCTTTTAATTTCATTTCACATTTATATTTTTTTGTTAATTGAAAAATCGGGGGTATGGTTTGGGTATCCTTGATTGAATATTTAACTGAGCTTTAGCCTATCTTCTTTACGGCTGAAATGTACTGCAAACTAAAATTAGTGGAGCAGAAGTTAACTAAAGTATAATGATTTGTGAGTTGGGTGTTTCATACTGAAAGCAGGTTGACAGGTAGATAATTCTCTTTAAAGAATGGGATTCGATAGATTGTGTGATTACCCTATTTTCTTCTTCTCGACTTTAGCCTATCTTCTTCTCGTTGAAATATATATATATATATATGATTATGATTGTGTGATTGTTCGGATGTCGACTTTAGCCTATCTTCTTCTCGTTGATTTATGATTGTGTGATTATTTTTTAATCAATGTATTGGAGAATTGCAATTATAAATAATATTAAGTCTTTTTTTAGAATGGATGACGAACAATTAAATAATACAAAATTGTAATAAATAAGGTCGACCCGCGGGTAGACCCGGATCCGGTCCAGACCCGGCCGGTTCGGGTATGGGTCTGACAATTTTGGACCCGTTCGGGTCTGGGTCGGGTCTGGGCCCGGGGTTGAATTTTCGGGACCCGACCCAGACCCGACCCGTTGCCATCCCTACATCAGCCCATCATGGAAAAATAATGAAAGAGAATCCGGTGTAAAAAAGGAAAGAAGAAGATGTGGAATTGTAAGAGTAAGATCAATTAATTAAGGAAAAAAATAAATTCACTAAGACCACATTAACACTATAAAAGAAGACATTAGGGCTTTAATGTAAAGGGAGAGGAGGAGAATAAGGAGCCACAAAACACACACATAGGAATAGGGTAAAGGCCTTGGCCTTCATGGCCAAGGTCAGTACAAATTCAACCGGATTGTAATGCGGGACGCGATCAATTCAACTCCTTACTTACCTAACGGTTGTATCTATCTATCTTATTTAGTTTATTTATCGTTTAATTAGTTATTTAGTTTAATCTTTCAGTTATTCGAACATGTAATGTACCGATTATTGTCAATAAGTTATGAGATTACGTTATTGTTTTAACGTTTAATTAGTACTTCGATATCGTATAAAATTCACGATTTGACTGTTGTTTTCATGTTTATTAATTTAGCCTGATCACCTAGATTATTTACATGAGTCGATTGTTAAATTAATAGTGTTTTAAATTAGGTTACAGCGTTCTGGTCTAATTTAAGTGCTAGAATTTTGTTTGATAATTGAGTTATATTTAATTGCAGCGTTCTGGTTTTATATAATTCAATTGATGGGTATTCTTAATGCGACTAAGTTTGTTAAGTTAAATCGTGCGTTCATGGTTAATTTGATAAATTTGGTTAGGATTAAACTTGCGTGCGTTCACGGGGTTTAACGAGTCAAAACGATAAAACTGGTAATTTGCGTGCGTTCATGGGATTAACTAGTTACCGATCTAGTTGAGTCTAATTAATTGAATCGATTATTAACCCGACTATATCATATATTGCATGTCTCGAATATTGTTATGATTAATTTTTTTATTTATTATTATGTTTTTTACTTTATTATTATTATTATTTTCAAAACCAACAAAACCCGCATTTTTCTATATATATCTATACTACTAAATAATAAATTTCCTAAGATAATAACGTCAGTCTCTGTGGGATCGACCTCTACTTACCCTATCTACCGTAGAGTTAGTAGTGTTTATAAATTTAATTTTGACTGCGGAAACGACACGCATCAATTATGCATCATGTTCCTCTAGAAAGTTTTCGACCGACAATTCCTACTTACGCCCGGCGGGATGTTTATGAATATCCGACTGGACCGGACAAGTCAAAGCTTGTGAAGACTGTAGTGCTACAGAGTAAGGAGGCTACACGAGTTAACATTGCTAAGCGCTTGACCAAAGATAGTGTTATCGATCCTAGTATCGTCAATTCATCTAAGTGAGCCAAGACTGACACGACCCATATAAAAAACGTAGACGAGGAAGGGAAGTGGGATTAGCTGGGCCCACGACTGGCTGGAAGGGCGGAAGCTTGCGATCAAGAGGCCCTTGATGAGAAGCTCGATGAAGCACACCTGAATGGTAAGGGGAAGGAAAAGTTAGACCGATAGTGCTCAGCCATTAGTACTATGTTGTATTAATTGATATTATGTGGCGTATTAGTGCTAGTTATTGTAAGGGTTTGCTTGACACGTTGTCCTGTTTCCGGAGTAGCCGAGTAATAGACGCTCGATGTAGAAGGCCTCGACAAAGGGTTGATTTAATTAATTTTGCATCAATGAAAAACATGTTTTTTTTTGTGGTGGCTCGTAACTTGATTCTTCATTTTGCTCGGAGCGCCCTTTTGAGTTTTCACCCCGTCATCGGCTCACCTTTTTTTTTGCTCTTTTTTTGCTATTCTTCTTCTTTTTACGGCTCGCAACTCGATTCTTCATTTTGCCCGGAGCGCCCTTTCGGGTTTTCATTCCGTTCTCGGCTCGTCATTTTTTTTAACAACGGCTCTCAACTCGATTCTTCATTTTGCCTGGAGCGCCTTTTCGGGTTTTCACTCCGTCCTCGGCTCGTCGTTTATGCTTCGTAATTAAAATCACTCGTTAATTGGAACGTGGGGTGGTTTAGTTTTGCGTATGAATCGAGTAATCAATTTTATAAAGAGATCTAGGGCTTTCCGGTTCACTATGTAATTGAATCAGGTCAAGTTAATTAATCATTCAATCAATCAATCAAAGTTATTTAGGGCAAAGACACGGCCTTTCGGATCTTATGTCAACCTTAGGATAAATTCTGACGGGCTCTCGCAACTTACCGGATTATCCTACCCACTTACTTGTAAGTCTACCCTTACCAGGCTTTCGATCTTAGGTTCGGGTTCCTAAACATTCAACTAGTTCATCGTCTCAAACTAATCAAACAATGATACAAAACAAGTAGTAAGGCAATAACATATGAATCATCAATCAAGCAATTAATTAAACTAACACCTCCAATTCAATTAACATAGATCCCCTTTAACCCTAGAAGAATAAATTAGCTACTCATGACGAAAGATAAAACAACAAAATAAGTAAGCATAATAGAAATCAATATAAAAATAAGGGGAAGAGAAATAATACCAATTACGAAGAACTGAAAGATTGAATATTATCTAAAAAGTACCGCTACAAGCTTGCAAAATTCTGATACTAATGATAAGTCTAAGCTAAAGTTCTGAATGAGAAAGTGTAATTAAAACCTAACCCCAAAGAAGGGTATTTATATTTATTACAAGAGTCTAAATAGGAAATAAGACATAGTTTAAGACATAGCTTTAATTAAGGTAGAATACAGACTCTTCAGTAGTATTAGGAAAGTCCAATTAATATGCAGCGAACCGCCCGGTTTAGAATCAACTTGACCGGTTCACGAACGAACCGATCGGTTCAACTTCAAACCGACCGGTTCGGTATCAAACCGACCGGTTCGGCCTTCGTAACCCGCCTTATTACCTTGTTTCTCTTGTTTTCTTCATTTGTAGCTCTTAACTCCGTCGTTTGCTATGTTTCCTGCCAAAACATAAACGAAATACCCGGCATAACAAACTAAGGATAAAAGCTACCAAAACTATTCCTAAGGCATGTGAAATCGGTAAAAACGTAGGATAAAATGAGACTAAATATGTATATGAACTGAGTTCATCAACGGTCAAAATGAAACCCCAAATCATTCAACTCGACTTCAAATGCAAAGTTCGAACAAAAAGCAAAAACAAAAGAAAAAGAAAAAATGAAAAGACTAGTCAACTAGCACCCAAACACTAGCCTCCCTGCATTACAATCCTTAAGACCTTTCCGAGACACTTGTTAGGAGACAGTTCGAAATTTTGAGGATTCAAGCGCAATAGGATAATCCCAACCGTAAGGGCCAAACATGAAAATCGGATCCTGCGTAATTTACATCCCACCCGATTGAAGTCTGAATCATTTTAACTCAGCTTCCTCTTTCCTACCACATTACGAAACCTTAGCCCATGGCCCTAACTCCACAAAATCAAACTCCGGATTTTGATCCATCAAAACCATTTACTACCTAACTCCAAATTCCAAATCCACCCAAACTAGTCGCCGTGACCTAAACACGGTATCTCGATAATTGTCACTTTCAAGGGGTCACAACCGATCACTTCATCTGAGTTCTTAAAATATGGTAAAAACCCATGTAATACACCCTAAGCATCTCACATTGATAATTGGCATAACGAGTCTAAAGCAAAATCACTCACATATAATAATGAACTACGAACATGGTTTGATTCCGTCAAAACACGGATACGTAGGCAACTCTTATAAGGGTATAGCCAACAAAAAATGACAAAATTGATTACTCGATTCACATGCGAATCGGAACCTCTCCCCCGCGTTCCGGTTAATGAGTGATTTCAATGACGAAGCACAAATAGTGAGCCGAGGACGGGGTGAAAACCTAAAAGGGCGCTCCGGGTAAAATGAAGAAACGAGTTGCGAGCCATCGTTAAAAAAATAAAATAAAAATAAAATAACGAGCCAAAGACGGAGTGAAAACCCGAAAGGGCGCTCTGGGCAAAATGAAGAAACGAGTTGCGAGCCGTCGAAAAAAAAAGAGCAAAAGAAAAGAGAAAAAAAGGTGAGCCGAGGACGGAGTGAAAACCCGAAAGGGTGCTCCGGGCAAAATGAATAATCGAGTTGCGAGCCACCACAAAAAAAATATATGCTTCTCATTAATGCAACATCAATTAAATCAAACAACCTTTGTCGAGGCCCTTTACATCGAGCATCAAAATTCAGCTACCCCGAAAAATGACAACGTGTCAAGCAAAACCCTACAAAAAATTAGTACTAATACGCCACATAATATCAATTAATACAACATAGTACTAACGGTTGGGTTTTACCGGTCCAACTTTCTCTTTCCCTTACCGTTCGGATATGCTTGTTCGGGTCCCTCACCATAGACCCTCTGAACACAAGTCTCCGTCATCTCAGCCAAAAGCGAGTCCAGCCGATCTCATTTCCCCTCCTCACTCACATTTTCAATATGGGTCTTGTCAGTCTCGGCCTGTTTAGATGAACTGAAGAATACTAGGATCGGTAACACCATCTTCGGTCGGCCGCTTAGCGACATTAGCCCACATAGCTTCCTTATTCTGTAGTACATTCATGTCCACAATCCTTAACCTTTCTCTCACATCCGACAAACCCGGACGTCAGGAACGACCTCCTGAAGCCGCTAAACCCCTTTCCAAAAGTCAAAATGCCCGCGCAAGAGTGACAGGTCCACATGGACGGTACATTTCGTCCATCGGATCCACCAGACTTGGACGTTTTTTTTAATTTTATTTTTCGGGGGATAAGCTACCCCACCTAGGCGTGTTGTAGCCCCGAATGACATCGTCAATTCGCGTCTGTAGCCCAGTACGGCATTGTCACTAAGATATCAAAAGTGGTCTAACTTTTTTTTTTCTTTTTTGCCTCATTTTAAACATGAATGTCGAGACAGTCACACTTGTCTCCAACACCGAACACGCACTCAATTGAAACACTTTAGTTACAAGAGCATTTCTTACATTTTGCACGTCTCGAGCCAAACATTTTAATCGACGTACTACTTGATCCAACTCCCTACTCAAACTAACGCATTTCAACAAAAAAAAACTCCGAAAAATATTTTCGCACTCCTACGCAATCCTAACGCATTTTAAACGTCCCAAACTACAACGAAACTGCATACAAACCAAACTTGAAGTGATTACTTGTCATCTAAGTCAACATTTCAAAAGCAAAACAAAACGCAAGACTAACGAATCAATCTGAATACTAAAAGTCTAAAGTATACAAATTATACAAATCCAAACACAAACCAAATTCATTAACTAGGGAAGACCCCTAGAGGTCGCACCTATGCCTATCACGAGCTCACCGATGTGGTCATCCAAACCTAAATCCTCCATCTCAAAAAGAGGAGACTCGGTGCCATCCATGCCCGACAGCATATCTAGAGTAGCTGTCTCGGGAATACCTCTGACATCCTCAGTAGCACCCGTGGAATGACCCTTAGCCTCAGCCTCAACCTCTACCTCAACCCCCTCTCCACCTCAACTCCTAGCCTAGCCTCACCCTGCGCCGAGGTCTCGCCCGGAGTCTGGGCCAACCACTCCTTAAGCTGGACAATCTTATCATCTCGAGATTGCAGGAGTGACCACAACCTAGCCTCTTCCGCCTCGAGCTCGGTCATCCGAGTCGCCCACTGCCCCATCATATCCAGAATATCCTGCAAATGCACCTATACTTTAGGAAAGACATAACCAGCCTAGAAAGACAACCCTAGGTACACATACTCACCGATTTGAGGCCCCAAAGTATCACGGGAGACCCACGACGCATAGGCCCGAAAGCAGTTGGCGGCTTGCCACAACCGCTGATGAGAGGCCGACGAAACCTAAGAGAGAAAACCAAACCAATTAGTCAAACAAAACTTAACCCTTAGAGCCAAATTCAAGACAAAACTCGAAACTTACCCGGTACACCCGGTCACGCCACTCCGTCCTAGCCTCCATCTCCTCAGCAGAACACGAAGAAAGAGGCTCTAAAAAGGCTACCACAGCCGCATCGACTCTAAGCGGCGTCAAGGGGAAGCCTGGGGACTGAACAGCATCAGCCGGATCGGCCAGCTAAAGGAAAAGCAAACCGATCAAGATGCGAGCAAACACTAAACCATAGAACAAAATAAGCAATAAAACAAATAACCAAGTACTCACCTCGAGGCGGTGGCAAGCTAGCCGCTGGCAGACGTGAGACAGATAGGGGCACCCGGCACCAGTAGTGCATTGCCTCCCTCTCCATCCCTACCCTCTTGGACCTCTGCGACGGTCGGTGGTCTAAACATAGTCCAGGGAGGATCAACCGGTACCCTGAACTCCTCATATAAGCACCGGCGCACCAACCACTCGCCCAAATACCACATCGGGCGAAACAACGCAGGGAGGAGCATCCTCCTATAGCTCCTAGGCCTCAACTCCGCCCCGACATACTTGGGCAGATCCTCGTAGTCAGCCCAACGATGGGCCTTAAACTACATAAACAAAACCGACACTTCAATAATCCTAATCCTAGGGGCAAATAAACAAAACAAACCGTAAGAAGGAAACTTACATCTTCGATGCGCAGCTGGTTCACCAGCACATTCTCCAAAGAGTACTGACTCGCCATAATCTTGGCTGAGTCAATCTCCACTCAATCCCCGCCAAAAAAACCTAACCGAAAGAGCATGCACCGTCCTAGGTGCCAATCAAGGGAAATAGGAATAAATCCAAGCGTGCAAAAACCCAAAAACATCATTTGCAAAATCAAACCAAATTAGGTAAAACCCTAAAACCACATATAGAGGCAATAACTAACCTCCAGCACAAGACCTGGACCCACGATGGGTAAAATCGAGCCTGAATCCACCTTTAGTGGCCTCACCATGACTTGTAAGCAACGAGTCATCTCCGCGAAAGCCGCGGTCACCAAATCAAAACGTCCCAGCAGATCCAAATCAGCCAGGAAAGGCAAAATCCCAGCACTAAAGCTCTCACCCTTATCTGAGAAGTGGGTCGATCCTAGGAAGTACCACAACCACAGACGGGCATCTTGCACTAGTGTGTTGGGTATTCGACCCTCTAGTACCGCCACCCTCTCGAAGGGGTCGGTAATGTGCGAACTAACCAGAGCATGAGATGTACTGTAAGCCTCACGCCCCAAACAATCCCCGATCCAGCCCCTGACCTCGTCACTATCTAACCTAAAGCCCTCGAGAGCCCACCTAATCATCTCAGGACCCGCGCCTGATCATAAAGCCTAAAGAAAAGACGAAAAAAACTTGGACGCGATACCTAATAGTCGCAAGATGTACCCTCCTATACTAAGCGAAATAAGCAAGAACGGGATAGTTTACTACCCCAACCCATAAAGCAAGCTTCAAAACCTCCTCTAATCGAAATCAACCCCCGGCGGAAAAAAAAAACATGAAAGCCCCTAGCTAACAAGACCACTCATACCAAAGCACATAACAACCCAAGCAACAAATCTGAACAAAACAAATTCGACAGAATCCTGAAGCAGTCGGAAAGCAAATTTTAAAACCCGTAGGCCTAACGAACCCCAAAGCATTCTGAACTCAATTCAATGAGCCCATGGTGGCGATCAAAATCCGATTTTGGATGAGTCCCTAGTAGCACTCAATCCAATTCAATTCAAGACAATTCAATTCAATGAGCCCCTGGTAGCGCTCAAAATCCGATTTTGGATGGGTCCCTGGTGGCACTCAATCCAATTCAATTAAAGTCAAATCAATGAGCCCCTGGTAGCACTCAAAACCCGATTTTGGATGAGTCCCTAGTTGCACTCAATCCAATTCAATTCAGGTCAATTCAATGAGCCCCTGGTAGCGCTCAAAATCAATTTTGAATGAGTCCCTAGTAGCACTCGATTCAATTCAATGAGCCCCTGGTAGCGCTCAATTCAATTCATTTTTTAACGAGTCCCTGGTAGCACTCGATTCAATTCAATGAGCCCCTGGTAGCGCTCAATTCAATTCAACTCAATTTTGGATGAGTCCCTGGTAGCACTCGATTCAATTCAATGAGCCCCTGGTAGCGCTCAATTCAATTCAATTCATTTTTGAACGAGTCCCTGGTAGCACTCGATTCAATTCAATGAGCCCCTGGTAGCGCTTAATTTAAATCAACTCAATTTTGAACAAGTCCCTAGTAACACTCTATTTAATTCAATATTAAATGAGCCTCTGATAGTGCTCAATTTAATTCAACTCAATTTTGAACAAGTCCCTGGTAGCACTCGATTCAACTCAATATTAAATGAGTCCCTGGTAGCACTCAATTTAATTCAATACAATTCAAGTCAACTCAAGTTAATTCAATTCAATCCATTTCAATTCGATTCAATTTTGAATGAGTCCCTGGTAGCACTCAATTCAATTTAATTTTAAATAAGTCCCAAGACACAAAACCATCCGCCAAGGATATTAAAACCACAACTAAGACACTAATAAAGAAATAAGCAAAAGGCCTGTGTCAAAAACCGAAATTACTAAAGTAACAAACCCAAGACAAGCTAGCAAGCTCAGACCCGAGCTTTGACAAGCCACCGCAGGTGAGGATGTTAGGTATGATTTCTAAGCCTTGACTGACGAGCCTCAAATACGTTGTCCAACTGGCATAAAACAACCTGACCGGACAGCCACCAGGTCGTAGTCCTCGATTGACCTAGGCGACTATACTTTGACTTTCGCCTTGTCCAAGCCTCAGTCAAAGTGGGGGCTTCTGTAGACACCCAAGTTTGGACCTGGTGGCTGAAGAGGTGCCCAAAAAGCACCTGATGACGATCGGACTGCAATGCGACGCGAAATTACGATGTTTTAGGTAGTTTTTCTATAGAACGAATCAAATAATTACTAGGAAAAATTAATTCGACACCTAGACAGCCTTAGTCGTGTCATTACGGTCGCGTCGACACTAATTAGAGTCAATTCCGACACCGGGACCCTGAATCGGTTCCGAAATATGCAAAGTAAAACCCGAGTCAACGCGTCGGGCCGGGAAAACCTCGAGACACACACCCGAGGCCCACCCAGCGCTCGACGCGCTTGGATTAACGGGGATGCTTAATCTCCAAGTAATGCAAATGTACTCATCTTCTCCGTTTTGGAAAGTTTTGAAATCGGATCTTCAAATTTTCAATCGCTTGAGCTCAGGCGTCTGAGAACTGAACTGCCTCACACCAGGCTCTCGAGTTCTGAGCCGCTAGACACCATGCGTCCGATCAGTCAATTTGAAATACGCGAACAACTACAAATACCCCCCTCATTTCGCTCATTCGACATACATCGTCGAGTTCGTGACTTCCTTCTCCCACAACTCGCTCTCCCCCTCTTCTTCTCTAACTTAGGTTGCACTCCGACACTATGTACAATCCACTCGATCATTTAGCGAATCGGCGCTACTCCTCACTCTCGAGCACTCCACTCGACCCCGAGGAGCACCTGCGTTCGACTAGCCAACCCCGGGTCTAGCAGCGAAGCTCTGCGGATTAGTCGCAGAACTAGCCGTAGTAACGAAGCTCTGCCGACATCACCACAGGACGAGCTAGGAGGATCCGCCTCGAAGTCGAATCGTCACTAGGCTTTTGTTTAAACAAAACTTTACATTTATGTACTTTTACTATGCACTTCGATAATGTCAAACGTGGACACTAGGTCCATGATGCGTCCTAAAACACGTAACGTCCCCAACTTCAACCATAAGCACTAAAACACCTTAACTAAACCCAAGTAGTTCCGAGATCCAACTTTCTACGCATCGTGTCTCATTTAGTGTACACCCCGAGGGTGCAACTCCTCACTATGTTATTTACTTACATTTCGCATTTACCGTTACGTATGATTTACCACTTTTATGACCTTATAATCGCAAGCTAAATCACCTAACACGAAATTCAAAATGTAAACAAGCTAAAACTGAACAAAGAATGGTCGTGTTTCGTATTAGTACTAGTGCTCACCGTACGTGTTTCGATGTATCCCTATTAATACCGAGCTGACGCATCTTAAGCAGAATATCAGGTAAGGTATACCACGAGAATGACTAATATCTATATTATCGCGTTAAAACTGATTTGCTAATACGTATAATACTTAGTATTCTCTACTCTCCTATGTGCATCTTTTCGTGGTCGGCTTGTCACGTGAAATCGCATGCAAAGAATGTAAACACAACTACTTCGTGGACAATAAGCTTACTTGTCCTTAAACAACCGACATAGCAAAGACATAAGGTTAAAACAATAGATGTTACCGTACTTCCGCCACAATAAAGGAACAAAGTTATCAGCCCACCGATTGATTAGTAGAGGCCGCTATGTGCGGGAGGGATTGGATGTCGATGTCTAGCGGATGTTGGCTTCCCAATACGTATCGTCACCCCTTACTCAGAATCGACGGTTTCCGGATGTCCGAAACCATTGGCAATGAGAGTCATTCCAGACATGCAGTGCTTAAGGGTACAAGTTTTTATCTTTAGGTCCCGTGCCAATAAGCTTTGAGTCGTCTAAGGATCAAAGTTAACTTGAACGGTTTTCGAGTCCCCGTAATTGAGTCGGTGGCGACTCCACAAATCGGCAACGAATTCGGTTCACTAAAAAGGTCGCCTTACCAAACATATAAGCCTTTAAACATTTACAACTATGACTCGATCGAGTCCAACGGAAACACGGGTGCCCGCACCCGTCTAGTACAAGTCCGAATCGTCATCCAAATTCAGGTCCGACACACCACCCCGAACGCGAGATCGGACCAGCCCCCGACCGGGAGGGAGCCGCGTGGGTACCCGCTCCGATGAACCAAGTCGGTCACGCGCGGGCGCGCGCGGGGAGTAGGACGGTGCGGATGGACGTCCACAATTTGTGTTATATATTTATTTATGGCTAAATTCAACTTAAATAAATTATCACTTGTTTAATTTATTTATCACCTTTACATTCCTATTTGTATGAGAAAATGAGAAAATGAATAAAAGGATAATAAAATTTACTTATATCATTTTATTTATTTATTTCTATTTACTATGTATATTTATTCTATGTACTTTATATTTTGTATGTATTTTATATAATTTTAATTTTGGTCATATTTTTAATTAACTTTAGTACTTTTACATTTGTTTATATGTTATAATAATAGAGTAAATTAGTAACCTACAAAATATCTTATTTTAATAATATTTCACTTATTATTTTATATAGGTAAAATTTATAAATTTCATTTTCTATTATAAATGGATTTATTTTATTCCGAAACTTATACACGACATTTATAAATATTTTTAAAAATGATTTTACGTCAAATTTTGTAAATCGATTAAGTACGACTTAATTTATATTTTTCAGAAACTTTTATATTTTTTTCAAAAACTATAAATTTTAAAATAATATTTTATTATATCTTAAATTTTATTTTTATATAAAACTACATTTAAAGATTTACTATTTTAAAAGAAGTTATACAATATTTGGGATATAATGTTTCGGGTGACACTTGAGGATTAAAGTATAACATTGTCAATGTGAAAGTAAGTATTGGATGATTTACTGTTTCAAATGAGTTCGATCAATTATTAAAGGCCACCAAATAATGTACTACTTGTTCACGGGCGACTTTTATATAAAGTTTACGATGCGAGTCTAGGACGAATAGCTGGCGTCGGATTCTACCATATGTGGTGTTTTGACTGCACTTGTAATGAAAAGCAGACTCGGAAGCTGCGGTCTGAGGGTCGACCTAGTGTTTAAGGTAGTAGTCCTACGGCAGTGAGAGTTGCGGTTCAAGTGTCTCCGTAGGGTATGTGCGCATGTAAAGACAAGTACTTGATCAGTATTACCACCTAGGTAGCGGGGGCAGAACAAGATTCTGAAAACCGCGGGTTCCTTCTTGGTGATGCAGAGAATGTAATCATCGGCTTTCATTTTGCCCAGAGTCCTATCTGAATAAATGTATAATATAATTGAAGTTCAGGCCCAATTGAGGCTCATGGGTGAGATGTAAACCTCATAATATCGGTTCGGTCTACGAGTCGGTAACACGGTTACTTCTGTTGGTGAGATGCAAGCCAATAAGGTGTAGCGGTGATACTAGGAGCCACGACTCGTGTGTTTATCTGTTTACGTGAAAAAATGATTTAAAATCAAATGGCTGCCAATGTCCCATCTTCTAAACTGTATCGTTTTCATCACCTCACATGTTAATTAATTGAATTAAAGGAAACTATCTGTTACGTGATATCCTTTAATATTTTTGTAAGCATATTGTTGGTTATTCACATGACTGTCTTATGTGTATGAGGTGATATTAGATGAACGGTTTAGTTGATGTTACACTCAGCGGCCTCTGTTTTATTTTTTGCAGGTATAAGACGTTGGCGAATAGAGTGAGAGATTTCAATAATATGTTTAGTATCAAAATACAATATACATTATGTACTAAGTGAATCAAGACTATGTAATTAATAGTCGTTTAATGTAAGGATCCGTAGCGATCCGGATTTATTTACACTCTGATATAATTTTAATTAAATGGCTTAGATAACTTTCCGCATTATCTACTAATTTAAGTCACTGTTATAGTAAAACACCATGCATATGTTTCTTATGCTACACAAAATGTGCAAAACCCGATATCAAGGTATCAAGGGAACAATCAAAAAAGACCTTTCAATCATCAGAGGCCTCTCAAAGTGCCTCCATACATGCCACCACATCAAAGGGGCAATTTATACAATCAAGGAGGCAATTGTCATAATTAAGGGTTCAATCAAGGGTATCAAGGCAATTATCAAGGTAACCAAGGGTCAACTCAAGGGTACCAATTAAGGATGCAGTTCTCAAGGGTACAACTAATCTCCTCCTTTCTATAAAAATCAGGGGAACTATCAACATGGCCAAGGTAGTGTTCAATGGTATGGTTCGACCAATGATATGCGAAAAGCGTTGGGGTTCTTGATTAATGACAATGTGGATAAAAAGGCGATGCTTAAGGTTTGGGAGTCCCAAGCGGTCGCACGAGCCTTAGCCACTCCCGTGCACCCACCTCATGGTTTTCCCGGTCAACCTCAACACCCAAGGTATCCACCACGCCATGCCCATGTCGTTATTGTAACACCCGCTATTTTTTTTCTAGCGTTTTTGTCTTTACCGTTATGAGTCTGTCATAACTCTGTCACATTTCGGCCTTGCATTTCATCTTTTTCCAAGCTCTATTTTCATTTTTGAGTTTAATGATATTTATTTATATTTTAAAAAAGATTTTTAATTCTTTTAAATCCATTTATTTGATTTTCCTCGTAAACTATTTATTTTCCGCGAGGAATTCTATTTCTCTACGAATTAACGTTTTTAAGCTTGAATTTAAGTTATTCCTTTTCCTAAAAATGTTTAAATACATTTATATAATATTTTAGACTAAGAAATATTTTTATTTACGAAAATTTAGCCATTAATGATTTTATTACGAACTTTCGTAAATAATTATTTTCTATCGCGAGGTTTACTCGAATTGCTTTCAAAGGTCGTTAACTATTTTACGATTCTTCTTTTTATCAACTTATAAATTATTTGAGACCATTTCCTCACATTTTGGACCGATAAAGCTTCTTGTCACAATTTTACAACGTATTATTTATACGTTTCATTTTATCACGTTAAACCGTAAACGTAAGATTATTTTCTTCCATTTATTCCATGCTTTATTACTCAAACTTTTCACTCTCCCTCACCTTCATTATTTTGGTTGGTTTCCTCACACATTTCACATAGTTTTCTTCACCCTTATTATTACTTTCATTTATGCATAAACCATCCTTCTTCTTTCATTCATTCTTTTCATAAAAAAATATTAGAACATCTTTTTCCTTCTTCATTTCTGGCCGTGACACTCCTCTCCCCTCCTAGGCTGACTTTTGCTTAATTCGAGCCTTGATCGCATCATTTTTATCGTCAAAATAATCCTCTTTCCGATCCCTTCGTTAAGGTAATAATCGATGTTGTTTTCGATCATTATTTACCTTGTTTTTATTAGTTTTCTCATGGTATTTTTCTGCCATGATTTTTATATATTGTAGGATTTGTGGTCGATCCCGAGGCCGACGAATATATTATTGATTCAGATTTGGACTGAGGTAATGTCGATGTTACTCGGTATTTCATGATTTTAATTGTGTATTTGCATGTATATATTTTTATGTTTTATTTTTGACAATATATGTATGTCATAAAATCTGGAAAAATTTTAAAAGTTTAAAATTTGCATGTTTCGGTATTTTTATCGCTTTTACGAGATTAACGGTTAAATCGTCATATTAATTTGTAAAATCGTAATATTCGGCCTAAACGTGTAATATATGTTAATATTCTGTAAAAATGATGTTTTTGATGATTTTTAATAATTTAGTATTTTTCTGATATTTTTGATGTCGATTATTGAATTATTACCGTTATCGGACAAAAATGATTAAAAACCGATTTTTAGTTCTAGTACTTAAAAATTTTATTTTAATCTGATTTTTGACGTGGTGAAACTTTCTGATGAAATAGAATTTTATGAATTTTTTCATAATTTTTCGGAATGGTTAAGTGGATGAATTAATTAATCACTTTAAATCATCGTTTATCGTTAAAATCGTGTTTGTCATTTAAATTCTCGATTTATGGTCCTATAATTAAATCTGGAAAAAAATGTGATTATGATGATTTCATATTAAAATGTAATTTTATGATTTTTAGTGTCTTAAGAAATATTCGGAACGATAAGTTTTATTAGTGGAATCGTTAATTGTGAAAACGGGTTTTAAAGACGGTTTTGACGGGATTTATTAAATCTGGAATTTTTGGAAATCTGGAAAAATGGTAGATTCTGGAAAATCATTATTTTTAGGTTTAATAATAATTTTTGGGTATTAATACTTAAATCATTTTGTAATTACTATTTTTATTAATCGTTATTGTCGAGATTGGACGATTAACGAGAAAACGCTTTAAAAACCGAGTTTTAGGATTCTGGAAAATTTTCTTTTCTGGACAGAATGTCCATAAATATATTTTAACTATTTTACGTAATTTTTGTACTATTTATTAAAGTCTTTAATTAATAAGTATTGATTTTCGGACAAATTGTGATTTATCGTTAAAATGCTTCGTCTTACCTAAAAAAAAAAATTTTCAGCAATTTTGAAAGTCTTTAAATCTGAAACTTTAAGAGTTAAATCATCCCTTAAAATACTCTAAATATATTTGTTGGTTTAATTAAATAAAGACGTTCAAATATTTAATTTGGTGTTTGCCGTGAAATCCTATTTATAATTTTATTGTTGAAACTAGTAATAATTAGGGAATTTTAGCTTTCTAACTTTTGAAAACACCCTAATTAGTAGTATTAAAATGTTTAAGACATTTTTAATCATTTTATAACGCTTGTACGATATTTTAATAATTTCATAAAATTAAATGTTCACTTTGATAATTAATATCGTCGAGGCCGAAAATATTAGTTTTATAAATCTATATCGTTTACTAAGAATGTGATGTTAGTATAGACTAATATTTTCGCTATTTTGATATGATGCTATTTTTGGTAAAGTTTCTAAAAATAGTAAGTTTCTAAAATTAGTAAGTTTCTATTTATAGAAAGTTTTCCCACTTATATAAATGTTTATTCCTTTTATCCTCATATTATTTATATTGATTATATTTATTTTTGTATATCGATAACGGCTTGTTTTGGAGTTATGGAATAAAGTCAAGTGTGGGGTTAGAGTAATAATCTGGGGTGTACGTTTTTGCCATCAGCTATAAAGCCGGTGTGCCCATTTGGGGCACATTTGGTCGTTGAATTGGGCGTAATTTCGCCCAGGAGAGTGTGCATTGTGCCCTTAAGCTATATATCGCATCGTGTTAGTCGCCGTCAATTGAACTGGATACATTTGGTGTCCAGGAGGGGTGTACACTACTTAAACCAGGACCTCGCTGCACGCAGTCCTGTTATAGTTGAGTTGCCTAGTTAGAGACTGGATTCTGTTATGAGTTAAGTCTACAGTTCTCGAAGCTAGTTTCCAGTATTATCCTAGTGAAAGTCTAGCCTTGTGCACACTGATCGAATTTCCATAACGCCATTTTGATTATTTTATTTATTATCGATATAAATTGGTTTACAGGTTGGCAAATATTTTTATGTTTCTTCGGAAACCCATTTTTATATTTTGGTTTTGGCGCTGTAAACTTATTTTAATATGCTGTTTTATTGTTTTCCATTTTTAATATTTTTCCTATATTAGTAATTACTATTTTAAAATCTTGTCATACGGCTGGGAGAACGTTGACGTTGCTCCCCACTGATTGTGGCTGTTATGTTTTAACATGGCAAGTATACATGTTCCGGGTGTGGGCTAGCGAGCAGTGTGGATCCTGATTATTTATTTTAATAATTATGTCTTATGGATTGTTCAAACCCTTTTTGTGCATTATTTTAAATTTTGGCCATTTTATTTAAGGCCTATTGTTTGACTTTACCATTTTAAATTTTTCTAAGACATAGTTACAGCGTGTTTTAATCTCGACTATACAGTGTTTCCGCCACTGTATCCCGTTAGAATTTCTAGGGGATTACAGTTATCCTAAGAGGAGGAAAAGACCTTGAAAACCCTTATAATCACTTGAGTACCAAAGTAACCCTAAACAAGCAACTACAACAAGAAGCACCACACGCCACTACTCTTGATTCTCCCAAATAAAATCGGAGAATTTGAGCGGAATTTGAGTTAGTTGTTAATGCCGAGGAAAAACAAAGAAAGCCAAGGGAAGCTAGAAGGCAAGCGTCCTAGAAAGTAATTTATGAGGAGGAATCTGAGGTTCCACCTCCACCGATCTATGAGAGCATGTTCGATCTTTCACGAGCACGAGAGAGTGGAATATCATCCAAGACATGTCAAGAAGCAAAAGTACAAACGACGAAGAGTGAAACTAAAAGAAAGAGCGACAAAGGATCCATCGGGCGAAGTTTCGCCCGATGAGATCTCGCCGGGCGAAGTTTCGCCTAATGACATATCTGCCTCCCCGAAGGTTTTCATCAAGTGAAACGACCGGGAAAAATGACCGGGCGAAACTTTTACCCACCGGGCGAAGTTTCGCCCGACCATAATGTTATCCGAGATTTCAAATTCCATATAAGAATATGATCGAGCGAAGCCACCAGGCGAAGTTTCGCCCGACAATAAAGCATCAGAAACTCCAGAAATCTGCAGGAAAAGGTTTCAACCTTTGAGAATTCATAGCACAGAGTTCAACTCAAGTGCAAAAATTAGATTTGGGCTTTGTTTAAGTGACGCATTAAGCAACTTAGTATATATAGCTTTAACCTAATTTTGCCACTAGTACGCCTCATTAGAATAGATCTCATTTTGTAAGCTTAACTCTATACTACTCTCTTAGAAACTAATCAATAATAAAGAATTTTAAATCAAAGTAGAGATTTTAAAGGGTTTTTCAAGGGTTAGTGACAAAATCCTTGAGTTTCTTTTTCAAGATTATTATTAGGGTTTTTCTATGGGGTACCCCTCAACTATCGACTTTTCCAAGTGGTACCCCCGCCCTTTTTGAATTACAAGATGTACCCCTAAACTTTGTAAATTAGTCTATATTGTAACCAAAGTTATAATTTTCCAACGGAAATTTCTCAATTGATGATATAAATAGTGATTATTCCCTATTTTACTTTCATCAACCATGATATATTTCTTCAATTTGCATCCTTTACTCGAAAAAATACATTCCACCACACTACGACATGGGGGTGACGGAGGGATTGAGGTTGATGGATTTAAAAGAGTGAGGGAGATAGGTCGATGTCGGCCGACAACAGAGTGCGTTTTGATGGGCATTTGGTGGCTTGGTGAATGGTAAAGAAAAAGAGGTGGTTTGTAACATCAAATTGGATTGATTAATATGTTAATTATTCATTTTAAAAAAATAATTGTAATACACTTATCACTTTGGTTAAGATATGGACTGATAAGGAAAGTTTAGGGGTACACCATGTAATTCGAAAAAGGTGGGGGTACCACTTGGAAAAGCCAATAGTTGAGGGGTATCCCATAGAAAAACCCTTATTATTATTATTATGCAATCTTCATCTTCCTCCTTGAGTTTTTCTCCATTTTTGGTACTTTTCTCTTTTTCTCCCTTATTCTCTAGATAGTTTTCCCTCTAGTTTTCTCTATAGTTCATCATTTCCTTTGATTTTCTTGTGTTATTCTTGTCTCGATTGGTAGATTCAATTCTTGGTTTTACTTTCTCCATTTTGTGTTAGAATTAATCTCCTTTGTTTCTGTCACTATGCATGGTTTTAAGTTAATCTCCATAGTTATTGCTTTTGGCATCTCTACCATGATTGGTGAGTAGATTCCTCGTTAGGAGGTTAGGGAGCTTGAATTTGGATGCTTGAATTGAGGTGTTGTGAAAATCATTGTCATTGAATTGATTTGTCTTGCTTAGAATTGTTGTGTTTGTGTTGACTATGTTAGGCCAACCTAGTTGCCTCATGCTCACCCGAATCAATATGGGGAAATCCGGGGTTTGGGTAATTCCGGTTAGATGCTTAGCTCTCTCGTCATGAAAGTGGGATAGAGTGAGGTTGAATTGAGAAATCGAAAGGTGACTCGTTCCTTATCAATTGTGCATTGTTTTCTAGACTCCCCATTTTTTGTATCTGTAGTTTGATTCCCCGACTCCCCCCAAATGCTTTTCTCCTATTGATTAATCCTTGTCACTTTAGTCTTGTCTGCATAGTTTCCAATCAAGCCCCCCTAAAAGAACTCATCCATTAGTAATATGCAATTCGATTAACTTCATCTCATCCGTCCTCGTGGATCAATCTCCACTTGCCACTATTACATTTAATTGTATCGTGTTTGTTGAGTCTTATAAATATTGTTTGCATGCGGGTTTAGGACGACACACATCAAAATGGCATCGTTGCCGGGGACGATGATTAGTTAATTGAGTTTTAGATTATTTTAGTGGTATTAGGAGTCTCACCGTTTGTTAATTTTTATGCCCAGGGACAATTATCACCTTTTTGGTTCGATCCGGAGCCGGAAAGAAAATTTAAAGCGTTAAGGTTCCGGGGAAATAACTCGACAACCATCATACCACATCCTTCTCAATCTCATTCACATCAAAATCATAATCTATCACCCTAACCATCTTTCTCAAATTCACCATTTACACCTTCCACATCTTCTCCATATACACCATCTCAAAGAAACATTCAAATTGAAACCTCATTCAAATCACCACATACACCACCACCTCCACAAAATCAACAAAGTTCTCCAATTCAACCACCACCCCAACCAATGGCCACTCTAGGATCTCACTCTCAACTCACCCACGAAGAGAGCCTTTCACTGGTCGATTTTGGGGTGATTCCCAATTATATGAGCTTAAAGCTTCTCTTACAAATGCAGTTCAACAAGATACATTACACGACTTTTCTCAAGAGGATGCCCAAGAACATATAACATCGTTTAAGGTAAAATAGTCGAGGCCCTATTAAATGGGTTATCTTCATGTCAATTTCACACCAACTTCTATTTCCTAAGATCTTGAGAGACGGAACCCGAAGATGGCTACATGGCCATCCGGATAACACCTTCACAACAAGGGGTCAACTCTCCAATGCATTTTTGGAGAAGTATTATCCACCATCGAAGACAGATCAATACCGTATGGAGATTCAAACATTCAAGCAAGATGAATACGAAAGTTTAAACGAAGCTTGGGAATGGTTTTGGGATCTATTCTGGAAATTCCCCCATCACGGTATTCCCGATTGGCTCAAAACTCAAACTTTCTACAACACTTTTTCCTCGAGAACTAAAGAAAACCTCAACTCAGTCGCCGGGGGAGATTTATCTTCCTTAACCGATGAGGCATCTAAAGCTCTCATTGAAAAAATGGCAAGAAGAGATTCAAAGGACGGGTCAATCGGGAGATTCAAGAAAGAAAGTCGATGGGAGCTCCACAAGAAGCAATGAAATGAAACTTGAAGCAAAATTAGAAGAATTGACTAAAAGGATGGATGTCATGCATTCCAAACCAACCCCTAGGGGTATGTATCAAGTTCAAGGCAATCCTCCTTCAAGGCAATCGTCACCGCCTAAAAAAGAGCAAACATGGGAGCTTCAATGTGATCATTGTGGCAACTATGACGACAACTATAGTTCTTGCATTCCAAAAGAAGAAACTTATTTTGAGGAACAAAATGAAGTACAAGCTATTCAATCATATGAGGAAAGGCCTCAATTTGATCCCTTCTCTAATCATTATAATGTCTGTAACACCCCTGATTTTATAAATTAAATTAATTTAAAGTTATGTTCTATTTCTATTTCGTTTACGATTTAACTCGTAATTCTTAAAATTATTATAAAACGAATTTATCATTTAATCGTTTCAAACTCCCAAAATTCCATTTGTCTCTGAAACTCTTCTATATTTAAAACATATTATTATTTCTATCGATTTATTTTATACTACCTCCGTATCTATATGTTCGTCCACTTTCAATATAATACTCCACCCATATAATAAATAATGTGGACAAACATATAGATACGGAGGGAGTACATTTAAATTAATTTTTATCGAAAGTCTATTTCGCCAATTTAAATTCTAAATTCTTTTATTTATTTATATTTAAGCTCGGATTTCTACTCGAAGTTCATTTATTTTTAAGTTTCGTCAAAACATTTATTATCTTTCCTCGAGAAATCAATTTAATTCAATTTATCGAAGATCTATTATTTATCGGAAAATAGTATTTCATCGTCTAAATTTTTTAATTCTATAAGCTTCATTTTCGTCTCGAATACTTTATTTACTTATTTTATTTGTCGGCCCGATTATTTATTTAATTAACTCGTTTTAATTTGATTCATGGGTCAGTCAACTTATCGTTACGAGATTCGTTCAATCCGTATTTCTAACCCACTTGATTCGGGTCCCACTTATATTATTTATATTAACATGCACCCCTCCTTATCTTTTGTCTTCCCACTACACTTCACGTGTTCAACCCCTTCATGTTTCCACCGTTTCATTCTTCATCTTTCATCTCCTCTTCCTTTTTTGTTTTAATCGCGCCCTTCCAGCCTCCTCTTCATCTCATCCGCCTCTCACCTTCCTCTTTGTTCGTGTGTTGTTGCTGCTATTTTCTGCACCTGCTGTGTCTTCTTCTAAGCCCGTTTGGTGAAGGTAATAATCACCCTTCCTTCTCCTTCCGCTTTCTTCTTCTGGTTTTCATCCTGGTCGTCGTGTTGTTGTCGATTGTTCTGCTGCTGTGATGTGTGTTTTGCTGCCGTAGTCACGTGTTGTTGTTGCTGTTGTTGCAGTTGTACACTGCTGTTTGTTCCTTCTTCATCTTCTCCGTTCTCATTTCTTCTTCTTCTCCTTCGTTTTGTCTGTTGTGATCCGTTTTTTTACCAGTTTCGTTTTGTTGCTGCGTGTTGTTCCTTTCTCCTTCTTTTTATTTCCCCTGTTTTCGTTCCTTTTTCTGTTCGACTGTTGCTGTTTTTTTTTGTTCCGCTGCTACTGTCGTTATCGTTGTCGTGTTGATGCGTTGTTGTTCGATTTCGGTCCCTGTTCTCCTTCTCGTCCTCTAATTTTATTCCGTTCTGCAAATGTTGTTCTTCTTCTTCTTCGTTTCCTTTCTTCTTCTTGTTATTATTACTGTTGCTGTTGCTGCCTGCTGTCGGATGTTGCGTGTTACTGCTGCTACTGTTGGTGTTGTCGCTTTAGTCCTGTTCGTGTGTCATGTACTGTTCGCTGCTGTTCGTCGTTACGTTACTGATGTGGGTATACTTCGTTGCTGCTATGGTTTTTCTGCTGCTAATGCTCTTCGTTTTATTGTGTTGAAATTGATTTAAGTTCTCTCCTAGAGTTTTCTTCTGTTTGACACACAAATTTTTGTCTTCCGATTTTGGAGAGCACCCCTGCCTCTTAGCCTTTTCGTCATCTCGAGTTTGCCTATCGTTTTATTCTAGTTTTTTCCAACTTTCTCTAATTCCGACTCCTTTATTTTCGTGTCTACGTGTTCGGATCTCCGTGAGAGCCTCGAAGATGGCTCATAGTCACCAGTTTGATATGAGCTTGGACAAATGGACTGAAGCGACTTGTACGTTTTCGGCTCGAGGTAACTTTAGGACGTTACTCGATTTTATATCGTATATTTGAGTAGTAGTATGTAGTAAATATTTTTAACTTCGATTTTCTAATTTTAGCTATTTATTATTTGCTAAAAATATTATTTTTAGATTGTGTACCTTATAAATATTTTACGAGTTTTCGATATCGTTTTATGAATCGTTATTAATTTAATTATTTATGATCGGTATAATATTTTGTTGTTTATCGTGACATTAGTAATTAAATAATATTTTCATCATATTTCGTTAATTTCTAATTTTTAACTTAAAATCGTATTTAGATACAATAATCGAGATTTGTATACTTGTTTAATAAATTAATTTTCGTTTTATCATTTATACTAATAAACTAGAAGATAGTTGTTTTGTTTGAAATATATTTTTAGTCAAAACTGTTTTCACTAATAATCTCTTATTTATTTCCAATTGACTATTTTTATTAAAATTCGAATTATTTATTAATAAAAGCTATTTGTTAAAAATAATTTGAAATCTTTGTAAATCTCATTTCATTTATAAAACTCGTCGACTCAATTAATTTTGATATCATTTTTCTTAAAACGTCTCTTTTCTAAAATTTATAGTTTTAACTCGATTTTCTAATTATTTATAAAATACTATATATTGGCTTATTATATTTTATTTATATTTTGGAGTAACGAATTTTAAAATATATTAAAGTTACAATAACGACGATAATAATAAAATGTTAGTTTTGGTAGAAATGCTATTTTTTACATTTCACTTATTTTAATAACTTACGAATTTTCTATAACAATATTTCTATTTTAAGTAAGTTTCTAAAATTATTAATTTTCTATTTATAGAAAGTTTCCCTTTTAATATAAATTGTTTATTCTTTTTATCTTCATATTATTTATAATGATTATTTATTCTCAATATCGATAATGGCTTGTTTTGGAGTTATGGAATAAGGACAAGTGTGAGGTTAGAGTAATATATTCTAGGGTTTACGTTTTTGCCATCAACTATAAGGCTAGTGTATCAGGAATCGGTACATTAGTTGTTGAACTAGGTGGCAGGTATCCCGGGAGTTGTGTACATTTTGACCTTAAGCTTAGGCCTCGCAGTAAGTCGCCGTCATAAGTTGAACTGGGTGACAGGTAATCCCAGGAGGGGTGTGCATTATCTTAAACTAGGGCCACGCATTTATAAGTCGCCGTCCTATTATGGTTGAGTAGCCTAGTTAGAGACCAAACTTTGATTTGTTTGAACTAGGTTCTCGAAGCTAGTTTTTAGTATTCTCCTGCTGAAAGTCTGACCGTCTACGCTAATCCTATCCATAACGCCATTTTGAATATTTTATTATTATCGATAAATTTTGATTTGCAGGTTGGCAAATATTTGAAGTTTTCTTCCGAAAATTTGTTCTAATTTTTATTGTTCCAATATTTTAAGTTTTCTCCGAAAGCTTATTTTTATTATATCATTAAATGTTTTCCATTTTAATTATTTTGATATAGTAATACTATTATTTTTCCATGTGGTATAATATGGCTGGGAGAACGTCTAAGTTACTCCCCACTGACGTGGTTGTTATGTTTATAACATGACAGGTATTTGCTGCTGGGTTTGGGTGTGAGCTAGCGAGTAGCGTGGATCCTACTCTTTCTTCATTCATGTAATTTATGGATTTGTATAAACCCGTTTGGAGATTTTACTTTTAGCCCTTTTGTAAAAAGAGGCCTTTGTATTGACTTACCATTTCTTTTAATAAGATATAGTTTGTCGGTGTGTTTTAATCCCAACTTTACAGTGTTTCCGCCACTATATTGCGTTAGAATTTCTAGGGAATTACAATGTCGGCTCAAGGTATCATCCTAATTTCTCTTGTGGAAATCAAAATGTCCAAAATCTGGTGCCACTTATTCAAGGGAATTAATAAAGGTCTTTCAATCAAAGCCAAAAATGTCTTTCAGTCAAAGCCATCAAAGGCTCTTTAAATCAAGGTCCTCCAAAGGTGCCCCCATATCTACTTCCTCATCATGGCCCTAGCATTTATCATAATCAATCCAATGAATAAGGAGGCAACTACAATCAAGGATATAATCATGATTTCTAAGTAATTACCAAGGCAACCAAGTGTTTAATCAACAAGGTTACAATCAACCTTCTAAATCTTATGGCCAACAAAGCAATTTCCAATATGGTCAAGGAGGCGATCAATGGGACTATAACACGAATGAAATGCAAAAAGCTCTACGGTATCCATGGAATGAGAACTTGGATACCAAGGCAAGGCTCAAAGTTAGGGAATCTTAAGAAGCATATAAAAAGCCTTAGTTGCAGCGGTTCATCCACCCCATGGATTGCCTGGGCAACCACAAAATCCGAGAGACCCTCCTCACCAAGCCAATGTTGTGATATTGAGAGGCGTTAAGGAACTTGAAGATCCTTACAAACATTTGAATATCCAGAGCACCACAACTCATGACAAGCAACAAGGTGTACCACAAGCCGCAACTCCCACTTCCCCCAAAAAAATCGGAGAATCCAAGCGGAGTTTGAGATTCTTGAAAATGCGGACGTGGAGCAAAGAGAATTGAGAAAAGTTAGAAGGAAAGAAAAGGAGCAAAAACGATTGAAGGAAGCTAGGAGGAAGGAGGCAGAACGGGTTATTGAAGAAGAACTTGACATTCCACCACCCCCGCCTATGTTCCACCACTACCTTTTTCGGAAAGAGTTAAGCCACATAAGGAAAATGAACAATTTAGTCGATTTGTGGACATGTTGAAAAAGGTAGAGATTGCTTTGCCCTTCACCGAGGTAATTGCTCAAATGCCTCTTTATTCAAAATTCTTGAAAGATGTGTTGACTAAGAAACAGACCATGGAGGACAAATAGTATGTACCTCTAACGGCCCAATGTAGTTCCATTCTCATGAACCAAATACCCAAGAAATTGAATGACCCCGCTAGTTTTTCCATCTCTTGTCGGGTAGGAAATGTTATTGTCAATCGAGTCCTTTGTAACCTAGGAGATAGTGTTGTCCTATTACCCTTTTCCATAGCTACGAGACTTAGTGTGGGGGGAAATGAGGCCCACATGCATGTCTATCCAACTTGCGGATAGGTCCGTCAAGTACACACTCGGGATACTTGAGGATGTACCCGTTCAAGTTGGCAAGTTCTTTATTCTCACTTATTTTATTGGTATGGACATGCCCGACGACGCTATTACCCCCGTCATCTTATGTCGACCCTTCATGGCTACCGGAGGCAAAATTATAGATGTTAAGAATGGAAAGATGTCATTCAACATAGGGAACGAGTCGGTAGAGTTTTCCCTTTCCCAAACACTTAAATAACTCATGGTAGAACAATTATGCTCCATTGAAGTTATTGATATTTTGGTTGAGTATAGCTTGATAGATGAAAACAAGGAAGAAGAAGAAGAAGAAGAAGAAGAAGAAGAACCAATTGATGAGGAGATGATGCATGAAACCGAGGTAGAACCACTTCCAATGGGCAAAAGTACGGTACCCTCTACTCTTAATCTTGAAGTCAAGTCACTCCCCTCTTCCTCAAGTATGCCTTCCTAGAAGGAACTAACTACCTCGTCATTGTCAACGCTACACTTTATGGCCCTCAATTGGAAAAGCTTTTAATAATTTTGAGGAAACACAAAAACGCCATTGGGTATAGTATCGACGATCTCCAAGGCATTAGCCCAAATGTTTGCATACATAGAATCATCCTTGATGATGACCATCGTCCTTCGGTTGAGGGTCAATGCCACTTGAATCCCACCATGTATGAAGGAGGTTATTACAAAGGAGGTTCCCAAGCTGTATGAGGCTAATATCATTTATGCTATAACTGAGAGCAAGTGGGTTAGCCCCGTACAAGTACCCAAAAAAGGAGAGATGATGGGGGTGAAAGGAAAAAAGGGTGAGCTAATTTTCAAAAATTGAACACGGCCACCATAAAAGACCATTTCTCCCTCCCCTTCAAAGACTAAATGCTTGAACGATTGGCGCATCATTCTTATTTTTGTTTCCTTAACGGTCACTCGAGATTCCTCCAAATTCCTATCCATCCCGATGACAAGGAAAAGACTACGTTCACATGTCCCTATGGCACCTATGCCTATCGTAGGATGCCATTTGGATTATGCAATGCACCAGGTACGTTTTAGCGATGTATGATGGCTATTTTCTCATATTTTATCGAGAAGTCAATGGATGTTTTTATAGATGATTTATAGGCGTTTCATCAAAGATTTTTCCAAAATTGTCAAGCCTTTGAAATTCCTTCTTATGAAGGACACGCCTTTTGTATTTTATGACTTGTGTCTTGAGGCCTTTTGTAGGATAAAGACCGCTCTCACCACAGCACCAATTATCAAAGCCCCTGATTGGAGTCTTTCCTTTGAGATCATGTGCGATGCATCCGATTTTGCCGTTGGTGCGGTTTTAGCCCAACGAATTGAAAAGAAGTTGCATGTGATATACTATGCTAGCAAGACTCTAGATGAATCACAATTCAGATGTACCACCATCGAGAAAGAAATGCTCGTCGTTGTCTATGCAATGGAGAAGTTTCGTACCTATGTCACCGATTCCAAGGTGATCATCCATACCAATCATGCGGCCATTCGCTACATTATGTTTAAGAAGGAGACAAAATCCTGACTCTTTCGATGAATTCTCCTTTTGCGAGAGTTTGACATTGAAATCAAAGACAAAGCAGGATCGAAAAACATGGTAGCGGACCATCTAAGTAGGCTAACGAATGAAGAACGTGGTCATGAAGATGATGGTGTCCCCATAAATGAAGGAATGAGAGATGAAATGTAACACCCCTAATTTTTATAAATTAAAGTTTGTATTCATATTTTTATTTTGTTTGCGATTTAACTCGTAATCCTAAATTTTTCTTTATTTTTATTGGATTTATTTTGACTTCGCCTTAAATTCCAAAAATCTTTATTTTAGCTCGAATTTCTATTTTCAACTCGAAACTCGTTAAAACTTTTTATTATTTCCCCGAGTAAATAACTCTCGTTGAAAAGTCATCATTTTGTTTCCAAGAAATCAATTTAATTCATTTTCGTTGAAAAACTACTTATTCGTTGAGAAACTCAATTTTCTTACAAACAATTATTTTAACTCGAGATTGACCCATTTGATTTCTCGAATCAACTAATTATTTTTATTAACATCGAACCTGGCCCAAATATTTATTCTTAAGACCAAAAAAACATTACTTTACTACTCGTCTCTTGGTTTAGGCCAAACTCTTTCCGATCGACCTTCGATTAATCGATCAACCCGTAAATAAGTTTCGGAGTCGAGAATGTTCCATCTCGTGTTACTTTTGTGGATGCCAAATTCGGTATTTTATTTAGCCTAATCTTTTATACTAAATATCCTTTTAGCACCTGTCAATTAGCTATCCTATTTCTACCAAACTACTCCTATCTTTGGTTTTTATTGTTGGTGCTATGTTACTTTTATCCCCTCTTTTATTTACACCCTCGGACTCTCCTCTTGTGTTCCATATCAAACACTCTTGTCTCTTCTGCTCTGCACTTCACGTTAATCTGTAGCAACCTCAACCTATATTGTACGTTAAAACATAAACCTTAACACCAGCCTGTACTTCATTCCTCGCTATTACGGCGTCTGTGATGATGTTGTTCGTTGATGCCACTGTCAGTATTGATGCTGCTCTGTTGTCCGTCATCACTGATGTTGCTGCTGCAGTTACGTTTCTACCACTGGTGCTATTGTCGTTGTTGTTGCTCTGTATTTGCTCGTAGTATAGTCTGGTTTCTCAATATTTCCTCTTCTTCTTCCTCTTCTTTCAGTCTTCTTATTTTCTTCTTCTTCTTCTTCATTGATCTGTTACTGATTCTCGTTGCTGCTGTTGAAACTGCCTAAGTTGCTCCACACTGAATTGTGGATGTTATGTTTATAACATGGCAGGTATTCTTTGTTCTGGGGTTTGGTGTGAGCTAGCGAGTGGCATGGATTCTACTCTACTTTAACCATGTTTGAATATGGTTTGCTAAACCTATTTGAAGGATTTTTATTTTTAGTCCTATTTTAAAAAGTGGCATTTGTATTGACTGGCCGTTCTTTTTGTAACATACAGAACATCAGTGTGTTTTAATCCCAAATCTACAGTGTTTCCGCCACTATATTACGTTAGAATTTGTAGGGAATTACATGAAACCTTGATGTCTATTGAAGCCACAACTCCATGGTACGCGGACATTGTTAATTTCCTTGTGTCCAATTACATCCCCGATGATTCTTCATAGCAAGAAAGAAAGAAGCTAAGGTATGAAGCTAAGCGTTATTATTGGGATGAGCCGTACCTATTTCACCGATGTATGGATGGAATCTATCATCATTGTGTTATCGCAAATGAAGGCTTCGATATAGTCAAGCACCTCCACTCCAATCCTTATGGAGGACATTTGGCATTTCAAAAGATAATTGCCAAAGTTCTCAAAAGTGGTTTTTGGTGGCTTTCTATGTTCAAAGATATTCGAGCCTTTGTAACTACATGTGACGCTTGTCAAAAATGTGGCAACATCACAAAAAGAAATGAGATACCCTTTCAACCTATTCTTGAGATTGAACTATTTGATGTTTGGAGTATAACTTCATGGGATCGTTCACTTCTTCCTTTGGTAACAAATACATCCTTGTAGCGGTCGATTATGTGTCAAAATAGATTGAGGTCGTTGCTTCTCCTACAAATGACTCTAAGGTTGTAATAAAGCTTTTAAAAAATGTGATATTCCCTCGATTCGGTATATGCCCCGAGCCATAATTAGTTATGGAGGCTCTCATTTAAGGAAGGATACTTTTGAACATGTCCTACAGAAGTATGGAATCACCCACAAGATGTCCTTGGCCTATCATTCTCAATCAAATGTGCAAGCCGAAATTTCCAACCGTCAAATCAAATGAATATTGGAGAAGGTTTTGAATACACACCATAAGGATTGGTCTTTGAAATTAAATGATGTCCTTTGAGCATTACGACCGGCCTATAAGGCTCCGATAAGGACCACACCTTATCGTCTTGTGTATGGCAAAGCTTGCCACAATGGGAAAAATGGGCAATTAAGAAGTTGAATTTCAATGAGAAGATAGCTGGTGACAACCGCCTCCTACAATTGCAAGAGCTAGAAGAGTTGAGACTTGAAGCCTATGAAAACTCGAAAATTTACAAAGAGCAAACAAGGAAATGGCATGATGCTAGGATCCTTCGCAAAGACTTTTCCATAGGTGATAAGGGGTACTCCTCTTTAACTCTCGATTTAAACTCTTCCCCAGTAAATTGAAGTCAAAATGGTCGGGTCCTTTCGAAGTAACAAAAGTGCAACCATATGGAGCAATCAAAATCTCAAGCCTGCAAACCGGGAAATTCATGGTTAATGGACAACAATTGAAGATCTACCATACCGGTCACGTTCCTGAAAACTTTTTTATCATTAATATTGTTGAGCTCCCTTTGCGAGCATTGGTTGATTCCTCTTTATCGTTGAATGAGGTTTGGTGGTATCCTCAACAACCACCTTGTATATATGTATCATAACTTTTGGTTGATTAGTATTCGTTTGCCTTCAAGTTGAATGAATGCAATTGACTTTCAATCCCATGGAGCTAAAAATTTGGGTGATCATCAAGATTTGGGTTCAAGTTGAGAAGCCTAGTTGAAGACCACAAGTGTGTTTGTGGGAATTTGGATACAACATTCATGATTTAATATGAGTTGGATTGTTGTTTGAAATATTAGGTGATCCTTGAAGAGCCTTGCAATAGCAAAACATTGAAGACAAAGCACAAATGGCGTCGGGCGAAACTTTGCCCGGTAGGATTAATTGTCATTTCTGTCAAGCGAAACTTCACCCCATGGGAATTTGATAGCCATTTGGGGGGCATTTAACAAAACTGTCGTCGGGCGAAACTTCGTCCTACGAAAAAGATGCCAAAAATTGTCAAAAATTGTCCAGAAATCGTTGGGCGAAACTCCCCCTGCGGTGAAAAATTTGCCAACACCTTCCTGATAACCGTCAGGCAAAACTTCACCCTGCGGGACCTAGGTCAGATCCCTATGCTACTCACTACATCATTCATTCAATTTCCCTGCTTTCCACAAAGACTTATTTATTTTCCCTCCAAAACAAACCCCAAAAATTCACCCTACACCATTCAACAACACTCCAAACTTTACTTTCCCTCCATAAATTCAATCTATATATCACCTTTTACCTTAATCATTCATTCACCTCATTTCTACCACTCTAATCTAATTTTCTCCCTCCTCTTCATAACTTAACTTTCCCTTTTTTATTTCCCCCATCTTCTCTTCCAAACCACACATCTCCTTAACCTTCATTCTTCCATTCTCCTCCACAAGGTGATTCTTATAATTAGGGTTTTGAAGAGTCGAAGTGGGTTTATTTCGAAGTATTCTTGAAAATTCATCATATTCTCATGGAGACACGGTCCAAGCAGGATTCTAGGAAGCAAGGTACATCTTCTTTTCCTACGATTAAAATAGCTTTCCTTGATCCTCCAACTATCTAAAGCAAGGTACATCGTTATAGCTCTGACCGAGACCTTACAGTGTCTAAAGCATTATCTGATAAGATCTTTCAAAGCACTCGGTGGTCGTGTCCCCACACAATCACTAACCTAGGAATTGTTGATGACATTAAAGAGTTGTTGTCACAAATAGGTGCTAGTGAACTCCTTAGTCTTGCAACATTCACATACAAGAACATCACTTGCGATTTCCTAGCCACTTTCACTCTTGACCACCCGACCACACCCAAAAGAGTTTGATTTTAACTATTCGGCAAAGCCCATAAATTGACAATCTCCAAGTTCAGTCTCGCACTTGGATTACCCTCTTCGAGTACTGGACTTGGTGCACCATCGGGCACCATAGAAGCTTGTGTTTTAAGGAGGAATTTCTGGAAACGAATTTTCCGTTGTAAAGGGGGGTTACTCGGAGACAATGTCCTTTGCCTCCAAAATTCGTAAACCTGCCATCCGTTATTTTTATGAAATCCTCTCATATTGCCTGGTGCCCTCTTTCGATAATATTTAGGCTCTTAATCTATGTGTCTTGCAATTAGTTCATGATTCCCTAGTCGGCACCTCTAGTCCCCTAGACCTTCCCGTCGTTGTGGCGTTACACTTTCAACGCATTATCCTTGCACAACGCCCCTCCTTAGATTGTGGAGGCCGTGTGACCGTCATTGCAAACAAATTAGGGTACTCGAACTACCACCTTACCCCACTCGATAACTCCATTTGGCTTGACGAGGCCTATTTCTCCACTTGAATATTTTATGTCCACCCAACTCACCTAGTCTATGTTAGCCTCGGTCGATCCCTCATTGTACCCAACACTAACCGCACCACCATCTTTGTCAACCATAATTGGGACCTACCCTTGGGCCCCGGAGAGTTTAGACTGACCAGGACAGGAATTGGTGGGATGGGAATTTGGAAGTATGTTCATTACTCGCTTCCCGAGGATCGTACGCTCTATGACCTCTGTGAGCTTGAGTCGGACTATGCCCTCACCATGAGTGATGTCCCTGAAGAGACTTCATCTCAGGCGTTCTCCGAGGGTATACCATTCTTTTATGGGTCTCCTAGTTCATCTTATGTGTCTTCGAATTGAGAGTCTTCCCTTAGTCGTTAGTGTGTTGGGATTTAGAGGCGCGGATTTGTACATGTGTGTTTTAGGGGATTATATTGTAGGTGTTGTGGTGTGTTTGTGTCTACCCTTATTGTTAGCATTGTGATTATGCTTGATTTGTAATATTGTACTCTGAAAGCTTGTTCCAAGGGAACTAGTGTGACCTTTTTGGCCTTGGTTTAGCTCCCGGACCTTGGTGATGTGACTACACCATTGACCCATTTGAAAATCCAAATGATTTCATTCTTCTCCTTCTTCTTTTTTTGAAATCGCGTGCAATTTGGGCTAGGTGACGTGATTGCACCTAGGCCCACTGCTTTTCATTTTGCCTTCCTTTCTTTTCCTAAATATTTTGAAAAATCTTAAAAATATTTGAAAAATCTTAAAATCCAAAAAGATTTTCCTTATTTTCCTCTTTCTATCTTTTTCGATCTTTCCCCTACTTGTCCATTGAGGGCAATGTACAGTTTTAGTGTGGGGGAGGGATCTACTATCCTTTCATCTTCTCAAAATTTTCCCAAAAACCATAAAAATATGAAAAACTAAGAAATGCAAAAAGATTTTTCTTTGCTTTTTCTCTCCTTATTTTATTTTTGTTTTTATGTTCCTTGTATAGTCTTGTCCTCCACTCTTACAGGATCACCGCCGACCTTATTGATCAAGATGGAAGGTTATGGAAGCATAAGACCGTTTGGTAACCCCTTTCTTTCGTTTTTCTTTCTCCTTATCCTGTATAGGAGTTTGCAGTCGAAGCTACATGGAGGCTCTTGATGAGCATTTAGGAATTGGTGGTTGTGTTTGATTGTTTGATGGAGATTGGAGTTCTTGACTTTACTCGTTTCTTTTCTCGTTCTTCTTTTGTATGTTTCTTTTTTTTGTATAGTGTGTCTAGGACTAAAACTTTTTCGAAAACCTGATTACAAACTTTTTACAAGAGTCTACATTTCATTGTGGATAACTCATTTAGATTTGGACCTTAATCTATTAGAATGACTCTAAATCAATGGATATGTTGATCTTCTAGCTCGAGTTCACCTTTTCTACTAGAGGGTTACTTTAGGGTTTTCCCTTGACCCCCTTGACCATCCGTGGAGTGACAAGGCCTTGGTTACCGTATTCCGTTCTCTAGGTGACCTTGCTTGAATAACCATTGCACCTTTTGTCAAAATTCTCATCTTTTTGTGGGTTATCCGGGGATGCATACTCGGGTGCCTATTTACCCAATCACCTATACATCATCATCATAATAATTTTACAAATTTGAAACCCAAATGCTTGATTGTTATTACTTCTATTCAATGCTCATTAGGCTTGGGGACTCTAATCACGCACTAGGCATACTTCAAGAGGAGGTTTTGCCCTGCGCCACGCAAAGTGGAGGTCGTGATAATTGTAGATCCCGGGTCGCATCATTTAGCCCAAAGAGCAACCCAAGACAATAGGAAAAGGCACAAAACAAACAAAAAGAGAAAAGAGAAAAGAGAAAATAATAAAAATTAAGGAAAACCAAATCCAAATATATATATATATAGCGGTGATTAGTCGGCCTACCCATTTTGTAAACATTTCTTCACTTTTTGTTTGGACTAATTCGGTAAATTCAAGCTTGAAACGACCCTCTTGGCCTTAGATAAAGAGACCGGGATTGCACTTACCTCTGGTGTCGAATAACTTCATGGCTCACTTAATCAATTTTGTTGAACACCCCGTCATACACCTTTGGAAAATTAGGATAACCTAGCTAGTTTATCAATACTTTCATTGCTTTAATGTCATGTTATTAGACTTCGGTCCACTTCCATTTGAGTAATTAACTTTGGAATGTTCATGATTGTTTTGAATAAGTAATTGGTGTCTTCGCGCCGTCTCGGTGAGGGATTCGGCGTTTTAATTTATCTTTGGATGTGCCTATTCTTTTATGTCTATGTGTTTTTCTGTGTTGAGTCGCATCCACCATTTTGAGCAAGACCCAACTTGCCTTGAATGGGAGTACCTTACCTCATAATTATTTCGATGTGAGTTGAAGGGACAGAGCGGGCCCATTAATTGCCCTGCATCGGCTTAGCATAGTCTAGCTTAATAGTAGTAATACTTAGTTTCTTTTTAGGTCTTTGCTCGAGGGCGAGCAACGATCTATTGTGGAGGATTTCTTGTATGCTAAATTTAGCTCACCTTTCCATCCATTTAGACTCGTTTTCCTTCCGTTTTTGTGGGAATGTTGTGCGATTATCGCTTCATTCGAGTTTTTCTCACATTAGCATCTCTCTTCTACATTTTACGTGTTTTTTGGTAGTTTCCCTATTGTTTTGATAGGAATCCGTTTTCGAGAGCATGTTCGATCTTTCACGAGCACGAGAGAGTGGAATATCGTCCAAGACATGTCACAAAGCTAAAGTACAAACGACGAAGAGTGAAACTAAAAGAAAGAGGACAAAGGATCCATTGGGCGAAGTTTCGCCCGATAAGATCTCGTCGGGCAAAGTTACGCCTGACGACATATCTGCCTCCTCGAAGATCTTCATCAAGTGAAACGACCGGCCAAAATGACCGGGCAAAACTTTTACCGACGGGGCAAAGTTTTGCTTGGCGGTAATGCTGTCCCATATTTCAATTTCCAGATGAGAAGATGACCGGACAAAACCACTGGGCAAAATTTCGCCCGACGATAAAGCGTCGGGAACTCCAGAAATCTACAGGGTAAAGTTTCACCCTTTGAAGATCCATAGGGCAAAGTTTTAACTCAAGTGCAAAAATTAGATTTTGGCTTTGTTTAAGTGACCCATTAAGCAACTTAGTATATATAGCTTTAACCTAATTTTGCCACTAGTATGCCTCCTTAGAATAGATCTCATTTTGTAAGCTTAATTCTACACTACTCTCTTAGAAACTAATCAATATTAAGGAATTTTAGATCAAAGTAGAGATTTTGAAAGGTTTTTCAAGGGTTAGTGACAAAATCCTTGGGTTTCTTCTTCAAGATTATTATTTTTATGCAATCTTCATCTTCCTCCTTGAGTTTTTCTCCATTGTTGGTACTTTTCTCTTCCTCTCCCTTATTCTGTAGATAGTTTTCCCTCTAGTTTTCTCTATAGTTCATCATTTCCTTTGATTTTCTTGTGTTGTTCTTGTCTCGATTGGCAGATTCAATTCTTGGTTTTACTTTCTCCATTTTGTGATAAAATTAATCTCCTTTGTTTTTGTCATTATGCATGGTTTTAAATTAACCTCCATAGCTATTGCTTTTTTCATCTCTACCATGATTAGTGAGTAGATTCCTTGTTAGGGGGTTAGGGTAGGATGAATTTTGGATGCTTGAATTGAGGTGTTGTGAAAATCATTGTCATTGAATTGATTTGTCTAGCTAGGAATTGTTGTGTTTGTGTTGACTATATATGTTAGACTGACCTAGTTGACTCATGCTCACCCAAATCAATATGGTAAAACTCGGGGTTTGGGTAATTCCAGTTAGAGGCTTAGCTCTCTTGTCAAGAAAGTGGGTTAGAGTAAGGATGAATTGAGAAACCGAAAGGTGACTCGTTCTTTATCAATTGTGCATTGTTCTCTAGACTCCCCGATTCTTGTATCCGAATTTTGATTCCCCGACTCCCCCTAACGCTTTTCTCCTATTGATAAATACTTGTCACTTTAGTCCCGTCTTAGCATAATTTCCAATCAAAACCCTCCTAAAAGAACTCATCCATTACTAATTTGCAATTCGATTAACTTCATCTCATCCGTCCTCGTGGATCGATCTCGACTTGCCACTATTGCATTTAATTGTATCGTGTTTGTTGAGTCTTATAAATATTGTTTGCATGCGGGTTTGCGATGACACATATTAGCCGTTCACCAAAGCAATCCAAGAAAAACCAACACTCATTGGCGCCTTGGCGGAAAGAAAAATGGTGAAAAGCCAAGGACATCAAGTCTCCTTACCCTACAAGACAATCCAAGAAACTGGTTCAAGGTGAAGAAGTGATCCATGAAGATATCGATGGGAATGACAACATCTTCTCATCCAATATGGAGATCACCACCTTTGCGCCTAACGAGGAAATCAAATCCCAATAGTGATACAAGGTCGATGTAATCACGGATGTTGAGGATATGAGTCTTTGGGATGAGTTGAATGAGGTAATAGGCATTGTTAAGTCTTGAAAAGATGATGAAATCAAGTTGTGTAACACCCGCTATTTTCCTAGTGCTTTTATCCTTTCCGCTGTGATTTCATCATAACTCTATCACGTTTCGGTCTTCCGTTTCATCATTTTTCCAAGCTTTATTTTTTTTATTTTCGAGTCAAATAATATTTTTTTTATTTTAAAATATTTTAATTATTTAAACTATTTATTTGATTTTTATCCTAAACTATTTATTTATTCGCGAGAAGTTCTATTTCTCTACGATTAACGTTTTAAGCTCGGATTTAAGTTATTTCTTTTCCTAAAAATGTCTAAACACATTTATATAATATTTTCAACTAAGATTTATTTTTATTTACGAAAATTTAGCCTTTAACGATTTTATTACGAAGTTTCGTAAATAATTATTTTTCAACGCGAGGTTTACTCGAATTGCTTTGAAATGCTTTTAATAATTTTACGATCCTTATTTTTATCAATCTACAACTAATTTGGACTCATATTTTCCTTGTGTGGACCGTGACTACCATGTCACACACTACATTACATTTTTACTACATTTTGTTTTATAACATGGATTAAGCTTTTAGATATTTTCTTTCTTCTCATTTATTTTGGGTGAATTAAGAATAAACTTTTCATACTCCATACACCCTTCATTTGGCTGGTTTTACCAAAGTTAGTGTAGCCTTGTTTTCATCAATTTTAAAGTCTCATTTATGCATAAAGCTTTCATACTCTTTTATTCATTCATTCACCAATTTATTCAAGGCAAATACTCTTCATTTCCTCTCCTTTGGACATGGTTTTCAGCAGTAATTCCAGCCAATATTTGTCTTAAAATCAAGTCTTGATCGTCTCATTATCATCTTCAAATTAATCGTCTTTCCGTCTCCTTCGTTAAGGTATTAATCGATTTCATTTCCAATCGTTTTCACCTTGATTTTTCAGCGATCTTATGGTATTTTCATACCATGGAATTCATGTTTTTTTTAGGCTTCCGAAGCGATCCCGCAGAAGACGAATATATCGTAGATTTGGATTTGGATTAGAGGTAACGTCGATGTTACTCGGTATTACTTGATTTTATTTGTGTAATTGCATGTATATTTTTATATTTCATTTTTGACAATATATGTATGTCATATAATCTGGAAATTTTTTAAAAAGTTGAAAATTTGCATGTTTCGGTATTTTATCGCTTTTACGAGATTAACGACTAAATCGTCATATTAATTTGTAAAATCGTAATATTCGGCCTAAAGTTTTAATATATGAATATATTCTGTAAAATGAAGGTTTTGATGATTTTTGATAATTTGGTATTTTTCTGATATTTTTGATATCGATTATTGAATTATTACCGTTTACGGACAAAAACGATTAAAAGCCGATTTTTAATTCTAGTACTAAAGCATTTTATTTTAATCTGATTTTTGATGTGGTGAAACTTTCTGATGAAATAAAATTTTCTGAATTATTTCATAATTTTTCGGAATTGTTAAGTGGATGAATTAATTAATAGTTTTAAATCATCGTTTATCGTTAAAACCGTGTTTGTCGTTTAAATTCTCGATTTCTGGTCTTTTGTGTAAATCTGGAGAAAATATGATTCTGATGATTTCATAATAAAATGTAATTTTATGATTTTTAATGCTTTAATAAAATGTTGGGAACGATAAGTTTTATTAATGGAATCGTTAATTGTGAAAACGGGTTTAAAAGACGGTTTTAGCGGGATTTATTAAATCTGGAATTTGTGAAAATCTGGAAGAATAGTAGTTTCTGTAAAATCATGATTTTTAGGTTTAATAATAATTTTTGGATATTAATACTTAAATCGTTTTGTAATTTCTATTTTTATTAATCGTTACTGTCGAGATTAGACGATTAATGAGAAAACGCTTTAAAAACAAAGTTTTAAGATTCTAGAAAATTTTCTTTTCTAGACAGAATGTCCATAATATATTTTAGCTATTTTGCGTAATTTTTGTACTATTTATTATGGTCTTTAAGTAATAAATATTGATTTTTGGACAAATTGTGATTTATCGTTAAAATGCTTCGTCTTACCTAAAAGAATTATTTTTCCAGCAATTTTGAAATGTTTAAATTTGAAACTTTAAGAGTTAAATCATCCCTTAACATATTCTAAATATATTCAATGGTTTAATTAAATAAAAGACGTTAAAAGATTTAAATTAACATTTGCTGTAAAATCCTATTTATAATCGTATTGTCGAAACTAATAATAATTAGGGAATTTTGGTTTTGTAAATTTTGGAAACACCCTAATTAGTAGTATTTAAAATGTTTAAGACATTTCTAAATCATTTTATAAACACTTGTATGACCTTTCAATAATTTCATTAACCCAAATGCTCTCGTTTTAGAAATTAATATCGTTAAGGCCGAAAGTACTAGTTTTGTAAATCTACATTGTTTACTAAAATGTTGCATTAGTACGAACTAATATTTTTGCTACTTTGACATAATGCTATTTTTAGTAGGGTTTCTAAAAATAGAAGTTTCTTTAAATAGAAAGTTTCCTCTTTTAGAAAGTGATCCTTTTCTTTTGTTCTCTTACTATTATATCTTTTGAAAATCGATAATGACTTTATTTTGGAGTTATGGGATAAGGACAAATGTGGGTTTAGAGTATTAATCTGGGGTTTACGGTTTTGCCATCAACTATAAGGCTAGTGTATCAGGAATCGGTACATTGGTTGTTGAACCGGGCGACAGGTATCCCGGGAGTACAGTTGTGTACATTTTGACCTTAAGCTTAGGCCTCGCAGTAAGTCGCCGTCATAAGTTGAACTGGGTGCCAGGTAATCCTAGGAGGGGTGTGCACGCATTATCTTAAACTAGGGCCACGCATTTATAAGTCACCGCTCTATTATGGTTGAGTAGCCTAGTTAGAGACCGAAGTTTGATTTGTTTGAACTAAGTTCTCGAAGCTAGTTTTTGGTAATCTCCTAGTGAAAGACTAGATTCTACATTAATCTTATCCATAACGCCATTTTCAATATTTTTATTGTTATCGATATAAATTGGTTTGCAGGTTGGCAAATATTTTTATGTTTCTTCGGAAACCCATTTGATTATTTCGTTTTATGCTGAAAGCTTATTTTAATATGATGTTTTGCTGTTTTCCATTTTTACTATTTTCCTATAATAGTAATTACCATTTTAAATCCTGTTATAGGGCTGGGAGAACGTTGACGTTGCTCCTCACTGATTGTGGCTGTTATATTTTTAACATGACAGGTATGCATGTTTCCGGGTGTGGGCTAGCGGGCAGACATGATCCCTGCTCGATTAATTTTAATAATTTTGTCTTGTGGATTGTTAAACCCCCTTTGTGGAATGTTTTCATTTTGGCCAATTTATTTAAGGCCTAATGTTTGACTTTACCATTTAAATTTTATCAAAACATAGCTACAGCGTGTTATAATCCCGACTCTACAGTATTTCCGCCACTGTATCGCGTTAGAATTTCTAGGGGATTACAAGTTACCCTTGTGAAAAAATGTTGAAGAACATTATGAGTCGTTTGCTAGTGAGGCAAGCTTTGGTTTATGAGAGATTGAAACCGCCAGTAGAAGTTTCGAATCTCTCCTTAACGATGTGATCTATCATGTTTTGTATGTGTTTATGACAAAGAATTATGCTAGATTCGATGATGAAAGGTGCGGATTTAGAGTGAAAATCGTCTAATTGGTTTTATCTAGTAAATTGTGCTTTATTGGAGAAAAGACGGTTTTTAGAACTCTAATTCCTTGTTATGGTGATTTGGGCTCGAGACGGAGAATGTGAAGAACAAGCCCAACCAAACCGAGTGAAAAATCAAAGCGCAGCTCGGGGATTGAAGACGGAACTGCTTTGAGTCCGTGTCAACTTAATTATTATTTATTATTATATTATTATTAGAGTTAGGAAATTATTGGACTTTCCTATTTTCATTATTAGACTACATATTATTAGATTAAGACTATTAGTTTTGTAGTATCAATCATATCATAAGAATACACGTTCATCAAGAAAATAAAGAAGAGAAGAACCTTAATTATGTGTAACTAATTCTTCCATCTCGGATCAAGGATTTGAAGCCACTAGTTAATTGATTGTGAGACTTTTCTTAATCTTGATTTAAATACTTGAGTATTGGTTATTCCTTCTGCTAATTTTATGATTGTTGTTTGTTTAATCTTTTTGGCCAATTGATTATTTCAATCTTCAATCTATTGCAATTCTTTGTGTTTGAATCCGTAATTGTTCAATTCACTTGACAAAGTTGCAACCTTTAGACCTAATTATTTGTATGCGTTTCATCGTAATTGGGTAAAAGAAGGAATAAACATATAATTCGAACCAATAACCGGTCGTTATTTCTATTGATTTGTTCATATCGTTCATGCTGTTATTGAATTAAATCTAGACGCGTTGATTAGGTTGTTCAATAATTAGGTTGCTTAGTATCGCGTTTCGACCTAAGTAATATTATCTACGGAACAATTGAGACTTTCAGTTTCACAATAGAATACTCAAGGATTAAAGAAAGGTTAGTAGTCGATGATCAATTGCTTAACTAGTTAGTGGATTTTCTTTGAGTCGAGTCTCTTAATCATCTGAATTCATCATTATTGGTTATTTTATTTTCGTTATTTTAGTTGTTAGACGAATCAATCATAAAACCCCCATATTCTTGTTACGTTTATTTATTTTATTCACACATTAATTTACCTCGCCTTCCCTGTGGATTCGACACCCGACTTACCTCTACTATATTGTTAAAGGTAATAGGACTTAATTATTTATCTTTGGGAGCATACGACCTAGGCTCACCAAATTTTGGCGCCGTTGCCGGGGAAGGCAATTAGTTGTTTTTGTGTGATTATTTGTTTTTGTGCGTGTCTCTTCTAAATATATACTTTAATTGAAGGTCTGTTTCTTGGTCATCTAGAAAGGAGTTTTTCGTGTCCCCAACTTGATAATGAGTAACTACATCACTATTTGGAAAGACTCACAGAGTATGTGCTAGAACGCAAATATTTACCTATGAGTAACGAACAACTCTTGGTATCGATTTACCATAACTTTAATCGTGCAACTCAAATCGATTTACAAGTTGAAAGTGATGGTAGATTTTTTGAGTTAGGTCGTAATGAAAAATGGGATGTGATTGATCTTTTGGTTAACAATGCTCGAGAATTAGAGATATCCACTTTATTTCGTGAACTTCCCCAATACTTCGAGACTTCTCCTGATTAAGTATTGATTCTTAGTGATGATGTGACCAAAATTGAGTATCCTATTTTCCTTACCCATGTCGATGGTGCTCCACTAGATGATGAGGGAGAGGATGATGACTCATATTTATTGACTGTGCCTTATACAAAACCCATATTAGATTTCCCCTCATCCACCTATTTTATTGATTTCTCTTTAGGAGGTGAATTGAGTGATATATTATGGGATTTGAAAGATGCATCTATAAAGAGCATGGACACACAAAAATTGGTTGAGATGACGTTGTTATCTAAAGAATCATACCATGAATCTGTATTAATTTTTAAGAAATTTATGGACACGAGTAATAACGTTCTATATACCTCTATATTTATGCGGTGTGTGTGGTATATTTTTTTGTAATGTTTTGTACGGTTTTCACTAACTCTTTTTCTAGCTTGTTTGATCGTCTCCTACGAGCATTGACTTGTCTCATCTTGATACAAAATGGGTTACTTCATAGAGGGGTAGTGCTGTGTGACCTCTTTCCGTCGTGCGGGACGTTAAATCAGCGCTTACGGGAGGCAACCCGATTTTTGTTATTTGATGATTTTTTTGTTTTTGAATAAGTTAGTTTGTGGACTTCACTTGAAGTTGGACGGAGGAAGTAGTCGAAAGAATTGGTCTTTTCGATCCAATTAATGAAGATTGCATCCACTTTCCACGTCAAGCCAACGACGTAAAACAAGAGCGCTTCCGGGAGGCAACCCGTGTCCTATATATTTTTCTTATTTTTTTTATTAAGGGTCGTAGGTTGTAGTATTAGTTTTCGTTATTTGCTTAATTGTTTGTTTTTTTTTTTACTTAGTTTTACTACTAATGTTTGATGTTTTGATAGGAGAAGAGACCATCGATTTTTCAGGAAATGGGGCGGCTAGCATATGTCCCGGGCGACTAGCATGGCGGCCCCTTGGAATCAAAGCAAATTTGAAGAAAAGTCAAAAATGAAGGTGGATTTACAGGCAATGGCACGAGTCGCCTGACCCCCATGCGGGTCGCGCATTTTTTTTTGCCCCCATCAGGTCTGTTTTCTGTAAAAAAAAATCGAACAAATAAAACGAACCAGTATCCCATCTTCTTCCCCCTTCATCTGTTTCTTCTCCTTCTACCCCAAATCTCCATCCCCATTCCTCTTCTAATTCAATTTACGCCCTCATCCCCTCCTTCTCTAATCTCCATCCTCCTCAGAACTCCACTTTCATCCTAATCCGTTAACTTCTCCTCAACTCCAATTCCGTTTACATAACCCTTGCCGCCGGTGTGTCGCCGTCCGACTATATCGTCGCCGGACTCCGTTCAGTTGCCTCCGGTCCGTCTCTACGTCGTTCCAGGTGTAAGACTGATCAGTGAGATTGAGGGCTGTCGTGCTGCTGTGAATTTTCTATATGATTGACGGTGTGAAGGTTGTTATTTTTGAGCATGGTGTTGGTCAGATTTGGTGTTGGTCAGAATACGGAAAATTTGCTATATGATTGGTCAGATTTCGTGTTTTGACGGTTTGGTTTCTGAATTTGGTGGGATTGAAGATAGTGTCGTGACTGATTTTGCACTTCCGGTATCGGTGACATGAATTTTCAGTATTCTTCAGTTGGCACGTTGGTGAATTTTTGTTCAAATTTCAATTCACCTTTGGGCGGAAATCAGTTTCTTATGCTACAACTTGCTTAGTTTTAAGGTGATTGTTGTTGAATGGGCTGTTGTTGAGGATTTTGGTGGACCGACATTACTGTGACGGAGTTGGTTTGGTGAATTGAAGAAGGTGCTACAGTAGTGTAGTGCAAGTGTTCGAGGAATTGTGTGAATGAGTTTTGGTGGATCTTACACTTTTCAATGAATTAGTTTTGAGTGGGATTGGAAGCATTAGGCTGATGGTTTGAGCAATTGAAATATATTCGAGCTAATAACATTGACTAAGTGTGGGGAGCAAGGTTGATCCACATTTTTTTTCCGACAAGGTTTGATCTTCTTTCTCCATTTATTGTGTTCCTTGTAACATTGAGGACAATGTTTCATTCAAGTGTGGGGAGGAGAATCGTTCCGATTTGTAATAACTTTGTACTTGTGTTATATGCTTTATTTTCGCTACTTCATCATTCAAAAAAATGAAAAAAAAAGAGAGAAAAAAATTGAAAAGAAATGGAAAAAGAAAGAAAAAGAGTACCTGGCTAGGTGAAAACCCAGAAGGGCGCCTAGGCAAGAATGGGAAATGTGGCCGAGGACGGAGTGAAAACCCGAAAGGGCGCTCCGGGTAAAAAGAAAAATCGAGTTGCGTGCAACGAGAGTAATGTGAGTTTGAAAAAAAATGAAAAGCTAGAGTGAAAATCCGCAAGGGCGGACACTATAGTCAAAATGAGGGATTTAGGAAAAAAATTCACAATACTTTCTCCGTTTTTGGTGCGGTGTCATAAGAAGTGCGACACAGAAGGTCGGTCGGGTAGGATAGTTGGTTAAGGTGAGAAGAATCGCGGTGCGGTGTAGTCGTAGCACTAAATATTATGCGATTGGAGGGTTGTTTTGTTTTGTATTGAGATGTTAGATGTAATTCCCTAGAAAATCTAACGCAATACAGTGGCGGAAACATTGTAGAGTTGGGATTAAAATACACTGACAAACTATATCTCATTAAAAGAAATGTTAGGTCAATACAAAGACCTCTTTTTACAAAAGGGCTAAAAAGAAAATTCACCAAACGGGTTATACAAATCCATAAATCGAATGAATAAAGAAAGAGTAGGATCCATGCTACTCGTTAGCTCACACCCAAAACCCAGCAACAAATACCTGTCATGTTAAAAACATAACAGCCACGTCAGTGGGGAGTAACTCGGACGTTCTCCCAGCCATATTATATCATATGGAAAATAATAGTATTATTATATCAAAATATTTAAAAAGAGAAAACACTAAAACGATATAATAAAAATAAGTTTTCAACGAAACTTAAAGCACTTGTCAATCTGCAAGCCAAAAATCAATCGATAATAATAAAAATATTCAAAAAGGCGTTATGAAAATATTCAGTGTAGAAGGTTAGACTTTCACTAGGAGAATACTAAAAACTAGCTTCGAGAACTTAGTTCAAACAAATCAAATTTCGATCTCTAACTAGGCTACTCAACCATAATAGGACGGCGACTTATAAATGCGTGGCCCTAGTTTAAGACAATGCACACCCCTCCTGTGATTACCTGTCACCCAGTTCAACTTATGACGGCGACATACTGCGAGGCCTAAGCTTAAGGTCAAAATGTACACCACTCCCGGGATACCTGTCACCCGGCTCAACAACCAATGTACCGATTCCTGATACACTAGCCTTATAGTTGATGGCAAAACTGTAAACCCCAGAATATATTATTCTAACCTCACACTTGTCCTTATTCCATAACTCAAAAACAAGTCATTATCGATATTGAGAACAAGTAATCATTATAATAATATGAAGATAAAGGAATAAACATTTTATATTAAAAGGGAAAACTTTCTATAATTTAAAACTTACTAATTTTAGAAACTTACTTTAAATAGAAATTGTGTTATAGAAAATACGTAAGTCATCAAAATAAGTGAAATGTATAAAAATAGCATTTCTAATGAAATTATATTATTATCGTCGTTATCGTAACTTTAATATATTTCTAAATTCGTTACTCGAAATATAAATAAAATATAATGAGTCAATATATAGTATTTTATAGATAATTAGAAAGTCGAGTTAAAACTATAATTTTTAGAAAGGAGATGTTTTAAGAAAAACGATATCAAAATTAATTGAGTCAACAAGTTTTATGAATGAAATGGATTTTACAAAGGTTTCAAATTATTCTTAGGAAATAACTTTTATTAATAAATAATACGGATTTTACTAAAAACAGTCGAATGGAAACAAATAGGAAATTTTTAGTGAAAATAGTCTCGACTAAAAAATATATTTAAAACTAAATCGAATATTTTCTCATTTATTAATATAAGTCATAAAACAAAAATTAATTTATTGAACAAGTATACAAATTTCGATTAAAATATAAGAATACGATTTTGAGTTAAAATTATAAATTAACGAAATATGAAGTAAATACGAAATCGTTATTATTTAGTTACTAGTGTCACGATAACCAACAAAATATTATAACGATCGTAAATAATTAAATTACTAACGATTTATAAAACGATATTGAAAACTCGTAAAATATTTATAAGGTATCCAATTTAACAAAATAATATTTAGCAAATAATAAATAGCTAAAAAAAGTTAGAAAACCCAAGTTAAAATATTTACTACATACGATATAAAATCGAGTAACGTCCTAAAGTTACCTTGTGTGATAAATCCTCAAAGCACTTTCTTCAACCCATTTGTCCAAGATCCAATCGCTCCGATACTCGTCTTAAAGAAAAATCCTCAAGGCTCCAACGGGACTCGAGACATACAGAAACAGAAACAAGGGATCGGAATTAAGGAATATAGAAAATGACTAGAGGACACGGAATACGAGACAAGGAAAAAAGAGGGGAGGAGAAGGGATAAAGAGAAACGGGAAAGAACGAGAAGGAGAAAATAAAGGAATTGAGGAACGAGAACGAACAACGAAAAGAGCAACAACGATGATACAGTAGGAGCAGCAGCACAGAACAAAGAAGACGTGAAGAACGAGAATATCGAGCAGGTGGTAAGCACCACAAAAACCGGACGACTATAGTACGATGACGAGCAGCAATACCCAACAAAAGAGAACAGCAGAACATAGAGTAGCAGCAGCAAATACAAGGAGAAGACACAAAAGAAATAACGACAGGAACACGGAGAGAGTGACAGCAAGACATGAAGACGAAAGAAAGCCACGATGATAATGAAACAGTAGCAGATGGAAAAGACAAAATAGAGAGATGATAAGCAGCATCGAACCAATATCGAAGAGAAACCCGAAACAGCAAAGTCGACAGCAGCAGCAAAAAAAAAAAGAAAACGAAGAAGGAAGAAGGACAAGAAGAACAGCGGGAGGATAAACGGACATCAACATACAAGGACGATAAAGACCGCAATTGATAATGTAACAGCGGCGAAACGCAGAGCAGCAGATCGGCGAAGAAGAAGAAGAAAAACGTGCAGCAGCAACGGGAATTACACAGAACCAACAAGCAGCAAACCATAACGATGAAGAATAAGAAAAGAAGAAGTGGCGTACAACAGGTCGGCAGCAGCAGGAGCGCACAAAACGAGACAAAAACGAAAGAGAAGAAGAAGAAAGAGAAGAGGGGAAACAGAACAGCAGCAGCAGCAGAAAAACGGAGCAAACAGCAGTATAACGCAGCAAAAACAACACGTGACAGCAGTGAATAGAGCAGCGAAGATGAAGGGAGAAACTCACGTTAAAAGAAGTAGCAACGACACCTCGATTAACAGCGGCGGCAGCAGCGTGCAGGTACCGTAGCAGCAGCAGCAAACAGATCAAGCGAGGCGAAGAACAACGACGAACAGAAACACAAACGCAGCAGCAATAAAAGGGAAAACAAAATAGCGAAAACGGAGGACGGAGAAGGTGAAGGAAAAGGAAAGCGTGAAGAGGATGATGAAGGAACAGGGGATAAGAATCAATTGAATGGGAAGCGGTGGAGGAGTACTAAAAAAAAAAGAGGAAAGAATCAGTAAGTTCAGAAAGGAAAAGGGGAACGTATAAAGGGTATACGTTAAATGCAAGTGGGGTGAGTGGAATGAATCACAATTAAGGTGAGTTAAAGACAAAACTGATTAATAGAATTTTGGGACGATAAGTTGACTGACCCATGTAACGGATTAAAACGAGTTAATAAAATTAACAAATAATCGGGCCGTCAAATAAAATGAGTAAATAAAATATTTGAGACGAAAACGAAGCTTATAGAAATAAATTAGACGGTGGAATAGTATTTCCCGATAAATAATAAATTTTCGATAAAGTGAATTAAGTTGATTCCTCGAGGAAAATAATAAATGTTTTGACGAAACTTAAAATAAATGAGCTTTGAGCCGAAAAATAGAAAATTCGAGCTTAAATATAAATAAATAAATAAAGAATTTAGAACATAAATCGTCGAAATAGATATTCGATAAGAATTAAATTTAATGTACAATATGAACCGAAACAGAAATAAAAATATGTTTTAATTATACGAAGAGTTTCCGAGTCAAATAGAATTTTAGGAGTTTGAACGATCAAACGATAAATTCGCTTTATATTAATTTTGAGAATTACGAGTTCAATCGTAAAAATAAAAATACGAACATAATTTTAATTTAATTTATAAAAATCAGGGGTGTTACATTAGAGGCATTCAGGTCGATCACATGTGTGGGTTGTGGAGAATAGTGGTATACATCATTTACCATTGGTGATATTTTGTAGCACATGTGATCATGTTTAGGATTCGGAGAAATAAGGGGCGTAGCGTCATTTTTCGATGGTTTTTGGTGTTGTTTTGTGGTCACAGTTTTTGTTGTTGTGTGTTTTTCATGTCATTGTGACCTTGTGCTTAAACTTTGAGGAGGATATAAGGAGGGTGGTTGAAGGGATGAATTTTGTTTGATGTCGAGCTTCCCATGTTTCTTTTGTAAGATCGTTGGTGTTTTATTGTTGATGTTTCCGAGTGTTGCTCGGGACGAGCAAAGGTCTAAGTGTGGGGAAGTTGATCTAGCATGTTTTGTAGGTGTTTATGACGGAGAATTATGCTAGATTCGATGATGAAAGGTGCAGATTTAGAGTGAAAATCGTCTAATTGGTTTTATCTAGTAAATTGTGCTTTATTGGAGAAAAGACGGTTTTTAGAACTCTAATTCCTTGTTATGGTGATTTGGGCTCGAGACGGAGAATGTGAAGAACAAGCCCAACCAAACCGAGTGAAAAATCAAAGCGCAGCTCGGGGATTGAAGACGGAACTGCTTTGAGTCCGTGTCAACTTAATTATTATTTATTATTATATTATTATTAGAGTTAGGAAATTATTGGACTTTTCTATTTTCATTATTAAACTACATATTATTAGATTAAGACTATTAGTTTTGTAGTATCAATCATATCATAAGAATACACGTTCATCAAGAAAATAAAGAAGAGAAGAACCCTAATTATGTGTAACTAATTCTTCCATCTCGGATCAAGGATTTGAAGCTACTAGTTAATTGATTGTGAGACTTTTCTTAATCTTGATTTAATTACTTGAGTATTGTTTATTCCTTGTGCTAATTTAATGATTGTTGTTTGTTTAATCTTTTTGGCCAATTGATTATTTCAATCTTCAATCTATTGCAATTCTTTGTGTTTGAATCCGTAATTGTTCAATTCACTTGATAAAGTTGCAACCTTTAGACCTAATTATTTGTATGCGTTTCATCGTAATTGGGTAAAAGAAGGAATAAACATATAATTCGAACCAATAACCGGTCGTTATTTCTATTGATTTGTTCATATCGTTCATGCTGTTATTGAATTAAATCTAGACGCGTGGATTAGGTTGTTCAATAATTAGGTTGCTTAGTATCGCGTTTCGACCTAAGTAATATTATCTACGGAACAATTGAGACTTTCAGTTTCACAATAGAATACTCAAGGATTAAAGAAAGGTTAGCAGTCGATGATCAATTGCTTAACTAGTTAGTGGATTTTCTTTGAGTCGAGTCTCTTAATCATCTGAATTCATCATTATTGGTTATTTTATTTTCGTTATTTTAGTTGTTAGACGAATCAATCATAAAACCCCCCATATTCTTGTTACGTTTATTTATTTTATTCACACATTAATTTACCTCGCCTTCCCTGTGGATTCGACACCCGACTTACCTCTACTATATTGTTAAAGGTAATAGGACTTAATTATTTATCTTTGGGAGCATACGACCTAGGCTCACCACGATGATAAGGGGACAAGTGATCTCATTAGACTTGAGGATGTGGGCCCGCAACTTGAAGAAGATATGAGAATATGCAATGGGGTAAATAAGGCCTAAACCGCCTTTCATGTTGAGTTGTGAAAAGTTGAAGCTTTTGCAAGCTAGTAAAAGATGTTTTGGGAAGAGATGGTCCCTTAAACTTGTGAAATGGAAGACCCGGGAGATCATGACAAACCCGGGTACGGTATTATGGAATTGAAGACTACTTATTGCTTCCGACTTGGAAGCTTGCGATGATAGCTTGGCTTGGCTACATTAGCCCACTTGAAGACTCTTCTAGAGCCTTTGATTTACTGCTTTGAGCCCTTGATGGGTATGGTGGAGACGATACTTTGAAGAAAAACAACTTGTAAGGTTTGGCAGTCCTATCCAAAACCGCGCTTCTTGGAAGGCAACCCAAGCTTTTTTTGTACATATATACGCTTTGGGTGTTTTGTTTTCGTTTGTAGGAATCTCCAACAAGAAACCGGCATGGATAGATGATGAAGAATTTGGAAGCAATCAAATGTAGAGGATGTTTTTACTTGATTGTTCCATTGTGAATTGTGGATGTTTGGTTACATCTTGTTGGAGGATTGGTGGTGTATTTGTATTTGTGTTGTAATTAGAGGTTGTTGTTGGATTTTAGTGTGATTGTTTGTTATGTTTGTGTTTTCTTTTGTTCAAATTTTTGAAAAATCCATAAAAATTAGAAAATCCTTATAATTTCCAAAAACATTTTCTTCCTTTTATCTTATTTTGTTTTCTTTCTACTTCTACTTTCTCTCATACTTGTCCATTAAGAACATAGTACAATTTTAGTGTGGGGGAGAGATTTTCAATCCTTCTCTCATTTATCTTACTTTTTTTTCTTTCCTCCTATTTTCAAAAAACACTAAAAAAATTGAAAAACTTTCAAAAAAATCTAAAGATTTTGTTTTCTTCTTTTTCTCATCTCACAATTCTCTTTTTCCTTTTTCTTTCCTTTTTCTTTTTCGATCTCTTCCTTACTTTTGCATTGAAGACAATGCATAGTTTTAGTGTGGGTGAGGGATGATTATCTTTTTATGCTTTACTTTCTCTTTCTCTTAATTTTTTGAAACCTCTAAAAAATTGAAAATTTTCATGAATCAAAAAAGATTTTTCATTTTGTGCCTAGTGACTTTTTTATATTGTCTTGCTCTCATCTTTCTCGCAGGTACGCCACTAATTCTATAGCATGGAGACACAAAGTATTAAAAGCGAAGACCGTTTGGTAGTCCCTTTTACCTTTATTTATTTTCCCTTCCCTTATTCACATGGGAGTATGGGATTGATGCTATTTGGAGGTTCACTTGGTGAACATTTTGGAAATGGTGCTTGTGGTTGTGTTGACTAGTTGATAGAGATAGGAGTGCTTTTGGCTCTTTTTTGGGTGAAAATGTAAATTTGTATTAATGATCTTGAAGCATTACACCAAATACATGATTCTTATTCTAATGCGACTACTGAAATATCTTCCTAATCCAATCAGGTTCTATACTACTATCAACTTGTGTTATCCATCCACTACACCGAATAAGAAAATCAAGTATAACTCCCCTAATCAGGTGTTGTGGGTGAATAAACATTCTCCATGCGACATTTATTACGAGCAAACCAAATCATATAGATCAGAGCATTTATGGAAGCAAAAACGACTTGTTTTTTCGGTAATGATTTACTTATCCATCTTTGTATTCCACCACATCAAGAGCATTAAATTGCGAGTCTGCTTAGTAAACAACATCTCTGACTGTAGGAACATTCAAAAAATAGGTGTTCTCAAGTCTCAATAGCATTTTCACACATATGGCAGCCCGTATCAGAAGTGATGCCATGATCAGCCAATCGATCCTTCGTCAACAATCTATTCTAGATCTATAGCCAACTGATGAATGAGTGTTTCGGGATATTTAGTTTATTCCAAACAAATGCCTTCCAAGTGCAGTAAGAGGAATCATCATGTTTGATCCATGAATAAGCTTCTTGAATCTTGAAATCAGACCAATTAGTACCCTGCAACTGAACCAGCAGTACATCCTCAATTTTAAAGATTTAGCGCCATGAGAGTTAACTGTAGGTTTATAATCAATCAATTCCGTGTTTTTTATTTAAACATGATTGACCCACCTAATCCAAAGATGATCCTCCTTCTTAGCTATCCATTACACATACTTGCCAAGCATAGCTTTATTCCAACTTACGCTATCTCGGAACCCCAATCCACCATGTTTAACCGACCTGCAGGTTCCAGGCCACTAGCGGACTTCTAGCATTCACATCAGAACCAGACCATAGGTATTCTCTACATATCCATTCAACTTTCTTAATAATAGTACTAGGAATTAGAAAGACCCTTGCCCAGTAGGAATGAATTTGAGTTAAAACGAGCTTTTTTTTACTTGGCTTTACTTGTAGTTTTTTTTGTTTTTACTTTTTTTATGTTCTTTTTACGTTTTGTATAGTGTGTTTAGGACAAATGTTTTTGAAAACCCGATTGTGAGACTTTCTTACGAGTATTCACCTTCCCTTGTTAATGACCCATTATGATTTTGGAGTTTACTCTAGTAGAATGACTTCAAATCAATAACTACGTTGATCCTTTAGCTTGAGTCCACCTCTTATACTAGAAGTTTACATTGGGGTTTGCATTTGACTACCTATGGAGTGATAAGGCCTTGGTTACCGCGTCTCGTATCTCTAGGTGACCTTCCTAGAAGTGACCATTGCATGAATAGCCACAATTCTCCCTCTTTGTGGGTTTGACAGAGGTGCACACCCATCTTACCTATTTACCCTTCCACCTGTACACCACACAATAAGTTTATAAAAATGAAACTCTTTTACTTGGTTGTATTTACGTTAATGTGATACTCATTAGACTTGGGGACTCGTGTCATGCACTAGGCATACTCCAAGAGGAGGTCGTGCCCTGCGCCGTGCAAAGCACAAGTCATGACGCTTGTTAGACCTCAAGTCGTATCACTTGGCCAAAAGGGCAAACCAAGACAAAAAGAAAAGGCACAAAAACAAGAAAATAAAAAGAGAAAAGAAGAAAAACAAGAAAAACCAAGCCACTAAAACATTATTTCAATCCAAAATAAGCCTTCTTACCAATTTACCATCGTGAAGAGCCTACCATAGGACCGAGCCCCTAAGAAAGAAGATAGCGGTGGCTAGTCGGTCGATTTAATTTTGTGAACACTTCTCCACCATTTGTTTGGACTATTTTCTGTTCAGTTTAGGCTTGGGACAATCCTCATTGCTTTTGCAAATAGGTCGGGATTTTACTTACCTCTAGTGTCTACTAACTTCGTGGTTCAGTCATTTCCACTCCGTCAAACACTCCGTTGTACGCTTTTAGAAGATTAGGAGGACCTAGATAAATCATCAACGTTTTTAGTGCTTTAATGTCATTCTATTAGGATTTTGTCCATTTAATCTTCAACAACTAACTTTGGAGTGTTCACACTTGTTTCGACTGAATAATTGGAGTCTTTCACGCGTCCTGATGAGGGAGTCGGTGTTTTCGTCTTTGGGTGCAACTATTCTTGTTTGTTTGTGTTTTGTGTGTGTGTGAGTGAGTGTTTAGTTGCGTTCACAATTTTGAGCAAGACTCAACTTGCCTTGAATGGGAGTACCTTACCTCATAAGTACTTTAATGTGAGTTGAAGGGATGAAGTGGACCCGTTAATTGCCCCATATCGGTTTAGTTTAGTTTAGTAATCATTTTTATGCTAGTATCTTTTGTGACTTTGCTCGAGGACGGGCAATGGTCTAGTGAGGGGGATTTGATGTGATACTAATTTAGCCCAAATTTATGCTCAATTACAATTATATTCTTTCGCTATTCATGCGACTTTTGTGCATTTATAGCCATTTGATAGCATTTGTCGTACTAGCGACTTTTCTTATGCATTTTACGTGTTTTTGGGTGTTTTTCCTATCATTATTGTGAGGAATATTCATCTAAGATCTATCCGAGCCTATAGGGCCATAGGAGAGCGAAATGACGACTTGAGAAATGGGAAAAGAGCCAAGGTCCAAGTCCCAAGAAGCGAAACAATGCATAGTGGCAAAAACAGGGGTGAACAGGAAAGGTTAAACTTCGAATGAATATAACTAGAGTTCTAGAACCTGGATCGAAGCGATTTAAGTTGGAGGTGAAAATTTATCTTCTTAGCTTTCCAACGACATATTACACGCCCCAATCAGACTTCAAACGAGAAAGTTATGACTGTCTGAAGTCATCGGGCGAAACTTTACCCGCTGAGATTCTGACCGGGCAATGTTTCGCCCGACGGTGTTTCCTCCCAAGATAGCCATTTTGGGGTGGCAAAATCACCGGGCGAAACTTCATCCAACGGTATTTTGTCTGGCTTGGAGAGGAATCCGCAGAGCAAAATTTTACCCTTTGATGATCCATAAGGCAATGTTTCAGTTCAAGGAAAAAAATTAGAATTGAGTTTTCTTTTAATGACCCATTTAAGACTTTGTATGCATAGTTAAACCCTAAATTTCTACCATCATATTTCATCATCAATTATCACTCATTACTCTACCATCTTACAATCTAATTAGAATATTAGTCTAGTTTTTAGATCTAATTAGAGGATTGAAGAGTTTTACAAGGATTTTGTGAGAGAATTCTTATTGGATTTATTCTTCAAGCTTTATAATATACTACGTCCGTCCCAAAATGATTGTCTCATTTCCTCATTATATGTGAGAAATATTTTAATGAAATGTGACAATCTTAATGGGACGAGGGGAGTATTAATCCTCATCTTCTCCATACACTACTACAAATCCCTTTGATTTCCGACGCTTTTTTCTTTGATTTCCAACGCTTTAAAGTGTAGAGAATTGAGTTCTTGACACTTTACAAAAGCGTCGGATTTTGAGCCGTCAGGAATTTCTTACACTTTTAAACGTCGATATTCTCGACAATTTTTGGTGTCAACAATTTATGATGACACTTTATGGTGTCAAGATTTCTGACGCTTTTATGTGTAAAAAATTCAAAGGTCGACACTAATTTGTGTAAAGAAAAGAAAATGGTGGCACTTAATATGGACGGGAAAAAGCGTCGACATTTATTTATTAACAACATTTTTTAGACGTATTGACAAAAGGATAAGCTTCAACATTTTTATAAATTAAATACAATACGGAATAATTATATAACCAGAAAACATGAAACTTACAAAGATAAGCAAATAAAATATAGTACTCCGTATCATGATTCAATAATGTCTTATACAAAACGAAATGCAAAAGAAATTACGTCAAATTATTTGTTCTCAAGCACAATTGAGTACGTACGTATGTACTAAATTAATAAACCAATATAATATCAATCAAAACGAAAAATATACGGAACAAAGCGTCTCATCACGAGTATTAAATAACAAAACTCGCGTGCATGCAACAACCATCTCAATTAAGAATAGTCTGAAAGCAATTTTTTGCAATTATTCTGACAGACAATCATCTTTTGCAGAACCTGAAACCTACAAAATAATAAACAATACAAGTATATTAATATATATATATATATATATACATGCAACACTCTCACACCATTAGATAAGTTTAAGATGAAAGCTATTAAGCAATATTAATGAGGTATTCAGATTCCAATCACAGTTACTCTAAAGCATAGTAAATGAGACAAGTTTCTATAAGACAATGTTGAGTGGCATACATATCAATATATATTCTGACAGCAAGTTAGAGTGGCCATGGTTGCCAACATATCTATATCAATATAGGTTTGACATACATATCAGTATAGCACTGTTGACTATACCAACAGTTACAAGAGACCCATCAACTCTTAACATGGATCTCACGAGCAATCTATATATATATATATATATATACCCCCTTACCCGGCTTAGATAGGAGACGACGATGAGGAGTTGCTCTGCTAGAAGCCATACTGCCCATGTGAAGCCCTGGAATGAAAAGGTAAAACAAAATGGACCTAACCTCAGTCATAATAGTAAGCACATTGTTGGTTAATTCGTTGCGTAGAAACGTAACTTGCAGCGTATAAGTGTATTGGTCTAAGGACCCTATTTACAATTAGTACACAAGCAAAAGAAAATAGAAATGTCAGTTGCTACTCCAAAAAAGTTAAAAGTTGGAAATTCTACACCTTTTTACAACAAAACATTTTACAATTAAAATGACATCAAACAAATTAAATTAACAAACCCACATCAAGCAGACTCATTGACTTTTGCAATCTGCTACCTCTATTTCTTATGTCATTAAAAACTAACTTCTCCTAAGCATCGTATTCTATCCAATGCATTACGAATAGATGCATCAGATCAACCTAATATATACATACATATATATATATATATATATGAGGGGAGTTCTAATAAGGCCTAGATTAAAATTAAGGTCCTAAGTCCAAAAACTGGCCATTGGATGCATCTTGGGTGGACGGTTAAGATTGATTCTAAGAATGAATTAGAAAAGAATATGATAATTAGGTGGGTGTAATTAACAGATAATTGTTTCTCACGAGAAACCATTTCACGAGGATATCAATACCGTGCGGCATTCCAATGTCATCTTCAGTGATGATTAACTCATCCTTAAATATGAGCGGTATTCAATTGATGATGGAATTTCATACTTCATCATCACCATTTCAGTTAAATTGTCTTTGGCTCTTCGGTTCTGTTATTTGTCGGTGCTTCAGAATCGAAAGCAGAGGCTTCCAAACTTTTACCGATTTCGTTGTCAAGCCGGCTGTCGATCCCGATCGTAGTATTAAATTGGAATGGAGAATTTGGAGATTGTTGAAGTGCCCCCTGGTATGTTTATTTTTACTTGTAGTTGCTTTAATCTTTTATGAAGTTTTGTGTGTTTTTTATTTCTGTAATTATTTCTGTAATTATTGTCCCCAATGACGGAGGAGGTGCGTGCGGTCGAGTACAGTAGGGTAGTTTCGAAGGATTTGACGCCGTTTGTAGGCCAGCAGTTTGCGAACGTTGAGAAGGCGGTTGAGTTTTATGAGTCGTATGGTCTTGCTTGTGGTTTTGATGTGCGTCGGTGGTCGACGAAGAGGTTTCGGGACGGTACACTAAATTCTCAGCTGATAGTTTGCAATCGGGTGGGATTCCCGTACGTACCGAAGAATACGGAGTCCTGTGAGGAGAAGAAAAGTTACGTAGGTGATGTGGTAGCGATGTCCGCGAAGTTGAAGTCGAAGAAATCTGCATTGGAGGATGAGAGTTCTCCTGTTACTACGATACGTGGGTCAAAGGTGACACGGGTGGGCTGTAATGCACGTATCAAGTTACTTGCGAAGGGCGGTGCGGTAGTTATTTCGGAATTCAGGGAAGGTCATAACCATGAACTCTATTCTGAGGTGGAAAGAGAGTTCCAGAAGCTGTCCCGTAACTTGTCCGCCTACCACAAGCAGTTGATAGTTTACAACTCTCGAGTAAGTTCTTTGATTCCTGTTGATGTCGTGAAGTAAGTGTAGTTATTGAAGTTTCAAATGTTAGTTACTGAAGTTGTAAGTAGACTGTACTGGAGTTGTAGTTAAATGAAAGTGTGTAATAGAGTACTATGTCAGTAATTAAAGTTTCATAGATTCAGTGGTGGAGTTTCAAGTATAAAATGTTGTAGTTCTGTAGAGTCAGTGGTGGACGTACCTAAAATTTTTTGTTTGTTGACGTACCGCCATTTATGAAATTATTCTTTTTTGCAGTTGAAAATTGGGCCCACACGTACATACGCTATGGTTAAGGAGCATGTGAATGGATTTGAGAATATTGGTGCTAGCTTAAATGACTTCAAGAATTTTGGTAGGGATCTTAAGTGTTATCTTCATGAACGGGATGGACAACTTTTCATAGATAATTTTAAAGAAATGGTGGCTAACCGGGAAGGGTTTTATTTTGACTACGAACTGGCAGCTGATGGTAGCTTATGTAGGGTTATTTGGGTCGACGGTGTTGGTAGGAGGAACTACGAAATGTTTGGGGATGCTGTGTCCTTTGATCCTACATATGGGACGAACATGTACTCGATGATTTTCACTCCGTTCACTGGGGTTAGGGATGGCAACGGGTCCAGGACCCGGTCCAGACCCGGCGGGTCGGACCCATACGGGTCGGGTCTGGGTCTCATTTTTTCAGATCCGGCGGATCCGGGTCGGGTCTGGATCTTATTTTTGAAAACCGGGTCCGGGTCCGGGTCTGAAATTTTGGACCCGGACCCGACCCGTGGACCCGGCACTTTAATTTTAAAAAAAATAAAAATAAAAAAATAAAAATCTACCAACATAATGTACATACGCAGAAGGCAGAACTGGTAGTAGCAAACAACTAAATTAATTACTCTCACTTCTTTCCTCATTCCTCAATCCTCACCATTTGTTTGTTCATTCAAGGACTCAAAGTTGTAGTTATAACTTGTGGATTGTGGACTTGTGGTGGTGAATTTAGTTTGTTGTCGGACATTTATGTAAGTCTTCTAAGACCGTTATGAATGAGTTTGTAAGAGTGTTTAGTTTCTTAGTACAATATATGTCGTAAATAATTTTGTACGTGATAAAAAATACCGGCGAAATTTGAAATTTGAAAGAAATGAAGAATGTAGGACAAAATAAAATAAAATAGTGAGACCCGCGGGTAGACCCGGACCCGGACCGGACCCGGCGGGTCTGGATCCGGGTCTTAAAATTTTGGACCCGGCCGGGTCCGGGTCGGGTCCGGGTCTAGGGTAATTTTGACGGATCCGGGTCCGGATCCTAGTGGACCCGGTCCAGATCCGGTCCATTGCCATCTCTAACTGGGGTTGACAATCACAAAAGGTCGGTGACATTTGGTGGTGCCCTCATTGCTCGCGAGAACACGGAGTCCTTCAATTGGGTGTTCACTCGTTTTATGGACGCAATGGGGGGGAAGGAACCGGAATACATAATAACGGACCAAGATCCTGGTATTATTAGCTCTGTGGCGTTTGTCTTTAAGAAAACGAGGCATCGGTTCTGTATGTGGCACATAATGAATAAGGTTCCTGTGAAGCATGGTTCGACTAGGAGCGATTACATGGAGTTCATACATAAGCTAAATGGTATTGTGTGGGACGACGCCATTGAACCCGCAGAGTTTGACTGCAGGTGGAAAGAAATTATGGAGGAACATGGAGTGGCTGAAGTTGATTGGTTTAACACCGCATTTGCCGATAGGAAGCAGTGGGTCATGGCTCATTGCCGAGAGATACGAATGAGCAGCGTTATGAGAACAACGCAAAGGTCGGAGAGTGCAAATAGTTTCTTCAAGAGGTTTGAAGGCAAGTCTGGTACTTTGGTGGAGTTTTGGATGCGCTACGAAAGCGCGATGGAGCAGCAAAGGCATACTCAGAAGAAGCTTGACAATGAGAACAAGCACTCGAGGCCTAAGTTGCAGACTCATTTAGCTATTGAAGCTGATGGTGCGAAGCTGTATACTCACGAAGTATTTAGTGAATTCCAGACCGAGGTGAAGCATTCTATTGACACGTTCACGGTACGTGGCTTTGAGGTGAGTGGAGGGGTTGAGGTTACTACGGTGAAGGATCAATCTAGGAATCGCGTTTACGTTGTTCGTTATAACCCAGGTATGCTACTTATTTGTTTACAGTTGTTTTTTTGGACTGTTGCAGTTCCAGTTTTGGTTTCCAAAGTTACTTTGGTAAGTGATTGAAGTTATTTTTCCTGTGTCAGAGTTGATGGAGGCGACGTGTACCTGTACATTGTATGAAAGAAGAGGGATTCTATGCAGACATGTTATTTGGATTTTGACGTCACATGGGCAGAAGACGATACCAGCAGCTTACGTGTGTCGTAGGTGGTCGGTTGACGCATCGGGAGGAAATTTTGTCGGCGGGGTAGATGAAAAACAGTTAGAGATGACGAAGCTGTGGTCTGAGTTTCACGAAGCAGTTGGCGTGGTTCGTGCTTTGGGTAAGGAAGATGTTCAGAAACTGAGGGAAGTGGTTAGGTCTTTTATCGATAGCGTTGGTAAGCCTGCCGAGCCACTGACAAAGGAACAGGAGTTCGAGAAATTGCTTGGTTGTACGTCTACTACTGAAATAACTATTCTGCCTCCACGAAAGTCGAAGACTAAAGGTAGTGGGAAGAGGATGTTGTCAACAAAGACGAAGGCAGCTGCCCTTGCGAGAAAACCTAAGCGGCTGTGCAAGAACTGCAAACGAATGGCTCACCATGATAAGAGAAATTGTCCTAACCCATTTGCGGAGCATCCACCGTCCGAGGACGAAGTTTCTGACTTTGTCGACGACAACGTCGTAGAGTAAGGAGCGACGGGTTTGTGAGTTCAGTGATCAGGAATATTAATGTCAGTTAAATTCCTTTACAAATTTAGTAATTTCAGCTACTTTTGTGAGAAGTTTAACAGTAGAAGAAGTCTTAAATATGTTTGAGCATGGAACTTTAGTTCAATGTATTTGAAACTTCAGTGGCCTGTCGAAGAACTTTAAAACTACTAAATCCCAAATTTAATCTTATTTGAACGAGTTCAGCTCTTTTTGTGAGTAGTTTAACATTAGAAGAAATCTTAGATATGTTTGAGCATGCAACTTTAATTCAACGGATTTAAAACTTCAGTGGCCTGTCGAAGAACTTTAACACTACGAAATCGCAATTTTAATCTTATTAGAACGAGTTCAGCTCTTTTTTGTGAGAAGTTTAACATTAGAAGAAATCTAAGATGTTTTTGAGCATGCAACTTTAATTCAATGGATTTAAAACTTCAGTGGGCTGTCGCAGAACTTTAACACTACAAAATCGCAATTTCAATGTTATTTGAATGAGTTCAGCTCTTTTTGTAGGAAGTTTAACATTAATAGAAATCGTAGATATGTTTGAACATGCAACTTTAGTTCAATGTATTTGAAACTTCAGTGGCCTGTCGAAGAACTTTAAAACTACTAAATCCCAATTTTAATCTTATTTGAACGAGTTCAGCTCTTTTTGTGAGTAGTTTAACATAAGAAGAAATCTTAGATATGTTTGAACATGCAACTTTAATTCAACGGATTTAAAACTTCAGTGGCCTGTCGAAGAACTTTAACACTACGAAATCGCAATTTTAATCTTATTAGAACGAGTTCAGCTCTTTTTTGTGAGAAGTTTAACATTAGAAGAAATGTAAGATGTTTTTGAGCATGCAACTTTAATTCAGTGGATTTAAAACTTCAGTGGGCTGTCGCAGAACTTTAACACTACAAAATCGCAATTTCAATGTTATTTGAATGAGTTCAGCTCTTTTTGTAGGAAGTTTAACATTAATAGAAATCGTAGATATGTTTGAACATGCAACTTTAGTTCAATGTATTTGAAACTTCAGTGGCCTGTCGAAGAACTTTAAAACTACTAAATCCCAATTTTAATCTTATTTGAACGAGTTCAGCTCTTTTTGTGAGTAGTTTAACATTAGAAGAAATCTTAGATATGTTTGAGCATGAAACTTTAATTCAACGGATTTAAAACTTCAGTGACCTGTCGCAGAACTTTAACATTAGAAGAAATCTCAGATATATTTTTGACATTAGAAGTTTAACATTAGAAGAAATCTCAGATATATTTTTGAGCATACAACTTTAATTCAGTGCATTTAAAACTTCAGTGGCCTGTCGCAGAACTTTAACATTAATAGGTAACTTTAACATTTAAATCTGAAGTGTCGCATTGTTAGAGTTAAAGTTGTAATGTTTTTGATGTGAAGTTTCAGGCGTGGAGTATTTTGGTTTTAGCGGCAGATGATGTGCAGCAGTTTTAGCGGCAGATGATGTGCAACAATAATAGGTAAATATTGAACAAGGAAAATAGGCATATAGCGTTTGTCAGTTTTGGGGGAAAACTGTTGCTAAGTAGCCCGTTGTTTTGATTACAAACGACAAAGAGGAAATTCGAGTTTCGGGCAAAATACATAGTGGCGGGTCAAAGTTTTGGTTGCCGAAAACAGAAAGTTAAGAATCCATGAATGTGGAATTACTTCCTACGACTAGTGTACACCTTTGGAGCCTTACGCTTCTCCTTCAAAATATCCCAAATGTTTTCTTTTTCCGCGTTGAACTTGTCGAGCTGTTTGCGGATTGTTTTCCGTTCTTTGTTGTAGTCTGAGAGAATGAGTGTGGCAGTGAGCTGGACTATGAGGAATCGCCTGCAGACCTTACGTTGTAGGTCTTCGTGGGGTGGCATCTCCTCCTCACCCTCATGCAGGAGCATGTGCATCATTGTAAACAAACCGGACTCTTTTTGATTGATGACATTACTCTGCCACTCCGTTTTAATCTGTCTTATTTCGAATGAGGGGAGCTGGGTGGCCTTGGTAACCCCCTTCACTTCTAAGTAGTCACTCATTCCAGCTGCCTGCGGTAAATAGGAGTAAGCTGCGTCAGCTCATAGCAGATTGTAATATTTTCTAGTACGATATAGTAGGTTGATCATAGTTAATACTTACAACAATGTATGCAGCCTTGTAGACGTCGGAGTTCGGGAAGTCAGGGTGTAGGTAGTGGTCCAGAACGTCGACCGTTTCTTTCTTGAAGTTGAGACAAATGCAAACAAAGTATTGGTTGATGTTGACTGGAAGAAAAATAAGGTCGGACTGCAAATTGACTGCTGGACGACAATCTCTGATGAACACGTCCCAAAATTTGAAAAGCTTTTCCTGCAGGGAATCTAAAGGGGTTGCTTGGTCGAAAGTCTCTATAAGATTTGTAATCACGTCCTGCGGAATTTAGAAAATATAAATGAGACGGAAAATATAATGACCATGTAAAGTTGTACCACAGTTGAGTTAAAGTTTCGGAAAAAGTTCTTAAGTAAGCGTAATGCAGACACTTATTTACTTCTTACATTAGCGTTACGAATGGAGTGAGTTAAAAAATTTCGGAAGTTAAGATTTGAAGTTCCTAAATAATTGAATTAAAGTTTCAAGCGTAGTGCAGACTAATTTCAAAGAAAAAGTAATGTAGAAATAGTAAGAGTGGGGGTTAGTGCATACCGAGTGGCGTAACCCCATGAACGTCATTGTTGGAAGAGTTCCGTCTCCTGGGTTTGCAGCGGAAATACGACTGAGGAGCATCGACCAGCACTCTAGGACGGAAGACGACATGTCCGTGTCAGGGAGCATGGTCAGTATGTCCGATCGAGATATCTTTGCGTCCTTACCGTAATTTGCTAGCAGCTCACTGAATTCGGTAAAATGGATCGTATTAACTCGTTATAAGTGAGTAGGTAGGTCAGACCAAATAAGAAACCAGACAGTTGAAAAGGAAGCTTACTCGTTGGGATAAACATAATCATCGAGCAGGCTATAGTCCGCTACATGCTTCCGTAAATTCGGGAGATTGCTTAACAGTAGTTGGTTGGTGCGGAATGTTTTTGACACGGTCAGCGCTTTAGTGTCAATGTCACCGAAATCCAAAGTGCACCCGAGACCATCCCCCCCACCACGGATGCGACTCCTCAGTGATGACATTGCTTCCCGCGGAGTTGAATCTGAAATGGTACGTTGCACTGGAGTATTTACTGGCTGATGTTCTGTGGAGCACTGCCGCTTAGATGACGACCCTCGTACGTTGTGTTGAGCTCGTTTCTTAGGTTGCACTGCTGAGTCTGCCAATGATGCCTCAGGTCGATGTTCCTCACCGCCCACATCCACCTGGTCCACTGGAACTTCAGGCTGCTCCCTTACCGGCACATCTATGTGGTCTTCATCACGGGGTGTGATGTCGGTTGTAGTCTTCCCAGCCGATGCAGCGTACACTGGTGCATTGGCAGCGGAATCACGGAAACGGAAGGCTGACTCGCACACCTGATCAACATATCGATGGAGTTCGTCGCTAGTCCAAAACGCCTGGGATGATTGGCAGTGATCTGTTTCGGTCCCGAGAGAAGACGGCATGGTCCGATGCTTAATTTCACCCGCTGCTTCGCCAAACCAAGCAGGAAAAGCAACCTTATTCCTTTGCATTTTGAGAAGCAGCAGATGAACGTCCTGCAACGTATTTGGTCACCGTATTGGATGAGTAAATAATTTTTAACTTATATTGTTCACCAATTAATAGAATAGGTCATTAGAGTAAATAATAACATTTTTAACAGATTTTGTCTAAACACTCCAATCTATTTGTACTGAAGTCTAAATAATAATGGCAGATTGAAAATTATGTAAATATTAGATAAGTTTGAGCATGCAACTTTAGTTCAATTGATTTGAAACTTCAATTGTCTGTCGCAGAACTTTGACACTAATTTCAATGTTATCAGAACAAATTCAAGTGTAGCAACAGTAGTATAAATCTCAGATATGTTTGAGTATGAAACTTTAGTTCAATGGATTTGAAACTTCAATTGTCTGTCACAGAACTTTGACACTAATTTCAATGTTATTAGAACAAATTCAAGTGTAATAACAGTAGTAGAAATATCAGATATGTTTGAGCATGCAACTTTAGTTCAATTGATTTGAAACTTCAATGGCCTGTCGCACAACTTTGACACTAATAAATCGCAATTTTACTGTTATTAGAACAATTTTAAGTGTAACAGTAGTAGAAATCTTATATATGTTTCAGCAGGCAACTTTGGTTCAATGGATTTAAAACTTCAGTGGCCTGTCGCAGAATTTTAACATTACTAAATGTCAAATTCAATGTTATTAGAACAGTAGTAGAAATCTCATATATGTTTGAGCATGCAACTTTAGTTCAATGGATTTAAAACTTTATTGGTCTGTCGCAGAACTTTGACACTAATAATTCGCAATTTTAATGTTATTAGAGCGAGTAAGTAATGACAGATTGAAGATTGTATAAATTTACTTACGTCGTCAGCCCGAGCGGACAGTTCGCTGTCATCCTCAAGCCCAGGTGGAAGCTCTATCTGGATGAATTTCCTCCCGCTGTTTCGGTGATTGGAACACGTAGGTGTACGTCCCTGGTCATCGGTACCGGTGATTTGCAGCACCGTATTGACTTCAACTCCGTCGGAAGAAGACCGTGGGTAGGTCGTTTTCGACCACACCTGCCTACCCAACGAACCTGCCATCATCTCACCGTGTAGTCTCTCTGCCAGATTCTCGTTGTTCCAGTGCTTAATTAAGGGTAGATCATGTGGGCAAGATTCTCCACGAAAATCGAACCTCTGGAGGTATGTGATCATGAGGAACGGAACACAACCTCGCAAATGCTTCGGACTTTTCTTCGTCTCAGCGGCTGCATCGACCAGGTTTTTTAGAATGTACGAACACCAGTCGTACTTATTAATACCTGAGACGTCGTCCACGGCTTTTACCAGCTTCAGGTCTATTCCGTTGTTTGACGTAGGGCACAGGAACGATGAAATTGCAAAGAGGACGAACATCTTACAAAATAATTCACCACCATTTTTATCGGCCATAAGGTCTTTGAAAAGACCACCCAGTTTTACTTGGTTGCTGTTGTTAGCGACACCGTAACGAGCCCTCCAAAAATCCTTCAACGCCTTGAACTCCTCGTCGGAGGAGTGTTTCTTACGTCCGGTGGGTGCCAACTCCAGTTGATTCGGCCCGCGTGGCAGTAGAAAACAATCGTGGACGTCATGTTTCGTCACACAGAACTCCTTGACCTCCGACGCACGAAATACATGGGAACCGTCATCAAATGCTTTCAAAAACAGTAGTACGTACTGCAAAGGGTACTTACTGATCTTGAAATCCAGCAGTCCACCAAACCCGATTGAGCGTACAGACTGTTTCTGCTTGCCATTTAGATTGGAAATTAACTTGGCAAGCCTCTGTCCCCTACATCTGACAGGAACACTTGCATCCTCCTCCTCCTCCTCGTCTAATGGCTCATTGCTCGCAGCTTCAACGATTTGACGTTCTCCGGAAGACATATCAACCAAAAAATCTGCAATGATAAACAAGACAAAAAACTGACAAACAATGTGACGAAATCTGCAATGTGACGAAAAACCCCTGATTTCTTTAATATTAAACGAAATCTGCAAACGATAAATATTCAATATAATTTTTTAATATGAAATCTGCAACGATAAACAAAACCCACAACAATACACACAAATTTTAAACGAACTTCGATTCTATACCTAAAAACTCCTAATTTTTATGATTGTAAAGGAATTTCGACTCTAAACCTTCAAGCCTATAATTTCTTTGATTTTAAACGAACTTCAATTGTATAGCTAAAAACCCATAATTTTTTTTATTGTAAACTAATGATACTTAATGGTAGTCAAAAATTTGAAAACCCTAACCCATAATCTCAGTAGGGTTACTCAAAATTAGGGTTTACTGGAATAAGGGCATGCATAAGGGCTACTCGATAAAGAAATTAGGGCTACTCGATAAAGAAGTGTAATGAAGAACTGAAATGAAGAAATTAACAGTAATATTTACCTGAGATTATGGGTTTGGGTTTTCGTCGGAGATTGAGGAACTGAAATGAAGAAATGAAGAACTGAAATGAAGAGCGAGCAGTGAGGAGCGAGAAGTGAAGAACTGAAATGCAGATGAAGAACTGAAATGAAGAACGGGAGGTGCTTCGTCGGAGATTGAGGGGCGAGCAGTGAGGAGCGAGAAGTGATGGGTTTGAGAAAACGTAAACGGAGGTAATGAATTATGGTGGGAAAACAGAGGGTGGGGGAAAAAAGAGATATGCATGGAAAACGTAAACATTATTTTTATTTTTATTTTAATAATTATATATATCAGTCAATCTTAGCCATTCATCTCAATTTAATCTGACGGCTAAGATTGGACCTTAGGACCTTACATATACAATGGGAGCTTATATGATCTCCCCTATATATATATATATATATATATATATATATATATATATATATATATATATATATATATATATATACACACACAGACACACACACACATATATATATATGCATGTATGTATATATATGTATATATGTGTGTGTGTGTGTGTATATGTGTGTGTGTGTATATATATATGTATGTGTGTGTATATATATGTGTGTGTGGAGGAAGGATCAAGTGAGTCCACTTATCATAATTGAGTCCGTGAGTTCTCATCTCAACCCTTAAATTGGTGATAGATTAATGGTTAAGATTGTTTTGTCAATTAAGGGAATAACTAACTAAATCTTGGTAAATATTTTATTTTTTTTCTCTCTCCTCCTTACTTATCTTAATGCAAATCTTGTGTCTCCCATCAAATTTTTAATTGCATCTTTCTATCACACAACAAGTGCGTCGTTTCATCTTCATTTTCACAAAAAAAAATCATTATTTCGCTACTGCCATGTTACTCTAACTCGTACAATGTGTTACTCTAATTCATGAATTGTGTTACTTTAACTCATAAAATATGGTACGTTACATAATAGTGTCTTACAAAAACAGTACGTTGCAAAATGTATGTTTTTATTAAGGATACTCCAAAACCAAAAATTATAAAACTCCATTATAATTCCAATTTTTCACACCTGTTACTCTAAGAACTTGATATTGGTAATCAAATTATACTCATAAATTGTGTGACTGTAACTCATTATGTATGTTACTCTAACGAATGATGTGTGTTATTCTAACGCATAATGTGTGTTATTCTAACTAATTTTACATCAATGAATTGGTACAGGAGTTCCAACTGAATCAACTTCATTACATATGTGGTTACTCATAATCTGTGTTACTTTAACTCATTAAATATGTTACTCTAACGAATAATATATGTTACTCTAACGAATAATGTATGTTACTCTAACAATATACTATCATACTTAGAATTCTGCTTCTTCATCCTCCTCGTCCTCTTCTTCATCTTCATCTTCATCATCGTCAGAAGCTTTGATTTAATCTAACCACCGCGCCATCTTTTCGTTGTGTACCTCCTCACATCGAATCCACAAGCCAATGCGTAGATTTTATATAAGTTTACTGACTCATCCACGTCCTTGAAGATCTGCCCTATTTATGGAGGAAACTCTCACCCACATCCCTACATCATTCATGTGCTTTTGCGTCTACTGAAAATAATAACAGTGCCAATAAACGTGGCGAAAAAGAAACAATCAGAATTTGAAATATGGATTAAAGTAACAAATGACAAGAATTAAAGTAACAGATGAAGTGCATTGAAGTAACACTGGATTCAATTAACAGAGGATGCTTATACACCATGTATAAAGTAACAGAGGTCAGACATTAAATTAACAGATAGTGTGAATTAAAGTAACAGATAATGTTCATTAAAATAACACCAGGTATAGGTTAGAGCAAAAAATTCATATAATGATCAGAAATGAGAGTATGACACAATATATTTCTTTGAATGAGAGCGATATTCTTTGATATTGTTTCCTATTTTGAAGTCAATCGCGTCCCATAATTATAGGAAGCAGTATCTTTCTTTTTTATTTTTTTATTTTTTTATATGGCGGTATTCTAAATCCTTTTTGTGACTCCAATGCATTACAGTAACAGATGAAAAGAACTAAAGTAACAGATGAAGTGCGTTAAATAAACACGATATTCAGTTAGCATTATGTGCATTAAAATAACAGGGTTAGCCATTAAAATAACATATTGTGTATATTAAAGTAACACAGTATGTGCATTACAATAACTCCATATATTTGTTCGTGCGTAAAATTTATATAATGCTTAGACCTTTTTGTGTTACTCTAATTAAAATTAGGTGTTACTGTAACTCAGAACGTGTATTACTTCAACGCCGTGTCTGCTTTAATAGAAAACAAAACAATACTAAGTATCAGTGAAGCTTAAGAAAAAACCTAAAGAATAAACAAAACAATAACACGAGAGTAATGGACCATTGGTATGAATCTATGAATAATCAAATGAATAAAATTCTACATTTTAACAAATATAATAAAAATTTGGAATTTATATTAACAAGAGAGCAATGAACCAGATATGAATCTATGATGAATGAAATGACCATGAAAGCAATATCGACATGAAAATCGACGAAAAACATAAAAGCAAATTGACGCAAATTAATCAAGATGATGAATAAAAATCGACGCAAAACACGAAAGCAATAACGAAACTCACCATTGTTATAGTCGATGAATTGATTATCAACAGTTGATGAAGATATCGCGATCATTGAATTCATAGTAACGGGATTTCGAGCACAAACTTGAATGAATGAACGTGATATTAGAAGTATTTTTTTTTAGGTTTTGATGAACGTGAATGTGAATGAGTGAATGTGATGTTATTGTTTCCAAAAATTATGGGAGTTATTTTAGGAAGCAATATCTCCATTTTTTTTTAATGCAAATATTAGGATGCATCTTGTCCATCCATTCTCATCTCATTCAATGGATGAGATGAGTACTTAGGGACTCATATATATATATAAGGACTCATAAGAGCCTTACTCTGTGTGTGTGTATAGTTAAATCCAATTCAACTCTAAACGTCATCTGCAATCAAGAGTTCGATCGGGATTATGTCATTATATTATTCACTAAAGTATAAGTCGGACCATTCAATTCTATCGAATTAGTAGTTAATTGAAACCAAAAGCCTACCGCATCCACATCTGATCAGACTCTTAAAGGTGACTGATATTATTAAACATAAGAGAGTATACTTTTACAAACCTCACGGACTGCCTTGTATATATCAAAGAGAATATCGCTGTTCAGGAGATTTAGAGCTGAAAGAGAACTTGTGTCAACAAAGATATACGGAGCATCTTAATAGGGCGTGGGAATACTAATAAAGAATAACCAAGTGTACAAAGTGATTACCATTACAATAAGAAGTTATAAAGCTTCTCCGCATATTGCTTGGTTCTGGGGTCATACAGAAGTTTTGTAGTTTCTTGGATCAGATTTAACGATTTGCAAACTTCATTCCTCACATTTTCCTTGTCAGCCATTGTTGTTGCCTTGCCAGAATCATATGGAATAAATGATATGAACAAATTTTTCCACCAAGCTTTCGGGATCTGCTCAAGTAAGAAATGCTTGAGTTCAAATATTCTACGTAGTTAGTCATTTTCATAAAAAGAAGGAGCATCAATTCCAAAGAAGAAACTCGAGCAAACTCCAGATTAATAACTACAAAACAGATGCCAAATCCACAAGAATCATAAGACCATACCTCCTTCAATAAAAACAGAAAGTCCAAATCAATAACTTTCAAAGTAGCACCTTATCTTTAGTACAAAGTAGATAACAAGAAATTCACAGGCATCAAATCCCTATGCATAACACATTAACACCCATATATTGAAATGTACAACATTAACAATCTATCTCAAAATACCAGCAGCATCTTTCTCACTGTAATACACTTTTGCAATGATCCTTTCAAACAACTCACCACCTGCACACAACTCCACTAAATTAACTGAACTTTTATCCTCATAAGCTCCCTTAAACTCAACTATATTTGGTTGACCACTCATTATCTGAGTTTCCCTCTTCATATCCTCTCAATCTGCTTTTAACACCAATTTTTTGTTTGAGATTCACTTACAAGCTAACAGTTGACCTTTGTTTTTGTCTGTGCAAAGGTATGTTACCCCAAATTAACCTCTACCCAATTCTTTCCCCAATGTGTAGTACACTTTTCCATCTTCAAAGGGCTTTCCCAGGATTGTATTCGGGTCGGGTTAATATGGGATTGGGACCCTAGCTGGTGGGTGTGGGTGTGATTGAGATGGTTGTGGTATGGGCTTTTCTGGCGGGTTCGGGCGGTGATTTGTGGTTCGTCTGTAAATTCGTTTTCCCTAAATTTCTTCAATTCCTTGTTACCCACATTTGTTACATCATAGGGTTCCAACTTGCGAGAAAGATACATATTTGATACAACCATAACTATTGATTATGCTCTCAATTGTTCTGTCATAAAATATATTTGATATAATCAATATGATTTAGCAAACAAATACATGACTGTGGACTAAAATTATAAATAGACAAAAGAAAAGATAGATATAATATCAAACGAAACTAAAAATAAAATGGAAAAATAAACAAAATCAAACCCTAATAGAGAGTATTATATGAATTGAAGGCTGTGAGAACATACCCAAAAAGAGTGAACGAAATCAAAACGCTAATAGAGATCGAGGATTAAATCCTACTGGGAAGGACGGGGCGAAGAACAAACTGGATCTCGCGAGTGATGAAGATGGAATGAGTAAACGATAAGAGAGAGGCAGAGAGACAGTATGTGCGAATTGAAAGAAGAAGCGGTGAATAGTAGAGTACCCTAAGTCAGAGCATTATTTTATTATTAAGTACGGAGAATATTATGTTATGTGCAAGTGGGCTTAAACCGCCTAATTTCTCCAAAAGTTCAAGACGCTATGTCAAAGCGTAGAGGACGAAGCGTCAAGATATGACACCAATTGTTGTAGTGTAATAGTGTTTTTCCTCAGTTGTTGGTATCTTCTTCTCCCTCCTCTCTAATTAGTTTTCCACTAGTTTCTTTCCTAGTTACTTGTTTTCTTTAATCTTTCTTGTGTTGCTTTTGCATTAGATTGTAGATTTTGTTCTTGGTTTTCTTTTTCTCATATTTGTGCTAGATTAGATTTTGTTCTCAATTTCTAATATGGATTGTGTTAGTTCATTCTCTCTCTCTTTTGTTTATAATGAAACTCTCATGAATAGTGAGTAGATTTTTAGTTAGGGGAGGAGGAATTTGGGTATCATGAATTGATGATTTGTGGAAATTGTTGTGATTGTGTTGATTTATCAAGTATGAGACTGTCGTGTTTTTGTTGACTTTGTTTGACCAACCTAGTTGACCTTGACTCACCCTTATCAATAAGGGGAAACTCGGGGTATGGATAATCTTGTCTTGAGACCGTAGCTTTCTCATCGTAAAAGCGGGTTTTAGTGAGGTTGGGTAGAGAAACCGAAAGATGGCTCTCCCTTTATCCATTTTGTAACTTTTTTCTTGATTCCTTGATTTGTGTATCCCGGATTTTAACTCTCTAACTCTCCCTAACGCTTTGTCATTATAGAGGTGTTTTAGTACCCGCGTTAGTAAGACGATTGAATGCATGACAACCGTTGTTTTGATCTAGATAGGTGAATTGAATTTTTTACCACATTGTTTAATGCATCTTTTGTATAATCGAAGTTTTTTTTAACAGGAGAAGGTTCATTTGAAAGCGATAAGTGCCAGACAAAGAAATAAATAACTTGAAAGTAGATTACAAGTTACACGGACGGAATACAACCCGGAATTCACAATACTCGAACAATTGAAATATTGAATATAGGACAGTAAACATTAGCTATAAACGGAGTTGCAAATAGAAGACATAAATAGAAAATGTAAGTCAAGTTTATTGGACAGACTCTAATTGGTTACGTATTGCTTTACGTGCAAATAAAGGATATAGTTTGAACGCGAGCCCCCGTGCGCCCTGGAACACGGGCGCACGGCCCCTCGCGTCTGAAGACTAGGACGTAAAGCTGGCAGTTCAGACGTGTTGGGCCGTGCTTCATGCAATCTTCATCATGCTTCGGGCCTAAGAGGCATAGCCCAACCGTGTTTGGCAGGCTAGCTGTGTCGTGCCATGAGAGGCACGGCTCACCTTCAACCATGTCGTCGAGGCACGGCCCGAGACCCGGGCCCGACCGTGCCGTGCTCGGGCCGGGTTTCGTGCCTGGGTCGTGCCTGGTCCGATATTTCCTTCTTATTTTTGTCTCCGTTTGAGTCTTTGCATTTAAATACGATTGCGATTTTCCGTCCAGATCCGTACAAAACGTAATTATTAAAAAAAATGAGCAAAGAAAACAAATATATAAATAGAAGGAAAGAAATTTAATATTTATTAAATAATCAATATAGATCAGTTGCGAGTACATACTCGAATAATCAAAGTATAATTGTAGAAGAAACTAAAATTTATAAATAGAGTTTCTAAAGAAAAAATTACGTAGAAGTTACAACTAAAAGTTACAAATAGAATGTACAAATAGAAAACAAAAGATACAAATTGACTAAGCGTTGACGGATTCGGTGGTAGTTTCGCCGGAGTCGTTGTCACTATATTTTATCTCCTTGCCTTATTTTCTTTCTCTTGCATCTATCCAATCTTTAAAGCATACGCACACTCGGAGGGTGTCGGAATCCAAAGATGTACGTCTATTATCTAACACCCTCTTAGTGACACTAAAACAGCGTTCGGATGCAACAGATGAAACTTGAATGGCGAGAAAGTCCTTCGCCATAGCGGACATCACTGGCAAAAGTTTAATGTATTGTTCTTTCCGCCAAACCGTAAGGACTACTGAGTTAGGTTTGTGATTGTGGAAATATTGATACGTGTCGTACATATGATACTCCACCAGATCAACTGTCCTTGAAACTCCTCTACTCGAAATTATTCCCGACATTATAGTTGAGGATGTCGCCAAAGCCTGCATCCCTACTACTACTACTAGTATCTGCACCTGATTGAGTGTTGTTACCGTAAATAGACTCGTAAACGTTAAATAATCTAAAAAATTCGTTTCTAGTCTCTGTTTTATATTGTTCGAAGTCAAAATCTATGTTCATTAATTCTTTATAAGCATGAACAAAGTCTATCGCACCCTAAAATTTTCATCTAGTGTTTAAAATGGTTGTAAATACATAGGCCGTAGGAATATCAGACCAATATTTTAGCCACTTGGCCTCCATGGCGGGTAAAAACGTGTCGTAAACATCTTTGCCTCAATATTTTTTGAAAATATTGACAATTCTAATAATGTTACAAAGGAAATAAGGGGCAATAGGACTATATACAAGGGAAAAGGTGTTTGTTGTCTCGCTAAAGGCGCACAAGAGGTCAATATACATTTCAATTTTTGACCAATCATCATCAAAAATTGGGTCGGTGGGACAACTATGGTTCCACCAAATAGTCAGATGATCCTTATACGCTAAACAAGCACTCAACATTCTATACATTGAATTTCACCTCGTGTTATTTTTCGGGGGGAGTTTTCTATATTTTATACCATTTTTTCCACAATAGTTACGCTAGTCTTGGCGCCTCCAGTGACAACTATTCATGTGCATAACGATCCTTTTAAATTTAGCGTGGTATTCTTTTAGAGTCACGAGACCATCTTGAACACATAAGTTTAAAACATGACAAGCACATCAAACATGTAACAAACTACCATCTAAAAATACATTTTCTAAATGAGTCTTTAACATGTTAGCGCAAGTAGTCATAGACGTGGTGTTATCGAAAGTAACAATTAATATTTTATCTCTAATTTCGTATTCCTTTATGCCTTTCATAATAATGTTTAGTATATTTAAATCGGTATGCGGGTATTCTAATTTAGCAAACTCTATACTTCTTTTTTGCATAACTCAATCATCATCTAGCCTGTGAATAATTAAGCATATATATGAAAAGTCGTAACCGGAATCCCATCCATCAGCCGTTAATGATATTCTAGATGTACTATTTTTCAACTGAGAAATAAGCTCCATTTTCCACTTCATGTATTGTTTCATTGCTTTATTTTTAACGCTAGGACGACTCATTTCTTTATGAGCCGGTTAGTTGGTTTTAAATATTTGTTAAAAGTTGGGTGTTAAGCTAGAGAAAAAGGTTTTTCCGTTTGAATTATCATTCTAGATAATTCGTCGGCACGTGTATTATAATCATAGGTATAGTCTTGTTGAGAACTTGGTCGGTTTACAAATTGGTCAAGAGATGTTTGACCTTGTTCTTTTGGAACACATTTTTTAGCGTGTCGTGATAGGTGACCGGTACCTGATGCGCTTAAGCCACTTAAAACTTTTCCACATACATTACTACGAGCTTTTTGTTTACATTTACTTTTAGTAAAACTTAGCCATACGTCACTTCTCGTAGCCTTTGCATTTATTACAGTCATTTCTTTTCTCGTCACACATTCTATCTCAGTACTGGGTTGTTCAATTGTTTCACTTGTTTGCTGGAGATGTTAGGGTTGTGGTCTGATATGTGTAGATGAGTCGGGTGTGGACGTGTATTGACTCTGTAATGGTATAAATGGTGTAAATGGCAATGGTGTGTAAGGCGGGGGTAGCAGTGGTCTGCCCAACACTGTTTGGTCATCGAAATTAAATTGGTAAGGTTGTTGGGACGACCCTTGGCTGGTTAGATCGAAATCGAAAAGGGTCAGGGTGCTATATTGGCTTCCGGGAAAGTAAGGAGCCGGGAAATCGGACCATTGGTTGGAGAAGGGGTTAAATCCCAGTGGGGTCATATTATATTGACCCTATCCGGGATGTCCGACATGTCCCTGTGCCTCTGATTGTGGTGTTTATGAACCGGAGGCTTGTGGTTGTTCTACGTTACTTTGACGTGATCGACTACTTTTTGACCCAGAATCAGTGTGACGTGATTCCGACATGATTTATATTCTTTAAAGGGTTGTAAAATTTAATTAACAATTTGAGTGAAGCTAATTAACAATACGATTACCAAGTTAATTAATTAACAATTAAGATTATCAATTTAATTAATGACTTAATTAACAATTACCAAAAAAATAATTAACAAATTAAGTTATTAATAAATTAGTCGTAAGCTAACTAATAAAAATCAACAATAATTAACAAAAATATAGTAAAAGAGATTAAGTTAGAAACTGCAAACATAGGGTGGAGAATTTCGGAGATAGCGATCAAATAACGATATTCGATAGAGTATAATTAATGGCCCAAAAACCCAATGCCGAAAAACCATATTGTCTCAAATCGATACTTCAATCTCGTAATTATGCCTTGAAAAACCGAAAACGCAACGAAAAGTCGAAAACCTTCAAACAAATTACTATATTAAAATTACCAAAAAATTTATATATAATAATTTTTATAAGATTAGTAATAATTTGTATAAGTTATATAATAAGATTAGTATTAGATTTAGATAAAGATTTATAGAATAATTGGTAATTAGTATAGTAGAATTGTAGAAATGTAGAATATTAATAAGATTATAAGAAGATTAGAAGAGCGCTAGCTTGATCCGGACCTTACAGTCGTCTCGTCCCGACTTATCCTAGCGAGTATTGACGTCTTCATATTAAATCAAATGTCGTATTCGACTAGAGAGTCACAGATACTTGAATTAACGTTATGAGACGCCCGCTCAAAGTCGTAAGGGGTGAAATAAAGTTGAAAAGAAATGTGAGACAGGGATTTTGAGAGGTGGAGTATGATTAATTAGCACATGTCGACTTACGTCGCGAGCATAGATCCCTTGGCAAAGCGAGCATCGTCGTTTGACAACTTTGAAATTCTATGATGTCTCGTCTTAACCTCAAATAGTAGGGATTCATCCTAATTCGCCTAGCTTTATGAGATAGAATCGTGGTGCCAATCTAACAAGGAGAACGTTTCCCTTTGCATCGTGCTATAGTTACTTGGTCACGAGGACCATAGGATGGCGTCATAGGGTTTCGTACTAAATCGCCTTTCGATGTGTAGACACCCACATTTTACTGCCAGGTGTCTATAGCAGTTTCCGACAAACACCCGATGATGATCGAACGCAAACGCACTTTAACGTACTCGGAAATGGGCTCGAAATCATGGATATTTAGCTTTGGCTTTTTACGGAGTACAAATTTCACGAAACCAACCTCTAAATCAGGCCCAGTGGGTCGTTTCGAGTCAAATAAGACTAATTTGGGTCGAATTCGGCACCAGGGGCAAAACCGTCTTTTAGCGACCGAGTCAAAATCCAGTCAAAGATATTCCCGAGGCACACGGACCAGCCGTGTCACTTCACGAGTCCGGCCTAGACTCAAATGCTACAAAAAAATCAGCTACGACAAATATTAAACAAATCCGTTTAAGGATAGAATTCGATCTCAAGTAGGAATTCCATCCGAACGTCAAATCAAATACTCGACCGAGCATAGGATACTCGGCCGAGCTCCCCATCCCAACCGAGATTCCCTTTCTTCCTCACCAAGTAACGGAATTCTTGTTCCTTTCGAATTCTTACGTTTCTTATCCAAACCGGTATTTCTTGTTGTCCAAGCAAGATACCTCTCTCAACCTCCTTCTCCTATAAATAGGACCCTTTACATACACAATACACACAGAAAATTCATACACCTACACATTCAATCCCTGACATATTCCTTACACTTAGCATCGAGAAACCGATAGTATAAGCACCGAGACCCGAAGGAACCGGCCCTTAGACCCGACACCTTACACAGATAACTCAACACCCTACCCGAACCATCCTAACCCATTTACGCTAACTCGACGCTCCTGTGCCTTAGCCACATTCCGACGAACCCTGATCCGAGTAAACAAAGCATGTAGGTTGAGGGTGTAAAATCAAACCCGAATTCTCTCTTTTCTTTCTTCCTTTTTCTCGTTTCTTCTTCTTTTTTGTATCGCGTCGTCGTCGGTCTATTTATTATGGGTCGTTCATCGCATTTTTTTTATTTCTAATACCGATACTACAAAAAATATTTTCATATAACGAATATTCTTAAAAATACGATACCGATTCTCTAGTCGAATATCGTATTGAAAGAATTACATTAATCTCGTTGATGCTAAAAAATCGTTACTTTTTACAAAATACGACGATTTTAACGCGGAGAGAACCAACATTCTTTTTCGTTTCGTTCAAATTCTTTTTCAAAACAATTTTATAAAACGTATTCTAAAAGTCATTCCGAATATTCGATATCGATTTCATAATCGAATATCGAATACGACGAATATCGAAAGCATAAATCGAGTATAAATTAATTCATATTTGTGCGCGATCTATCAAAATTAACGATTTTTCGAAAATAAGCAAACCGGGACAGCAGCCCACGCGAGTCGCGCCCCTCCCAGGCGACTCGCGCGGGAGCCTGGAATCCGCGGCCCTCTTCTTCGTTTTCTCTACTTTTTCTTAAGCATCGTTTTTCTAATTCTACAAAACGATTTTTCTAAACCTTTTCTTTTCATCTTTTCCAAAATTATTCCGAATGTTTGATATCGATTTCATAATCGAATATCGAATATAACGAATATCGAAAATATTGAATCGAGTACGAATTATGCGATATTTGTACGCGATTTAATAAAGTCATCGTTTTTCAGAAAATCGACCTCGAAACAGGCCGGGGCGCGAGTCGCGCGCACCCCGGGCGAGTCGCACGACCGGCTGAAACGCGACACGTTCTTCGTTTTTTATTATTCTTCGAACATCGTTTTTTAGACAAAACAACGTTTTTTCAGATCTCAACTTTATTTTTATTGACCCCGGTCAACGCGTGTTAATCCATCACGTGAATTAAACTTTTCAAAACCATGCATATCATCATATTTATTTTTTATTATTCAATCGTTACTAACTCGTTTGCTCGTGTTTTTTTAGCGATTTCTTTCCTATTTTCATCTTTTGTTTTATTAGACTAAAACGAACCTCACATGCTAAAATACAACTTTGAGGTTAAATTTTAGTTGCATTAAATCGACTTAGCAACCCATTCAATTCTCGCGTGTTTAAGGAAAACAATGTTTGCATATCATTTCATCGTTCAGCTAACACGCGTATTAAAACATCAAACGATATCCTAGTAGAGGCCGCTAATGTGCGGGCGGGGTTGGGTGTCCTTAGTGGGCTTCCCAACACGTACCCTCACCCCTTACTCAGAACCTCGGTTTCCGGATGTCCGAAACCATTGGCAACGAGAGTCATTCAATACATGATATCCGATAACGTCGGTATCGGTGTCAAATGCCAAGGGACGAACCCAATAAACTCTGACATCGGAAATGGGCCGTATTTTGTACACGGCCCACTACAATATAGAGTGGGTTCGAACGGGCCCGAACTCCCACAAAGTTCGGGGGCGACTCCAACTTCGATTTAAATTTCAATTCGACCCATCTCATATGGAGATTCATTCGCCTCCCCAAACCCGCGCGTGGCCGCGTCGGGGTAGACCTATGTCATGTCCACACGATGGTTCCTATCATTCAACCCTCAATTATAGAACCGATATTGAACATTTAGGAGAATACATAGATAACGCGTCTGTAACAACCCGGTTCTTCTAATGACATTAATTAACAAGGCGGAAAATAATTAAGTCGTAAAAAGGGGTAAAAATTAAAACCGTTAACTCCGAGTGAGTCTTTCATTACTACAAGAACCGGTCGTCACTTACAATATCATAAAACGAATTACAACTTAAGTACGAGCTTGATATTGTTTAGGGTTACATGTGGACAGGTTAACAGAAAACTCAAAATTAAGCAAGACTACTCCTCGCTAGCACACGTTTCCCCTGTAAGCCCAGTAATTTGACATCCTGCAAAATTTACAAAAATACAAAACTATCCCACTTAGTGGGAGTAACCTAACCGTCCTTCTAACACGGCCCCGAATAATCAATGTAGTACAACATTTAGGTTATCTAATTAACAGATAATCAGGCATGTCACATTACAAATCGACATGTATACAATGTGAGATACACATGAAGTGATTTCAGTTAACATGCGAATCAATTTAAATATATAAGACATGTAGGTTATATAAAATAAAGTAATACATACATCATATGAGTATCATGTGAATAATACAGTAGAGCATGGATCATAGATTCATAGAAGTGTCATGTGAAAATAGAGTAAGACATACATAATACAAATCATATGAAATATAATATCAATCATAATCAATGTTCAGGCAAGACATATAACAAAACATCACTTCCCATTATCAAGCATTTCAATCACATCATTAGTCATAAGAGTATAGAACAGTAATGAAGCATAATGTGATTTAGAAAATTGTAGTCATTTACTTTTAAAAACAATGGTTTCCTACCAAATGCACGGGACGTGACTACTAATGTCTCATGCACACTTAAGGCTTGCATCTCACCATAAGTGCGGATGGGAACATCAATCCCGCCAATCATATCGATACTAGAAGGTTTACATCTCACCCCTAGTGCTCAATAGGATCGAACACCTAAATTGACTCAGTTTAGTCGACTGACATACGGAGAAGAAGGACTGCAAGTGCATGGACTCAGAGGCCCCGCTAAACCGAACATGTCCCATACACTGCTAAGGCAAAGGTCGGAAGGTATTCCGCCCCCAAAGATATCCGATATAGAGAGTGAGAGCTGATCAGTGCCCTTGTCTATGTATGCGCACACACCCAATCCATACTCTTGGTCTCGGGAAAGAGAACCTTTACACAACCGAGCACCTCAATGGCAACTGGACGACTACTACTCTACCGACAAACTCATAAAGAGCTGGCTGCCCATTTACTTCTTAGCATTTTCTCGCACCGGCAGGATGCATCATGGCCTCCCATGAGCAGTGACTCCGAGTGTCGTAGTCTACTTTCGAAGCTGTCTTCTATCGCATCGTCTTCTAAACATTACCAAGATAGCGCCCAACACGAAACGTAGGCTGAATTTGGGTGTCTTATAAAGACAGAGTCTCTGGAATATCGAGCTCAGCGGTCATCGTGGGGCACATGTCTGATGACCAGAGAGATGAAACAATATCGGGTTCCATAAGGATGACCGGTCTGTGGGCTGTGTATTGACTCGGAACAAGTCATTACAACATGGAATGGTGAAGAAGACTCAGAGGGTACTGCCAGGGCACATGTTCATTTTCACCATGATTGGTGTCAATAACATCGTTCGTGAAAACGTGTCTGATCACCGGCTTAGGTAACACACCGACTAGAAGTACGGTTGTTCCTATGGAATTTAAGTATGTCGATTTTAAGATTAACAAACATTATCAATCGTCGTAAAATTTATCTTAACTGATAGTTTTAGTATACTGATGTAAGAGATTTGGAACATTTTATTTGAGATATATTATTTGAAGTGTTCATTAGTTGAGATTTGATTAAAGATTCAATTATTTCTAAGTACATTATTTAAGATGGGTTCCTTTATCTTGACTTGGTCTATGTTGACTTAAAAAGCCAAAGTTTGACCAAGATGGACTAGTCAACCTTTAGTTTTGACTTAATCACTAATTAGTCCTTAAGTGCTCATTATAAAGTTTAAGTGTTGTTTTGCATATTTAAGCATTGTTTAACTTAGTATTTTTGGGTTATTCGTCTTTTAGTACTCTATACTTTTTGGGCACAAGTATTTAGTACATTTATTGTTCAAGTGTACGTATTTAGTATTTTTATACGGTTTCGTATTTGTACAAGTATACTTATCTCTTAAAGCCTATTTATACTTATTAAAATATTTCAAACACCAAATAAATCAATAATAATTATAAAAAAAATCATTTTTAACCTTATTAGGTATCATATTTCTCAAAACATCGAGTTTTACAAAAAATAAATTTAAGTAATAACGAAATCGATAATATTATTAAGGATACTAAATGAGTCATTTTTCAAATGTTATTTTTAAGTTTCGATTTTCATACTCAACAGACTTTTATAAGTTAGGTTTCCAGATATAAAGTCATTTTTCAAAAATAATAAGGTTTATTAATTTTAACAATTTAAAATAGAAAACAGTACGGTTTTCAATACTTTCTTTTAAATAGTTTAAAATACTTAAACATCATTAAAGTAAACCAAAATTTTATTTTGGATACATATACTTGTACATAACTTATACCCAGAAATTTAGATTAAAATACTTTATAAAAGTTCTTAAATAAAATATTCTTTCCAGATCTGACCCATTTTAGTACAAATTTTATAAATGAAAATATATATGATAGATTTATATGAAATTTTACATACACATTGTAGGCATCATCAGGAACATAACATAATATTTTAAAGTCCAAAAGAAACGTTTAACATCACGAAACATACTATTTTCTCAGACAGTACATAAAATCATACAGTACCAGTTTACGAAATAAATCATTACTAAATATATATTTTCATAAAAACTTACTTTTCATGTTTTTAATATATTATAGACATTCAGATCTACAACTTTCATGAAGGTACCTAAGGCTAATTCGAAACATATTTTACACATACAAATCGTGAACATACATCATACATCACAGAATCCATTTTTCAGCATGTATTTTTAAGTGATAAATCAACAAATAGTTAGCTTTAAACTTGGTGATCTAATGGTTTAGTCCTAAACATGATGTTACATGTTAGTTAGAGTCTAAACACTATACTACGAGATTTGAGGGCGAAGAAAAGTTAGGTTACCTATTAGCAATTCTCCGGATCAACTATGAAATCAAATATACTAAGATCGAAGCCCCTTTCCTCTTGCTCCTCTTCATGAATAAGTTAGAAGGACACACAAACAAAGTAAGTTAGTAAATATAATAGGAATAAGGCTTAAAAATAAAGAGTATAAGGTAAGGAAAAGAAAGAGTATGTGCTCTTGAGATATGGTGGTGTAAACACCTTAGAACTTAGAAAAACTTGTATGATTTTCTTTGGTTTTTAGATGATCTTTGAAGGAGTGTTTAAGTGAGTGAATGGATGATTAAATGAAGAGAAAATGGCTGGTTATAAGCACACAAGTCGTGCATTAGATGGGGGAGCAAAGGGTGGACAAGAACTTGACAATTACCAAAAGTAGCTAAGCATACTTTAAGAGGTACATACCCTATTTGGTGTTTTTGATTAGAAAAGCATATTTTGAGGCTTGGATTTCAAAGTGACGGTATGGCATGCCTTAGGGTGATGTTTTTGAGTTTATTTGGTCACACCATGGTTAGGAAAGAAGTACGGAAATCGAATGTCGAGAAACGATTCGTCGGGTGACGATTTTCGTAGTAAAGGAGATGTCCAGTACAATATTTTTATGATGAACTTATAAATTGTAACTTTGAAAATCACCATTGTGTAGATCTTGGAAAATTAATAAAGTTAGGCTTTTGAAACGCCTCAATCGGAGTCCGTATGAGAAAATAGGAACTGTTTTACGAAATCGCGCAGAATTTTGATAACGATAGAAATTTCAGTTTTGCAAACAATGAAGTGAAATAGAAAGGTTTCAAAGACACAAGAATTGAATATTACTATATAAAATATTTTGTCGAGACTCGATTTATTAATTTTAATCGTTATTATAAATAACTAAAATGGTCAAAAGCACGGGGTGTTACAGCGTCGAAACAAACGACCATCAATTCTACGATCATGACATAGCCTTGAGTGAGACGCGCGTCATGAGGCATTCTGGTCCTTAGGCACGAGAGGTCGCGTGCCTGAAGATTGAGGCACCACAACCCATGCGCTTCAATTGGCCACTGATCGGAATTTGGGCAGATTTGATTATCGAATGCGTTCGTTTAAAAAGGTCGATTTGTTATGGTAATTGTAAGATCCTTTGCACTATTGACATCGTTGTTGGACTGCTAGAGTCTACGAGATTCAAGTCCACGTCAGCGGATACTCGCTTTAAATCAATAATGACTCGTCTTCGCGGACACTAGGCCCTTTGCATTTCGACATCGTAATTTAGCTAGCCATCAAGACTTACGATGACCAATTTAGCATCATCGGACGCTCACTCGAGTCATGTTTTAGAAAATAGTTTGAATAGTAGTGTACGCGGTATTTATAGAATTAGAAATGTAAATGCGATAATTAAATGTTACTCCCTCCGTTCCATCCAATTGTTTGCCTTTAATTAAAATACTCCTCAGAATGAATACAAAAGGCAAACAATTGAATGGAACAGAGAGAGTAGATGTTAGGAGTTAGGAACGATAAGTAAAGGTTAGTAGTAGGGAAATGAAAAGTAAAAAGATTAAAGAATTAGAATGAGGTTTGGAACACCTTCAACCTACATATTCAATGCTTCAAAGTATGGTCTCGTAAAGTATCCACGCGGACAAGGTGAACCTTTCAATATGTAAGCGGAGTTAAGGTGTTTTAAGAGGTTTGAGTGTATGTGAGATTGGTGTCAAGAATGACGAAATGACGATCCCTGAAATGATCAATAAGGGTCTGTATTTATAGAGATTGCAAAGTTTGAAAATGTGTTCGAGCGCCGAAACCTAGTTTCTGATTTCGGAACATAGGCGCAAGAGGTCTTGTGCCCTGGTCCTAAAGCACAGTAGCTCAAGCACCTCAATTCTTATGCGCGACAAGTCTTGCGATTGAATTCGCAATGAACTGAAGTTGTCCGAAATACGGGATTGACATCCATGTTAATTGAGAGTTGATTTGATTCGGTTTGACTTGATTTTGTGAATATATTTGGACGTGATTTGATATTTTGGTTTGCTTCGGGTTTTCGGCTTTGACCGGGTCAATAAAAGACGGTTTTGTCCCCGGTGGCAGTTTTAGCTCGAAGTAGCTTTATTTGATTGGAAATGACTCATTGAATCTGAATTCATGGCCAGTTTTGAAAAATGTGTACTTTGCTATGTGCCCGAGCCAGATACTATTGATTACGAGCCTTTATTCGAGGGTTTTGAAGCATGTTAACGTTCGATCATCATCGGGTGTTTTGTTGGAAACTACTATAGATACGAGCAGGCAAAGTGCGGATGTCTACAGTGATCAATAAATGTCTTAGGACTCTTAGCTTGGTGAGTAAAGGAGAATGATGTCCAATCACAACAAGTAGAGATGATATGAAATGATTTGGTTTGAAAAAGAACAAAAACACATCAATCATGAACCGGGTTTGATGAGGTTACTCGGGATAAGTTGGTCATTCAAAAAGATTTTTTGTTTTCCATAAGGTTTGGTCATGAGCTCGTGCCACGGGTCGTGCTTCGACAACATCTGGTTAGGGTCAGGCCAGACAAGGCACGATGACCGATTAGTTGTGCCGCCATTGGATCGTGGCACGAGTGCTGACGCGAAGCATGACCTGACCCGACAACCTGCAAACTTTAGTGCACAGGTGCAGAATTCTTCCATTATTAGTACTAATGTGCAAAGCAAACGCGTGAACTACCGACTAGAACCTAATCAAACTAGTCTCACAGGTAAAACCATCCCTTTTTTTCCATTACTCCACAAGGCCACGAATACTAATACAATAGTACATCCAAGGAACAAAAAAAACAAAAGGAAAAAAAAGGCCAAAGGCACTCCTAATAGCCTTGCTATGCCGCTATGCCGTGCGGCCATATTCTATAGCAATCATCATCAGTCACTACTACAATCATTAACGAAAATAATTTGCTTAACCACAAATGATTTGTTGGACCAAACGTAATCCTCAAAGACATTAGTAAGCCCGAATCATTAAGCGGCTAATAACCCTATAATTAGATGCAAAATCAATCAGGCATGGTGGACTTGTAATTGCAAAAGACGGGAATAAGCCCCCTCAGGTCTACTGATCAACTCGGAGTGACTACCTTGTTCAACAATCCGCCCGTCGTGGACAACTCCTATGTTTTCTACACCACGTATGGTGGACAATCGGTGTGCAACTAGGACAGTGGTGCGGCCTCTCATTAGCCTCTCTAGAGCTTCTTGAAGCACACACTCGGACTCTGCATCAAGTGCACTAGTGGCCTCATCAAGGAGCAGGATGGCTGGATCTTTTAGGACTGCCCTTGCTATGGCAATCCTTTGTTTCTGACCTCCTGACAGCTGGACTCCTCGTTCCCCTACACACGTTTTATATCCCTCGGGCAATGCACTTACAAAACCATGCACGTTTGCTGCCCGGGCAGCTTCGATTACTTCAGCTTCTGTTGCCCCTTCTTTCCCATACGCAATGTTGTCGAAGATGCTTGAAGCAAAGAGAGCCGGCTCCTGCTGGACTAGGGCGATTTTGAGCCGTAGGGCTTTCAGGTTGAATCTCCGGATGTCCTTTCCATCAATCATAACTTTCCCAGCTGCTGGGTCGTAGAATCTCTCTATCAAAGCAATCACCGAGCTCTTTCCAGACCCACTCGCTCCAACAAGGGCTTGACTTTGGCCTGCCCGAATTCGAAGGCTAAAATCCTTGAAGACGAGGACATCAGGACGTGTAGGGTAAGCAAATTCAACATGACGGAACTCAATCTCCCCACGGACCGACTCAACAGGTTCTGCTTCTGGATCGTCGGGATCAATTCGAGTATGACGATCTAAGATAGAGAAGACAGATCCGACAGCTTCTCCACCCCTTATGATCTCGGGAGCGAGGCTGACTGTTTCTGCAACCGAATTGGCAGTAATAACCAGAACAACAAAGACTTTGATGACTTTGGAGAAGGTCGAGATTCCTTTGCTTACGAGATGGGCACCATACCAAAGAATAAGGGCTTCGGAACTATACAGTGCGAGCTGAGAAAGACCAAAGAGACCACCAGAAGTTAAACTACGACGCAGGCTACGTTTTTGTGGAACCCGGAGCTCAGAGCAAAATAGAGACAGAATTTTGTCCTGGGCATTGAAGGCTGCAACTGTTCTGATGTTGCTCACTCCCTCGCCTGCTATCATGCTTGTTTTTGCATGAGCCTTTGCTGTGTCTCCTGCAAATCCTTTCAGCGACAGTTGCTGAAAAATATACATTTAACATACATATCAGTCACAATATTTTTTGCCAATATTAGTGAAATATACTTGATACCAGATATCCAAGCATACATGGAGCGAATCTTATCCAGTATCAAGGTTCCTAACTGAACTGTAAGATTTTAATGCTCCATTCACCAATCTGACTTGGATCTCCTCAAGTCCTCGAGTTATAAGCTGTTTCGTTGTTTAAAAATTCTTGACTTCACTTGTTTTATCACTTCACAAAAGTTCTGAATTCTGATATCACATGATTTAAGAATAAAAAACCATGTTTTTGCAATTTTGCCATTTCTAATCTTGGTTTAATCAAGTTCATGTACGGCTTTTTTGTTTTTTCCCTATCCCCTAAATTGGATCATAAAGTTGGGATTCATATTTTGAAGGATACGAAAACAAGTACAGATGTGCTGGCAAAAAAAAACGTATAGTTGATGTAAGATCACAGTACGTCTAAGAGTAAACTTCGTGAGAGTCCGTTTTCACTCAATTAGTGAGAGCCTTTTAGAAAAACATAAAATAAAATCAGTAGAACTCATGATCGAGGTCTCTCATTAACAATGATGAGAAGTTTTTGTGTACATTTAATTGTTATACAAAAACTCGAAGCCTCTACATTAAATCTTCTTACTGAAAAGTGTTTCTTACGTTGAATTCACGGAAATTTGCACTACATGTTTGCACTCGTGAAACTGAGTTGAAGCTCACTAATAACTGTATTTATTGTCTTTTCTCATCTTTCTACTTTTACTCCGGACTATTTTAACTTTAGTCTTCAAAGTTCAAACCTTTGCTGGTCCAGAAGAAGAGAGGAAAAAAATAATAAAAAAATAAAATAAAAAAACTTAATAGCGCCAGAAGAAAAGAAGCGTCTCTGATGCCACGTGAAAACTGCTAAATTTGACCAGTTCAGGGGTCCTCCTACTTTGAGAATATAATTTAAAATTAAAAGAAGCAAATGTGAGGTGCTATCAACCATTTTGGTAAATCGGATATCAGAAAACGTGATTTTCCGCAGAGCTTGATCAGATCAACGACTATGCAAGAGGTTTACTCTTTCAAACAAATATGGGAAAATTCATTCCAATAATCCAAAATTTGCAATATTTTCTCAAAATAATCCAAGTTTTGGTTGTCTTGAAATAGTCCCAAGTTTAGATAACTTTGCTCAAAATGGTCCCTTCCTCCCTTTCTCTATCAATGTAACATAGAACTTACAAACTGGCAACTAAATCGGATCAGGTAAAAAACAGATCAATTTTGAGTCGGGTTAGTACGTCGGGTTATTTCCAATTTTTTTTAGGAATGTCGACTCATTTGTTGTAACAAAAACCCATGTCGGTTCGGGTGGTGGGGTCAATTTAGGTTACATATCAAACTCAAGTTGGGATTATCTCAAGATTATCAAAACTTGAGAATATTTTGAGAAAATGCCACAAACTTGGGATTATTGGTGTGAATTTCCTCAGCAAATATCTAATCCATTCTTTCAAACAAATACTTCCTCCGTTTCATTAATTTGTTTGTGTTTTGATTAAAATAATTCTCACAAGAAATATAAAAGCCAAACAATTGAATGGAACGGATGAAGTATCTTGATTAGTACATAATTTATTTATTTTATATTTATGCAGTGCAAATAAATTTTGTGGGATACAAATTCACTCATTATCTAGAAACAATATGTAAGGAATTATTCACTTACATCCAAACAAAGTTTTACTTTTATTATAAGCAAATTATCTAATCAAAGCTTCACGTTTCTTTTTGGTAAACGACTTTTCCGCATGCTTCTCAAATTCTTTCATTATTTATATAAAATGTTGTTACTTTTTTGCATGTTTTAATTTGAATGAGTTCATAAAATATTTTAATTACCAATAATATACTCCGTACTTGTTTTCCATATAAAACATTATTTAGATAAGAGTATTTCTCGAAACTTGTGCATCTTATAATTTTCTACAACAAATTGATTGGTTGCACACTTGCACGGGATTATTTTAGCACCGCAAAAATATTAGTAAAAGAGATTTATGCAGATCTCAAGGAAAACATTTGAAAAGGAAACACGTGCAGAGCATATGCGCGGCAAGAGAAATCCCTCTAGTATTTTGTCGTCTACCACTTTGCATGTAATGAATACAAGATTCCTAAATATGACAACACACAGGGCAGACTCCAGAGCCCAGAATGCAGCGGCCTCACTGACATCCTCACCTTTGAGGGTGAAAAAGTAAGAATACTTTTGTCAAATCAAATAATTTTACAGACCCATCTAAATTAAGTGGTAAAAAGTGAAATAATAAAGATTGAATCATCCGTTTATACAGTAGGCGTAAAACTTTATTTGAATGTGAGGGAGTATTTTTTCTATCATTGTCGCAAATTCTCATGTGAGAACTCATACATACTCCAATTATTTTTTTATTAAATAATTTTTCTTCTGATTTTAAATATTTACTTTTACTTAAATTTGAATATTATAATTATAGGGGTTTAATGATTCATTTACTCACCTATAGAAGTAATAATAGTGTTTTGGAGGGAAAATTGACGAAGGAGGTGATAACAGGTCATATCATTCATATTTTTAATTTCCTCGTTCTAGTGAATTTGATTATCCGTTTATAACAATTTTAAAGCTTTGTTTGTATGAGAGGAAATAATGAATCTCATTATCTAATAGACTTAACAAACCCAATAAATGCCGTGAGTCCGTGATTGACATATACATTGGTATTTTCTATTATGAAAAAAAACAAAAAACAAGTGACGGATGAGAGAAATCGAGCAAGATAATGCAAATTGAAAATAAGAAAATGCCTTTACCTGAGCAAAGTTTGCTAACACAAGAAGAGGGAATGTTCCTAGAATGACAAGAGAAACCCTCCACTCAATTATGAAAGCAACGATGAATGATGTGAGGAGAGAAGTCATGTTTTGTAATAAGACGGATATCCTCTCAGCAATGGCGGATTTCACATCAGCTGCATCGGTTGCTAAGCGAGCAGCCAGGAGGCTGGAGTTGTGCTCCTCCTCGTCAAACCACCCGACTTCATTCCTCATAATTGCTGCAAATTAAGTTTTAAGTCACAAAAGTATACATCGTGTACTCAAACAAATTGAAAAGATAATGTTAAAGTGATATGTTCACGAATTCAAATATCAGATAAACATGTTTAAGATGGTTTTGTATGTAACTAAGACATCACACCCATAAGCCATAATCATACAAAACTCAATTTTAAAAATTAGAATCGTGGAATTTACCTGCTAGCATCATCCGCCTAACTCTGGTAGTCAGGTTTTCACCCATGATACTAAAGAAGTAATGCTGAATTAAGTAAGCAACAACAGCGTACAGGCCTACGCCAATGTAAATGAAGACGTATTCCTTGGTCTTCTTTTCCATGGACGTATAATTCTGATAATAGAATACCTCGATCATATTGCTCATTACAATGGCAAATGTTGGACCAATGAATCCTGAGAGTACCGACCCCACAGCACCCATGATCGAGTACGGCCATTCAGGAGCATTGAGTTTGAGAAGCCGACAAAAGTACCCTCGTGGTGCAGGATTCTTCCTTTCAGTCTCAGCATTGGAAATCATCTCAATCCGACCATCAATGCCGGTACTATATGAGTAGCTCAAGTTCCGAAGACTTCCGGAACGAAGACTTAAAGATTTTGTTGATAGTGAATGGCTTAGCCGAGATGAACGTGTACGCCGTGTTGACGGATTCGAGAAGTCTCGATTACCCACCATTTCTTGGAACCGAATTAGTGAAGCATATGCACCTGCTTTGGATATAAGTTCTTCATGAATTCCAGTCTCAACGACTTGTCCTTGCTGAATTACTGCAATTGTGTCGACATTTCTGACAGTTGACAGACGGTGAGCAACAACTACTGTGGTTCTTCCAACCATGAGCCTGTCGAGCGCTTCTTGTACTATGCTTTCAGAGCTTGCATCAAGAGCACTTGTGGCTTCATCTAACAAAAGAATTTTGGGATTCTTCAACATCGCTCTAGCTATTGCGATTCTCTGCTTTTGACCTCCAGAGAGCTGAACACCCCTTTCACCCACCTACATAAGAAAAGAGACTATAAATGATACTACCACCCTGTGCATCAAACAATGGCCAAGACAAGGTCAATGTATCCCCTTTTGACTTTGATGATTCAACCAAGGTCAAGTTTGACCATTAACTTTTCACAATGTATCATGTACTCCAACACAACTATTTATAAGATAGAACAAAACAGTTGTTTTGATAATTAAACACAACAAGTTAAATTGTATCTCTATAAATTTGAAGATATGAGTGCTTAACATTGATCAACAAAAGTCAAATGGAGACAATAACAATGAGATGAAAGGAGTAGATAAACGGAACTCAGATGATTTGTGAATGCATGCTTACATGGGTGTTGTATCCCTTTGGAAGCAATGTTATGAAGCTATGGGCATTTGCAGCTGAGGCAGCAGCTTCAACTTCAGCCATTGTAGCATCATGTTTTCCATGAAGAATGTTTTCAAGGATGGTGGTTGCGAACAGAGCTGGCTCTTGGTTCACCAAACCAATTTGACCGCGTAACCAATTTAGTTGGAGTGTCTTGATGTCAACATTGTCCAATAAAACATGCCCTATGCAAAAAAAAAAAAAAAAAAAAAAAAAAATCTTCCCTTTTAGCAAAGCTAAATTCATACTCCATATATCAGAATTATCAAAATTAAGCCCCAATAACCTACCATCATTAGGGTCATAGAACCTCTCTATGAGAGAGACAACAGTGCTCTTCCCTGATCCACTTCCACCGACCACAGCAACAGTCTTACCCGCTGGAAAGAACATTGAGAAATCTCGGAAGATCATGACATCAGGACGAGACGGATAGCTAAATGATACATTCTTGAACTCTATATTCCCATTAACTTCCTCCAAGCACTTCCCATCTAACTGGTCGTGTACTATGGTGGGCTTCTGTCTGATTATCTCCATCAGCTTGTAGCCAGCTGCTTTTCCCTTACTAAAGGCTCCAAGGTTCGAAAACGACTGACCTAAGCTCCTGTGAATTTATAAGTTATTATACAAAAAAATCATTATGTTTCCTTTCCTCAGAACTCAAAAGGAACAAAAACGTAGATATTGGGCAGTCTTTCAATCTTACATGCCACCAACAATAGCAGAGAAAATGGCAGTGAATGCCTTGCCGCCATCAGTCTGCCCGTTCCTGATGAAAACACCAGCATACCAGAATACAAGAGCCCATGACATGCAGGCAATGCCATAAGTACACCCAAGTCCCAAACCCTTGGCCATTCCAGCCTTGTAGCCAAGCTTTAGGGTGTTTTGAATGGCATCTGAATATGAGTTAAGCGCCTTGCTTTCTCCCGCATATGAATAGACAGTTCTAACTTGAGCAATGGCCTATCAAAAAGTTTCATTTCCAGAATTTCAATATAAAGAATTTTCAATATATGAGTTAACCGGTCTTTATCGCAATTTCAACTTTCAAGTCCACATTTTTTTTGCTTCTCTTAATAATTTCATCTTTTCACATTATTGTAATGCTTATTCTACCTAGCACTTGATTCAGTGGAATAGGATATGTTCTCAGCACGATGGCAAATATTTTAAGTAGTTATGAATATAATTTAAGACTATAACAAGGAAAAAAGAGATTTCACTAAAAGGCAAGAGAAGTTCACTATAATCACAATAAAGCTCATGAAGACAGGCACCCACCAAACTTGTTCAGGAACATGGCACAATCTCATTATCGTCAATTATTTTGAACTTTTTGGTTGTCCAATTTCCTTTTAGTAGTCCAAGTGAATAATTGCTAAAACCAAAAAGTAAACCAACCTGTTCAGCAATAATACCAGCATTGGCATATGATTCACGACTCTTAGACGTTAAGCCTGTTAGAGTATAAGCATAAAGACCACCAGCGAATGCTATTCCTGGGATAACTGCCACACTGAGTAAAGCTAATCTCCAAGCTGATACGAATCCAACTACCAGACCCGCCAAAAATGTCGACAGGTAATGTATGAAATTACCCACCTGCATGAATTTCGCTGACATCCATCAATACTCCACACTTTTCGGAATTCAGCCTTTTTTACTGTGAGGTTAGCAACTAGTAAGTGTTACCCAGACTCGGTAATGAGCATGCCTCATATTAAAACCAATAAACTCCAAGCAACAATAGACATCAAGAGGCATTGGTGTGCAAGCCCACAAATACTGGTGGAAGGGTGATGCTGTAAATTGATACCATACTCGGTAAGATCGTCCGTCACACTTGGGGTCCCATTTTGTGTATCACTTCATACACTTGTGACGCATCAATACATTGTTGCATATTTATTTGTGCAATATGTGATGTGTCGGAAGATAAATGGGGTGAGACACAAATGAGAGATAAAAGTGGAACATATAAGATCCTTACTGATGCCATACTATCATCGAGATATGACAGTTTCTAATTTTGTATTCCAACGAATATATGTGTATTCGAGAATATTGTTTGGACTCGGATCATGAAATATTGACTATATGTATGGAGAGAGTCAAAATTCGGTGGGGCCACCAAGTCGTCGACAACCGTAAGAACCTTCCTCAAATCCAATTAAATTTTATTTCAAAATTTAGATGAGTTAGTTACCCATATAAAGTTTAATTATCATAGTAAGTAAATGGGTATTTAGTGTGTACTTGGGTCTCAAACGAGTTCTCAAATTAGGTAGAGATTTATGATGAAAATATATGCAACTATGGGGGCATTTTTAACGTCCGTCCGTCCATCCAAATGTACCTTCTCACTAATGGCATCTTGAACAAGGAGAGTATCGGTGGAAACACTGAAAACGATGTCACCAGTTCTAGCATCAGTATCAAAGAACCCCACATCCTGCTTTAACACTGCCTCCAAATATTTTTCCCTCAATGTCCCTGCTTGTCTTTCTCCAGTGTACATCCAGCAAGCAATTTCTACGAAATCAACATCATTATTGTTATTATTATTATTATTATTATTATTATCCAGTAAAGAAAAAACCAACTTAAAAGTAGGCAAAAACTCTTATAAAAGCAGTACTCGTATATCAATAATTGCATTAAGACAAGGAGGCAACCCCACAAATATATTCAAAGAATGAGAGAACATGCATGAGAGTTGTATTTTAGAGATCATTTTCAAGAGAGATAAAAATTGACAGATGATGGATAAGACGACAAGAAGACGGTCCACGGACCACGTGCAAAGTTGTTACCCTCACAACCAAATGGGCTCTATATATGTCAATTCATTTAATTTCACCACAAGCATATTCAAGTAAATTAACGGCCCAAATTTGTAGTGTCACACTGTCACCCCATCTTTACTGAATTCAACTTACACATCCTATTTGGGTCAAATAAGTAACTTTAGTACTTTTTTTATCCGTCCTATATTATATTTCCTCCCTTTGTAACCGAACACACCATTTTCTTTATCATACTTGTCGAGACACATTTTATCTTATCGATATCTTTTATTTTGCATTAGCAAAAATCGTAAAAATTTAATATTCTTGATGTACTTGTGGAGACGAATCAAAGATCCCGCATTACTATATTTTCTCTTTTAGATTGTCGTGAATATTAAAGATTCTTTTGAATTGTGAATAGTGTCTAAAAGTGAAAATGGTGTGTTTAGATATGAAGGAAGGGAATATCTATTTGACCTATTGTAGGTAGTTTTAGTCAAATGCACATTTAAAAACTTAACGATATTTACAACTTATATCAAACTTGAATGGATACATTACTCATCAAAACGGATATTCATAAAGTTCGAATAAAATAAATTCTGATCAAAACAAAGATTTCCAAAGTTATTTGCTCCACTTTTAGAATGCAAAATTTGTACTATCAAAATAAACTTCTAACCTTTAACTTTTATGTGACTTAATTTTGATAGTTCTAACCTTTAACTTAATCATACGCCGTAATAATCAACTTTTATCAAAATAATGTTTTAAATAACATTAAAAATAATGAAAGTATTTAAAATTATTTCATGAGAATAATTCAAATTATTGTCCACCTCCTTAGAATAATCTCAACTACACTTAATCTCAAAATAAATTGAACTTTAGATATCTTTCCCACACCATATTTGTTGACCGGCTACTTGATTCATAAGTCTATCACTTTCCCTAATTCATTCCTACTTCCCCTAATTAAACCATGAATCATCGTTACCACCACATCAACCTATCATTTCACCATTTTCTACCATCACCAACGCACATACAATTAGGGTATGCAAAATCCGGTCCAGATCGGAATCTACCGGAATTGGAACCAGAATTAAAAATTCCCATACGCTCTCTGGCCCAATAATTTTGGTGGTTCCAATTTTTGATGCGATCATGACTTGGTTTTTTCGATCTGAACCGATTTGGACGAATAAATCGAAAGCATAGTTTTAATCATGGGAAGGTGGCAAGGGGAAGAAAAAAGAAGAGGGGGAATGAAAGGATCACTTTTAACATGACATTACAGGTAAAAACTAAGTGAGTGTAGCTTAGGAAGATGCATTTAAATGTTCGGTTTATTTTGGGATTAAGCATAATTGAGAATATTCTACGAAGGTGGCCAATAGTTTGGATTACTACCATGAAATAACTCTAGTATTATTATTATTACTAGCTTTTACCCGTGTAATATACAGGTGGTTTTAAAATTGTATCACGTGTGAAAAAGTCATATAACAAACATAAGAGTAATATATGTATAATACGTACTCCGGATTAACTTTTAAAGTTCGAGATTAAATAAATTTATCTTTATTTTAAAAATATAAATTATCACTTGATTACTCAAATGATTATTATATAGATCTAGTGACTGTTTATAATGTACGTGTAACTGTGTAACTCATGTCAACTTCATATAAACACAATACAAAATATTTTTCTAGCTAATATCACGTAACTATGTTACGTAATTAAGAAATAGAAAAATTTACGTGTATACTTTACGTTAAAAAATGTAAACAGAATAAACATACATAGCAAGAGACTATAGCTTGATCTTTGCTTAGACTATCTACCCCAACCTGAAACTCGTATTAACTTACTCGTACAAATTCTAATTTATGCCCGAGACATGCTCAACCTTTATTTTAATTGAATGTCGTAATTCGGTAATTCAAATCTAAGAAAAAAATAAATGCAATGGATGGAAAATTTAAACACAAATACTCATAAATATTATACTCAAACCCAGACATGTTGATTTGACCGACTAATTGATGCAAAAATCGAACCCCTCTCACACTAACTGCAATGGATATTCTAAATGTTACTCTCATATTTTTTTTCATTTTCCACTTTGCACCCTTGTTTTTTTGGTCGAAATAATATGATTAGAATAAGTTCTCATTCACAAATTTCAAAAATGACAAACTTTTATCTATTGTATAATTCAATATGATGAAGCCGATTTACGTTATTTTATCATCAAAACCATCTTTTTTCACGACATTTCCATTTCTAAACAATTATTACTCTGAAATGTATTTCATATGTAAATTAAAGTGTGGTATTTCTTTTATTATCTTCCATTTATTTGTATGGAATTTTATCTTAGGTAGTTTTCATTTGATGATTTATTTGGGGTAAATATTACTCCCTCCCATTCTTTGGAAATCTACCATAAGTTGAATATATGTGAGATATATTTTAATCATATGATAGGTTTCCAAAGAATGGGAGGGAGTACTACGTATTTCTTATTATGGAGTATATTTTATAAATCTTGTTATTTTATTGTTTTTTTTTTGCTTTAGATAATGAATAATCTTGATTATTTTTCTATCATTACTCTATTATTTTTGATTTTTTCCTTTTTTATTTAAATATATAATCAATATTTTTAGGTGGTTTTGAAAGTTAGTCATTACTTTATTTTATTTTTGTCATTTCCTATATACTCCTTCCATTCAACTTCAATTTACCCCTAAGAATACTATCACATGAGATCTTGTTTGATTCATCTTAAGGAGTAGAATAAGAATATCAAAAAATTATACTACCTCCGTCCCAAAAAGATTGTCTCATTTCCTCATTATATGTAAGGGGTATTTTAATAAAACGTGACAATGTTAGTGGGACAGAGAGAGTAATTTTTACTAATACCTATTGAAAGATATTAACGATTTAAAATACGTCTCGACAAATGTGCATGAAAAAATAGGTAAATTGGAGTTAGAGGGGTAGTATTTTGTATTTAAGCAAAATAGTAAATCATAAAAAAAAAAATATCAGTTATTGTTTTCCTAAGGTTTAACCTTAATAGTAGAGGGGTCGTGCTTTTTCCTAACGAGCGTTTACTCAATCCTAACGACATTTTACCAATTTGTCCATGTCATTTCACCCAAACTGATTTTCTTTTTAAAAAACTCTAAATTCAACCGCCCATCAACCACCACCCAAAACACCAACAAACACCACCCAAAACACAATTAAACCTATCAATACCAACAACCACCACCCAAAACACATAATGCACCCTAAATCTCTAACCCTAATTAAAAAAATTAATTAAACTCTGAACAAAATATAAATCAATTAATTAAAATGATACTCCGTATTACTTTATTGATAATTGAATTAAAAGTTATAATCGAATTCGAAAGAGTTTAGTTGATTAAAGAAATTGGGGAGGTAAAGAGACAAAGAAGAGACAAAAATTACAAGTTAGGTTAAATTATGGAGGGGGTAAAATTGGAAAAGTGACGTCATTTTCGTTAGGATTGAGTAAAGGCTCGTTAGGAAAAAGTAATTTCGTAGTAGAATCACGTTATTTCCAAAATCATTGTTTAAGTATTTTATACTAGAAATTTTTTTAATTATGTTTTTATTATTTCATTAGATGTATTTTTTGTAAATGATTAAATAAAAATAAATTTAAGAACCTTTTTTTTACAAAGTTCACCCATTATGAAAATATTACTCCATGGCAAAAGAAAACCTATTTTTGAGTTCTACCATTATCAACCTTTTACATCTGCTTTATACACATAATGCTAAGGCAAGGAGAGATGAAAATTGTTTTTTAATAATAATACTAAAATAAAGTATTCCTTCTTATTCATTTAATTCTTCATCTTGTTCACCATTTTTTCTTACAAAAATGGGGTCCTCAAGGGAGTAGGAAGTAAAGCATACCAAAATAGAAACGTATGTAAACTATTGATTGACAGACCGGAAAAAAGAGGTAAACTATTGACCAGGATAAAGAGAGCAATATTGCAATAATAATAATAATAATAATACTCCATAAAACTTTTTCCATTGTAGTTATGTGATAATACGTATTTATTTTAATAAAAGTAAGTAAATGATTGGAACAAAGCAAGAGTGAGTAACAATTAAGAAAAAGAAGTGACCAATACGTAGTAGGTAAATAGGTCCGAAAGGGTGAAACAACTCACCTGCGTAGGACGAGGCGCATACAATGAGCCCAAGATAGACAAAGTACAGAGCATACTGCAATTGAAAAAAAAAAAGGCAAACCCACAAAACACTTTACAAATGTAATTAATGAGAATACGAAAAAGTAAATCACTGAAAGATCTTAGATCTACAAGATTTACTCTATTTCTGTAAAACTAACTCAAAATTATACTCCAGTCGTATTATTCATACTACTGGATTAGTTTGTCCAAATATCACCCACTTATAATAACTAAGCTGGTAAAATAACCCCATATTAATTCATCGACATCCAAACTGACTATATAATATCGTGAAACCGTCTTATAAGTTTTTGTAATAAAGTTATAATAATCACTTGCAAACAATTTACTTATAACGATGACGTCAGCTGATAAATTTCTTTAGAATTAGAAAAAAAAGAGAAAGGTTGTTATATGTTCGAAATGGTAAGGGTAATAGCAATGGTGTATCATGAGAAGTTTAGTAATCTTTGAAGCTCGTTATCCATTGTTCCACGCAATAAGGAACTTTTATTAAGAAGTTTCATAATTAATAATTTGGGTTGATGTGTCCGTGAAAAATTTAGTACGGAATTTTAAGCATTGCTATTGCCCTTAGAATGGATTTATTTATATTAATGACGAGAAATGTATGTACCTTGGAAACTTCATGAACCATGGTGTGGAGATCAGATTGGTTCTTGCCAAAGCCATTGACCATTTGACCAAAAAGAAGGAAGAAGACGGGCATAGAAGAGCCATGAATCACAGCTCCTAAACTTCCTAAACCCATCAGAGCATAGTCATATTTATCAGCAAATGAAAACAGCTGGTAAAATGGCAATGTTTGCTCCTTGTTCTTCTTCTCTACTTGTACTGATGCCGCCGCCGCCGCCTTCCCTTCTCCGTTTCCGTTTCCAGCCATGTTTTTACCAAACTAACAAACAAAAAGTAAACTCTATTTTCTTACCAGCGTCCGAAAGTGACCGTTGTTGAAGTCGAATGAAAGTTTGTTGTGCAATTAATGAGATCTGAAATGAAGGAATCTTTTATGGAGAGATCTAAATGCATGATGATTTCACTCAGCTTCAGTTTGAATTTTACACTGACATGGTGCCATTACTACTACTGTCAATGTAGTAGCGAGTAGTAGTTGTTATAAACGAAATGGTCAACATAATAGCATATGGAGTAGCGAGCGTCCTCGGTAATCTGACAAAGATAATGTCGGTATGTAAAAATAGGATGATGATTTTCAATGGAATTATTATTATTGAGGAAAGAGAGAGTAGAAGTGGAGAAGTAGTGAGCGAGTGAGTCTGAGTAGTGCCTGGAAGACAAGGGAAGAGACCGGTGGTCAAAGATGGGGGAGAATTGAGTTTGGATGGATACCAATTACCAACAATGGGAGTGAGAGACTGAGAGGGAGGTTGGTTAATGAGCTGGGAATGCTTATTGTGGGTCTACTTTTATAGGAGAAAGAAGTTTCATACTTTAAAACTCGAGTAAACCCCACAAGAACCCACTCAAACCCATCATCAAACTAATGTAACAACTGTGTTAAATTATGAGACTTTATTCATCTTCATAATACAAATATTGAAATATTGTAAAGATTAGAGCACAAAAATTCGTGTTGTAGCGTGCAGTGAGACATAATTACGAAGGTCATAGGGTTAATGTATCTATGTTAATATGGCAAAAGGTTTGATCGAATAAAGATTACACCATAAGAACGTGACAATATTAGTCAATCATTAATCATTATTTTACAAGTAATGATCCCATTAAAGGTGAAATAGTTGGTTCTCAATCAGTAGTAGGTAGACTAATACAACTTTCACAAACCTTACTACCTGTGGAGCAACTAAGTTATGTGCACGGGTATTGAGGTTTCGAGATACAAATTTAATAGCTAAACAATAAAAATAAGCTAATTCTGCATGGAAAATAGGGAGTAGATCTTGGACGAAGTGGTGGATTTCTTCAACATTAGCCAACTGCAAAAACCAATGGTAAACAATCCATCTGCAGTGTCACGTGGAGAATTCCAATTCCTCTTGCCCACTTGAGCGCCTTAATTGATGCTTTGGCTTCTGCCTGTAGAGCTGATTCAATTAAGAAAGCATAATTTCCTGAACTTTCTTGTCTAGAAGTCAACTCCTCGCAAAACCAACATTGATGAAGCAAAATCCGAAGGGAGGGGAGCCATCCTACATCAACATTATCACTGTAGTATGACAGTGAATGGTATCCTACGTCGGGGAAATCAACCAGACCACATTTGAATATTGGATAAGTTTTTTGTGAAAGTTCTTATCAGATGCTTCTTCCTAATATCCTTTCGAAGCCTCTTTTCTCTTCTTCATATCATCCTAGAGAGCAGTAATTGTGTTCAGAGATGCTCGGTATTTGGTCAGTACGTTAGGTTCTCCCCTAAAGATAATTCCATTCCCGAAAAGCCATTGGTTATACCATTCGGTCCTAGGGATTTGAGATCCCTTAGAGTAATTGCAATAGTGGTATTTTTTTCTCGAGTTTATCAATAAGAACTCACTTAGCCAAGTTCTTCTATTGCAGTAAAAGGTTTGCTCTTAAATCTAAGAACTGAGTTCTATTATAAGAACTGAGTTTGTCACATATTGGTAGTTGTGAATAATTAAAGCTACTTTGGAGTAAGCGAAATCTATTTAAATTAAACAATTTTCCATAAAAAAAGAGTTATTGCATATTGGAATGTGGTCTTCTACCAATTTTAAAACTCAAATAAAGTTCTTCTATTGCACTCAAAAGTTCTTAAATATTGGAATGTGTGAGATATGACATAAAGTTCTTCTATTGCACTTACTTTTAGTTGAAAAACAGTTGTCTAAACTTCTTTAGTAGAGAATTTCCTAGACAGTTTATCTTTATCCTCCCCTTTGATACTCCTTTCTAAAGGGTGGAAGAAATCTTTATGTTGGTTATAATAACAATCGAAATCCTCATGTTGCTCATTCACCCAATTTTTTTAAAAAAATATTCCTTAAGTTTCTCCAATACGCTCAAAATCCTGTGTGAAAGTCTCATCTTGAAGTCTAATACTTAAAATAAAATTGCGGCTTCATGTTTCGTTAACACAATTGAAGAAATACCTAGTGCAAACATACATCTCCTTCTGCCGCCCATTTAACTTTCGCCCTCTACTTCCAATACATAGTCGATGCCTTAACAAACTCCTTCAGTCTATCATGTGTTCGTTCTATCATGCTCAATTTCACTGCCTCCAAAAATCTTCTTTAAATTAAATGTCAAATCAGAGTCAAAATCATCCCAATTCTTTCCCCGTCACTCTTTTTTCTTATCTAGTGTTCAACGCATAAGATGCTGCCTGACATGCTCCAGTTTCATCATAACCTTAAAGGTTTTTGACCCCTTTGTCTCATCAATCCAAATATTCTTAATCACTTCTATTCCTTTTACATCAAGATCCCATGCTTCCAACTTAAATGGTCTTTTGCGCTTATCCTATACCGGTTAAGTATTCAGAACACTATAAGAAAACACACCAAGGGCGACCTCACCTGCGCGTCCAAAAGTGTCGATCGCTTGTATGGCGACCGAATAAAAACACGGGCAACCGGTATCGGTCACTAAGCGAAGAGACCGAGTGGGAATTATTTTCAAAAAAATATGGCGTAGAGAGCGATATCGGTCGCTAAAGAAAAAGCGGGAGACCGATATTGGTCACTAAGATTTGGGTTTTCAAAAAGGTTTTCGCCAAATTATTATCGTTGGATTTGTCATGGTGAGACGTCTTCTATTGAGGAATCTGAGGTCTAACAAAATGAGGGAGAGTTGAGAGGAATGATAGTTGATGTAGTGGAGTGTAATGTGTTTAATGACGAGGGCATGTATACTAATGATGATGACCAAGCAAACCCACAAGAGCCAAACCCACGAGCAAAAGCATTTTTTGATATGTTAAATACTTAAATGCTTCGGAAAAGCTGTTATATGGATGGTGCGATATGACATTGTTAAAAGTCGCATCTTTGATAGTGACCCTTAAATGTGAGTATAACCTACCCTTTGGGTGTATAGACGGTTTTGCTGCCTTGCTTGAGAAGGTCATCCCAAAAGATAACATCATGACCAAAACATTCTACACCACCAAAAAAATAGTAAAAGGTCTTCAACTTCCGAAATCAAAAAATTGATGCTTGTCTCGATGGATGCATCCTCTTTTGGAAGGATGATCCTCTACTTGGAAATGTAAGAAATGTGGTAATGTTAGATAAATTAGGAATATTGTTTTGAGGGGTAAAAGGAGAAAGAGTGTTGTGAGAAAAAAACATATACCACTTTGTCAACTTACTTACTTTCTCATCACCCCTAGACTTCAAAAATTATATGCAACCAAAACCATTGCCGAACAAATGAGGTGGCATAAAGAAGAAACTCGTGTAGAGGGAAAGATGTGTCATCCTAGTGACGGCGAGGAGTGGAAGCGCTTTGATAGAATTTACCCTAATTTTGCTAAGGAACCCCGCAATGTGCGACTTGGGTTGTGTAATGATGGGTTTGCCCGCCTTTTGGTAAGTTCGGTAAGTCGTACTCCTGCTGGCCTGTGATGGTCACACCATACACCTTACCCCCATGGTTGTGTCTGAAACAACTGTTCATCTTTCTTTCTCTTATTGTTCCCGGTTCAAAAAATCCCCAAAACCATTTGGATGTTTACTTACAACCAGTGATAGAGGAATTGAAACACTTGTGGGAAGTAGAAGTGGAGACATACGATGTGTCATTGAAACAAAATTTTTAGCTTAGAGAATCGCTTTTGTGGACTATAAATGATTTCCATGCATACGGTATGTTGTTTGGTTGGTCTACGGCAGGTAAAAAAGCATCCCTTATTGCATGAATGAAAGCAAAACATTATATCTAAGAAATTCCAGTAAAATTAGTTTGTTTGACTGTCATAGACAGTTTCGATCCGATGGTCACCCATACAGGAAGAACAAGACAAATTTCAAAAAGGGTGAGGTGATGCTTGATGATGCACCTATTCGCCCCCGGGGAAATGAGATATGGAAGGTGATTTCAGAGTTTCCATCAACTATTGATGGCACCGATCAAGAGTTCAAGGATCTAATGAAGTTAAAATATGGTTGGTTTAAAAGAATAATTTTCTTTGACCTTCCATATTGGAGTACTTTTTTACTTCGACATAATTTGTATGTGATGTATATATAGAAGAACTTCTTTGAGCAATTGATTCACACCGTGATGGACGTAGATGGTAAGACCTGTGACACTACAGGCTCTCGAAAAGATTTGAAGAAAATCTGTGACCGTCCGAAATTGCACATCAAGCAGGATGGGTCCAAGCCGATGGCCTTGTTTAGCCTTGATAAGGCTCAGAGAAAGGTTGTGTTAGAGTGGTTATGGAAATTGAAGTTCCCTGATGGGTACGCCTCCGATTTCAGTCGATGTGTTGATATTAAAAATCTGAAGTTGCAAGGTTTAAAGAGTCACGACTGCCACGTTTTCATGGAGCGGTTATTACATGTGTCATTGAATCAACTTCTGCCACAAGGGGTTTGGAATCCTATTACAGAGATATCTCACTTTTTTTCGAGATTTGTGTTCGTCGACAGTTTCAAGTGACGACATGACTCGTTTGGAGGATCAAATTTTTGAGATATTGTGTAAACTTGAGATGATCTTCCCAACCTTCTTCTTTAACTCCATGGGGCATCTACTGGTCCACTTGCCCTACGAAGCTAAAGTTGGAGGACCGGTCCAATACAAGTGGATGTACCCATTTAAGAGGTGATTTATTGATAAACATTACTTTAAAATACTTAATGAATTACTAATGCTATAATCCCCTAGAAATTCTAACGCAATACAGTGACGGAAACACTGTAGAAGTGGGATTATAACACACTTTAGCTATGTCTTGATTAAATAAAAAGGGTAAGTCAATACATAAGCCATAAAATAAAAATGACTACAATATAAAAAAATAAAAAAAATCCATAAAATGGGTTTTAACAATCCATAATACAGTGATCTTATTAAAACAAGTAGAATCCATAACTGCTTGCTAGCTCACCCGAAGGGAAACACATATATCTGCCATGTTAAAAACATAACAACCACAATCAGTAGGGAGCAACGTCAACGTTCTCCCAGCCGTATAACATGATTTTAAAACTGTAATTAATATTATATAAAAATAGTAAAAAAAACGGAAAACAGTAAAACATTATTCATAAAAATAAGCTTTCAGAGAAGACTTAAAATATTGGAACAATAAAATTGGAACAAGTTTTCAGAAGAAAACTTCAAATATTTGCCAACCTGCAAACTAAAATGTATCGATAATAATAAAATATTCAAAATGGCGTTATGGATAAAATCAGTGTCGAAGGCTAGACTTTCACTAGGAGAATACTGAAAACTAACTTCAAGAACTTAGTTCAAACAAATCAAACTTCGATCTCTAACTAGGCTACTCAACCATAATAGAGCGTCGACTTATAAATGTGTGGCCCTAGTTTAAGATAATGCACATCCCTCCTGGGATTACCTGTCACCCAATTCACCTTATGACGGTGACTTACTGTGAGGCCTAAGCTTAAGGTCAAAATGTACACAAATTCCGGGATACCTGTCACCCGGTTTAATAACTAATGTAACGATTCGTGATACACCAGCCTTATAGTTGATGGCAAAAACGTAAACCCTAGAATATATTACTCTAACCTCACACTTGTCTTTATTCTATAACTCCAAAACAAAGCCATTATCGATATTCAAAAATATAATCATCATAATAGTAAGATAACAGAAGGAGTAATCATTATATTCCAAAAGAGGAAACTTTCTATTTTAGAAAACATCTATTTTTAGAAACATTACAAAAAATAGCATCATATCAAAATATCGAAAAAATTAGTTCATACTAATACAACATTTTTAGTAAACGATATACATTTATAAAACTAATACTTTCAGCCTTAACGATATTAATTGTTAAAGCGAGAACGTTTGGGTTTATGAAATTATTGAAATATTACACCAGTGTTTATAAAAAAATGTCTTAAACATTATTGTTCCGGTACGGAAACAATTAACCCGAATCGGATCCGGGTCTTTAGTATTCAATGTTGTTACTTTGATGGTGATCGTAAAATCTCTCAGATCCCTCCTTTCTCTCACTCCGGTGATCGGACCTTCCCGGCGGAGTTGGCCTGCACCCTGCACAAGGAACGCACAGGGCCTCAGAGGTGTCCGAAGGAACCCTCTCTGATGCTTAAGTCAGTCCGTGAAATGCCTTAGTGAACCTTACTCGTGAGTAGTAAGGTGGCGGTTTTAGAGTGAGAGTCTAGAGAGAGAAAGTCGAACCCTTTTTATGTGGGAAGTGGCAAAGTATTTATACCTTTCCCTAAGAGTGGGAAAGGAGAGAGAGAGAAAGAGGGGGTGTGAGTGGACAGAGAGGTGACACGTGGGCTCACCTCGTCCACTCATACCTCTCTACCTTAGGCCTGGTCGGAGGGGTTCTGACTCCTCCCCCTGGCCCGGCCAGGGACCAGAATGCCCTGACTGGCAGGCAGAGGGGGGGCTTGCCTTGAAGCAGGGAGCAACTGAGGCCTTCTGTAGACTTCAGCTAGGTTTCGCTTTGATGGCCTGCTAAGCAGGCCTATTACCTAGACAGGAACAAGTATAGGATCCCTTTGAGAACATATCCGGCCCCCAAAAACCTAGACCTAATTCTGGAAAAAAGTGCTGAGGAGGCCATAGCCAAGTTCTATAATTTTGGGGAGGGTTACACTGTTGTTGTCCCTGGGGAGAAGGACACAGTATGTAATCCCCTGCAGGTTGTATTGCTGTGTACCACAAATGTCTCGAATTCGGCCTGCGCTTTCCCCTTCACCCATTCCTGGAGGAGGCTTTCCGGCGCATGAATGTGGCCATCGCCCAGTTAACGGCCCTTGCTGTCAGGTCGTTGATTGCTTACACCTGGACCTGCTTGTTTTGGGGCGTGGAGCCATCCATAAATGCTTTGAGGTTTATGGTTGGCCTATAGATGGTGGCCTCTAATGAAGGGGGTGGCTCCCCAGGGTATTTTTCCATCCTCCGCCAGAAGAAAAGCTCCCTAGTATGGCCGGTCCTGAGCGGCCTGAAGGATTGGAAAGACAATTTTCTCTATGTGCACAGCGTTACGGGATGGAGGATTCCTCGTCATTTCAGGAATCATGTCCATACCCGGCTGGAGACCCGCCAAGAGTATCACCCTGAGGTTGGGGGGAGAGTTCTTGAGGTCAAGTTGACCCAACCAGAAAAAGATTTGGTCGCACGATTCGCCTCTTCCAAGGACAGGAGAGGCTCATATGGTCCTAACATCTGGCTCCCCCACGCCGAGCTTATAGCGACTGATAATTATCTGACTCGGGTGGGTCTAAATCCTGGTCTTAGTGCAGGTAGCTCGGAGATTTTGTCAGCAGTTAAACTTCCTTTGCCTTGTTTTTATTTGTGTGCTTACTCAGCTATCTTTCTTGTCTTTTTCGCAGACCTTGCCACTTGCCTTTGGTCAAGGAACGAGTTGAAGGCTCTTGGCCTGAAGGAGGATTTCTCGGCCTTCGTCAAACATCCCCCCCTTCCTTTTGACTTTAAGAAGCAAGGCCTGATGAAGTTTGTGAAGATTTTATCAATCAACAGAGTAAAGTTTCCTCCTCCTCCCCCAAAGCCAACTCCTGTAAAGCCTGCAGCTCCGGCCTCTGCCACCAGGGATGCAGAAGGGGAGGCTGCCTCAGAGGCTACCCCCTCCCCTGCTAGCAGGCACGGAGGCTCTCCTGCTGGGACTCAGCCTCCAGTGGGGTCAAAGCCTTCAGACTCTGAGGACACTGGGGAAAACCGCCCCCTGGTTGGTAGAAAGAGAAAAGACAAGGAAGCGATGGATGATGTCCCGGTGGTGGACCTGGAGGCCTACGCCAGCACGCCTGAGGCCAAGCGGCCTGCTCGCGATGTTCCAGGCACTCTGTTTTCTGAGGAAAATGCAGAGTTCCACTTCACTGCTGGCGAGAGTATCGATGCTTCTGCCCTGCTCTCTGACTCTACTGCTTCGCTGGTGGATCATCTCACCAAGTCCCTGACCTACTCTACTGGTCAGGCGATCCAGTTTATTCAGCGTTGCTCCAGGGTATTCCATGCCTCTTCGGAGCTGGCGGCTATAAGCCGCTTAAGCGACGAGGAGTTAAAATGTTACTCCTGGATTTCCTCTCCCTGAACGCCTGGCAGTGGTTGAGAGGGATGTCACCCTGATTGCCAATTTGAGGGATCAGCTGGCTAAGTATGAGGGTGAGCTGGGAGAGGCCAAGGACGAAGCAGTCCGCTGGAAGGCCCAGAGTGAGAGAGCTGTGAGGGAAGCAGCTAACTTGGCGGTGGAGCTGGAGCAGGCTAAAAAGGCGGCAACTGAGCTGGAGCGGGCAAAAAAGACGATTGCCGAGCTGGAGCATTTCAAGAGAAAAGCGACTGACTTGGAGGATCGTCTAACCAAGGCTGGTTCAGACCTCCAGAGGGCGCAGGATGATTTGAAGGCGAAGGGTGAGGAATGGTGCAAAGAGAAGGACGACCTGATCAAGGAGGCCAACTCTGCGGTGGCAGAGCATTTTAACGCTGGGGCCACTTCCTCCCTGAAGTTTGTTATGGAGGTTATCAGGGAGATGCTTCCCGACTTCAACGAGGATGCTTTTCAGGCCCTCTACGCTGCCAAGAATGAGGCCCGAGCTGATGGATCGCCTGAGGAGACTCCTGATGCTGATCAGGGTGCCCCCACTGCGTAACATGCAGGGCAGTCGTCTTCCGAGGGGTCCTGTCCTTACCCTTCCGCGCCTCTGCTTCCTCGTTAACTTTTCAATCTTTTTTGCGCACCGGGCCCTGATGTGGCCGGCTGCCGGCTGATGTAATCTTTAAATCTTAGTATTTGGATTTGAATTTTATCCCTTGTTTTGAAAACTCTATGAATGCCTCTTACTATTTTTATGAATGTTTCTTTTTGCCTGTTATACGCTTATTTTTCAATTGTTCTTCGAGCTCTGGCCTGACCCTGGCTTTTTGTCAAAGTCCAGGGGGCCTACCCCCTGCCTGTCCAGAGGTGGGCAGGGGGATTTTAAGTTTTTTATACAAGGTTGGTGGGATCCCCAGTCCTTGTTCGTCTGGCCTGACCCTGGCTTTTTGTCAAAGTCCAGGGGGCCTGCCCCCTGCCTGGGCAGGCAGGGGGATTCTGGTGTTTTTTATACAAGGTTGAGTATGACTCAGTCCCTGTTCGTTTGGCCTGACCCTGGCTTTTTGTCAAAGTCCAGGGGGCCTACCCCCTGCCTGTCTTTGGGCAGGCAAGGGATTCTGGTGTTTTTGTTGAGGAGCCTGTTTTCCTTGGCTTTAGCAACAAGGGGCCTCCCTCTATTGCCCCCTGCTCGTTTGTGTGTGAAATACAAGTTTGAACAGACAACGAGTATAAATTCAAGATTCTTTTCATTTCTTGCAAAACTTAAAACATCCATGGTCGGAGCCGTCGACACTCTATTCTGATCGTCCTCCGCCAATTTTTGAAAAAAGGAAAACTCTTAGTTTCTTAGTGCTAGACATAATATTTCTTCAGAGTATCCGCATTCCAGTGGGCGGCCAACTCTTGGCCTTCAGGGTTAGCAATTCTGTAGGTGCCTGGTCCATAATTCGGGTTACCTCATATGGGCCTTCCCAATTGGCACTTAATTTTCCATGCTCTCTTGATTTCCCCACGGCCTGCGTTTTCTGCAGGACCAGGTCCCCTACCTGGAAATTTCTCGTTTTCATCCTCTTGTTGTATGCTTTTCTCATTCGTTGTTGGTAGGCGACAATATTGACGCAGGCCTCTTGTCTTATCTCATCTATTAGATCAAGAGCCTCAGCCATCGCGGCTTCGTTGCTTGCCCTTTCATACTGCTGGGAACGCAGGGTGGGAATTCGTGCTTCAATGGGTAGTAGGGTTTTGGCCCCGTAGACCAGGCCAAAAGGAGTTTGCCCTGTGGACTCTTTTCTGGTGGTCCGAATTGACCATAGTACGCTTGGCTGCTCGTCAGTCAATCTTCCCTTGACTTCGTCCACCATCTTTTTTAACCCGTTCAGTATTTGCATGTTTGCTGCCTCAGCCTGCCCGTTGGCCTGAGGGTGGTAGACAGCTGAGTAGGTGACAGATATGCCGTGGCTTTCCAGCCAAGCTCTCAGGGGATCATTGTCAAATTGCCTTCCATGGTCGAAAACCAACACTTTTGGCAGGCCATATCTTGTCATGATGTTTCTCCAAATTACTTTCCAAACTGCCAGCTCTGCTATGTTGGGGACGGCTTCAACTTCAATCCACTTGGTAAATTAATCAATTCCCACTATCAGAAACTTCCTGCCCCTAGTCTCTGTGGTGAATGGACCCAGGATGTCCATCCCCCATTGAGCGAAAGGGATGGGGGACAAGATTGGTCTCAAGTCCTGGGCAGGGGCATGTATTGAGGGGGCGAAGAGTTGACACTTTCTGCATTTCTGGGTCAGGTCCCTGGCGTCAGCAAGCAGGGTTGGCCAGTAGTAGCCTGCCCTCAGGGCCATGTGTGCCAACAACCTTCCTCCTATGTGATGGCCGCAGATTCCTGAGTGTATATCATCTAGTACTTCTGCGGCCTGCCCTGCCTCCAGGCACTTGAGCAGGGGGGAGGAGAATGACTTTTTATAAATCTCCCCGTCAATCAATATGAACCACGCAGTCTTTGCTGGCATCTTTTTCTTCAGTATTGGGTCTTGCGGGAGGATCCCATGCTTCTTGTATTGGATGATTGGGGTCATCCAGTCTTCAGATTCCGCTTCTCCAACGACACCGACCTGTTGGCAGGGTGCAGTGTATTTTTCCTGGACTACATCCACCCAAACTGATCTTCGTATGTTCTGCAGGCTGGAGCTTGCCAGCTTTGACAGGGCATCCGCCTGATTGTTCTGGGACCGGGGAATTTGCTTGACTTCATAGGCTTTCAGCCCAGATAGTTCTCGTTTTACCTATTCTAGGTATGCAGCCATAGCCTGATCTCTGGCCTCATATTCCCCGTTGATCTGGTTGGCTATGAGCTGGGAGTCTGTTGCTAGGACGAGCCTTTCTGCTCCTGCGGCTCTAGCCAGATTGATACCTGCCAATACGACCTCATACTCTGCCTCGTTATTTGACGCAGGGAAGGCGAACCTGAGCGCATTCTCGAAGTCTATTCCTTCTGGGCTAGTCAGTACGACCCCTGCCCCTGGGCCATTGGCTGTAGAAGATCCGTCGGTGTATACTGTCCATTCTCCCGCAGGTGGATCGTCTTCCTCTGAGTGAGAGCACTCTGCTAGGAAATCTACCAGGGCCTGTGCTTTGATGGCAGTCCTGGGCTGGTATGATATTCCTAACCCGCTTAGCTCTATGGCCCATTTTAACAGTCTTCCAGATTTTTCAAACTTCTCTAACACTTTCTCCAGGAACTGGTCAGTTAATACCACGACAGGGTGGGCATCGAAGTAAGGCCTGAGCTTCCTGGCTGCGATAACGACTGCATAGGCTGCTTTTTTTACTAAGGGGTAGTTCTTCTCCGCTGCCCCCAGGGCATGGCTTACAAAATATATTGGCTGCTGGGAGCCTGCTTCCTCCCTTAGAATTACCGCGCTCACCGTTGAGTTTGTCACGACAATATAAAAAAAGAGCTTCTCCCCTGCCACTGGTCTCGCCAGGGTGGGCAGCTTCTTCAAGTGCTCCTTCAGCTGTTCGAAGGCCTCTTTCTGTTCGGTTTCCCACTTAAACATTTTGTTTCCTTTTAATACTTTGAAGAAAGGTGTTGATTTGTCGGCTGACCTGGCGATGAACCGTGCCAGGGCAGCCATTCTGCCTGTTAGGCGTTGGATATCTCTTATCGTCCTTGGCTCAGGGAGGTCTAATACGGCCTGAACCTTTTCGGGGTTCGCGTCGATACCTCTGGCGCTGACCAAGAAACCAAGAAATTTTCCCGAGCGGAGCACTTCTTGGGGTTTAGTTTCATTTGGTATGCGTGCAGGGAAGAGAAGGTTTCTTGTAAGTCTTACAGGTGCTCTGCATCCCCTTTACTCTTTACAATTGCGTCGTCGACATAGGCCTCCAAGTTTCTACCCTTCTGATTCTCAAAAACCTTGTCGACCAGCCGTTGGTAGGTGGCGCCCACATTTTTGAGCCCGAACGGCATCATCTTGTACATGAATGTGCTGGCGCTGGTGATGAAAGCGCATTTTACCCTGTCCGGCTGCCAGAGGTAGACTTGGTGATAGCCTAAAAAGGCATCCAAGAAACTAAGTGTGGTGTACCCGCTGGTAGCATCCACCAGCTGATCGATTCTTGGCAGGGGGTAACAGTCCTTGGGGCACGCCTTCTTGAGGTTGGTGAAATCCACACACATCCTCCAGGCCCCCGAGGACTTCTTCACCATTACTACGTTGGCCAACCATTCTGGGTAGTCGCAGGTTTCTATGAAGTCTGCCTTTAGGAGGTTTTTGATTTCCTCCTTGATGGTCTGATCCTTTTCCACAGACATATTTCTCTTCTTCTGTTTCACAGGGCGTGCCTTCGGACTCACGATCAACTTGTGAACATTGTGAGCCGGATCTACCCCTGGTATCTCGTCTGCCGAGTAGGCAAACACGTCCCTGTTGTCTTTCAAGATTTTGATTAGTTCTTCTTGGTAGGAACTTTCCAGGTCTGCCCCTATCAAGACTTGCCTGCATGGCTCCAGTTCCACCAGCATGCTTTCTCCCCCAGGTTCAAGGTGGCCCGCTGTCTGCTGGCCAGCTGGGATCTCACCTTCCCTGATGGGGGAACTGTCGGCTTTACGTTTGCCCTTCCGTTCTGTCTCATGGGTGCGCAGGGCTACAGAGTAGCACTGCCTGGCTGATTCTTGATCGGCGTACACCTTCCCTTCCATGCCAAAAGCCATGACGTAGGCTATGGTCAGGGCTCTGATTGATATGGCAGCCTCAATCTCATCCAGGGTAGCCCTGCCTATCAGGGCGTTATATGTCGATTTTGCGTCCACCACAACGAATGATGCCCTGATATTTCTGGCTGAGACTCCCTCTCCGAACGTCACTGGTAGATCAATGATCCCCATTGGGAGCACGCTTGCTCCGCTGAACCCGTACAGTGATCCAGGGGCAGGCTTGAGGTGCCTCTTTTCTAAATTCATTTTGTCGAATGCATCTTTGTATAGCAGGTTGGTGTAGGCTCCTGTATCTAGCATACACCTTCTCACAATGTGGTTGTTGATGTCAAGAGATAGGACTAGGGGGTCGCTGTGAGGGTATATCACCCGCCCTGCATCCTGGGGGGTGATGGTCAGGGTTAGGCTCTTTGGGCTGCCTGCCCTCTCAGCGTAGCATATTTGGTTCCGTAGTTCGCGAATTTGTCTTTTCTGGCCTCTCTTACTCATCTGGCCTTCTGCGTCTCCGGACACCACGTGAATTATCAGGCGATTTTGTACTGAACCTTCAGGCTTATCCGCCTGCTCTTTCTGGCTCTTGTTCCTCGCCGCGTAGGCACTCAACCAACCATTCCTGATGAGCTTCTCGATCTCATCCTTCAAGTGGCGACATTCTTCAGTGGTACGCCCGGCGCAATCCTGAAACGTGCAAAACTTCTTGGGATCACCTCTTGGACTGCGCGGCTTACTTGGGCGGTTCCACTTGGTCGTTTCTTTTTCTAACTCAAAAATTTCTGCTCTTGACCTGTTGAGGGCCGTGTAGCTATCAAACCTAGGCTGATATGTTGTACGCTCCTTCCTTGGGGTATCCCCTTCCTCAGCTCTTTGTTTGTTTGCCTCGCCTCTGCTGCGTCCACCCTGCGGTCCCCCCTGTGGCCTGGAAGGCCCTGTGGGGGTGTCCGGCAGGCTATGGAACTCCTCCTCTAGTATGAAGCCTTCAGCAATTTTCCGAGCCTTAGCCAGAGTTTCTGGTTGGGCTCTGATCATTTGATTCTTCATCTCCCCTGGGAGCAACGAGTTGGTCAGTGCCTATGCTGCAGTTGGGTCGTCGATTTCTTTGACCTGCTGGAAAGACAGGTCAAACCTCTTCAAATACTCCCTGACAGTCTCACCCTTCTTCTGTCTCAGGGTCTTTAGGTCGAATCGGGTTAGCCTGCGCCTTTTGTTCCCTGCGTACTGATCCAGGAAGGCTTCAGCCAGCTCTATGAAATAACTCACCGAACCCTGCGGCAGGTCCCTAAACCATCCTTGTGCCAGTTCCACTAGGGTGGTGGGGAAAACCTTGCACTAAACTGCATCATCGACATCGTACATTCCTATATGGCTCTCGTAGGCTGCCAGATGGTCTTCTAGGTCAGTGGTTCCGTCAAACTTGACAGAAGGCATTTTAATTTTTGGGATGGGGTAACCCTGCATCTCAGGGTGAAGCGGTGTCTTTGTGGGTCTGCCCGCCATTTTCGACCTGCTCCCAGCTGATTGGTAACCGTAGTCGTCCCTCTTACCAGGGGTCGGTTTTCCAATGCTGGGGGAGCGGTACCTGGGCGCCTGCCCACTCATGGCTTCATTCTCTCTTGCAGGCGAGTGATACTCGGGTCGTTTTTTCTGGGGTGGCTCCAGATTATCACCCTGACGGTGTTTTGACTCCTGTGGCTGTCCATGGTTGAGTCTTGATTGCAGGCTCTGGGACAGCCCTGGAGCTCATTGTGACTCGGCCTGTGTTAGCCTGGAGAAGACATCTCCCTGCTTCTCCCCCAGGCGTTTCGACGCCGGCTCCCTATGCCTCATCCGATCCTGGAGATCCTGGGATAGACTCCTTCTCTCCATGGCTGAGGTGAACTCAATGGTATGTATGGAAAAGGCTTGCTGCTGAGCAGGCTGCTTCTGATTTCTGGTGAGGCGCTTCTGGGCCTGTACATACCCCTGAGCTGTCTTCCTTGCCTTCCTCTGGACATTCCTGGCGGCGGTTTGCTACGTGCCCCCAGCTCCCTCCACTTCTTCAAAGTGAAGCTGCCTGGGGGTCGTTGCAATCCTGCCTATCAGGTCCTCCGGAATGAACTCCTGGTTGAGCATGACCGAGAAGAAGGCAGCGGTCTGTGCAACCTGGGCAGGGGTGAGGTTCAAGCTAGGCCTCTGATGACCAACCTGCCCAGCTGCAACCGTAGTTTCTCCATTGGGCTCTCCTTGAAGGCTTGCTCGCCCTACTCCATGGCTTGTAGCAGCTGGTGTCGTCCCAGGTGGAGGCATGCCATACAGGGGGATCACCGGTGGTACCGTCGGACTCGCCCCAGAACTGGCTTCAACAATTTCAGGCATGTTGTTTGATTGTGGTTGATTTTTGTGGGTAACTCGTGAGCACAACCGAATTCTTCCCCACAAACGGCGCCAAATTGTTCCGGTACGGAAACAATTAACCCGAATCGGATCCGGGTCTTTAGTATTCGATGTTGTTACTTTGATGGTGATCGTAAAATCTCTCAGATCCCTCCTTTCTCTCACTCCGGTGATCAGACCTTCCCGGCGGAGTTGTCCTGCACCCTGCACAAGGAACGCACAGGGCCTCGGAGGTGTCCGAAGGAACCCTCTTCGATGCCTAAGTCAGTCCGTGAAATGCCTTAGTGAACCTTACTCGTGAGGAGAAAGGTGACGGTTTTAGAGTGAGAGTCTGGAGAGAGAAAGGCGAACCCTTTTTATGTGGGAAGTGGCAAAGTATTTATACCTTTCCCTAAGAGTGGGAAAGAAGAGAGAGAGAAAGATGGGGTGTGAGTGGACAGAGAGGTGACACGTGGGCTCACCTCGTCCACTCATACCTCTCTATCTTAGGCCTGGTCGGAGGGGTTCTGACTCTTCCCCCGGCCCTGCCAGGGAACAGAATGCCCTAACTGGCAGGCAGGGGGGCTTGCCTTGGAGCAGGGAGCAGCTGAGGCCTTCTGTAGACTTCAGCTGGGTTTCGCTCTGATGGCCTGCTAAGCAGGCCGCTTCTTATTCCTGGGTCGGGCTTCCCCGGGGCCTGAATTAATGGGCGACCCGTGGCAGGCTACCGACCCCCATTAATTATAATACTACTAATTAAAGTGTTTTCAAAATTTATAAAACCAAAATTCCTTAATTATTAATAATTTCGACAAAACAAGCGTAAATAAGATTTTACGGCAAATGTCAAAATAAATCATTTAATGTCTTTTATTTAATTAAAAAATTAAAAAAAATTAGAATATGATAAGGGGTGATTTATATCTTAAAGTTTCAGATTTCAATATTTTCAAAATTGTTGGAAAAATTATCCATTTAGTTGAAACAGAGCATTTTAACGATAAATCGTAATTTTATCCAAAAATCAATACTATCATTTAAAGACTTTGATAATTAGTACAAAAATGATGTAAAATAGCTAAAATACAATTTTGGACATTTTGTCCAGAAAAATAATTTTTCCAGAATCTTTAAACTCGATTTTTAAAGGGTTTTCTCGTTAATCGTCTAATCTCGACAATAACGATTAATAAAAATAGTAATATCCAAAAATTATTATTAATCCTAAAAATCATGATTTTCCAGAAAATGTCAATTTTCATATATTCCCAAAATTCCAGATTTCATAAATTCCATTAAAACCGTCTTTTAAAACCCGTTTCCACAATTAATGATTCTCTTAATAAAACTCGTCGTTCCTAATATTTTATTAAAGCACTAAAAATCATAAAAATACATTTTATCAAGAAACCATCAGAAACATTTTTTTTCCAGATTTAAAATAAAAATCAGAAATCGGAGATTAAAATGACAAACCCGGTTTTAACGATAAACGATGATTTAAAGTGATTAATTATTTCACCCACTTAACAATTCTGAAAAATTAGGAAAAATTCAGAAAATTCTTTTTCACCAGAAAAATCATCCACGCCAAATTTCAGATTAAAATAAAATTTTTAAGTACTAGAATTAAAAATCGACTTTTAATCGTTTTTGTCCGAAAATGGTAATAATTCAATAATCGATACTTAAAATATCAGAAAAATACCAAATTATCAAAAATCATCAAAAACATCATTTTTACAGAATATATTCATATATTACAAGTTTAGGCCAAATATTACGATTTTAAAAAATAATATAACAATTTAATCGTTAATCTCATTAAAGCGATAAAAATACCGAAACATGCAAATTTATGACTTTTAAAATTTTTCCAGAATATGAGACATACATATATTGTCAAAAATAAAATTATAATTATATACATGCAATTACACAAATAAAATCAAGCAATACCGAGTAATATCGACGTTACCTCTAATCCAAATCCGAGTCGATTATAAATTCGTCGGCTTCAGGATTGTACGTCCACAAACCCTTCAACACACGACAAGTACGGGAGAAAAATACCATGAGCAAAACTAAGAGAATCAAGGTAAATAACGATGGAAAATAGTATCGATTATTACCTGAACGAAGGAATTGGAATAACGATTAATTTGATGACGAAAACGAGACGATTATGACTCGATTTTTGCACAAAATTGGCGCTGATTGATGCTGGAAAACATGGTCAAATGAAGAGAAAAGAGAGTTGTTTTGCTTATTTTTTTTGTAAATGAATGATAAGAAAAACACCGGGTTTCTTAAGCATAAATGATGCATGACTTTTGATCAAAATGAGGCCAAATACTAGTGATGTTGGCCAGCCAAAAAGAAGAGGTGGAGCTTGAAAAGTTTGATCATTAACACTAAGAATAAATGGTAGAAAAACAAATATCTAAAAAGCTTAATACATTTTATAAAACAAAGTGTAAAAAAATGTAAAGGGATGAGTGTGGGTCACGGTCTAAGGGTGACAAGGGGAGTCCAAAAATAGTTCTAGGTGTTAAGATATGATTACGATTATGATCTCGAGATTCCAATGTTATCTCAAGCATCTCCTTGAGATGATCTCGAGATCGTAATATTAGCACATCTTCTATGTTTGTATAGTAGATCATCATTTGCCTAGTTTACAGTGATTTAGTGTATCACCAATATTCCAATGTACCTTGTATATAAGCCTTTACTGTTAATAGATCAAATCATTACAAATTCAATACAACTTTTTCATATGGTATCAGAGCAACGATACCTCTAAAATACCTGTGCATTACTCACCTTCCTCAACTCTCAATCATGGCAAATTCCCCTGTTCCCAACCCTCATAAGCCTGAAAAACCACTCCTTCAACCCAACATTTCTGCTATTGACAAACTCACACCCAATAATTATCCCCAATGGAAACTTCATCAATTAACTACACTTCTCACAAGCTACTCCCTGCTCTCGTTCATCGATGGAACCACTCCTCCAGCTAAAACTATCTTCGATGCGGAAAATAAATCTGTCCCAAACCCGAGCTATGGTACTTGGTTTCTGCAAGATCAACTTCTCCTCAATACACTCCTATGCACCCTCGAATCCACCCTTGCCCCAATCCTAAACGGCCGCAATGCTATATCATGGAGCTCGAAGAAACAAAATACTGTATCCCGCTCCACTACAGAAGTAGAATACAGAGTGGTAGCTAATACTGCAGCCGAACTTACCTGGATTACCAACCTCCTTACTGAGCTACGAGTTAAGATACCCGAACCACCCCATCATTTACTGTGACAACATTGGTGCTACTCAACTTAGTGCCACTCCCGTGTTCCACTCAAAAATGAAACATGTTGCTCTCGACTTTCATTTCATTCGAGAAAAAGTACTAGCTGGTTATCTCCATGTTATCCCAGTTGGCCAAGATGAACAACTTGCAGATTTACTCACCAAGGCACTCCCACGCCATCGCTTTACTATGCTCCTTTCGAAGATTGGACTATCGTCACCGCCGTCCATCTCGCGGGGGGATGTTAAGATATGATTACGATTATGATTTCGAGATTCCAATGTTATCTCAAGCATCTACTTGATATGATCTCGAGATCGTAATATTAGCACATCTTCTATGTTTGTATAGTAGATCATCATTTGCCTAGTTTACAGTGATTTAGTGTATCACCAATATTCCAATGTACCTTGTATATAAGCCTTTACTGTCAATAGATCAAATCATTACAAATTCAATACAACTTTTTCATACTAGGTTGGTAGAAAAAAAGGATCGTAAAATTATTAAAGTTATTTCAAAGCAATTAGAGTAAACCTCGTGTTAGAAAATAATTATTTACGAAACTTTGTAATAAAATCTTTAAATGGTAAATTTTCAAAAATAAAATATTTCTTAGTTGGAAATATTAAATAATTTTTTTTAGAGATTTTTAGGAAAATAAATAACTCAATTCCAAGCATAAACTGATAGTTTGTAGAAAAATGAAATTCCTCGCGAATAAATAAATAGTTTACGATGAAAATAAAATAAATAGGTTTAAAAGCATTAAAATATTTTAAAATAAAAATAAATATTATTTGACTCAAAAATAAAAATAAAGCTTGGAAAAAAATGATGAAACAGAAGGCCGAAACGTGATAGAGTTATGACGAAGTCATAACGGAAAAGATAAAAGCACTAGGAAAGTAGCGGATGTTACAATCCTCCCCACTAAAAGAAAGTATCGTCCTCAAAACTAAGAATAAGTAGAAAGGAATCAAGATTAGCCCACTCGAAAAGATGAGGATACAAATTTCGGATAAAAATTTTGCTTTAAAAGAAAATTTTACAACTTTCAAAGTGACACGAAATCGAATGCAAATATTTATTTCAAGAGGAACTGAGCTAAGCTACTCGAAGTTTAAAAATCTTCTAAATTAATCAAATCATAAAGTAAATTTATTTGATAAAATAACGACGTCAAATAATATTTGTTAACAAACTCGAAGAAAACAGGGTAACCAAAAACATTTTCAAAATAAAAGTAAAACAATTTGATTAAGAAATTCGATAATATTTCTTTTTATGATGAAACAAAATTTAGTTTGGAGAAATCAAATTTTGTAGTTAGTAAAAAAACCAAACCAGTTGTTAGACGTTTTACAATTAAAAAAAACAAAATCCCACCTACACAATAAAAAGAAAACTTGGACAAGCGCAATTATTTCAAAATGTTAAAATTTTGAAAATGTTATCAAAGTAATTACGAAAGTTTTTAAAAATGTTATCAAAATTGAACATACAGAATTATTTCGACAATGTTAAAACGTTTTACATAATAATACTATAGAAATTGAAGTATTTGGAAATATGAAAGTCTTCATAAAATTTCGATCGCTTAAAAATCAAAAATTGAAATAACTTTGAAATAATTTAAAAATAAATTATTAAGGCATTTTGAAACAGATCTAAATATAAATATCAACCAAAGATAAAACAAAAGTGAAGTATAAAGTTCTTAAATTATAATTCAAAAATGTTAAATTTCACGATATCCGAAAAGTTTAAGTTAGTCAAACCTTTTATATTTCACAATTAGAAATTATAACTCAAAATGGTAAAATTTCACGATAATCCAATTTTTTTATACTAGTCAAACTTTTTATAAAATAGGGAGTTCGAAAAAAGGTTAATAGGTAAATAGAACAAGGGTAAATAAATAAAATAAGAACTTTAAAAAAAATCGATAAAGGTCGAAGAGATTAGCAGCAGATGCGGTAACAGAATTCAAGAGAAGCAAAAAGGAAGACGGAGTTGAGAGTCCAAAAAAAAACTCTCAAGGATTATAGAAGAAATTAACCATCTCGAGATTCCTAGCACGACTCCCACAAACACGGGTTCCTAATTCTTATCAAATAACGTTAAGTCCAATATCGGTACTGGGTGGTCCTACTCAATCTACAACCTCCAAAATTATCAACTGACATAGCCTCCAAAATTAAGCCTTACATACTTATATAATCTTTCAATGAGTATGGTAAGAATCCACAAATGATTTAGACAAATCCATTAATTAAGATTTCAACGGTTATCAAAACATACCCAAACTCGTAATCACTAAGGCTCATAAATTCAAAGCTCATAAGGTCTGAACTCGAGGTATACTTCAAATTTCTCGAGTAAGGAACACTAAATAAAATCCACCAATTAACAATGTTCGGGCACAAAAACTTCAAAAATGATCATCAACATATTCTTAACATTATCAATAGACAGAGGTTAGGAAGATACGCAAAACCTTAAACACACTCAGCCTGACATGTAACGATAGATACTCATATTTTCAAACACGTCATTTGGCTAAGGTTTCTGAGAATTCCATCAAATTACATATCGTAACAGCGAAACCACCAAAATATTTATTAACTCAACAAAACCACAATCTCGTTGGTTTAAGGGTTCTGAACTATAAATCCATCAAGATGATTGACATTAAGTATTCCTCAAAACAACGCGATAAATCCAACCTTTAATTGTGCAATATGTTTCTCTCCTTCAAGGTTAACAATGATCTATCCAAAATTTAGGTCATTCAACTCCAAAGTTCGTAGGTTACAACCTTACATCAACGATCCATGATCTAATCCATAAGAAACAAGGTTTAACCTATGTCAACCAAAATTTACTAAACATTAACGAGGACCTGAAATGGTACCACAACACTCAGGCTAACATCTTAAACAGCGATTTATGATCCCAAAATTTCACGATTAGTCCATTAAGTCAACATTAGGTAGGAATCCTAAGTAATATTATTATTTACACTTGACTAGGTTTTATGTTGGGTATTATGTATCCATCAAAATATGATATAATTATCACTATCCAAAAATTTACTCAACTCTTAGTCCTCTATACGATCAAGTAATTCGTAACCCAAGCTTGATCAATCTCTATGGTACAATCCTAATCCCATTAATCAACTAATACCATTCAAATCAATCCTCAAAAGCTAAGCTAGACTAGATGAAAAGGTACAACTCACAATCCTCAAATCATAGGTAACAAGGGGTTAACTAAACCTAAAACATTTATAGCTTCCAAAACAGAATTCAGTCTAATCAAAGAATCTCAAGAGGAAGATGGTAAAGTAGAAGAATAGAACAAGGACTCACCATAAGAATGAAGATGAGAATATATAAGAGAAGAATTGGAAGAAGCGGAGATAAGAAGATGAAAGAAAAGGATCAATGATCCTAGATAATTAAGATCTTTAAACTAGAGGAGAATCTTCGGACCTCCGGAGTTCACAAAGGAATTTCGCTGGATTTCTTTAACTTCAAGTAGAGGAACAAGCTAAGCGCACTAGTATTGGGTCGCTCCATCTGGATCCAAAGTGATTTCACATCTGAGTCTGTTGCACCGTCACAGAACTGGAATCTACTCTTGATCATCCGGCCTGTAGCTTAAGCAAACTAAACCGAAGCTGAAAAGTCACCATTGGCATCTTTCTTGGAGCACCAAGTTGTCCACTCGAGTCAGCAGGCGTAGAGAGTGCTAAGTAGGTCTTGTCCCAATCTGGAGCAGCATCACGTCAGCATCTTGTCCACTCATCATCTTCTTGGACATATAAAACAAATATTCCATGCTAATCATCGAGTTTCAGGAATAGGAAAGCTAAACAAACAAGTTCTTACTTGTTTCTACCCATCTCTAGTAATATTTTTATTTACTGTTTAAATAATTTACTTGTATTTTCCCTAACTTCAGGTGTAAGCGTTGGGAGCAGTGATGCTCTGATACCAACTATAATTCCCTAGAAGTTCTAACACAATACAGTGGGGGAAACACTGTAGAAGTGGGATTATAACACACTTTAGCTATGTCTTGATTAAATAAAAAAGGTAAGTCAATACATAAGCCATAAAATAAAAATGACTACAAAATAAAAAAAATCCATAAAATGGGCTTTAACAATCCATAATACAGCGATCTTATTAAAAGAAACAGGATCCATAACTGCTCGCTAGCCCACCCGAAGGGAAACACATATGTTCTGGTATGGAAGCAGTTGACCCGAATTGGATCTGGGTCTTTTATATTCAATGTGTGTCGTTCTAGTAATGACGGTTAAATCCTTCAAGTCTCTCCTTCCTTTCACTCCACTGATCGGACCTTCCCGGCGAAGTTGGCCGGCTCCCAGCACAGAGAACACACAGGGCCCCGGAGGTGTCCGGGGGAACCCTCTCCGATGCCTAAGTCAGTCCGTGAATAGCCTTGAGGAACCTTACTCGTGAGGAGTAAGGTGGCGGTTTTTAGAGTGAGAGTCTAGAGAGAGAAAATCCAATCCCTTGTAAGTGGGAGGAAGGAAAGTATTTATACCTTACTCCAAGAGAGAGAGAGAGAGAGAGAGAGAGAGAGAAAAGAGAAAGGAAGAGAGGGAAATGGGTGGACGGGTGAGCGACACGTGGACTCACCTTGTCCACTCATTTCCCTTTACCTTAGGCAAAATGACGAATGGGTCCCCGGTTCTCCCTTGGTCCTGCCTGGGTGGGAGCACCCTAGAAGCAGGCATGGGGCTTGGTTGCCCTGCTTGGCAGGCGGCAAGGCCATGCCGGGCGGCTAAGTGATTAAGGCCATCTACTTGGAGGTTTCAGTGATATTGCTGGGTGGTCTGCTGAACAGGCCTTCCTCTGTTCTCGAGTCGGGCCATCCTGGGGCCTGATTGATGGGCAACCCGTGGCTGGTTACTGACCCCCATCAATTGGCCCTCGCCGGCTGGGGAGGAGTGAGAGCTCCTGCTCAGCAGGCGACATCTTGGTTGGGATGGCGAGAGGTTGACTCGAATACTCTTGCATTAAATGCGTCGCGTGTTCCCGAGGGAACAAGCCATAACTTCTCTGGGTATGCGAAGAGTTTAAACGTCCTCTTTCATGATTATCCCTCTTTGCAAAGTGGATTTTCGGACAGTGTGCCAATTTGATGATTGGCTCTCCTCTTTGCAGAAGTGGTTGGAACACCATTAATGCCTTGCTTTTGCTCTTGTATAAATTCTGATCTCCTTCACCACTTTCACAACTTACTCTCAACTCTTCTTCTACTCTTTTTCAAAGAAAGAAATGTCTTGGATTAAGAAAACGGTTTTTCGCTTTGGAGTTTACGTGGACGTCCTCTGCTTCAGAGGGCGTCGACGGTTGAAATACTCTAAGCGGGCTCATCAGATTCTTCGTCGCAGTAGGCGAAGCCGCTCCCATCCTCAACGGGCTACCAGGAGGAAAACTCTCTCTAAGGCTGGCAAGCGCCCTAAGAGGTCCCCATCCCCTGCTGATCCCCCACCTAGACGCTGCTCCCAGGTGGGAGGTTGCTATTATAGGGGGTGCCACAAGTGTTTTCATTGGCTGCACCCTGAACAGTTTGATCCCCATTGCGCTGAACTAACCTCCTCTCCTGAGTCGGGTCCTTCCTCGCCCTTGATGAGGAGAGAAGGACATGGTTACCCTGATGGCGTCAGGGCGGTTCCCTATGGCAGGGATTGGGATGTGAGCAGTCACGACTCGGAAGATAGCGAAGGTCAGGGCTACTCCTCTGGCAGGGGTGAGGAAAAAGGCCCTGATGATTCATTTAAGGACTCTGATGACTGGGATTGGGGATCCGCCATAGATGGTCATGACAGCCCCGGGGATTACTCCCCGGGTTTTGATGATGATTAGGCCTGCTTTTTATATGCAGGCTGGTTGAATGAGCCGGGATATCAGGCTCCTTTTGTATATACTTTCCTTGCCCACTCACTTTGTAACCTTGGTCGTTTTTAGACCTTTTTCAATTAATTGAAAATCAGGCGGGCTTTTTTCATACGTGCTTGTTTTTTTTTTTGAATGAATGAATGACGTCATGCCGTGATTGCCCTCTGACTTCTGTTGCCTTTTCGAGGTTTCTTGGGAAGTGATGGGCGATTGGGTTTTTAAAGTGTGACACGTGGGGGCTTTTCTTGGGGAGGTCTCTTGGATGGGCGACCCTTCGTTTTCTTTTGCATATAAAAGCACTCATACGCCTCCCATTTCCCCCTTTCACACTTTTAAAAACCCAGAAATCTTCCCTTCCTATTTTTTCTCTGTTTAAACGTTTTTTAGATTGAGGAGCTCTCTTTCTTGGACCTTCATCCAGCGGCCGTCGATTTAGGTCAGAATCCTATCCTCAGCCTTCATCTTTCCATTTCTTCATTTTTTCTTCTTCTTAGTCATTATGGGCAGCCGCCGTGCTCGCATCCTTACTTTTACTGACCCTTCAGCCGAAAAGGCGGGGGGTAGAGATAGGACTGATCTTGCCTCCTCCTCTGGGGGGCCTGGGATCAGAATGACCGAAGAGGATCACTCGGAGGAGAGTGGGGGTGCCAACTCTCCTGACTCTGCTCTTTTTGACGTCATCGATTCTGATGACGAGGCGATGGAGATTGACCCCTCCACGATCGCCGGCCCACTTATCCCCAGGGAGCAGGGGATGACTTACTATTTAGATAAGGCTAAATACCGAATTCCCCTGAAAACCTACCCGGAGTCCAAGAACCGGGATCTAATTCTAGAGAAAAATGCCGCCGGGTCCATCGAACGATTCTATAATTTCGGGGAGGGGTATACAGTTATTGTCCCTGGGGAGAGGGACACTGTGTGCTGCCCCCCTGACGGCTGCATAGTCGTTTATCATAAATGCTTGGAATTTGGTCTCCGCTTTCCTTTGCACCCCTTTCTGGAGGAGACTTTTAGACGGATGAACGTGGCCATTGCTTAGTTAACTGCTGTGGCAGTCAGGTCACTAATTGCCTACACATGGACCTGCTTATTCTTGGGCGAGGGGCCTTCTATTGATGCTCTGAGATTCATGGCCGGCCTGTAGATGGTGGCCTCTTCTGAGGGTGAGGGTTCCCCTGGGTATTTTTCCATCCTTAGGCAGAAGAAATGCACTTTGGTCTGGCCGATCTTAAATAGCCTGAAGGATTGGAAGAACAATTTTCTGTATGTGCACAGCGCTACAGGGTGGAGGATTCCTCGTCACTTCAGGAATCATGTTCATACTAGACTGGAGACTCGTGAGGAGTATCACCCTGGCGTTGGGGGCAAGGCCCTTGAGGTGAAACTAACTGATAAGGACGAGAAACTGGTCTAGAGGTTCGCTGCCTCCAAGAACAGATCAGGCACATTTGGCCCCGACTTCTAGCTTCCTCACGTAGAGCTCATAGTCACTGATGCCCATCTGATCCGAGTGGGTCTAACCCCCGGCCTCAGAGAAGGTAGTTTGGGGATGTCAATGACATTTTGTACTCTTTCAGCTCTATTTTTCTGACTGATTTTCATTTGTCCTGCAGATCTCGCCACCTGTCGCTGGTCAAAGAACGAGGTGAGGGATCTTGGGCTGGACAGTGACTTTAACGGCGTCGTAAAACGTCCCTCTCTTCCCTCCATCTACAAGAAAGGTTGCAAAGCCCTAATGAAGTACGTGAAGAATATAGCTGCCAATCGAGCGAGACTTCCTCTTTCTCCCAGGCGAACGCCTGCAAGGCCGACGGCTCCTTCTGCTTTCCAAGATGCAGAGAAGGAGGCTGCCTCGGAGGTCACCCTCTCTCCTGCCAGCAAGCAGGTGGGCTCTCCTGCAGGGACTCACCCTCCTATGGGGTCAAACCTGGCTGATTCCGAGGAAACTGGGGAGAGCACTCCCCTGCAGACCAGGAAGAGAAAAAATAGGGAACCCACGAATGCTACACCAGTGGTGGATCTGGAGGCTGATGTTAATACGCCTGACCCCAAGCGTCCTGCTCATGATGTTCCCAACACTCTCTTTTCAGAGGAAAACACTGAGTTTCATTATACCGCTGCCGATAGTCTTGACGTTTACGCCCTACTTTCCGACTCTGGTGCTGTATTGGCGGATCATCTTACTAAGTTTGTGACCTCCACTACCACCCAGGTGATTCACTACATCCAGCGTACTTCCAGGGTTTTCCAGGCTTCAACTGAACTGGCGGCCCTCAGCCGCTTGAGCGATGAAGAGTTGGTCGTTACTCCTGGACTCCCTCTTCCTGATCGCCTGTCGATGGTTGAGAGGGATGTTACCCTTATCGCCAGCTTGAAGGACCAACTGGTAAAGTGCGAGGGCGACCTAGGAGAGGCCAAGGCCCAGGCCGCGCACTGGAAGGCTCGGGGTGAACAGGATGTGAGGGAGGTAACTGGCCTGGAGGCGAACTGAAGCAAGCAAAGAATGAGCTGGAGGAGGCTAAGAAGGCGGTTGCTGAGTTAGAGCACTCCAAGAGAAAGATTGTTGATCTGGAGGATCGCCTGACAAAAGCTGACTCGGACTTCTAGAAGGTGCAGGGTGATCTGAAGACAAAAGGCGAGGAGTGGCTGAAGGAAAAAGACGCCATCATTCAAGAAGCCCAGGCTACGGTGGCGACAAATTTTGAAGCCGGAGCCTCCTCATCTTTGTAGTTTGTTATGGAAGTTATCCGGGAGATGCTTCCGGATTTTGATGAGGATGCATTTTAGGCTCTTTATGCTACCAAGAATGAGGCCAGGGCTGACGGATCACCTAAGGGAACTCCTAATGCTGATCAGGGCGCCCCCCCTGCATAGCATGCAGGGCAGTCGTCCTCTGAGGGGTCCTGTCCTTATCCTTCTGCGCCTTTGCTTCCTCGCTAATATTTTAATCTTTTTGCGCGTCGGGCCCTAATGTAGCCGACTGCCGGTCTTGATGTAATACTTTAATTTTCTAGCGCCTGGATTTTTATTGCTTGTCTGTTAAACTCTTCCTTTGTTATGAATATACTTTCTTTATTTTATCTGGTGTTTTTCTTCTAAGGTATGGCCTGATCCTGGATTCTGGTCGAAGTCCAGGGGGCCTGCCCTTTGCCTGCCCAGAGGTAGGCAGGGGGACTTTACATTTTTTATACAAGGTTGGGGGGTTGTCCCCAGTCCTTGTTCATTCGGCACGTGGGGCCCGACCTGACCCTGGCTTCTGGTCGAAGTCCAGGGGGCCTATCCCCTGCCTGCCCAGAGGTAGGCAGGGGGACTTTGCGTTTTTAATACAAGGTTGGGGGAATGCCCCTAGTCCTTGTTCATTCGGCACGTGGGGCCCGGCCTGACCCTGGCTTCTAGTCGAAGTCCAGGGGGCCTGCCCCCTGCCTTCCTAGAGGTAGGCAGGGGGACTTTGCATTTTTATACAAGGTTGGGGGGATGCCCCCAGTCCTTGTTCATTCGGCACATGGGGCCCGGCCTGACCCTGGCTTCTGGTCGAAGTCTAGGGGGCCTGCCCCCTGCCTGCCCAGAGGTAGGCAGGGGGACTTTGCGTTTTTTATATAAGGTTGGGGGGTTGCCTCCAGTCCTTGTTCATTCGGCACGTGGGGCCCGGCCTGACCCTGGCTTCTGGTCGAAGTCCAGGGGGCCTGCCCCCTGCCGGCCCAGAGGTGGGCAGGGGGACTTTGCGTTTTTGTTGGGGGTCCATTTTCCCTGGTTTTAGCAACAGGGGGGCCTCCCCCTATTGCCCCTTGCTCGTTTTGTGTGTGAAATGCAAGTTTGAACAGACAACGAGTATAACTTCGCAATTCTTTCATTTCTTTGCAAAACTTTAGAAAGTATTTATGGTCGGAGCCGTCGACATTGTTTTCTGACCGTCCTCCGCCGATTTTTGAAAAAGAAAATTCTGGTTTCTTAGTGCTAGACATAGTACTTTTTTAGAGTGTCGGCATTCCAATGGGCGGCCAGCTCTTGGCCTTCAGGGTTGGCAATCCGGTAGGTACCTGGTCCCATAATCCGGGTCACTTCATATGAACCTTCCCAATTGGCGCTCAACTTTCCGTGCTCTCTCGATTTTCCTACTGCCTGCGTTTTTCTCAAAACCAAGTCTCCTATTTGGAAGCTTCTTTCGTTTACTTTTTTGTTGTATGCTTTCCTCATCCGCTGCTGGTAGGCGGCGATGTTCGCACTGACTAGGTCTAGAGCCTCGGTCATTGCCGCTTCATTATCCGCCCTGTTATACAGTTGGGATCGCAGGGTGGGGATTTGTACCTCAATAGGTAGCAGGGCCTCGGCCCCGTAGACCAGGCCAAAGGGGGGTCTGTCCCGTGGATTCCTTCCGGGTGGTTCTGATTGACCATAGTATGCTTGGTAATTCATCTTCTCACCTGCCTTTAAGCCCGTCCACCATCTTTTTTAGCCCGTTCAGAATTTGCTTGTTGGCAGCTTCGGCTTGCCGTTAGTTTGTGGATGGCAGACGGCAGAGTAGGCGACTGCTATGCCATGTCCTTCCAGCCAGACCCTTAGAGGGTCATTGTCAAATTGCCTTCCATGATCAAATACCAGCATCTTGGGCAAGCCAAATCTGGTTATGATATTCCTCCAAATCACCTTCCTGACTGCAGGCTCGGTGATATTTGGGACTGCTTCGGCTTCAATCCATTTTGTAAAATAGTCGATCCCTACTATTAAAAAGTTCCGGCCCCCTGTTGCTGCAGTGAAGGGGCCCAATATGTCTATCCCCCACTGGGCGAAGGGAATGGGAGACAAAATTGGCCTGAGCTCCTGGGCCGGAGCATGAATTTTTGGGGCAAACAACTGACATTTTCTGCATTTTTGGGTTAAATCCCTTGCATCAGCTAGGAGAGTTGGCCAGTAGTAGCCTGCCTTTAGGGCCTTGTGGGCTAGTGACCTTCCGCCTATGTGGTGGCCGCAGATTCCTGAGTGAATGTCGTCTAGGACTTCTGCGGCCTGCCCTGCCCCCAGGCATCTGAGCAGAGGAGAGGAAAAAGACTTTTTGTATAGTTCTCCATTGATTAATATGAACCACGCGACTTTCGTCGGTATCTTTCTTTTTTGAGTAGGGTCAGATGGAAGGGTTCCGTTTTTCTTGAACTGGATGATTGGGGTCATCCAGTCTTCAGGCCCTGCTTCTTCAATGACACTGACTGGTTGGCAGGGGGTAGTGGATTTTTCCTGGACCACGTCTATCCAGACTGACCTTCTTATGTCTTGGAGGCTAGAAATGGCCAGTTTTGACAGGGCGTCCGCTCGACTGTTCTGGGATTGGGGAATTTGCCTGACCTCATAGGACTTCAACGCTGATAGCTCAAGTTTCACTTTTTCCAGGTAGGCGGCCATAGCCTGGTCCCTGGCTTCGTGCTCTCCATTAATCTGGTTGGCGATGAGTTGGGAGTCCGTTGCCAGGACAAGCCCCTCGGCCCATGCAGCTTTGGCTAAGCTAATGCCTGCCAGCACGGCCTCGCATTCAGCCTCGTTATTTGATGCAGGGAAGGTGAACATGAGTGCATGCTTGAAGTCTGTTCCTTCAGGGCTAGTTAGCACAATCCCTGCCCCCGCTCCGTTGGCCGTACACGATCCATCTGTGTACACCACCCATTCTCCGGCAGGCAGATCATCCTCTTCTGAGTGGGAACACTCAGCCAGGAAATCTGCCAAGGCCTGTGCCTTGATGGCAGTCCTAGACTGGTATGATATTCCAAGACCGCTCAACTCTATGGCCCACTTCAATAGTCTTCCAGATTTTTCGAATTTTTCTAGGACTTTTTCTAGGGGCTGGTCAGTTAGCACCACGACAAGGTGTGCATCGAAGTAGGGCTTGAGTTTTCTAGCTGCAACGATGACCGCATAGGCTGCTTTCTCGACCAACGGGTAGTTCTTTTCTGCTGCCCCCAGGGCATGGCTCACAAAATATATCGGCTGCTGGGAGCCTGTTTCTTCCCTTAGAATCACCGCGCTAACCGTTGTGTTTGTTACGGCGATATAGAGGAAAAGCTTCTCCCCGCCACTGGCCTCGCCAGGGTGGGCAGTTTCTTCAAATGCTCCTTCAGCTGTTTGAAGGCTTCTTTCTGTTCGTCCTCCCATTTGAACTGCTTGTTTCTCTTCAATACTTTGAAGAAGGGTGTTGATTTGTCGGCCGACCTGGCAATGAACCGCGCCAGGGCAGCCATCCTGCCTGTCAGGCGCTGGATATCTCTTATTGTCTTTGGTTCTGGGAGGTCTAACACTGCCTGGACCTTTTCGGGATTTGCATCGATACCCCTGGCGCTTACTAAGAAACCCAGAAAGTTTCCAGAGCGGACACCAAAAGTACATTTCTTGGGGTTCAGTTTCATTTGATATGCGCGCAGGGAAGAGAAAGTCTCCTGCAAGTCTTTTAGGTGTTCCATATCGCCTTTGCTTTTTACAATAGCGTCGTCGACATAGGCCTCCATGTTCCTGCCCTTCTGTTTCTCAAAAACCTTGTCGACCAATCGCTGGTAAGTGGCGCCTGCATTTTTGAGTCCGAACGACATCATTTTGTACATGAATGTGCCGACACTGGTGATGAAGGCCCATTTTACCCTGTCCGGCTGCCAGAGGTAAACTTGGTGATAGCCTGAAAAGGCATCCAAGAAACTGAGTGTGGTGTACCCGCTGGTGGCGTCTACCAACTGATCAATCCTTGGGGGCAGATAGCAGTCTTTTGGGCAGGCTTTGTTGAGATTGGTGAAGTCCACGCACATCCTTCAGGCTCCTGAGAACTTTTTCACCATCACAACATTCGCCAGCCATTCAGGGTAGTTACAGGCTTCTATGAAGTCTGCCTTCAGAAGTTTTTCGATTTCTTCTTTTATGGCCTGATCTTTTTCGGCGGACATGTTTCTTTTCTTCTGTTTTACAGGGCGTGCCTCCGGTTTTACGTTCAGCTTGTGAACGATGTGTGCCGGGTCTACTTCCGGCATTTCGTCTGCCGGGTAGGCAAATACATCCCTGTTGTCTCTCAGGACTTTGATCAGTTCTTCTCGGTAGGGGTCTACCAGGTCAGCTCCTATGAGGACTTGCCTTCCTTGTTCCAAGTCTACCAGCATGCTCTCTCCCCCAGGTTCGAGGTGGTCCGCTGCCTGCTGGCCAGCTGGAATCTCCCCTTCCCTGCTGGGAGAGCTGTCCGCTTTTCTTTTACCCTTTCGCTCTGTTTTGTGGGCGCGCAGGGCTACGGAGTAGCACTGCCTGGCGGATTCCTGGTCACCATGTACTTTTCCTTCCATGCCGAAGTCTCGTAACGTAGGCTATGGTTAGGGCTCTGATTGATATGGCAGCCTTAATCTCATCTAAGGTAGCCTGGCCTATCAGGGTGTTGTACGCTGATTTGGCGTCCACAACGACAAATGACGTCCTGATGTTTCTAGTTGAGGTACCTTCTCCAAACGTCATGGGTAGGTCAGTGATTCCCATTGGAAGCACGCCTGCTCCGCTGAACCCGTACAGCGATCCAGGGGCAGGCTTGAGGTGCCTTTTCTCCAGGTTCATTTTCTCGAAGGCGTCTTTGTATAATAACTTGGTGTAGGCGCCAGTGTCTACCATACACCTCCTTACAATATGATTACTGATGACGAGGGATAATACCAAAGGGTCGCTGTGGGGGTAGATTACCCGCCCTGCATCCTGAGAGGTGATGCTCAGGGTCAGGCCCTTTGGGCTCCCGACCATCTCAGCGTAGCATATCTGGTTTCGGAGTTCGCGGATTTGTCTTTTTTGACCTCTTTTGCTTGTCTGGCCTTCCGCGTCCCCCGACACTACGTGGATTATCAGGCGATTCTGCACTGATCCCTCAGGTTTGTCCACTATTTCCTTCTGACTCTTGTTCCTTGCAGCATAGTTGCTCAGCCACCCATTCCTGATGAGTTTCTCAATCTCATCTTTCAGGTGTCGGCATTCCTCAGTGGTGTGCCCCACACAATCGTGGAATGTACAGAACTTTTTTGGGTCTCCCTTTGGACTGCGTGGTTTACTTGGGCGGTTCCACTTAGCCGTCTCCTTTTCCAGCTCGAAGATTTCTGCTCTGGATTTGTTTAGAGTTGTGTAGCTATCAAACCTGGGCTGATAAGCTACACGCTCTTTCCTCGGAGTGTCGCCCTCCTCATTTTTCTGTCTGCCAGCTTCGCCCTTGCTGCGTCCACCCTGCGGTCCTCATTGCGGCCTGGAAGGTCCTGTGGGGGTGTCCGGCAGGCTATGGAATTCCTCCTGCAGCATGAAGCCCTCGACAATCTTTCGAGCTTTGGCCAGGGTCTCTGGCTGGGCTCTAATCATTTGGTTATTCATCTCCCCTGGGAGCAGTGAGATGGTTAATGCGTACGCTGCAGTTGAGTCGTCAATTTCTTTGACCTGCTGGTAAGACAGGTCGAACCTCTTCAAGTAGTCCCTGACAGTTTCACCCTTCTTTTGTCAAAGGGTCATCAGGTCAAATCGGGTTAGCCGACGTCTTTTGTTTCCTACATACTGGTTCAGGAAGGCCTCGAGCAGTTCTATGAAGTAACTGACTAAACCCCGCGGTAGGTCCCTGAATCATCCCTGAGCCAGACCTACCAGGGTGGTCGGAAAGATCTTGCACCACACTGCGTCATCAACATCATACATCCCTAAATGGCTCTCAAAGGCCGCCAGATGATCTTCTGGATCGGTGGTTCCATCGAACTAGACGGAGGGCATCTTGATCTTTGGGATGGGATATTCCTGCACGTCAGGGTGGAGGGGAGTCTTGGTGGGTCGGCCTACCGTTCTTGACCTGCTTCCCCTAGAGTGGTAATCGTGGTCGTTCCATCTTTCAGGGGTCGGTTTTCCAGTGCTGGGGGAGCGGTGCCTGGGTGGCCGCCTACTCATAGCTTCATCATCCCTGTCAGGGGAGTGGTGCCTGGACCGTTTCTTCTGTGGTGGCTCCAGGTTATCACCCTGACGGTGTTTTGACTCTAGTGGCTGTCCATGGTTGAGCCTTGATAGCAGGCTTTGGGACAACCCTGGAGCTCGTTGCGACCCGGCTGAGGTCAGCCTGGAAAAGACATCTCCCTGCTTTTCACCCAGGCGTGTCGTCGCCGGTTCCCTGTGCCTCATCCTGTCCCGGAGCTCCTGGGATAAACCTCTTTTTTCCATAGCTGAGGTAGACTCAGTGGTATGTACGGAAAAGGCTTGCTGCTGGGCAGGCTGCTTTTGATTTTCGGTGAGGCGCTTCTGGGCCTGCACATACCCCTGAGCCGTTTTCCTCGCCTTCCTCTGAATGTTCCTGGCGGCGGTTCGCTTCGTGCCCCCAGCTCCATCCACTCCTTCAAAGTGAAGCTGCCCGGGGGTCGTTGCGATCCTGCCCATCAGGTCCTATGGGGTGAACTCCTGGTTGAGCATGGCCGAGAAGAAGACAGCGGTCTGCGCAATCTGGGCAGGAGTGAGGTTCAGACTAGGCCTCTGATAGCTGACCTGCCTGGCTGCGACTGTAGTTTCTCCATTAGGCGCTCCATGAAGGCTTGCTCGCTCTACCCCTGGGATTGTTGCAGCAGGCTTCATCCCAGGTGTAGGCATGCCATACAGGGGGATCACCGGTGGTACCGTCAGACCCGCCCCAGAATTGGCCTCTATGATTTCATGCATTTTGTTTGATTGTGGTTGATGTTTTTTTGTGGGTAACTCGTGGGCACAACCGAATTCTTCCCCACAGACGGCGCCAAATTGTTCCGGTATGGAAGCGGTTGACCCGAATTGGATCCGGGTCTTTTATATTCGATGTGTGTCGTTCTAGTAATGACGGTTAAATCCTTCAAGTCTCTCCTTCCTTTCACTCCACTGATCGGACCTTCCCGGCGGAGTTGGCCTGCTCCCTGCACAGAGAACACACAGGGCCCCGGAGGTGTCCGGGGGAACCCTCTTCGATGCCTAAGTCAGTCCGTGAATAGCCTTGAGGAACCTTACTCGTGAGGAGTAAGGTGGCGGTTTTTAGAGTGAGATTCTAGAGAGAGAAAATCCAACCCCTTGTAAGTGGGAGGAAGGAAAGTATTTATACCTTCCTCCAAGAGAGAGAGAGAGAGAAAAGAGAAAGGAAGAGAGGGAAATGGGTGGACGGGTGAGCGACACGTGGACTCACCTTGTCCACTCATTTCCCTTTACCTTAGGCAAAATGCCGAATGGGTCCCTGGTTCTCCCTTGGTCCTGCCTGGGTGGGAGCACCCTGGAAGCAGGCAGGGGGCTTAGTTGCCCTGCTTGGCAGGCAGCAAGGCCGTGCCGGGCGGCTAAGCGATTAAGGCCATCTACTTGGAGGTTTCAGTGATATTGCTGGGTGGTCTGCTGAGCATGCCTTCCTCTGTTCTCGGGTCGGGCCATCCTGGGGCCTGATTGATGGGCGACCCGTGGCTGGCAATGGTCCTCCATCAACATATATCTGCCATGTTAGAAACATAACAATCCAATCAGTGGGGAGCAACGTCAACGTTCTCCCAGCCGTATAACAGAATTTTAAAACTGTAATTACTATTATAGAAAAATAGTAAACAAATTGCAAAACAGTACAACATCAATAAATAAATAAATAAATAAATAAATAAATAAATAAATAAATATATATATATATATATATAGAGTAAGGCTCTTATGAGTCCTTCTCTATATATATGAGTCCATGAGTCCTCATCTCATCCATTGGATGAGATGAGGATGGATGGACAAGATGCGTTGCATTAAAAAAAAAAAGGAAGATTTACGTTCCTAAAATAACTCACAAGAATTTAGGAAACAATAACTTCCTATCATTCACGTTCATTATCACAATTTTCATTCCACGTTCATTCACACCTAAAAAAAAAACTCTGATTCATTCACGCTCATTCATCGATTTTGAACTCGAAATTCTGCTACAATGGCAATGACCGCATCATCGTCTTCAACGGTTGATATCCAACTAATCGAGTATAACAATGGTGAGTTTCAGTGTTTCATTCACGTTTTTATTCGTTTTTTCTTCATGGATTTCAATAGTCATATGGCTTTCAATTTGCGTTTTCATATCAATTTTTTTGATTTCAGTTAACGCAGATTCGTCGTTGAAGTAACATGCCTTCTGAGTTAAAGTAACACTTCATTGCAATTACAGTAACACAAATGAACGTTCAAGAAAAGGGTTTTTTGATATGCTAGAGTAACGTATTGTACACGTTAGGGTAACACCACTTATGAATTACAGTAACACATTATTTGCATTGATGTAACGTTGTTTGATGATATGCAGAAACGTCATTGAAGTAACATACCTTCTGAGTTACAGTAACACTTAATTGCAATTACAGTAACACACTGAACGTTTAGAAAAAAGGGTTTGATGATGATGATGTTAAAGTAACATAGTGTAATAATTAGAGTAACACAATTTATGAATTGATATAACCGTCAATTTTAATGTTGATATTGCTTTCATTGTTATTTCATTCATCATAGTTTCCTATCAATGGTTAGTTGCTCTATCGATCTTTATAGATTCCAGGGTTTTATGTTTCTTATTTAGGTTTTCCATAATATACACTGATACTATTGTTTTGTTTTATATTAACGCAGAAACGTCATTGAAATAACATACCTCCTAAGTTACAGTAACGTAAGCTTCACTGATATTATTGTTTTGTTTTTTGTTGAAGCAGACACGGCACTAAAGTTTCATTGGTACAGACTTCTAAGGGCAAAAGACAAGGCAAATGTGAAAAGCTTGTGCGGATTAATTTTCATGTTGAAAAGCTTGTGCGGATTAATTCGGGAGTTCAGGTTGCAGAGACAGTCCGTTTCTGGGGGGGGGGGGTTGGCAAAACACAGAAACTGGATTTTGTACACATTTTTTTACACATAGCGCTGTGCTACGTTGCAATTAACTATATATATTTATTTAATACATGTGTATTTGGTTAGAGTAACATCTCATGTCTATTGGAGTAACACCATTCGTTAGTTACAGTAACAGACATAATGCCTGAAGGTAACTGAGGGCAGCAACGTTGTTTAAACAATTCATTACCAAAGTAACTGAGGATAACTTGGATTAGAACCATTCATTACCAAAGTAACAACATTCACTTTTTAAAGAACCATATATAATGCGTCATTGATAATAACATTGTTTAACTATGAGACAAAGAATAACATCATTAATGACTTAGAGTAACATCATTTGTTCATTAAAGCAACAGTTATAATGCGTCAATGTAACACAATGATTATGAGACCACATTTGTATATTGGGTAAACTTCATTCATTCCCATAGTAACACCGGTCGTTAATTAGAGTGACAGGAACAATTAGTCAGGGTAACAGAGTTTAACAGCGTTGTTCCATTGGTGATAATCAAAATACTAATGTACATAACAAGTTTCGAAAACGATACAAAGCATTATTCGTAATTAGAAAAAGATGACATAATTCGTTAGACACGTTATTTTTTTCGACCCTTTGTTGGCTTGCTCTTGGGACCATCGATGATCTTTTGCCTAGTGTCCACATACTTATCTACGTTATCCAACAACCGCGATCACACCTTGATTTGTCTCCTCCTTTTGCCATCTGAAAAGTACAATAATTATGTACAACTATTGTTACAGTTTAATCTGGTATATAAAATTAAAGTACAACTGATACGAGTGAAAGAAATACCATATGTAAAGCTGATACGCGTTAAAGTAACACAAAAAAAGTGTTAGAGTAACATAGAGTGCAAATTAGAGTAACACGTCTACACAATTAAATGTACCAGATTACTAGCATTCAAAGTAACGCAGAGATGGGAGTAAAAGTAACATGTCTTGTACATTACAGTAACACATGATCATCTTTAAAATAACATCATACATGTGTAACACTAACTGAACAACCCCTTACAGTAACACCTCAAGTTTATTACAGTAACTCATAAGAGCATTAGAGTAACATTCAATATATGTTAGACTAAGTATGAAGAGTAGAAGCATAGTAGAAGCATAATATGAAGTAGGTGAATTCATTTAAACTCTACAGATTCATACCCAGATACCGCAACAATCTTTAGTGAAACCAATTAATTATAGAGCACAAACGCAGCAAAGTAAATCAATCAATAATTAGCGAGAAAATTAATGAAATCAGATACGAATATGAACTAAACCTAGTTCTTTAGTACAACATCGAGTATTAATTAGCGAGTTACCTTGTATTATGCCGCCTGATCTGAAGATTATCTTTGCTGAAGTTAGAGAGTTGCTTCAATGTAGCCTTGCTTGAGTTGAAGACGGGAGGATGCGCGGGTGTGTTTTGAAAAGAAACAGAAGTCGAGCGATTATGTTTGGGATGATGAAGGTGAAGGGTTTCAGTTAGGATGTGAATGAAAAAATTGAATGTGAGGAAAAAATTGAATGTGAGGAAGTAACGTGTATTGGTTGGAGATAATTAAGGGAGGAGAGAGGATTTGATTTTATTTTTACCAAAATATGTTATTTATTGCCTTAATTACTGGAATCAATCACCACCATCCATCCCACTCTAGATCAATGGTTGTAGATAGGACTCATGGACTCAAAAAAAATAAAAGGACTCACTTGATCCTTCCTCTCTCTATATATATATATATATATATATATATATAGAGTCGAGATCGGGTGAGAACTCATACCACGGTGAGAACCGTGAGAACCCCTTGTTTCAGCCTTTATTTTTTTACGTGAAAGCTAAATTTAAGTTGGCAGGCTCCCTCTCTTGTTTCCCTCTATTCATTCCTGCCCCCTTCTCTAATAGTCTCATACTCATCTCTCATCTCCCTCTCGCATCTCCATAGCTGCGGTCCTCCGTCGCCGTGTCGCCGCCGTTCTTCTGTCATCCGTCGTCGACTTGCCATATCAGGTGGAGTATTCATTTGATTCCTTCTGTAACATGTCTATAAAAATCGTATTAATATCCGACTATTACTGTAATTTTCTACTGATTGTATAGCTCAATTGTGGTAATTCGATTACTTCATTCAAATTCATGCTTATTGATTTGAACAATCTAATCCAATTGATTGAATTCCTAATTTAATTGATCGTAGTATTCCCCTCTGTTGCTGTAATTCGATTACTTCAATCGAATTTGCGTAATTTGTGTAGTGATTTGATTACAAATTTGTTTGTTTGTTTGTTGGTTTGTTTGTGTGTGATTTGAAGGTTGAATTGTGGCACAGAAACTAAAGGAAACCCTAATACCCAATTCTGGGTTAATCCACAACGGATTGATCATACCCAAATTAATAGTATAATCGACTTTACAGAGAGTGCACAATCGAATTAATCACTAAATCATTCCTCATTCAGTAATTGCGTAAGGTTAACGTTATTTATGCACATCCAAGAAGATCGCTCGGGAACGTTTTAGTTTGATGAAGTTATATGTGTTGATTTAATCAGGTTTTTCGTTTGAATTCGTATTTGATTTTGTATGTAAATGTGTGCCTTTTGATGTTATTTTTTATCTGAGAAAAGGTGTTTGGGGACTTACATGAGGAGTATTTCGGGACCTGGAATCGGGTTTTGTAATCAGAGAGCAGTTTTGGGTGGAATTGGGGGAAATTGGGTTGGTAGTCATAGGTTTATGTCAACTAATATTGGGGAAGGGAATCGATAAAGTCGAGTGATGCTCCGGTTTTGAATAAAGAGTACACTGAAATAGAAAAAGGGTACGCTAAAATAGACAAAGGGTACGCTGAAATAGAAAAAGGGTACGCTAAAATTGAAATTGAAATTGAAAAAGGGTACGCTAAAATTGAAATTGAAAAAGGGCGCACTAAAAGTGAAAAAGGGTACGCTAAAATTGAAATTGAAAAAAGGTACGCTAAAAGTGAAAAAGGGTACACTAAAAGTGAAAAAGGGTACACTAAAATTGAAATTGAAAAAGGGTACGCTAAAATAGAAAAAAAGTACACTAAAATAGAAAAAAGGGTATGCTAAAATTGAAAAAGGGTACGCTAAAATTTAAAAATGATACACTAAAATTGAAATTGAAAAAGGGTACGCTAAAAGTGAAAAGGGGTACGGTAAAATTGAAAAAGTTATTCTTCACGATTCTGTGTTTTGTTGTTGTTATTGTTTAATGTTGACGAATTACTTAGGTAAGAGAGGGTTATATCATACCATAGCAAAACTTACCGAGGCTTGGCAAATTAATTTTTCTTCTTCTTATTATCGCAGCACTATAATGGATTCAGAAATTGTTGCAACTGATACAAGTGTTCCTCAAGTTAATTCAGTAGTATCTTATGCTTCTTCAAATGTGGTCGTGACGGAACAATTCACAGAAGAAAATACTATTATATCAGACACAAGCATTGAACCGATAGAGGTTGAACCATTATTCACAATGATATTAGGTATATTTTGTATGTTAATTTAATATTTTGATTACATTCAATCTTCAATAAATTATGTATACTAAAAATATATGTTTTGCATACACAGATGATGATGATATAGCAGATGATGATGTAGTGGGAGAAGGTTCATCAACAAACATCGCTAGGATCTTTGAGTGTCCCGATCATCTTAAGCCAACTATTGGTAAGGTTTTCGCGAATTTTCAAGCTGCAATTGATTTTTATGAAGAATATGCGAAAGCGAGTTGGTTTGTGTCACGATTAGGTGGAGATAAAAGGGTCAAGGGTGTTATTACACATAAAAAATGTTTGTGTAATAAGCAGGGAGAATCTAATGCGACAGGGACAAAACAAAAGAGGCAACAGACTAGGACAGGCTGTAAAGCAATGATTAGTTTTAAACGTCGTCCTAATGATGAATATGAAATTCATCGCTTTGTTGAGGGTCATAATCACATGCCTCTCACACCTGTGACAATGGAACATATGAAGCAATCAAGAGAGTTGAGTATTGTCCATAAAAAAATGATAATTGACAATTCGAAGGTTAATGAAGGGCCGACTAAAACCTTTAGAATGTTTAAGGAATATGTGAGAGGCTACAATAATATTGGTACTTCATTAGAAGATTTTAAAAATTTTGGAAGAGATGTGAAAGAGTTTTTGTCACAAGCTGATGCTCAAATGCTTATTGAGCACTTCATGAGAAAAAAGTCAATGTGTCCTTCATTTTACTTTGATTTTGATATAGATGATACGGGTAGATTATCTCAAATTTTTTGGGCAGACCCCATTAGTATTAAGAATTATTTGCTATTCGGGGATATGCTTTCATTTGACACTACATTCAAGAAAAATACCTATAAGATGATTTTTGCGCCTTTTACGGGGGTAGACCATCATAAGAGGTGTGTGACTTTCGGGGCGGGGCTCTTAGTTGATGAAAGTGCGGAATCATTTTCTTGGTTGTTTGAGCGATTTTTAGATGCTATGGGTGGTCGTTATCCAGCTTGTATCATAACTGATCAAGATTTGGGAATAAAAGGAGGAATAAAAAAAGTTTTTGGTAAGAAGACAAAACGTAGGTATTGCATGTGGCATATATTGAAAAAACTGTCTGATAAGGTACCATCTGCAATACTGAAAGATACTAATTTCTTGAACGATTTAAGCGCTATCGTTTGGGGTGAGGATGTTGAACCGGCTGAGTTTGAGGAAAAATGGTCCATAATCATGGAATCTTATGGATTGTTAGATAATGAATGGTTGAAAGATAAGTTCGACATTAGGAAAAAATGGGTGCCGGCTTACTTTCGTGACTTGTTTTTAGGAGGTTTAATGAGAACCACATCAAGGTCCGAGTCAGAGAACAATTTCTTTAGTAAGTTCACTAATCCTAACTTGACACTCGTTGAATTTTGGATGAGATATGAGACTGCCATGGATGCTCAAAGATGGACACAAGCAAGATTGATTGCCACATCAAAGTACTCATTCCCTAAGTTATCGACTCCTCTAGCCTTAGAGAAACATGCATCGGAAACGTATACCCAAAAGATATTTTATGAGTTTCAAGAAGAGTTAAAGGAGGCTTGTTACACATGTGATGTTGAGGGCATAAGAGATGATCCAAATTCTGGAATTGAATTCATTTCTATCGTAGATCATTTGAGGAATCATAAAGTGTATGTGGTTACTTTTATGTCCGATGAAGAAAAATTGGAATGCACGTGCAAGAAGTTTGAAAGACATGGAATTCTTTGTAGGCACGCTCTCTTGGTTCTTAAAGGTCGACGACATGAAAAAATTCCTAGTCAATATGTAGCCGCTAGGTGGACAAAACTAGCTACTTGTCGTCCAATTTTTGACAATAATGACCAGTTGCTTAAGGATTGTAAAACTGTGGATGTGCAGAAAAATAAAATTGGGGAATTATGGTCTGAATTGTTTACCTGTGTCTCACTTGTTGAACATAATGAACCATATACTGATGAGTTGTTGGACATGCTTCGTGGATTCAAAGAAAAGATACTTGAAGCGGACATCAATGTAGATGGGAAGAAAAAGGACAAGAACGCGGAAATTGGAATGCTTTTAGGAACAACCATCCCTGATGAAATTGTAGTTTTGCCTCCAAAACAATGTAAGAACAAAGGCTCGGGGAAAAGATTGATATCACAAAGGGATAAAGCTGTGAAGGAGAGCAATAAACCGAAAAGAAGATGCAAGGCTTGTGGGGAAATGGCGAATCATGACAGCAGGAATTGTGACAAAAAGTAGCTGATACCAGATTTGGTGTACGTATTTTATGATTTAATACATACCCTTTCTTTTATTTCAATGTACCTTTATTATTTCAATGTACCCTTGAGAAACTGTTTAGTTGTTCTTCATCCACAGGTTATTTGCAAGGTCTAAATTACCTCATCTCCTCCACTAGGTATCAATCTTACTTTGAAATTCATCTCAAAGTAGGTTATTATTTCACGTCCTACATTTTTATTATAATTTGTCTTTTGAAGTTAGAACCCGCAGCTAAGGGTTGTATTTGTATTAAATTGTCAGATTTAATAGATTTAACAAAGATGGTGCAGAAAGGAAATTCTACCCGGGTGATGAGCTGCAGTTGTGGCATGAAGAAATGGAGCCTCAAAACTCATTGTTAGACATATGGGGAGCTTCTGCTACTGAAATAGATGAATAGAATCTGTGCTCACTGTTCATTTAGCTTTGTGACTCAGTCTAGTCAGTTGTATTTCGGTTTCTTAGAACCCGTTTGTATTTTGCATTTGAATGCAAGTTCTGAATTTCAGCTGCTGACATCAATTACTGCAGAGTGCAAAAATGCCTAATATGCCAGATTAATGCAATTGTAGTGAGAACTGTGTAAAATCAGTTTGGTCATTCGCTTTTACAGGTCTACTCATTCGGTCATTTGTTTAACCACAGTTTGTAAGAGATGTGAGAATGATTGGATCTAAGGTTTTGGGCAGAAGGGAGCAGCGTTCATATCATCCAGCCATCATTAATTAGTGGATGCATGTTAAGATAATAACAGAAAGCATGCAGAGTAGCAGAAAAGGGTGCAATTAGTTAAAAACATGAAGTAAACCTGTAATGTTAGAGAAGATTTGCATGGACCCGAAAGGGTAAGTGGGTTGACAGGGTAATTCCTATTACTTGGAACCAATAATGAAGCAGCTGATCCTGTACTGCATGAACATACTTCTTTCCATGCCTTTTCAAATGCCTATGTATATATGTACACATTTAAATCATATCGATCGATCAATATTCAATAATCATACCTTGTGAGACCGACTTGACATATATGAAACCTGAATTTGACAATCTAAAATACGACTCTATATATCAAAATCCGAATATTGATCATGTTGTATGGTGGTTGGTTTAATAGGTGAAGAATGATGTAAATTGTACGGGTTTTAGCTGAAGTAAACCCAATTCAATCAAAGTCAATCCAGAATAGTTTTTCCCTGATGCAGGAATGCAGGATCATCAATTTTACAGCCTGTACAAATAACCATCATACTCATTCCACATGTTCCTGGGATTTGAGTAAACTGTACAGTGATCATAGATAGTAATTTCACGTCAGACCCAACAATCATGCTTCCTTCAACATGTAGGTAGACTAACTACCAAAGATTTCATTGTCCTATGGGCTACAACCCACATTACTCCGACTCTTTTAATTGTCTCACGTACTTATGTCGACACTTGACACTCGGACATGGGAATGACATTTTGACTCTTCACCTTAGCCCCAAAATATGTAAAAATTTCATAGAAATAGCCAAGTCTGACACTTGGATGCATAAAAATAGAAACTGAAAAATGGTACGATACGCTAAAATTGAAATTGAAAAAGGGTACGATAAAATTGAAAAAGGGTACGATAAAATTGAAAAAGGGTACGCTACAATTGAAAAAGGGTACGCTACAATTCCAAAATCTAATTCTAATCTTAAAGAAAAAATCAACCCGGAACAAATTCCTTAAGAGTTGCACTCTTGTTCTTGTTCTTATCCCATCTTAAGAGTTCAACGATCTTTTCCTTCCTATATGATTCCAAACTCTCACTCTGAAAAGAAAACAAAAAATATTAACTACCCGACTAAATGCATATATAATGTACTGTGAAAATGAATTGACTACTAATTGACTAAATCTATAGTTCAATAATTGACTAATAGCTAAAAAGACATTAAAAACTACTGCTGAAAGGCATACAGTAAATGTGTGACAATATGATTTTTGACAAAATAAGATCTTACTTTACGAACCCATTCGAAAACTTGAGTGTTAATACTCAGAAGTTGCCAAGGAGACACAGATTAGCTTAAGAGAAATGGAGCAAAAACTCAGATCATTTGTGAAGCTCCAACAACTGGATTTGGGACAATTTTAAATACTCTCTGACATAAGACTATAAGAGTACACGAGGGTATTGAACAGCCTTTCAGGTTGACTAATACTCTCGGATTCAAATAGGGGATGTGGGACAGGAAGACAATCAAGAAAATGGGTATTAGTACCTTAAGATATTGCTCGCTCGTCCACTGAGAACTATTGTAAACTGACTCCAACCACTTCAAAACATAAGCTCCGCAATCAAACCTATAACATTTGTATAAGTATTTGTATCCATTGGAAAAAAAAGTCACATAAAAAGGGAAAATTTACCCGTTTTGTTGTTGAGGTACACAAAGGGTTGAAAACTCGAACTTCTTTATCTCAGCCAACTTTGAAAAGTTTGGTTCTTTAACGACAATCACATCAATTGCCCCAAAAACCTTAAACCCAGAAAATAAAAAATGATGATTAGGAAATACACCAAAATAACAACTTCTTGAAATCTTTTAATCTTGTGAAATTAAAAGAAGAAATGTTCATACCACTTCCTTGGCAAGCTTAATTCTGTTTTCTGGTCGTCTTTCTTGGCAAGAGTCTAGTATATAGTTAATCTTTTCCTTGAAATCACATATCAAAACATACCAATGCCCACCCGTACATATGGGGAAAAACACCTGAACAACAAATAAATTAGGTTAACATGCATTAGGAGAAGACAAAATAGACAGTAAATCATATCCTGATTGTTGCAATATTTACTTTCTGTAATTTGGACTGATTTTTTCCCATATAATGAAGCTTGATGTAATTGTTGTGCATAGAATTCTTATTCTTCATATCCTGAAATCATTAATCAAAACAAAGCAGCTGACATTCAAAATCATAAACTTCTGAAAACATAAATTCATAAACTTCTGAAAATCACAAAGAAGTATAGTCGGTATCTAACTTCATAAATTCAAAATCATAAACTTAATCAAAACAAAGCAACTGACATTCAACACGAAAACACGAATCTATTTCAGGAAAACTGCTGAAAACATCATATTGTTGTTGTTGTTGTTGTTGACATATATAAAAACACACAAACCTTGGTTGTTGTTGGCATATATAAAACACCATCTCTCTCATGTGTAACATAAATCCCAAACAAATCAATAACCATGTCATAAATCATGCGTCCAGTTTTCAAGCTAGAAAGTCCCTTCCGAGTTACTTGTAGCCATTCCGTATCAATAACAATTTCACTGAAAAACAAAATTAACGTTTTAATATATGATAAAGGTTGTGATGATGTCAGTATATGATAAAGGTTGTGATAATGTTTTAATAACTTACCTATCATCTTTCATGTCATCAACAACATATTCCAAAATCTCTTCATCAGTTAATGATTTGATAAGGCGGCGGTCCTCTTTCACTACCAATCTACTTAAGAAAAAAATTGGTTAGCTAAATAATAATACGAAAAGTAAATAACAAACATATGTATATTCTCAATAAAGAGAAACAATAATTATACCTTTCTTTGAAAAAAATACTTTTTCGATTCTTCAATAGCAAAATCTTTCAATTCATTGCCTTCAAATGTAATTATTGAATGACAATATTTCACACTAAGCCTTTTGACAAAGTTTTTTGGTCCCACCTTTTTCTATATAGTAAAAAGAAACAATACAATTAAATGAATCCAAAATTGACCTAACATTTAAAAGGTACACAAAATTGACCTAACATTTAAAACATCTTTTAGCAAATACTATAAACTAACTGACCTCTCTCAATCCAGTAACAAAATTTCTTTTGTTACCAACATAGATTTCCATATGCCGCATTAAACAGATTCCATTGTCATCTTTCACATTTGAATAAGCTTTTGGAATGTACTCATTTGTTTTGAATTCACCATATTTATGGATCCATGATGAGAAGTGTTCAGCCATGTTATCTTTTAAATCATTTCCCTGCAAAAAATAATAGCATTTAAAAATTAAATAAGAATAAAAAGAATATCAAATTATAACTAGTTTTTAAAAATATCAAGTAATATAAAAATATACCACAAAATCAACAACAGAAATACATGGAACTGAATATGGATTAAGGTGTATAATTTCTACTTTGGACTCCCTTGGAAGTACACATATCATGGCTCGGAAAGATGGTGAGACAATGGGATAGAAAATCATGGTTACTTTATCAAATTCAACCCCATCACAATTGACCTGTTAATAACATAGAAAAGGTAAAAATGATAGACAAATATAATCGATAAAGAAATAAAGAAAAGGGAAACTTAAACAAAGAAAGAAGACTTACACGAGTATTGGTAGACAAATATAACCGGTAAGGAGATTTACTTGATCTTAAACGCTCACGCTTGTTTAATATTTCGCACCATACATCTAATATTTTATGTGAAACTTCATTTCCACACATTAAAGTCTTCAGATCAAGCAAGTTCAATTCAGATTGGCTTCTATACACAACCACACTGTATTTATAAGTAATTTTGTTAGAAATGACTGAGGAGCCACCATGGTCCCCAAACCCTACACCTTAGTCATGGTACTCAAATTGTACCCTAAAAGTGAAAATGGAAAGAATACGCTAAAAGTGAAAAAGGGTACGCTAAAAGTGAAATTAAAAAAGGGTACGCTAAAATTAAAAAAGGGTACGCTAAAAGTGAAAAAGGGTACGCTAAAATTGAAATTAAAATAGGGTACGCTAAAATTAAAAAAGGGTACGCTAAAAGTGAAAAAGGGTACGCTAAAATTGAAATTATAAAAGGGTACGCTAAAATTAAAAAAGGGTACGCTAAAATTAAAAAAGGGTACGCTAAAATTGAAATTGAAAAAGGGTACGCTAAAATTGTAATTGAAAAAGAGTACGCTAAAATTGAAATTGAAAAAGGGTACGCTAAAAGTGAAATTAAAAAAGGGTACGCTAAAATTAAAAAAGGGTACGCTAAAAGTGAAAAAGGGTATGCTAAAAGTGAAATTAAAAAAGGGTACGCTAAAATTAAAAAAGGGTACGCTAAAAGTGAAAAAGGGTACGCTAAAATTGAAATTAAAAAAGGGTACGCTAAAATTAAAAAAGGGTACGCTAAAATTAAAAAAGGGTACGCTAAAATTGAAATTGAAAAGGGAACACTAAAATTAAAAAGGGTACGCTAAAATTAAAAAAGGGTACGCTAAAATTGAAATTAAAAAAGGGTACGCTAAAATTGAAATTGAAAAAGAGTACGCTAAAATTGAAATTGAAAAAGGGTACGCTAAAAGTGAAATTAAAAAAGGGTACGCTAAAATTAAAAAAAGGGTACGCTAAAAGTGAAAAAGGGTATGCTAAAAGTGAAATTTAAAAAGGGTACGCTAAAATTAAAAAAGGGTACGCTAAAAGTGAAAAAGGGTACGCTAAAATTGAAATTAAAAAAGGGTACGCTAAAATTAAAAAAGGGTACGCTAAAATTGAAATTGAAAAGGGAACACTAAAATTAAAAAAGGGTACGCTAAAATTAAAAAAGGGTACGCTAAAATTGAAATTAAAAAAGGGTACGCTAAAATTAAAAAAAGGTACGCTAAAAGTGAAAAAGGGTACGCTAAAATTGAAATTGAAAAAGAGTACGCTAAAATTGAAATTGAAAAAGGGTACGCTAAAAGTGAAATTAAAAAAGGGTACGCTAAAATTAAAAAAGGGTACGCTAAAATTAAAAAAGGGTACGCTAAAATTAAAAAAGGGTACGCTAAAAGTGAAAAAGGGTACACTAAAATTGAAAAGGTGTACACTAAAATTGAAAAAGGGTACACTAAATTTGAAAAAGGGTACGCTAAAAATGAACTAAAGAAATGAAAGAAAGTACTTAATAGCCACTCATCGGTCTCCTCTGAAAAAAAATGAAAGAAATTGAAAAAGAAATGAACTAAAGAAATTGAAAAAGAAATGAAAGAAATTGGAATGGTAAATTACCTCTCATCGGTCTCCTCTGAAAATACATAATTAGCCACTTCTTTCTCAGATTGTGTAAAATCGGAGAAAATCATGATATTTCGCTGAACGTACGGAGATTTAAACACTGCTGAAATTTCTCTAGTTCTTTTAGGCATGGCAGGCTGATTCGGAGAGGGAGGCTGATCAGGAGAGGTAAGGTCAACGTGTACTTCAGCAGACGTACCAACTGGAGGTTCCGGAGTTTTTAAATGGTCTTTAGCAATCTCCTTCTCAAGCAAATGTGGATTATCAGAAGTGATGGGAGTCGGTTGCCTGCCTCTGGCCGCCTGCCAGTCAGGCCCCGGGGCGTCCAATCCCAGAATAAGAAAAGGCCTGCCCAGCAGACCTTCCATCAATATCATTGAAACTTCCAAGTGAGTGGCCTTAATCCCTTAGCCGCCTGGCACAGCCTGGCCGCCCGCCGAGCAGGGCGAACCAGGCCTCTTGCCTGTTTCCAGGGCGCTATCGCCTAAGCAGGACCAGAGGGGGACCGAGGACCCGTCCGTCATTTTGCCTAAAGGTAAGGGGAAGTGAGTGGATGAGGTGAGTCCACGTGTCGCACAAGCATCCACTCATTTCCCTCTTCTTCTTTCTCTTTTCCTCTCTCTTGTGGGAAGGTATAAATACTTTCCCATTTCCCACCTGAGAGGGGTTGGATTTTCTCTCTCTAGACTCTTACTCCTAAAAACGCCACCTAGTTCCTCACGAGCTAGGTTCATCAAGGCATTTCACGGACTGACTTAGGCATCGGAGAGGGTTTCCTCGGACAACCTCCGAGGCCCTGTGCGTTCATTGTGCAGGGAGCAGGCCGACTCCGCCGGGAAGGTCCGATCAAGGGAGTGAGACGAAGAAGAGGTTTAAGGAAGTCGGACGATCAATTATTCACCAGTAACTCAATTATACGACCCGGATCCAAGGCCGGGTTAATTGTTTCCATAACCGGAACAATTTGGCGCCGTCTGTGGGGAACTTACGGTTGTGCTCACGAGTTACCCACTAAAATCAACCACTCATAATCACAAAAAACTAAAACAGTCATGCCAGAAATCGTTGATACCAGTGCAGGGACGGGCCCGACGGTCCCACCGGTGGCCCCCCTGTATGGTATGCCACAGTTGGAGAGGGTTCCTCCTGCCACAACCTTGGGGATGGGGGGAACCAACCTCCTCGGCGGACCGAACACTGCTGTGACACCTGAGCTGGGGACACACCCTGGACACGCTCTGAATCTGACCCCAGCTCAGATGGCGCAGGCGGCCGCCTTCTTCTCTGCAATGCTAAACCAGGAGTTCACTCCTGAGGACCTGGTAGGCAGGGTCGCATCGGCCCCCAGGCAGCCACCCTCAGTAAGCAGGGATGGAGCTGGGGGCACGAGGCGGACCGCCGCCAGAAATGCTCAGAGGAAGGCAAGAAGAACGGCACAAGCGTACGCGCATGTGCAAAGGCGCATTACAACAGGCAACCCAGAACCACCTGTCTAGCAGGCGTTCTCCATTCACACAACAGAGTCCGCGTCTGGAGAACAAAGGGGCTTAACCCGGGAATTGCAGGAGAGAATGAGGCCCAGGGAGCCCATGTCAAAGCGCCTAGGAGAAAAGCCAGGCGGAGTTTTCTCTAGGCTAACACCGGCGGTCAAAGAGCAGTCAGCCCCTGGTTTATCCCAAAGCCTGCAGTCAAGGCTCAACCGGGGGCATCCGCTTGAATCTAAGTATCACCAGGGTGAAAACCTCTGTCACTCCCAGAGGAAGAGACCCAGGCAAGTCTCTCCTGAGACAGAAGACGAAGCAGCAAGCAGGCCGCCTCCAAGGAACCGCTCCCCCAGTATGAGGAAACCGGCCCATAGACAATGGGATACTCATGGTAACCAATCTGGGGAAAGCAGGTCACGATTGGTAGGCAGGCCCACAAAATACCGCTGCATCCCGAGGTACAAGAGTACCCCATTCCAAAAATCAAAATACCCACCATCAAGTTTGATGGGACAACAGACCCAGAAGACCACCTGGCGGCATTTGAGAGCCACATGGGCATGTACGACGTAGATGATGCCATCTGGTGCAAAGTTTTCCCAACCACCCTGGTGGGGCTGGCACAAGGATGGTTCAGGGACCTCCGCCAGGGGTCAATCAAGTTCTTCATAGAGTTGGCCGAGATCTTCCTCGAGCAATATGCAGGGAATAAAAGAAGACGCCTCACTCGTTTCGATCTTATGACCCTAAAACAGAAAAAGGGGGAAAGTGTAAGGGAATACCTGAGAAGGTTTGATCTATCCTACCAGCAGGTCAGGGAGATCGACGATTCCACCGCCGCCTATGCCCTGACAATCTCCCTGCTTCCAGGGGAAATGAAAAACCAGATGATCAGGGCCCAGCCAGAAACCTTGGCCATGGCCAGGAAAATTGCTGAAGGGTTTATTCTGCAGGAGGAGTTCCACGGCCTGACGGATACCCCTGCAGGCCAAACAAGGCCGCAAGGGGGGCCGCAGGGTGGGCGTGGCAGGAACGAGCCAGGTAAGCAGAAAGAAGAGGGAGACACTCCCAAGAGGGAGCGCACTGTCTACCAGCCAAGGTTTGACAGTTACACTGCCCTCAACAAATCCAGGGCGGAGATCTTCGAACTAGAAAAGGAAACCGCTAAGTGGAATCGCCCGAACAAACCTCGCAGCCCAAAAGGAGACCCCAAGAAATTCTGCACCTTCCACGACTGCATAGGCCACACCACCGAGGAATGTCGCCACCTGAAAGACGAAATCGAGAAGTTAATCAGGAACGGATGGTTGGCCAACTACGCAGCCAAGAATAAGTCTCAGAAGGAAGTATCTGAGAAACCTGAAGGGTCAGGGCAGAACCGTATGGTAATGCACGTGATATCAGGGGGCACTGAGGGCCAGCTCAGTCGAAGAGGCCAAAAAAGACAAATGCGTGAACTAAGGAACCAGATCTGTTATGCTGAGAAAGCAGGAAGTCCAAGGGGAGTGACATTAAGCATCACCCCTGAAGATGCAGGGCGCGTGGTATACCCGCACAGTGATCCTTTGGTGCTGTCCCTGGAGATCAGCAACCACATTGTGCGGAGGTGCATGGTAGACACTGGCGCATACACAAATCTACTGTACAAGGACGCCTTCGAGAAAATGGGCCTGGAAAAAAGGCACCTGCGACCTGCCCCCGGATCGTTATACGGATTCAGTGGAGCAGGCGTGCTGCCCATGGGAGTCATAGACCTACCCGTAACCTTTGGGGAAGGCTCTACCGCCAGAAATGTCAGGGCAACCTTTGTTGTTGTGGATGCAAGATCCGCCTACAACGCCCTAATTGGCAGAGCCACTCTGGACGAAATCGAGGCGGCCATCTCCATCAGGGCCCTCACCATAGCATATGTCACCGATTTCGGACTAGAAGGAAAAGTGCGCGGGGACCAAGAGTCAGCCAGACAATGCTACTTCGTGGCCCTGCAGACACACGAAAAAGAGAGACAAGGAAAGAGAAAGGCTGACAGTTCCCCCAGCAGGGAAGGCGAAATTCCAGTCGAGAATCAGGCGTCCGACCACCTGGAGCCTGGGGGCGAAAGCATGCTGGTAGACTTAGAACCAGGGAGGCAGGTCCTAATAGGAGCTGACCTGGAGGAGTCCTACCAGGCTGAACTGATCAAGCTGCTGAAAGAAAACAAGGACGTATTCGCCTACTCGGCAGATGAGATGCCCGGGGTTGATCCATCATGCATCGTTCACAGGCTGAACGTAAGCATGGACGCTCGCCCTGTAAAGCAGAAAAAGCAAAATTTGTCCGCAGAGAAGGACGCGGCAATCAAGGAAGAAATCGACAAGCTTTTGAAAGCAGATTTTATTGAGGTCTGCGACTACCCAGAATGGCTTGCGAATGTAATCGTGGTCAAAAAAATCGTCGGGCGCATGGAGAATGTGCGTAGACTTTACAAACCTCAACAAGGCCTGCCCGAAAGACTGCTATCCACTCCCCAGAATCGACCAACTGGTGGACGCCACCAGTGGTTATACCATGCTGAGCTTCCTAGACGCCTTTTCAGGGTACCATCAAGTGTACTTATGGTAGCCGGACCGAGTGAAGTGTGCGTTCATCACCAGTTCAGGCACCTACATGTACAAGATGATGCCATTCGGGCTTAAAAATGCAGGAGCCACATACCAACGTTTAGTTGATAAAGTGTTTGAGGGCCAAAAAGGCAGAAACATTGAGGCTTACGTCGATGACGCCATCGTAAAAAGCAAAGAGGACAGGGAGCACCTGATAGACCTGCAGGAGACTTTCTGTTCCCTACGCGCCTACAAAATGAAACTCAATCCAAAAAAGTGTACATTTGGGGTCCGCTCCGGTAAATTCCTAGGGTTCTTGGTCAGCTCTCGGGGGATAGACGCCAACCCTGAGAAGATTCAGGCAGTTCTAGATCTTCCCGAGCCCAAGACCATTAGAGACATCCAGCGCCTAACGGGCCGCATGGCCGCCTTGGCGAGATTCGTCGCCCGATCAGCAGACAAGTCCACTTCTTTCTTCAAGATACTGAAAGGAAACAAACAGTTCAAGTGGGAAAACGAGCAGAAAGAGGCCTTCGAGCAACTGAAGGACCATCTTAAGAAGCTCCCCACTCTGGCAAGACCAGTAGCAGGGGAAAAACTTTTCCTCTACATTGCAGTGACCAATATAACCGTCAGTGCGGTCATCTTACGGGAAGAGGCGGGCACCCAGCAACCTATATACTTTGTAAGTCATGCGCTGGGGGCAGCCGAGAAAAATTACCCGATGGTCGAAAAAGCCGCCTACGCAGTCATAATTGCTGCCAGAAAACTCAGACCTTACTTTGACGCGCATCCGGTCGTGGTCCTCACCGACCAACCGCTGGAGAAAGTGTTGGAAAAATTTGAAAAATCAGGGAGATTACTGAAATGGGCGATCGAGCTGAGTGGGCTAGGGATATCTTACCAGCCAAGAACAGCCATCAAAGCCCAAGCATTAGCAGATTTTCTGGCGGAATGCTCCCATTCAGGGGAAGAGGAGACCCCTGTCGAGGAGTGGGTCGTGCATACTGATGGATCCTCGACAGCCAATGGCGCAGGCGCAGGCGTCGTACTGACCAGCCCGGGGGGGGGGGGGGGGGGGGGCTGATTTTGAGCATGCACTCAGGTTTGTCTTCCCAGCATCAAACAACGAAGCAGAGTACGAAGCAGTACTCGCAGGCGTCAGGCTAGCTAAGGCGGCAGGAGCAGAACGGATTGTCCTAGCGACAGACTCCCAGCTCATCGCCAACCAGATCAATGGTGAATACGAAGCCAGGTACCAAGCAATGGCCACATACCTGGAGATGGTGAAAGGAGAGTTATCAGGCCTGAAATCATATGAGATCAAACAGATCCCCAGCTCCCAGAACAGTCGAGCAGATGCCCTGTCAAAACTGGCGAGTTCCAGTCTACAGGACATACGGAGGTCAGTGTGGGTTGACGTCTTGCATGAGAAGTCTACCAGCCCCTGTCAGGCGATTAGCATCGTGGAAGAAAGTCTGGAAAGTTGGATGACTCCCTTCATCCAATTCAAGAAGCATGGTGTCCTACCATCAGACGCAACACAAAAAAGAAAAGTACAAGCTAAGGCAGCCTGGTTCATACTCATTGATGGGGAGCTCTATAAGAAATCTTTTACCTATCCCCTGCTCAAATGCCTACGGGCAGATCAAGCTGCTGAAGTATTGGAGGATATCCACTCAGGGATTTGTGGACATCACATCGGAGGGAGATCACTGGCCCACAAAGCCCTAAGGGCAGGCTACTACTGGCCTACTATGCTAGCGGATGCCAAGAGCCTGACCCAGAAATGCAGAAAGTGCCAGCTCTTTGCCCCATCAATCCATGCCCCGGCCCAGGAGCTCAGGCCAATCCTATCCCCCATCCCCTTCGCTCAATGGGGGATGGACATACTAGGACCCTTCACGGTGGCCACAGGGGGCAGGAAATTCTTGATTGTCGCCATAGACTACTTCACCAAATGGGTGGAAGCCGAAGCAGTGCCCAACATTACTGAGCCGGCGGTTAGAAAAGTGGTCTGGCGAAATATTATCACCAGGTTCGGCCTACCAAAAATGTTGGTATTCGACCATGGCAGACAATTCGATAAAGATCCTCTAAGAATCTGGCTAGAAAGCCACAAAGTCACAGTCGCTTATTCAGCCGTCTGTCACCCTCAAACCAACGGACAGGCAGAAGCAGCCAACAAACAAATTTTAAATGGCTTGAAGAAAATGGTGGATGACTGCAAGGGTAGGTGGGCTGACGAGCTTCCCAGTATACTCTGGTCAATCCGAACCACCAGAAAAGAATCTACAGGCCAGACCCCGTTTGGTCTGGTATATGGAGCAGAGGCATTATTACCGATCGAGGCAAGGATCCCTTCTCTGCGCTCCCTGCAGTACGACCAGGCTGAAAACGAAGCTGCAATGGTCGAGGCCTTGGACCTGGTAAATGAGTTAAGGGAAGAAGCCAGTACCAACATCGTTGCCTACCAGCAACGAATGAGGAAAGCCTTCAACGCCAAAGTCCGTTAGAGGAACTTCCAGATGGGTGAGCTGGTTCTGAGAAAAACGCAGGCAGTTGGAAAATCAAGGGAGCATGGAAAGCTAAGTGCCAACTGGGAAGGGCCATACCAAGTGACTCAAATCCTGGGACCAGGCACATACAAAATCGCCAACCTTGAAGGACAAGAATTGCATGCTCACTGGAACGCGGACACCCTGAAGAAATATTACGTCTGAACAAAATTCGGAGATAGTTTTTATTTTTGCTAAAAACAAATGGCGGAGGACGGTCAAAGAATGTCGACGGCTCCGACCACCCAAAATGTCACAAGTTTTATAAAGAAATGAGAAAGATCCAGATTTATACTCGTTGCCTGTTCAAACTTGCGTATTCACACACAAACGAGCAGGGGGCAATAGGGGGAGGCCCCCCTGTTGCCAAAGTTAGGAAAAATGAGCCCTCCAACAAAAATTCGAAAAGCCCCCCTGCTTGCCTCTGAGCAGGCAGGAGGCAGGCCCCCTGGACTTTGAATAAAAGCCAGGGACAGGCCTGATCAACAAGGACTGGGGACAGGCCCCCCAACCTTGTATAAAAAACGCAAAAGCCCCCCCTGCTTGCCTCTGGGAAGGCAGGGGGCAGGCCCCCTGGACTTTGAATAAAAGCCAGGGACAGGCCGGATCAACAAGGACTGGGGGCAGGCCCCCCAACCTTGTATAAAAAAAAATACAAAAGCCACCTTGCCCACCTCTGGGCAGGCAGGGGGCAGGCCCCCTGGACTTTGAATAAAAGCCAGGGACAGGCCGGATCAACAAGGATTGGGGGCAGGCCCCCCAACCTTGTATAAAAAACGAAAAAGCCACCCTACTTACCTCTGGGCAGGCAGGGGGCAAGCCCCCTGGACTTTGAATAAAAGCCAGGGACAGGCCGGATCAACAAGGACTGGGGGCAGGCCCCCCAACCTTGTATAAAAAACGTAAAAGCCACCCTGCTTACCTTTGGGCAGGCAGGGGGCAGGCCCCCTGGACTTTGAATAAAAGCCAGGGACAGGCCGGATCTACAAGGACTGGGGGAAGGCCCCCAAACTTGTATAAAGAAAAACGATAAGGAACCCCCCTGCTTACAGGCAGGCAGGGACATGATGCGCATCAAACTCATGGAAAACCGAAACAGACAAAGCAAACAGAAAAATTCACATAAAAGGAGTAGTGTCAAAGGAATACGGGATAAGAGTTTTTAAAACAAGTGATTACAATTAGAGTACGGCAGCCGGCCACCAAAGGGCTCGGCGCGCAAAGAAGTAAGGAAGTTAAAACGTTGACACAGGCGCAGCAGGGGACGAGCAAGAGCCCTCTGAGGAAGACTGCCCTCCATGTTAAGCAGGGGGAGCGTCTGGGCCGGAAGCAGCAGCTCCTTCAGACAGTCTGCGCATTTGAGCTTCGTCCTTAGCAGTGTAGAGGGCTCGGAAAGCATCTTCGTCAAAACTAGGGAACATCTCCCTGACAGTTTCCATGACAACCCCTAGGCAAGAGTTAGCACCATTAACAAAGCCCGCCGACACGGCCGTGTCCACCTCCTGGAGTATTTCGTCCCTCTCCTTCTCCCATTCCTTGGTCTTCGCCGCCAAATCGCCAAGAGCCGCCTGCAGATCAGAATCTGCCTTGGAAAGGCGCTCCCCAAGGTCGATGACGCTCTTCTTGGCGTGATCCAGCTCAGCCAAAGCTTTCCTGGCCTGCTCCAACTCCGCAAAGGCCTGCTGAGCTCTCTTTGACTCCTCCCCCAGGCGGGACACTTCCCTGATAGCCTTCTCATTCTCAGACTTCCAGTGGATAGCCTAACCCTTGGCTTCTTCCAGCTCGGTCTCTTTTTTCGCCAACTGATCCTTCAGGCTGGCAATGAGGGCAACGTCCCTCTCGACTGCAGAAAGGCGGTCAGAGTTAGACAGTTCCTCATCGCTCAGGCGGTTGAGGGCCGCCAGCTCCGCGGAAGCTTGTATGATTCGGGAAGTGCGCTGGATGTACTGGGTCACTTGATTGGTAGCAGATTTGACAGTCTTGAGAAGATGGTCCGCTAGAACTGCCCCTGAGTCGGAAAGAAGGGCGGAAACATCTTGGCTGTCGCCGGCGGTATAGTGGAACTCGGCGTTCTCCTCGGAAAAGAGGGTGGCAGGAATCCCCGGAGCAAAACGTTTGGGTTCAGGCGTGGAAGTCTCCAAGTCCACCACCTGGTCAGCACTTGGAGCCTCCCTGCTCCTCTTTCTAATCAGCCCCCTGGGAGTGCTCTCCCCAGTCTCTTCGGAGCCTGCGGCCCGTGGCCCCGAGGGAATCTGGACCCCTGCTGAAAGGCCCTCTTGCCTGCCAACAGGCGAAGGGGTAGCCTCACAGGCAATCGCCTTTGCAACTGGAGAAGGGGTGGCCTCAGAAACCGCCGTCTTTGCAGGCGTTGCTCTAGGAGGGGGGGGGGGGGGGGGGAAGCCTTGGTCTACTGAACGACAGACCCTTCAAGTGCTTCATCAGATTCTTCTCACCTCTCTTAAAGTCAGGGGGAAGAGAAGGGCGACTGTGGACAACAGTGAGAGTCTCGGTTAGGCCCAGGCGTCTCACCTCCCCCTTTCTCCAAACAAAGGTAGCAAGATCTGCAAGGTAAACATACAAGCTATCAGGGCACTTTAAAAAAAAAAAAAGAAAAAAAAAAGAGAGTAAAAAGGAATCATCAAACACTCCTTAACTACCTTTATCTAGACCCGGGTTCATGCCCAACCGGGTCAAGTATTTATCAGACGCAATAAGCTCCGCATGAGGGAGCCATAATGTAGGGCCATACACCTCATACTTATCAGTGTGGGCAGCAAAAAAGCCCGCCAACTCCTTGTCTTTCTCTCCCAGCTTCACCTCCAAGGCTCTTCCACCCACGCCAGGGTGATACTCCTCAGAGGTCTCAAGCCTGGTGTGGACATGATTCCTGAAATGACGAGGAATCCTCCACCCATGGATGCTGTGTACATAAAGGAAGTTGTTCTTCCAGTCTCTCAAACTATCCATGTCAGGCCACACCAAACAATGTCCCTTCTGCCTCAAAAGAGACCAATAACCAGGGGAGCCCGCACTCCCAGAGGAAACCATTTGTAAGCCCACCATAAACCGCATGACGTCAATGGAAGGCTCGGTGCGGTGGAAAAGACAAGTCCAGACATATGAAATTAACGCCCTGACAGCTGTCGCTGTCAACTGGGCGATGGCGACGTTCATGCGCCTGAAGATCTCCTCCAGGGAAGGGTGGAGGGGAAAGCGCAGGCCGAATTCCAGACATTTATGGTAAACCGCTATGCACCCATCAGGAGGGTTGCATACGGTATCCTTTTCGCCGGGGACAACGACTGTGTACCCCTCCCCGAAGTTATAAAGCCGCTCAATCACACCAGCGGCGTTCTTTGCGAGGATCGTCTCCCGATTTTTCGGGTCAGGGAAGGTACTCAAAGGGATGCGGTATTTGACCTTATCTAGATAGTAAACCCTACCCCTTTCCCGACGAACAAGGGGGCCGGAAGTTCTAGAAGGGACAACTTCCAACGCCTCGTCGTCCGAGTCAATGGCGTCAAACGAAGGGGGGTCGGGAGAGTTACCACCCCCGCTGTTCGCCGAATGCTCTTCCTCAAAACCAACCTCCCTAGAGGAGGAGGCAAAGTTCACCCCTTCCCCCCTCTTTGACGGGCCAGTAAAGGGTAAAATCCGCTCACGGGTTGTAGACATTTTACTCTAATAAAAGCGGAAAACAGGAAATCAAAAAGAAAAAGCAGGAAATGGAAGGCAAAAATCTGACCTAAGATCGCCTGCCAGTGCAGTAAAAGCCCGAAGAAGAAGTCTCCCAGAAGAAAGGGGGTACAAAGTGGGGTACGATTCGTCAAACACCCAAGGGTTTTGCAGAAAGAAAAAATGGGAGGATTTCAAGAAAAGAAGGATTGAAGAAGGAAAAAGAAGAAGAATGTGCAACTGATTGTATTTATAGGGAAAAAGGCATGCGAAGAGTCGCCAAAATCCCAGGAGTCCGCCCAAAGACCACTGCCCACGCGTCACTTCCTAAGAAGTCAGCCCTGTGTGGTTTCCCAAGAACAACCTCGAAAGGACCAAAAAGTGTCAAGGGATTGATCACCCTATGACGTCCCCTCTTCGCTTCCAAACAAAAAGTAATAAACACATATTAAAAATACAATACACAAACACATCGCCTGAATTTCATTTCATTAAACCTTAAAAGGGAAAATTACATTCAGTGCCCAACAAGGAAAGAAAATATACAGAGACCTGAAAATTCCGGCCCAACGAGCAAACGCCCTGCTACGCAGGCCTAATCATCATCCCAGTCAGGGGAAGGGTCCCCAGGGCTGCCTGGGCCCCCAAAGTTCGAACCCCAGTCCCAGTCTGGGGAGTCTTGGAAAGGGTCACCAGGGATCCCATCCTCATCCCTGTCACTTAAACAACCAAGACCTCCACTGTCGTCAGAGTCTTGGCTGCTATCCTCCCAGTCCCTGCCAAAGGGAACGGCCTGGGATTCGTCGCAGGTGCGACAACCTGTCTTCTTCACAGGCGAGGAGGGACCTGACGCCAAGGAGGAGTCAATATCAGAGAGGTTGGGATCAAATTGTTCAGGGTGCAGCCACGGAAAACACTCGTGACATCCCCTGTCAAAACAGCCTCCTCCCTGGGGGCAACGCCTGAATCTAGGCGCAACAGGGGGTGAGGACCTTTTGAGTCGCTTGATCGTCCTGGTAGGAACCTTCTTGCCCTTCTGGCGAGAACGAAGCCGTGAACGGCGGCTACGGCGGACAGCTCGATAAGCAGCTCGAGCATACTGAAGCCTCCAAAACCCTCTAAAAATAAAAGTAACATATCGAACTCCACGGCGAGTAACGAACTTTTTGATCCAAACCATGATTAAAGACAAAGAAAGGAAAGTTGGAAATGGATCGTGAAAATGATGAAGGAGGATACAATTTATACAAAAAGTAGAAGCAGGGCATTAATGGTGCCCCAACCACTTCTGCAAAGAAGAGAGCCAATCGCCAAACTGGCACACTGCTCGAAAATCCACTGTGCAATGAAGAATAATCATAAAGGAAGACGTTTGAACTCTCTGCATACCCAGAGAAATTAAAGCATGTTCCCTCGGGAATACGCGGCGCATTTAATGCAAGAGTATTCAAGGAGTCAACCTCCCACCGTCCCAAAACAAGACGTCGCCTGCCGAGCAGGAGCCCCGCTCCCCCTCAGCCGGCGAGGGCCAATTGATGGGAGTCGGTTGCCTGCCTCTGGCCGCCTGCCAGTCAGGCCCCGGGGCGTCCAATCCCAGAATAAGAAAAGGCCTGCCCAGCAGACCTTCCATCAATATCATTGAAACTTCCAAGTGAGTGGCCTTAATCCCTTAGCCGCCTGGCACAGCCTGGCCGCCCGCCGAGCAGGGCGAACCAGGCCTCTTGCCTGTTTCCAGGGCGCTATCGCCTAAGCAGGACCAGAGGGGGACCGAGGACCCGTCCGTCATTTTGCCTAAAGGTAAGGGGAAGTGAGTGGATGAGGTGAGTCCACGTGTCGCACAAGCATCCACTCATTTCCCTCTTCTTCTTTCTCTTTTCCTCTCTCTTGTGGGAAGGTATAAATACTTTCCCATTTCCCACCTGAGAGGGGTTGGATTTTCTCTCTCTAGACTCTTACTCCTAAAAACGCCACCTAGTTCCTCACGAGCTAGGTTCATCAAGGCATTTCACGGACTGACTTAGGCATCGGAGAGGGTTTCCTCGGACAACCTCCGAGGCCCTGTGCGTTCATTGTGCAGGGAGCAGGCCGACTCCGCCGGGAAGGTCCGATCAAGGGAGTGAGATGAAGAAGAGGTTTAAGGAAGTCGGACGATCAATTATTCACCAGTAACTCAATTATACGACCCGGATCCAAGGCCGGGTTAATTGTTTCCATAACCGGAACAAGAAGGATCAGAAGGTATAGGTTTTTCCTCCTCTACTGGTGGTAAATGAGGTGAAAGGGAAGATACTGGGTTCATCTCATTCCCAGATGAACTGACAGTCTGAGATGAATCTAGCAAATCATCATCAGAATCTAGCAGACGCATTCTTGGCATCATTGGGTCTCTTTCCCTTTTTACCTTAACACGTTTACGCCTTTTAAGCGTAACACCAGCAGTAGTAGCTCCTGCAGCAGCAGCAGTATCGGCAACAGTTGGTTTAAATGCATCTTGCAAGGCAAAAAGACTTTCCCAAATCTTTTCATTCCCCCAAAATGCATCATCGTCCCAATCTTGCTCTTTTCTCTCATCCTCATCCACTTCCCCTTCTTTGTATGACCCTCCAACAACATCAGCATCAGCATCATCTAAATCATCACTCTTTTGTTGTTGAGATAAATGAAAACCATCAACAATAAAGGACAAGAAAGAAGACATCTTATGAACAGCAATTGAATTTGGTAGCTCACTTATTGTCTCATTTGCACAAGCCTTGAAATCATCAAAGGCATCAGCAAGGTTTTTCGCCGAGGAAACTAGTTTGTTTACACAAACCTCAGCTCGGCTCCTAGTACCCTCCAATTTTTCATTTTTCATTTCATTTGCATCTAATTTGATCTTAGAAGTTGCACCTGTTTCATTGTGAGCAGCAGCCTTTACAAAACGACTTTCCACAAAACCTTGACCAAAAGATTTCTCCCTAAGTTCCGTCTTTATCCTCTCTGATATATTCTTCTTTGACCAAGTTGCAAGGGTAGGGAATTGCCTATCACCGGACCTAATTTTAAGGACAACTCTATCTAAATATATGAAAACCAAAATCATGATGGCACCTTTAAATGTTGTCACACATCTCCCATTAAGAACATTCTTTTGCCACAATTGAATATTATTGAGCAATGAACCCAAAGTATAAGAACACCAGTTATAATTTGGGATTTGTGAAGTATCTGCAAGAATATTCAAAATACGGAAACCTAGAATAGCCACCTTCACACCTACTAAGAAAGTGGAATTGACAAATACAATTAAATTTCTCTTAAAATCATCTCCACCTTCCTTCTGGGACTTCAATCTCTCCAAAAGAACGTTTTTTGTGATTTCTTTCTTATCAAATTGTTCTGCCCAGCAATCAAATATTTCAGTTTGTACCTTCTTTTCAACAGATTTTATTTCCTTTTCAATGTCTAGAGGTCCCATCGGAATACCAGTTGCTAGATGAACATCTTCAGCAGTAACATGTAATAACCCATCCATTAAAGAAGAATTAAGAACATTAAAAGTTGACACCAGCCAATGTGCCAACTTACCGGGAACCTTATCAGTTTTCAATAAAATCAAACCCCCGAAACCCATAGAATGAATATCAGATACTTGCCTATCTGATAGACCGCTTTGAACAAAATCAAACAGAAGACCGGGGGTCATCCTTGATTTGAATGATGCATCAGCTAATGTCAATGGTTTACCCTCTCTTTTTCCTTTTCCTTTTTGTACACCTAAAGAAAGAAAATGATAAGGATACACTAAAAACAAGACATAACCAAAACCACCGACAAACATAGAATTAATCAAAATACAGAATCATAGAATTAAACTAAACAATATGTGAAAAGATCTAGTAAAAAAAGCAGAAAAAGACGAAAAAATTAGTCGTTGCACAGGTGAAAATCTCAAAAAAAAAAAACATTAACAAAAAATTTAAATAGTATTGAAAGTACAGGAATGCAATGCAATGCAGTGAGCTGCAAACTGAATCACTTGATAAACCGGCAAAATAACTCAAAACCTTACCAAAATTTGTTGCATAAACTATCAAAATAAACACGACTCCTCTAACTATCAAAGATCTACTCAACAGAAGCACAAAACACGGAACAATTAGTAGTTTAACAAATGAAAATCTCGATAATTTCTTGACAAACTTTCAACAGTACTGAAAGTACAGGAATGCAATGCCGTGAGCTGCAGACTCAAAAACTTGCCAAAAACCGTTGCATAAATTATCAAAACAGACACGACCCGTCTAACTATCAAAGATCTAGTCAACGAAAGCACAAAATACGAAACAATTAATCATTGCACAAGTGAAAATCACAATCTGTGTAATTGGAAAAAGGTACACTCAAATTGAAAAATGGTACGCTAAAAATAAAAAAATGGTAAACCAAAATTAAAAGGGTTGGAATAAGGTCAAGTAATACATAAAACTTCAACAATACCTTTTCGCACTTCACTTGAACCGGCATCATCCCTTGTCGTCATTTCCTCATGCTTTCTTTTGTTTTTAGCATCCATGCCTGTGAGCAAAAAAACAATGTCAGGTAAACAAAAGCATTAGTGGTACAATGTCAGGTAAACAATGTCAGGTAAGCAAAACAATTATTATTTTACAAAGTGTAAGGTAACAATTATTAGCGGTATTAATCTAAAACTTGTCATTTACCTAATCTAAACAATTAATGACCTAATGATCACAGCAGACTAATACCTGTAAATCAATTCTAAGTTCTATAATCAACTAGACTCATTGAATTCAATGTTGGCCAAGATCAAAATTCAATTTCGATAGATCACTTAGGTTTTAAACTCATTACTTTTAGACTCCATAGAAATGATAAGAGTTCGAATCCTATCAATTACATAAATCAGATTAACCCAGAACATTTAGACAATTCAGATCACACTCTTCTTATCCGCTTGATCGACCACCATCAATAATTACATGTAACTTATTAATAGTCGTCCAATATCAATATTAAACGATATTTGGATTCACGTGGGTGCACCGGCCCCGCGCATCCCACCTGGAACCGCCCCGGAAAGAACAATGTTAATGTGAATTAGAGGAAGTAGTATACTAATAGTATTTGGTTCTTTGAAGTCTTACAAAGAATAATAAACGTAAATTAAATAGTGAGTAGTGTATATGTTTGTAGCAGAAGGAGGAAGCCGAGGTTGAAATAAGAAAAACCTACTCAATCGCCCAATCAGCTAGCTTAGCTATTGTATGCCATATCCAGCTACCAAAACCTTACCTCATACTCATGCAAAAATGGGATTCCTAGGCATTAACTACAATTCTGTTCAACCTCTCAAATCAGTTACAATTTCAGGAAACACAAGAATTTATTGCTGCTAGCTACGTTACTGTATTTCGATTTCTGAACAAAATTTTGATTGAATAACAATGGCGGAAGTCGATTCGTTCAGTTAACAACACGAACAAAAGCGGCAAACTAGAGTGAAAAAATCGAAAATCGAAAACTAGAGTGACAAAATCGAAAATAGAAATTGCAGATGAGAAAATCACAAACCTAAAATCGCGGATGAGATATTGAGAGGATTGATTGAAGGATTAAGCAGCAAACTGATTGATTGAAGGATTTGAGAGGATGATTGAAGGATGAGAGGATGAACCGTGAATTGGGGGAAGTCGCAAGTCGAGCGTTGATTTGGGGGAAGAATGAAAGATATGATGACTAATACAGTAATAGTTAATCTCATCCATCCATTCACTTAATAATAATCTGATGGCTGAGAAGAGTTCTCACAGTTCTCATTGAGTAGGTGGTTCTCACATGAACCTAAATCTATATATATATATATATATATATATATATATATATATATATATATATATATATATAGGTGGGATTTGGTGTAAACACCAATTTTGGTGTAAACACCGTAACAATCTGGACCGTTGATCTTAATCTTGATCAACGGTTGAGATTAACCATCAGAAGATAACAAAACCCAAAAAAAAACCTCACAACCCATCTCTCTTTCTCTCTCTTCTATCTAGGGTTACTATCAAATTTTCTCCCAAAACCCCTCAAACTTCCAATCATCCTAATCTCGAAAATTTGATCAATTGTATACGAAATTCGTTCAATTCGTATACAATTCGTTCAATTCAATTCAATTTTCAGAAATTCAATTCAATTTTCATAAATTCAATTCAATTCGTTCAATTTTCAGAAATTCAATTCAATTCGTTCAATTTTCAGAAATTCAATTCAATTCGTTTTTGATGAGCATGGATTCCACCGAGCATGAACCTTTTGTTGATGAACATGAAGGTAATGTCATTATAATTCAATACCTATTCGTTTTTGAATAGGTATTCGTTTTTTAAGTAAATTTATCCGGTTTTTGAGCATGGATTCGTTTTAACTATTGGTTTTTGATTTCCTCCAGAATTCTTTATGATGAATATTGATTTCAACACTGAAAACATGAATCAACTTGAAGGTAATCTCATAATTTTATATAGTCCATGAATATATATGTTAGAATAGTTGAATATATGTGTTGGAGTAATTGGAGTACTTGAGTATATGTGTTGGAATAATTGAATATATGTGTTGGAATAGTTGAATATATGTGTTGGAGTAACTGAATATATGTGTTGGAGTAACTGAGTATATGTGTTGGAGTAATTGGAGTACTTGAGTATGTGTTGGAGAATTGGAGTACTTGAGTATGTGTTGGATTAACTGAGTATATATGTTGGAGTAATTGAATATATGTGTTGGAGTAACTGAGTATATGTGTTGGAGTAACTGAGTATATGTGTTGGAGTAACTGAATATATGTGTTGGAGTAATTGAATATATGTGTTAGAATAATTGAATATATGTGTTGGAATAGTTGAATATATGTGTTGGAGTAACTGAATATATGTGTTTGAATAGTTGAATATATGCGTTGGAGTAACTGAATATATGTGTGGAGTAACTGAGTATATGTGTTGGAGTAACTGTGTATATATGTTGGAGTAACTTAGTATATGTGTTGGAGTAACTGAGTATATATGTTGGAGTAACTGAGTATATGTGTTGGAGTAACTGAGTATATGTGTTGAAGTAACTGAGTATATATGTTGGAATAATTTAGTATATGTGTTGGAGTAATTGCGTATATGTGTTGGAGTAACTGAGTATATGTGTTGGAGTAACTGAGTATATGTGTTGGAATAATTGAATTTGAATATTGGAGTACTTGAATATGTTTGCAGATGAAAGTCAATCCATTGATAGCAATCATACTCAAGTTAGCAACAATGCTCCCATTATGACAACACCAACTATTGAAAATAGCACCAATTCTCTAAGCTTGACTTACACACCGGGTAGTAGCGATAGTTGGACAAGGACGGTAGACAGACAGAGACCTAGGTGAATTGATTTGAAACTAACTTGTTCCATTTGTGTGGTTACATTATATATATACAGAAGAACAGTGCTGTGGCAGGAGCAGTAACAGGGATGGCAGTAGCTCTTACATCCGACAATCCTACCCACGAGCAAGTTGTGCAATCAGCTATCACCGGAGCTGCTGTTGCTGCTGCTGCTAATATGCTTAAGACTGTTTTCTAGTTCTTCTCCCTTCGAATGTCGTTTCCTTGTTATCCTGTTCAAGGTGTAATGTGAATGTTGTTTACGGAGTACTTGTTATCTACTCTAGTTGTTATCGTAGTCATAACTCAGAACGTACAGTTGCTTCCAACTAAGGGTTATTCAAAATCTATCATCGACATTTCTACAGGCACGCCTAACACCTAAATGTAGGTCGCAAGACACAAATCAGGTCCATGAGCATGATATTAACTCCCACTCCCTAAACTCGTGTTTCTTATTAAACGATCTTGATCGTGGTATGTTAAAAATGTAGGTAGTAAATACGGAATATGAGTCATGTAACCAGAGTTGAACGAACAAAGGTGATTTTCCTTTCGATCTTGGTAAACTTCCATCTCAGTATGTACATAGTTCTGTGCCAGATATAAGGAGCTATCTCTCTATTCCTTGTTCTAAATTTCTAGCCTAGGGAAAAAAAATTGCACAGCCAAGACGGTGGTTCAGACGTGGCAGAGTCAGTGTCATTAACTAATAACAAATGATTAATATAATAAGAACAAAAAGGAGACCATAGCGTAAAATAGCCTAATTTCTCTACAAAATTGAATTAGAAAATGCCTAAAACTCTAACCGCGACAAAGTCCGAGTAAACCAGTCAGACAACCACGTTATCTTCTTGTAGACCTCTGCATTCTTTGCGAAAAAAGATTCTGCATTCGACAATACAACATTTATATCGTGCTGCAATGCCTCCAAGCTCTGATAATACTTGTTTTCAAGCCTCGACTGTATTACATCTAGAGATAGCGGCACAGAAAATCTACACATTTTCAAGCATTTCAGCAAACAAATTAGAAGAACCAACAAATAAAATGGGAATCATCAGATGACCCACATATACCACCCGACTCTCGACATTTGATACAATCTGAGGAATACTCATGAATCACCCCAAATCCCTCCTTCATGACATACGTAAGGTCTGTTATGTTCCCTTCGTTATACAGATCCAATTGGTTTTTAAAAACAGGGAATTCAAATGAGCTACAAGTTGCATATTCCTTTCTAGCTGACATGTTCTACAGGTAGTAAGCTTGATATGTGGTCGGAAACCGTAAACAAGGAACTGGATCATAAAGAGTACATAAACTGAGTTAATCAAGTACAAACCACATCATAAAATTCAACCTAACAGAGCTCCTGCGTTGAAGTTTGAATCATCTCCTTACATAAAACTCAAAAAGCACTACCTCAATCAAATTGAAGTTGAAGTTGAAACAAGTAACGAACAAACAAGAAACAATTCAGCAAACAATGCAATAGCATATAATTGAAGTATTGTAATTATCATGGAAATACTGATCTTATACATACACAATTATCATCCAAAATAAAAACCCTAACAACTCAAAAATAATTGTAGAAACAAACAAAATGAAGCAATATTAGAGGAAATCGGAATAAGAAACAAAAATTATGATCAAAATAAACATAATCGAAATCAAAATCGAATTGAAGAAATTAAATTTTATACTAACATATATTGAGCAAAATATCAAAATCGAATTGAAGAAATTGAAGTAATAGATAAACGAAAATACCGATATTGAGGAAATTAGGGGAAATTGACGATGATGAAAAACGCAGTAGAAGATTAGAGGAAATCGGAGTGAAGGAACTGAAGCAAATTGAAAATGGTGTTGAAGAGGTTGAAGAAGTAGATGCAGTAAAGAGAGTATGAAAAAAAATGAGGAGAGAGAAAGAAAAATTAGAATGACCCTGTGAATTGCAAACAGATTTTGTGTATTTCTTAGATCTAATCTCCACCGTTGATCAAGTATTAGATCAACGGTCTAGATTATTAGGGTATTTACACAAAATTGGTGTGTTTACACCAGATCCTATTTCTATATATATATATATATATATATATATATATATATATATATATATATATATATATATATAGGAGTTCTAATAAGGGTATGGGTTAATGTAAGGGCATAAGTCCAAATCCTAACCGTTGATATGATCTTGATGGATGGCTGAGATTTAGTTTAGGAGTTAATATTAGTTAACAAGGCATTTAGTGTTAGCTTTATAATTACGAGGGGATTTTAATACTGGAAACATATTGGTGCTGGGTTTTCATTGCTTCCACAATCACGAGACATTCCTCACTCCACCACCTTTCATTGAATACTACTTGCAGTGTTCCAATGATGGGGAAGGTGAAGATTTTTTCTCGTGTTCTTCACAGGACCCTGCCCTTGAAATTATTTATAATTAGGGCTGGGTTGTGGGTTTTTGGCTGCTTGATGTTTGCGGACGGTGGTTGTCAAGGCGGTGTGAATACGGTGGATGGTGCTGTTTCCGATCGAAGTACGTTTTCTGAATGGAGAATTTGCAGATTGTTGAAGTGCCCTCTGGTAGGTGATTGTGTCCTTTGAGGATATTTAGTACTTTTTTTTAGTACGTTTTTGCAATTAGAATGAAAATATGTATGTGTTAGGTTGGAGTTGCTGTTGTTGTTTTCGAATGTGATTGTAACTAACCTAATCTGATGCAGTGGCAGACGATGTGCGTCCTGCAGAGGAGGTATGTGTCGTTGAGTACAGTAGGGAAGTGTCGAAGGATGTTACACCGTTTGTTGGTCAACAGTTTGCCGACGTTGAGATGGCGGTTGAGTTCTATGAGTCATATGATCTAGCTTGTGGATTCGATGTGCGACGGTGGTCCACGAAGAGGTTTCGTGATGGTACGCTAAAGTATCAGTATTTAGTTTGCAATCGTGAGGGATTCCCGTATATGCCGAAGAAGACGGAAGCTTCTGTGGAGAAGAAAATTTGTGAAGGTGACATTGTGCCGATGTCTGCGAAATTGAAGTTGAAGAAATCTGTAACGGAGGAGGAGAGTTCTGCAGTTAGTACTGTACGTGCATCGAAGGTGATACGGGTGGGATGTAATGCACGTATTAAGTTAATTCCGAAGGGCGGTTTGGTTGTAATTGAAGAATTCCGAAAAGGTCATAACCATGAACTCTTTTCTGTGGCGGATCGAGAGTTCCAGAAGCTGTCACGTAATCTGTCCGCCTACCACAAACAATTGATAGTTAACAACTCTCGAGTAAGTCTTCTGCAATGTTTTCTTCTGAATTTCGTTACTGTGATTACAGTTGATGCTGTCGCGTAATTAATTTCTTGGACACCAGTTACGTATGCCTTGTGGTTGATGGCATAAATTTCGATTGAATGAAGTTTGTCTGGGAATTGCGAATGTTAAGCACTGAAGTTGTATTTGGAATGTTTTGAAGTTTTATTGTAGTTGAATTAAAGTTAGGAAAAGTGTACTTTTTTTGGTAGTACTGATTCATGCGTTGAAGGTGCGACTGTATGATATTGAAGTTTTGTCGATTGGGAGTTGGAGTATTAAATGATTGTAGTTGAAGTTTCTAGCGTGTGGTAGGATGTGTGTATTGAAAACTTATAGTAATCTACCTGCCATCCATTCACATGAAGTTTTGTTTGTTGTGCTATGAAGTTGTGAAGTCACGTAGTTGCAGTTGTGAATCTGAGTTTGTTTGCTTTTTAGTTTCGGTGTAATATACGACTTTATGAACTGTAGCTTATGGTATGGCAGTGAAGGGAAGATGTGTTGAAGTGACATTGTTTCATCGTTAGAGTTGATGTGTCTTTATGTTGTTAATTATTGTTTTTCAGCTGAAAATTGGATCGACACGTACGTACGATATGGTTAAGGAGCATGTGAATGGATTTGAGAATATTGGGGCTAGCTTGAATGACTTCAAGAATTTTGGGAGGGATCTTAAATGCTACCTTCATCAACGAGATGGGCAGCTTTTCATAGATAATTTTAAGGAAATGGTGCGGAACCGGGAAGGGTTCTATTTTGACTACGAATTGGCGGCCGATGGTAGCTTATGTAGGGTTATTTGAGTCGACGGTGTTGGTAAGAGAAACAATGAAATGTTTGGAGATGCAGTGTCCTTTGATCCTACATATGGGACTAACATGTACTCGATGATCTTCACTCCATTCACTGGGGTTGACAATCATAAAAGGTCAGTGACATTTGGCGGTGCCCTCATTGCTCGCGAGAACACTGAGTCCTTCAGTTGGGTGTTCACCTGTTTCTTGGACGCGATGGGGGGGAAAGAACCAGAGTATATAATAACGGACCAAGATCCCGGTATTATTAGCTCCGTGGTGTTTGTCTTTAAGAAAGCGAGGCATCGGTACTGCATGTGGCATAAAATGAACAAGGTTCCTGTGAAGTATGGTTCGACTAGGAGCGATTACATCGAGTTCATAAATAAGCTAAATGGTATTGTGTGGGACGACGCCATTGAACCCTCAGAGTTTGACTCCAGGTGGAAGGAAATTATGGAGGAACATGGAGTGGCTGAAGTTGATTGGTTTAACACCGCATTTGCCGATAGAAAGCACTGGGTCATGGCTCATTGTCGAGAGATACGCATGAGCAGCGTTATGAGAACAACGCAAAGGTCGGAGAGTGCAAATAGTTTCTTCAAGAGGTTTGAAGGCAAGTCTGGTACTTTGGTGGAGTTCTGGATGCGCTACGAAAGCGCGATGGAGCAGCAAAGGCATACTCATAATAAGCTTGACAATGAGAACAAGCACTCGAGGCCTAAGTTGGAGACTCATTTTTTTTTTATGAAATGTAAATTATATTAAAATCGAGTAACCAAATACATCACAGATTCAGTTCATAGACCAATTAAGGCGAAAACGCTCTACATTAGTCTATCCAGCCACGCCTGGTCTTTATCTGTCAATTTACCCTTACATTGATTTTTAATTCTATTTCTAACATCAATAATAATTAAACTAGCACATCTTCTCGGAGTATAAATTTGATACTCCATCCTGCTGCTATTCCTCTGGGACCAAATGTAATAAACCGCAGCACTAATAATGCTGTTAAGGATGCCATTCTTTAGTCTCGAGAAGTGCTTGTGACGTCTCCAAGGCTGATCGTTATCGTTCACCATCCTCACGCCCGACCAGTCTAGAAGAATTTGCAGAACTCTCGAGCTGTACGGACACTTGAAGAACAAGTGCTGCACCGTTTCTTCCTCTTGCTCACAAACGCAACAAGTATTATCAGGGCAAATATGAAGTCTATAGAGTTTATCTCTGGTATTTAGACCTCTTTGATAGATTAACCACGAGGTAAAAGCGTGCTTGGGGATTACCCACTTACTCCATACGAACTGGTGCCAGTCGCAGTCCTGCCCGGCTGACGCCAGAATGTCGTAGCCTTTCTTTATAGTGTATTCTTTCCCTGGAACATTGCTCCATTCCCGGTTATCGTAAGCTACTTGCAGCTCATTTTTCAACTTACAGATCTTCTTCCAATACCAACTTGCTTGACTCGGGGGGGAATGAGAATCCTAATCACCATTATGTAAGTACGTATGTTGTATCCATTGGACCCAAAGCTTATTTGGGAGATAATATATCCACCATACAAGTTTACCTATACTAGCCTTATTCCAGGCTATCTCATCTTTCAGTCCGAGACCTCCTTGTTTTTTCCCTTTACAGATTTTGCTCCAAGCTATTGTAGGTACTTTGGTAAATTCAGCATTGCCGTCCCAAAGGAAGTTCCTACACACCGCTTCTACTTTGACCAAGACTCCTTTTGGGAGGAGTAATATAGATGCCCAATAAGTGTGTAGAGTCCTGAAAACCGATTTAACAAGAACTAACCTGCCGGCGTATGAGAGTTTCCTTGAGCCAAGCGATCGAATACGCTCCAGTACCTTATCGATTGCGGGAAACAATCTTTTATCGTGAGTTTAGCAGGCTTAATCGGCACTCCTAGATATTTGAAGGGCAAGTTTCCTTCATTACAGCCCGAGACATGGATAATCTCCTGTCTTATATGATCCGGGACCCCATTGAAATAGACATTCCATTTCCCGGAGCTCATCTTTAGCCCTGATGCTTGCGAGAAAGTAGCGAAAGTTCTAAGAAGAACCATAATGGAGTTTACATTCCCTTTGCTGAAGAGTAGTAGGTCGTCGGCAAACATGAGGCAACTTAGTTTCAATGGCATGCAAAGCGAATGAAAATTGAAGTCCATATTAGTCATAGTATATTCAAGTAGTCTCGAGAGGTACTCCATGCATATTGTAAACAATAGCGGAGATAGTGGATCCCCTTGTCTAAGACCTCTCCTTCCTTTGAACCATCCGAACGAATCTCCATTTAAATTCAGTGAGTAGGAAGCAGTAGACACGCATTCCTTAATCCATCCAATGAACTTTTCCGGTATTCTTAGCTCATGGAGCATTTGAAAAAGAAAATTCCATTCCACCGAGTCGTAGGCCTTTTGAAGGTCGATTTTAAACATGCATCTCGGGGAGACAGTTTTCCTTCCATAGAGTTTCACGATATCCTGACAAATGAGTATATTTTCAAGGATATTCCTTCCATGGATGAATCCGCCTTGCATTTTGGAGACTAGGTGAGGAAGAACATCTGCCAATATGTTACAAATCACCTTTGATATGCATTTATAAACCACATTAGAACAAGCAATTGGTCTAAATTGCATTACATTAGTAGGGTTATTCGTTTTTGGAATTAGCGTGATATTTGTGGTGTTCAGCTTTTTGAGCATCTTGCCATTCCTGAAAAACTCGTGAATTGCATCACAAGTGTCCCGACCCACAATGTCCCAGGATGATTTAAAGAACTTACTTGTATATCCATCCGGTCCCGGGCTCTTGTCATCCGGAATGCTAAACATAATTGCCTTAATTTCATCATCCGTGACAGGTCTCATAAGGAGCTGAACCTGATCATCCTCACACTTATTTCCATACTTCATAATCTTTCTATTAACTTTGACAGTGGGTGTTGTAGAACCAAGGAGATCCTGATAGAAGTTGATGAAACTGTTCTGGATCCCACGCTGTTCAGAATGCACATTTCCAAACTGGTCCTCTATTTGCAAGACCTGATTCTGTCTTCTTCTTGTTTTTAAAACCCCATGGAAATACGATGTGTTGGCATCTCCCTCCATATTCCAATTCAGCTTAGCTTTTTGGCTCAAGAATGCATAACGCGCCTTGTCTAAGTTTTCAAAAGCCTCCCTGATATCAGTTTCCTGCTGCATCAACAAATTGTCAGTAGGATCAATTCCAAGTTGTTTTTGAATTTCCTTAAGTTTAATCATAGCAATGTCCGCGTTGTTCTCGACATCAGTGAATTGCGCTTTATTCAGGCCCTTAAGTATAGGCTTCATTTCTTTCAGATTCCGTACAAGTGCAAACATTCGAGTCCCAACTCTCTTGTTTCAACCATGTGCAACAATCTCCTTAAAATTAGGAGACATGCACCACATATTAAAGAACTTGAAGGGTCTGCTCTTTTTGTCCTCAAGCGTCTTCTTTTGAATCAAGCATGGGGTATGATCGAACATTCCTTCAGGGAGAAAGTGTGCAAAATGAGTCGAGTATTGATCCAACAATGCCTGATTCACGAGGAATCTATCAAGCCTACTGTAGATTCTATCCTCAGGCCGTTGCTTGTTGTTCCAGGTGAAAATTGCACCCAAAGCAGGTCCATCAATCAGTTCACAATGATGCAAGCATTCCTGAAACTCATCAGCATCTTTTCGTGAGAAGGAATGTAACACCCGCTATATTTCTTGCAACTTTATTCCTTACCGTTATGACATCGTTATAACTCTATCACATTTTGGCTTATGTGTCATTTTTTTTCCAAGCTTATCTTCAATTTTGAGTTTAATGATATTTATTTTTATTTTAAAAGATTTTAATTCTTTTACACCTATTTATTTGATTTTCTTCGTAAGCTAATTAATTTTCCACGAGGAATTCTATTCCTCTTTGAATTGACTTTTTAAAACTTGGATTTAAGTCACTCTTTTTCCTAAAAATATTTAAATACATTTATATAATATTTTCAAGTAGTAAATATTTTTATTTACGAAAATTTGGCCATTAATGATTCTATTACGAAGCTTCGCGAATAATTATTTTCTTACGCGGGGTTTACTTGAATTGCTTTAAAATGTCTTTAACTATTTTACGATTCTTATTTTTATAAATTTGTAAATCATTTGAGACGTGTCCTCATATTTTGGACCGACAAAGCTTCTTGTCGCAATTTAACTACGTTTTACTAACACGTTTCATTTTATCACTTTAAACCGTAAACATAAGATTCTTTTCTTTTCATTAAATTGAGGCTTTACTACTCAAGCTCTTCCTACTCCCTCTCTTCTATTCTTGGCCGGCCAACTTTGGGTCTAGATACACTTTGGATTCCTCATTTTGGAGCTTTAATTCCATTCTTACTCTTTAAAGTGTAGTAACCTCCATCTCCTCCTTTACTCTACATTCATTTTTGCATTAAAAAAAATATTCATCACTTCTTTCTTCTCTCTTTTGGCCGTGTACCCCTTACCCTCCTTAGGCTGATTTTTGCTCCATTTCGAGTCCTAATCGTCTCATTTTTAGCGTCGAATTAATCCTCTTTCCAATTCCTTAGTTAAGGTAATAATCGATGTCGTTTTCGATCATTATTTACCTTGATTTTTAGCCTTTCTCATGGTATTTTTCATTGCATGTATAATTTTTATGTATAATTGTATAATTGCATGTATAATTTTTATATTTCATTTTGACAATATATGTATGTCATATAATCTGGAAAAAATTTTAAAAGTTAAAAATTTTCATGTTTCGATATTTTTATCGCTTTTACGAGATCAATGATTAAATTGTTATATTAATTTGTAAAATCGTAATATTCGGCCTAAACTTGAAATATATGATTATATTCTGTAAAAATGGAGTTTTTAATGAATTTTAATATTTTGGTATTTTTCTGATATTTTAGTTATCGATTATTGAATTATTGCCGTTTACGGACAAAAACGATTAAAAGCCGATTTTAGTTCTAGTAATTAAGCATTTTATTTTAATCTTATTTTTGACGTGGTGAAAATTTCTGATGAAATAGAATTTTCTGAATTTTTTCATAATTTTTCAACCTGTACAATTTAGCTGATCTACAATTTTAAGCATTGGTCATCCTCGCTGATCTTCAACCTGTACAATTTAGCTTTGGTATTCATACCTTGGTGCTGATATAGCCAATTCATGAAGCGATGCTTTGGTAGGGTACACCGTCCCCACACTAAGGTGTGTCAACTCACCTCCGTCCCTTTATCCCGAACCCACTGGTACCCTTTAGCTATGCTGTACGGATTACCTTCGTTCCATTCCTCAGCCGCATAAGCTTCCTTGAACTTGTCTCTAGTAGAGCATATCTTCCTCCATCCCCAACTAGATTCATTTGTAGGCCGATATTCCATCCAATCTTTCCCCTTTAAATAAATATGTTGTACCCATCTGACCCATAATTTATCCGGTCGATTAATCACCCACCAAGCCAATTTTCCAATGGCCGCCTTATTCCAATTGCTGCTTTGCGTCAAATTTAGCCCTCCCTCTCTATACGGCTTGCATATCTTATCCCACGAAACTAATGGAGATCGGATATAATCCGTACCCCCATCCCACAAATAATTCCGACAGATAGCCTCAATATGTTTAATAACTCCTTTTGGAAGAAGAAAAATAGACGCCCAGTAATTATGGAGTGTACTTAGGACAGATTTGATTAACACTAACCGTCCTGCATATGATAATTTCCGAGCCCCGAGTCGTCTAATGCATTCCCGGACATTATTAATTAGCGGCTGACAGTCCAAGATGGTGAGTCTAGATGCCTTGATAGGCACCCCGAGATATTTAAAGGGTAGCCAGCCCTCCTTACACCCCGAGACAGCTAAGATATCCTGTTTCACAGCCTGACTAACCCCATTGAAGAAAATATTTGACTTGCCATGACTCAATTTGAGACCCGACGCAGCTGAATAAGTAGCAAAGGTTCGAAGGAGTACCATGATGGAATGCACATCACCTTTACTGAATAAAAGCAAGTCATCCGCGAACATCAGGCTAGCAAGTTTCATCTGTTTGCATAACAGATGGAATCGAAAATGGTTAGCGGCAGTAGTATGAGTCAGAAGTCTTGTTAAATACTCCATACATAGAGTAAATAACAAAGGCGAGAGGGGATCCCCTTGCTGAAGACCTCTTTTCCCTTGAAAAAATCCAAAGGAGTCACCATTAAGCGTGAGAGAATAGGTCGCAGTCCGTACGCATTGCATAATTAGCTTGCTGAAGTGAACCGGGAACTCCAAAGCAGTTAGCATCTGTTCTAAAAAATGCCATTCAACGGAGTCGTATGCCTTTTGCATATCCATTTTAGTTAAGCATCTGGGCGAGACCGTCTTTCGCGAGTAAAGCCGAATTAAATCTTGACAGACGAGTATATTCTCAACAATATTACGTCCCTTAATTAATAAACCCCCCTTGCGTTGGTGATATAATATCCGGGAGTACGTCTGCCAATCTCGCGCACATCAATTTAGCAATGCATTTATATACCGTGTTGCAGCATGCTATCGGACGGAATTGGGTCACCGAGTTTGGCCTCTCAACCTTGGGTATCAGCGTTATTGCAGTAGTGTTCAATTGCTTTAAAATCTGTCCATGTTGGAAGAAATCTTGTATAGCTTCGCACACTTCATCCCCTACAATATGCCAAGTAGCTTTGAAAAAATGACTCGAATACCCGTCCGGACCCGGAGCTTTATCATCCGAAATACTGAACATAGTCTTCTTAATTTCCTCTTTCGTAACAGGGGTTCGATTCTAGGTTAGGTACTAGGTAACCATTAAAATATGATATACTCTTACTACTTCAAAAGATTATTCAACTCTAAGTCCTCCAAATAATCAAGTAACCTATAACCCAAGGTTCAAAATCTTAAGTACCAACCTAATTCCATTAATCGACAATTTATCATTCAAATCGATCCTCAAAAGGTTACTAAGATAGATAACAAGGTATAACTCACAATCCTCAAACCACGTAACAAGGGGTTAACTAAACCTCGAACATTTATAGCTTCCAAAAGTTACACTAAGATAGAATTCGGTCTAACCAAAGAATCTCAAAAGGAAGATGGTAGAGTAGAAGAATATAACAAGGATTCACCAAGAGGATGAAGAGGAGAATATAAAAGAGAAGAATTAAAAGAAGTAGAGGAAGGAAGAAAAGAGTCGATGATCCTATATTACTAAGTTCTTGAACCAGAGGAGAATCTTCGGGCCTCCAGAGTTCACGAGGGATCAAAATGGATTACTTCATCTTCTTGTAGAGGAACGAGCACACAAGTCTTGGGTCGCTCCATCTGGATCTACTGCGACGTCAAGGAACAGGAATCTACTCTTGATCATCTAGCCTGTAGCTTAAGCAAACTGAATTTGGCTGAAAGGTCACCATTGTATCTTCCTTGTAGCACAAAGTTGTCCAGTCGAGTCAGCAGGTGTCTAAGAATTCTAAGCAGGTCTTGTCCCGATCTGGAGTAGCATCCTATCAACATCTTGTTCATTCGTCTTCTTCCAACAAAAGCAACAAATATTCAATGCTAATCATTGAGTTACAAGAACATATAAACCTAACAGTTAAGTCCTTATTTGTTTCTACCCATCTCTAATAATATTTTTATTTACTGTTTAAATAATTTACTGGTATTTTCCCTATTTTCAGGTGTAAGCGGTTGAAGCAGTGTTGCTCTGATACCAACTGTAATCCCCTAGAAAATCTAACGCGATACAGTGGCGGAAACACTGTAGAGTCGGGATTATAACACGCTGTAACTATGTTTTGATAAAAATTTAAATGGTAAAGTCAAACATTAGGCCCTAAATAAAATGGCCAAAATTAAATAAATCCACAAAGAGGTTTAACAATCCACAAAACAAAATTATTAAAATTAATCGAGCAAGGATCATGTCTGCCCGCTAGCCCACACCCGGAAACATGCATACCTGTCCTGTTAAAAACATAACAGCCACAATCAGTGAGGAGCAAGGTCAACGTTCTCCCAGCCGTATAACATGATTTTAAAACAGTAATTACTAATATAGGAAAATAGTAAAAATGGAAAACAGTAAAACAGCATATTAAAGTAAGCTTTCAGCGCAAAACCAAAATATTAAAATGGGTTTCCGAAGAAACATAAAAATATTTGCCAACCCGCAACCAATTTATATCGATAATAAATAAAATAATCAATGTGGCGTTATGGATAGGGTTAATGTAGAATCTAGACTTTCACTAGGACAATACTAGAAACTAGCTTCGAGAACTGTAGACTTAACTCATAACAGAATCCAGTCTCTAACTAGGCAACTCAACTATAACAGGACTGAGTGCAGCGAGGTCCTGGTTTAAGTAGTGCACACCCCTCCGGGATACAAACCATATCTAGTTCAACCCGACGCGACTTATACGATGCGATATCTAAGTTTAAGGTAAATATTCACTCTCCTGAACACAAACCATGCTCAGTTCAACAACCAATGCGCCCCATAAAGACACACCAACTTTATAGTTGATGGCAAAACGTACATCCCAGACTATATTACTCTAATCCCACACTTGTCCTTATTCCATAACTCCAAAACAGGGTCATTATCGATATTTAAAAGATATAATCATTGTAAACATTATGGAGATAAAAGAGTTTTTGTTAATATCGATATTAGAAATAAAATAAAAAAAGACGACGCTTGGCCCGTAAAAAGAAAACGGACGGCGAGGAAGAGAAGAGAAGAAAAGAAGAAATCGGGTTTAGTACACCCTCAACCTACATGCTTTTGTTAACTCGGATCGGGGCTCGTCGGAATGTGGCTAGGCATGGGAGCGTCGAGTGATGTCGGTCGGATTAGGGTGGCTCGGTGAAGGTGACGGGTGAAGGGTCGGTTTCCTTCGGGTTTGTAATATCGGTTTCGATGAGTGTATGTGTAAGGATGATTGATGTGAGAAAGTTGCGTGTCTCTGATTGATCTCAGGAATTCTCCGTGGGTGTGTGATCCTGATTTCTAATTGATGTTGTGCAAGGGGCTATTTATAGGAAATTCCCGACCTTGGCTAGGAGAGGTGCATTTGAATTAGAACTACCGCTTAGGATAGGAAACGTAGGAAGTTGTGGGAAATAAGAATTCCGTTTTCTTGTGAAGGAAGAAAAAGGAAACCCGGCTGGTTGTGTGCTGCTCGGCCGAGTGTTTGCACTCGGTCGAGTGTTTGAATCGGTTTTCGGATAGGATTCCTACTTGAGATCGAATTCTACCTTAAACGGATTTGTTTATTATTTTGTGAAGCTGATTTTTTGTGGAGTTGGAGTCCGAATTGGACACGTGAGACATCACGGTCGGTCCACAAGTCTCGGGAAATATCTTTGACCGGGTTTTGACTCGGTCGCTAAAAGACGGTTTTACCCCTGGTGTCCGATTCGACCCAAATTAGTGTCATTTGACTCGAAACGACCCACTGGGCCTGAATTTGAGTTTGGTTTTGTGAGATTTGTACTCCTTAAAAAGCCCAAGCTAAATATCCATGATTTCGAGCCCATTTCCGAGTACGTAAAGCACGTTTGCGTCCGGTCATCATCGGGTGTTCGTCGGAAACTGCAATAGATACCTGGCGGTCAAAATGTGGGTGTCTACAATAATAATAATAACAACAACAACAACAACAACAACAACAACAACAACAACAACAACAACAACCACAACAACAACAACAACAACAACAATAATAATAATAATAACAATAACAATAATAACAATAACAATAACAATAACAACAACAACAACAACAACAACAACAACAACAACAACAATAACAATAACAACAATAACAACAACAAATAATAATAATAATAATAATAATAGTAATAATAATAATAATAGACCTCTCTCTCTCTCTCTTGATTCTAGAGATAGAAATCTCTCTCGATTGGCGATTAAGAACTCCATGAAAGTACTCTGAGTATGGCGGGAACAGGTCGAGGGAGGGGGAGGCCACCTTAAAACAAGACGCGATATGATCAGACGTCTCATTCCGAGGGTAAGGAGGGTTTTTCTGGTACGATCGGCGAATCGGTGCAGGGGGATTCCGAACCTCTGGAGAGGCAGGGGAGTCCATCTCTTAATGAGCTGATTAGCTCAGCTTTTCAGGCAGTGAAAACAGGTTCAGGGTTGCGATTGGGGGGGCAATTCTCATCAATCGGATGATGCCGCTACTCTTCCTCCGAAGCTGGAAAGTAGGGGTTCCTTGGGTGGTGCGGATCCTCAGGTGGAGGTGATGGAGAAGTCTACTACTGCTTCTTGGGTCCAAAAGGCTAAATCGGTTAAGATGGGCATGGGTCTTTATTTTGATAAGGATAGTGCCGATTCAACCGAAGTGGATATTAGGATTGATGATTTTGCGGATGAGCTAAAATTCTGGGAGCATACTCTAATGGGGAATGTGATTGGGGCATGACCAACAACGAAACAGTTGCAGGATTTCGTCGCGCAAGCGTGGAATCATGTAACTCTGCCGACAGTCCAATATTTCAAAAAGGGTTGGTTCTCGTTTAGGTTCAAAGCAAAGGAGGATATGGATGCAGTTCTCCATAGAGGGCCTTGGTTGTATGGTAAGAATTCGCTGATTCTTAAACAATGGAGTCCTCTATTTTCATCTGAAATGGATAGAATTTCTATGGTACCAACCTGGGTTCTCTTCCCGGATCTTGATCCTTATCTATGGACAGACATAGTTTTGAGTAAAATGGCGAGTAAGATTGGTACTCCGATGTTTGCTGACTTAACGACTACCTATAAGGAACGTTTGTCCTTTGCAAGGGTCCTTCTGGAGGTGGACGTTTCTAAGGATTTACCAAGCTTCATTACATTGAATTTACCAATGATTGGTAGGTCTGATCAGCGGGTTGAGTATGAATGGTTACCGTATTATTGTGACGGGTGTGGTAAGCTTGGTCATGTTAAGGCCAAATGTAAGAAGGAGAAGCAGATTTCAAAACCAATTGCAGCTCCTACTTTACAGCAACGTTACACACCAAAGAAGGTTATGTCTCAAGGGTTAGGTGGTACCTCAACAGGTGGAGAATTTAATTCTTCTACCCATGTTGAAATGCATCAAGGATCCCTTGAGATGGAACACCCCGGAGGCCTGATTATCACTGGCTCAGGACCCCAGGCGCTAGGCGGTATCTCAGCTGGTGCAAGGCAGTCTGAGGAACAGTTCGGGACACACTCTGACTCAGGATGCCTCGGGCTAGGTCAGGCTGTCCCTTATGATTCTGAAGATGTCTTTATACCAGTTGTAAGGCGTCAAGGATGCGGTGGGGTAGGCCTTAAGGTGAAAGGCTCTGGGGAAAGTTCTGAGAAGAATGAGAAGCAGTTAGGGGAGGATGAAATTCTTTCGCCTAACAGATTCAACATATTGCAGTCGGCTGGTTTGAAGGATTTGGAGGTTTCCATTCCTCCAGTTGTGGATAACGTCCCACCTGATTTACGGGTATGATAGTTGCTTCTTGGAATATCAGAGGGGCTAATGAGACTCTCAAGCAAAACGAAGTTATTAATTGTATGAGGGGTAGGGGTATTGAAATTCTTGGGCTTCTTGAGACAAGAATCAAGGAAAATAAGGCTATGAAACTTGCTAGAGGGAGGTTTAAGGGTTATAAGGTTTTGAGCAATTATAGTTGTCACTATAATGGTAGGATTTGGGTCATATTTGATCCTGCTAAAGTTGGAGTTACTCCTATTTTGATTCATGAGCAGTGTATTCATTGCTTGGTCAAACATTTGGCTACTGGAAAAGATTTTTATGTTACTTTTGTTTATGGGTTAAATGATGCTAATAGTTGAACTGATCTCTGGCATCATCTGAATGGACTTAGCGGTAGAGTTCATAGTTGGTTGGTAATGGGAGATTTTAACATCGTTAGAAATAGAGAGGAAAAGGTAGGGGGCGGTGCTCCTGATGATAATGCTATTGACGAGTTTAATGATTGTATTGTGAGCAGCGGGTTGCAAGATTTGCCAGCCCAGGGATGTGAATTTACATGGACCAACAAGCAGGAATCATCCTCGAGGGTTTGGACAAAATTAGATAGAGCTCTTATTAATTTGCAATGGATTTCTGATTTTCCTAATTCCTTTGCTAACTACTTGGCTTCAGGGGTTTCTGATCACTCCCCTATTATTGTGCAAATGTTTGAGGAGCAGAGGAGAGGGGCAAGGTTCAATTTTCTCAATTGCTGGGCCACCCATCCTTCTTTTTTATCGATTGTCAGAAAGGCTTGGAATAAACGAGTGTTTGGAACTGCTGGGTTTAAATTGTTCAGTAAGTTGAAGAATGTCAAAAAGGATCTTAAAGAATTACATAAAAGGAATTTTACAAGTATTGGAAAGAGGATTAAGGATATTGAGGTGGAACTTGCTGATGTCAGACCAAGCTTCAAAGAACTCCTTTCTCGAAGGATTTAATTCAACAAGAAAGAGAACTTACAATGGATTGTACCAAGTTGAAGCAGGCTGAGATTAGTATTCTACATCAACGGGCGAAAATGGATAATATTAAGTTGGATGATGCACCTACTTCTTATTTTCATGCTAGAATCAAAGAACGTAGGATGCAGCAGGTGGTTGGGACTATTATAGATATGAATGGGCAGGTTAGAGAAGGAGAACAAGAGGTAGCGAATGGATTTGTGGAATTTTATGAAAACTTTCTTGGGAAAGCTGTTGAGGTTGGGGTTACTGATGATAATACTTTCAGGAAGGGCAAAACGGTTAATTTGCATGATTGGGAGGCTCTTTTAAAGCAACCTACTCAAGATGAAATTAAAAGAGTGGTATTTTCTATGGGTGACAATAAAAGTCCAGGGCCTGATGGCTTTACGGCAGGGTTCTTCAAATCAGCTTGGTCGATTATTCAGCATGATTATTGCGAAGTTGTCTTAGAGTTTTTTTATAAGGGTAAGTTGGTTAAACAGGCTAATACAACTGTTATCACATTAATTCCTAAAAAAGATGTTTGCGAGTCTGTTTCTGATTGTTGTCCGATTTCTTGTTGCTCTATTCTTTACAAAACAATTACTAAGATTCTCACTAATAGAATTCAAGGAGTTCTCGGAGAAATTATTGGATGTGAGCAAGCAGCCTTTATTCAAGGTCGGAGTATTCATGAGAATATTGCTCTTTCTCAGGCGTTAATTAAAGGGTATGGGAGGAAATTCCTAACCCCCAGGTGCCTATTGAAGATAGATCTTCGGAAAGCCTTTGATTCATTGCAATGGTCTTTTCTCGAGAACATGCTCAAGGGGTTTAATTTCCCTCCTAGATTTACTAATTGGATCTTAGAATGTGTGAAAGGGTCTTGGTTTTCAGTGAAGGTTAATGGATCTATGCACGGTTTCTTTAAGGGGAAGAGTGGTGTGAGACAAGGGGATCCCCTATCCCCATACTTATTTGTGCTTAGCATGGAGGTTCTATCTCGACATTTGAGGAACTTGGATCAGAAAGCTCAGGTCTCTCTGCACCCAAAGTGTAGAAAGATTAATCTCAATCATATGATATTCGTTGATGATCTCATGATATTCATGAGAGGTGACGCTTCTTCTGTGGGTGCAGTTACCTCTACTTTAGATCTTTTTGCTAAGGAATCGGGTCTTTATGCTAACAAAGATAAGACGGAAATTTATTTTGGGGTAGTTCATCATGATGTACTGCAGAAAATTTTGACTGAATCCGGGTTTAAGCAAGGGTTTTTCCCCTGCAAGTACCTTGGGATCCCGCTTAATGATGTTGTCAACAAGATGGAACATTATTCTGGTCTGATCAGTAAGATTCAGACTTCTATGTCTACTTGGTCTTCTAACTGCTTGTCGTATGCTGGGCGTATTCAGTTGATTAATTCTATAACGTTTGGGATAATGAATTACTGGTGTAGACACCCAGATTTTGACCGCCAGGTGTCTATAGTAGTTCTCGCCAAACACCCGATGATGATTGGACGCAAACGTGCTTTGATGGACTCGGATATGGGCTCGAAATCATGGACATTTGGTTTAGGCTTATTACGGAGTACAAATCTTATAAAACCAACCTCAAATCCAGGCCCAGTGGGTCGTTTCGAGTCAAATAAGACTAATTTGGGTCGAAACCGGCACCAGGGGTAAAACCGTCTTTTAGCGACCGGGTCAAACCCGGTCTAAGATATTTTTTCCCGAGACACGCGGACCAACCGTGACACTACACGTCCGGTTTGGACTCAAACACCACAAAAAATCAGCTTCAAAAAGTATTAAACAAATCCGTTTAAGGATAGAATTTGATCTCAAGTAGGAATTCTATCCGAAAACCAAAACAATTCACAAACCGAGCTCAAATACTCGGCTAAAACAGCCGAAACACTCCACCAACCAGCCGAGATTCATTGCTTCTTCACCAAGCAACGGAATTTACATTCCTCTTAACTTCCTACATTTCCTATCCTAAGTGGTAGTTCCAATCCAACTACTCCTCCTAGCCAAGGTCGGGAATACTCCTATAAATAGCCCCTTGCACAACACAAAAAAACACATGAAAAATACACATCTATCCTTGACATCTAACAAAAAAATAATTCGAAACGAGTCCCGACATACATCCAAAGAAGCACCGAAATACCGACGAATCCGACCCCGAGAAAGCCGGCCAAAACCTGCCCCATCACACGACCAAACCACACCCAAATTCATCCCACATCATCTCGACGCTCCCAAGTTTAAAGCCACTTTCCGACGAGCCTTATTCCGAGAAAACAAAGCATGTAGGTTGAGGGTGTAAATCAAACCCGATTCTTCTCTTCTTCTCTTCCTTTCTCCACGTTTTTTTTTCCGTCTTTTTTTTCGAGTCGTGTCGTCGGTCGGTCTTTTTAATGTGGGTCGTTCATCACATTTTTTCTAGTATCGATGTTACAAAAAAAAAATATTTTTCATAAAACAAACGTTCTTAAAATATGATACTGATTCTCTAATCAAATATCGTATCTAACAAGAACAAAATTAAATCTCGTTGATGCTAATAAAATCGTTACATCTTCTTAAACAAAATACAACGATTTTAACGCGGAGAGAATTTACATCTTTTTCGTTCAAGTTCTTTTTTTTCCTTTTTCGTTCAAAACAAACTTTTTTTTAAAAACCCTTTCTAAAAACATTCCGAATATCCGATATCGATTTCATAATCGAATATCGAATACGACGAATATCGAAAATATAAATCGAGTATAAATTAATCCATATTTGTACGCGATTTATAAAAATTGACGGTTTTCGACAAATAAAAAAACGGACAAACCCCCACGCGAGTCGCGCGCCTGTCAGGCGACTCGCGCGGAGGCCCGAATGGCCGAGTCCCCTATTCTCGTTTTCTCGCTTTTCTATTTTTTCGGATCTTACATAAAAAGCGACTTTCGCGACATATTTTCAGATTTCGATAAATACTTTTTTTGACCCCGGTCAACACGTGTTAATCCATCACGTGTCATAAACCTTCTTCTAAAATCATGCATATCATCGTATTTGCATCTTTATTCGATTTATTCAATCGTTACTTACTCGTTTTCTCATGTTTGTAGCAGTTTCTATTGTTTTATTAGACTAAAACGAACTTCACATGCTAAAATAACTTTGACGTTATTAGTTTAAGATGCATTAAACGACTTAGCAACCCATTTAATTTTCCTCACATGCTTAGGGAAAATAATGTTTGCATATCATTTCACTATCGAACTAACGCGTGTACATAAAAAACGAACGATATCTTAGTAAAAGCCGCTAAGTGTGGGCGGGGTTGGGTGTTCTTAGTGAACTTCCCAACACGTACCCTCACCCCTTACTCAGAACCATGGTTTCCGGATGTCCGAATCCATTGGCAACGAGAGTCATTCAATACACGATATCCGATAATGTCGGTATCGGTATCAAATGCTAAGGGACGAACCCAATAAACTCTGACATCGGAAATGGGCCGTATTTTGTACACGGCCCACTAAGACATAGAGTGGGTTCGAACGGGCCCGAACTCCCACAAAGGTCGGTGGCGACTCCTACTTCGATTTAAATTTCAATTCGACCCATCTCATATGGAGATTCATTCGCTTCCCCAAACCCGCGCGTGGCCGCGTCGGGGTGGACCTATGTCATGTCCACAACTGGTGTTCTAACACACTTATCCCGACTAATGTGATGGCTAGAATAATCAAACTGTGCAGGAGTTACTTCTGGACTGGCTCTCCGGAGAAGAGAAGCATAGCATTTAAAAGTTGGTCTAGTGTTTGTGGTTCATGGGAAGAGGGAGGCTTCTTAGCTAAAGATCTTGTTGCTTGGAATAAAGCTCTCATGGGACATTGGTTATGGAAATGTCAAAATAATCAGGGGGAATTTGGTGTAAATGGTCGAAGGGTTACTCCTTAGGGGGACAATCAATTTGGGAAATCAAACCCAAGGAGTTTCATTCTGGAACATTAAAAGGGATTTTACATGTGAGAGATGAAATTCTTTGTATTGAGGGGGAGGAGAGACGAGCTAGAAGTCTTGTTCAGAGTTGGATGGCAAAGGATGCTTATTGTACAGGTGCAGCATACGAATGGTTTAGAACAAAAAGGAGGAGGACGAATTGGCTTAGAGGTCTCGTTGGCAGGGCAATAATACCAAAGCATCGGATTATTGCTTCCATGGCAGGTCAAGATAAACTAGCTACCTTGGATAACATGTGTAAAAGGGGAATTAATATAGTTAATCGATGTAGCTTATGCAGGGCTGCAGCTGAAAGCCACGCACACCTATTTTTTGACTGTAGTTATGCTAGGCAGATTTGGGGAGGATTACTTCATTGGATGAGTGCTCCGCTGAGGAATTTCGACTACAAGACTGAACTGACTTGGTGCAGTACAAGAAGAGCTCGGAAGCATTGGAGAAGTAAATGGTTTTCAACCTCTCTCGCAGCAGCTATATACTTCATATGGGGGGAACGTAATGCAAGGATTTTTGAGAACAAAGGTAGACAGGCATATCAGTTATTGCAGCAGGCCAAGTTCGACATTTTTGTTAGATAAAGAGTTTGAACATTGATTTACGTTATAACTTGGATTTGTATAGATGAAGGATGCTCATTTACACTATAGGCGTTATTGTTTTTTGTAAGCCTAGGCTCTTTCTTTTTCCCTTAATGGATGAATAAAGAGTCATACTTTCTTGCAAAAAAAAAAAAAATAAATAAATAAATAAATAAATAATAATAATAATAATAATAATAATAATAATAATAATAATAATAATAATAATAATAATAACAACAACAACAATAACAACAATAATAATAATAATAATAAGAGGCGAGATTTTCCTCTTTCAACTGCAATCTGTTGTGAGCCAGGGAATTCTGACCATTCCCCTATCTTAGTTACAGTTTCTCAGGATAAGAGACCTAGAAAGAAGTTCAATTTTCTTAACTGCTGGACAAGTCATCCTGATTATAGTATGGTTGTGCAACAGGCTTGGTTAAACTAATATTTCTGGCTCTCCTATTTTTAGGCTTTTCCAAAAGCTTAAAATAGTTAAAAGAGCTCTGCAAAGGTTTCATACAAAATACTTTACTAACATCTCCTCTCAGGTACAGGAGGCTAAATCTCTTCTTACCACCTGTCAGCAGGATCTCATGTTTGCTCCTTTTGACCCTAGGCTGATTGCTCAGGAGAAAGGGTTGCTTGAATCTTATAGTTCCCTTAAGAATTCTGAGCTTAGCATGCTATTTCAGAGGGCTAAGGTCAAACATTTACAGATGTCAGATTGTTCCACTAAATACTTCTATGCCAAGATTGCTGAAAGGAAGCACTTGCACACTACTACAAAACATCAAATAGACATGGGTTGTTTTCATTAATAGACATGAGTTTTGCGACCCATGTTAAGTTGAGTGACATCTATTGTCAAATACTTAGACATAGGTCGTTCGACCTATGTCTATCGAAAACATAGACATGGGTTTTTCTAATAACCCATGTGTATTGTTATATTAGACATAGGTTTTCTGAATTAACCCATGTCTATTGTTATATTAGACATAGGTTTTCTGAATTAACCCATGTCTATAAAAAAACAATAGACATGGGTTTTTTGAACACCCTATGTCTATTTATAAATATAGACATGGGTTATTGTTTGCCCTATGTTTATTGTCATAGTATAGACATGAGTTATTTTGTACGCCTTATGTTTATTGAACTGCTAAATTACAAAAAAAATGAATTAGGCGCATCACTTTCACGTAAATGGTAACTAAATTTTATTAAACAAATAATTAATTACAGCCACAAGACATTATCTCTCTTCCTTATAGAGATACTTAACTACAAAATCTAAATTACATACATACTACAATCTTCCATTTGTAGTTCCTTCCTTTCTGCATTTCTTACACCCGCTTCAAAATACATAGCCTACGTGTATCATACCATACCTGTACATAGGCATAAGTTAACTGAGAAAGTCATACTCACTGTGAAAACAAATTAGAGTACTTAACTTACATTTCTATACTTAATACCAGCAATTAAAACACTTAGAAAGAGACACAGCTACAACAACAAGAAAAATAAATCGCAGTATGATAATAAAACAACCATGCAAAAACAAACATAGTCAAATAGCAATGGCGTTAATAATATGAAAATGAAAAAAAAAAAAGATAAAAAAACAACTCGGCATCAAGAAACATACAGTATGATAAGAGAAGGAATGCAGCAAAGAATAGGATCTTCGTGAAGGCTAAAGAAGAAAAAGAAATCGTCAATTACGTTTAACAGACTGTGATTATTATTGGATAAATAAACATGGTTGTCATAGCTTCTACATAATTGTCTGTCATTCACTAGTTGGCTGTTGGAAAAATAAACTATGAATGACAATTTGCATGCAGGTAAACAAGTTGGTACGTATAACAACTATTTCGGGTTATCAAAACTCAAAAGTGGCAAATATATTATGTCAACTAACGAAAGCCTATTTCGACAATGCCTCTATAGCGTCACAGATCGGAGATTCTAACGGGGGTGGGGATCGGAATGGAGAAACTGTATCTAAGCTTTGTGGCTAATTTGTGCTCTTTGGAGGGTGAAAAGAGTGAACCTGAAGAGAGATTTTGCAGATCTGAGGGACTGTGGACACCTAGAAAAAAGTTTTAATGTACATTTCAAAATAAATTTAAAAAAAGAGGCTAGATTCTCTAGCGAAAAACTGATAGGGAGGTGTAGAGGAGAGGAACATCAACATATATTGTAAATGACTGCAAAACAGCAGATCAGGTCGAGCATGTTGTCAGCTGACTAGAAACAAAAGAACAAAGTTGGTGAAAGAGTGGTAGTTCTTTTGTCATGAAATAGCCGAGCTGATTTTAACATCATGGAAGAGGTGTACCAATTGTAAATCTAGTATGAGACTCAAAGATGTCAAATTAGTCATTACATAATCTACAACAAGCTTCAGATTAGCCAAGAACTCACCTCAAGTCGATCCAAAAGATTTTCAGCCACGGAATTGACAAAAGAATCATCTGAACGAGTTAACCAAGCAGCTCGATCACGCTATACAGTGGTGTGCAGAGATTATCAATGTTTACCGATAATACAAAGTAAGCAGAGATTATCATTGACTAACCTTTTCCCGGGTCCAACCAAGGTGTGCGCTTCTCGAGTGCAACCTCACTAACTGTGAAGCGGAAAAAAGAACAAAATCACAAACCCATAAAACCCAAGATTAAAAGCTCATTTCATACTTCGTATGCAACACAAAACTCTACATTCGACCCTGACCATTACTTCAATTTGAGGTACTGCAACTATTATTTTCTCAACACTCAACTTTACCATGGAATTACGATTCTTGCTTCTGCCACTCTCTGGATTTTTTCTGTTATTTACGAGTATATTGCAGTAATACTAGTCGCATCCCTGAAATTACAATTCTTGCTTCTGCCATTTGATTTTTCAGAGGTTTTGTTACAATTTTGAGCTAGGTGGGTTCATGAATTCACACCCAAAAAAATACTACGAAGTATTTCATTTAGTGGTATGTATTGTGACAATGACAGCATTATCCTAGTGGTATGATGAGCATTGTGGGATATACTTGCAAGTAATGAACAAATGAACTGATCTCACAAATGGTAACATCGAAACTGATCTCATACCAGAAGGTAGGGTGGTAGAAATAGCAGCAACACCACCAAAATCACATGTGGCACCCAATGATTTTTGATTTTGGTAATAACTAATAGCTGCATAACTACAGCTTGCTTCAATATCATTGGCTTCGTAACACTGCCCATTTGGTTAGATTGGATCACAGTTTGCTCCATTACCAAACGCATAATTTAACACCTTGTGCATGTTCGCAAACCGTTATGGCTGGTCTGATGGGAAATACGGCGCAAAAACACATTCCTGCGTGCATTTGCGGCGTAAGAACTTGCAGGCTGCACAGGGAGAATTCAAGGAGGACATTTTTTTTGAAAGAAGCTTCGTTTAATCTTGTCTTTTTCCTGTAGGTGCGACTTTTCTTGATGTTAGGCTTTCGATTTGATCATAACCTGCCAAAGAAATGGATACGAAATCAAAATTTGGCATTTAGGAAGTAACGGAGTTTAAATATCATATGATATGATATGAATAAATTGACGTTTCCACTCAATGAATGAATGAATCAAATCTAGAAACTCACATCAATATTTGCTGCGGAATTTATGAATTAAATAATTGAGTAGAGGAAGTTTCATGTACATAGGGAATCCAGGCCAACAGCATATTCATATCATTAATTTTTCTAAATCTAAGATAATATTATTCAATTTTACTAATTACACTTACTATACAATGATTTTATTTACAAATAAATAAATAAATAAAAAGAAGACACATTAATTTGAATTGGAATGAAGAGGTATTAAACACAAAATGAGTAGAGAAAAGGAGGAAGAGTGTGAAAATGAAAGGCATCAAATGGAGGAAGATGAAGTGTATTCATCTCTCACTAGAAAATCTTTCATTTTCACGTATCATACCAAGAAAATGACAACAACAATCATCGTCATCATCATCGCCATCAAGATATTATACGCTAATCAGATTCATAATATCACAATCTGTACCATATAATCTACTTTACATAATCAAAACCTAAACGTTGCATTCGAAAAATAAGTTAAAAGTGATAGGGGAGAAGAAAACCAGATAGGTTGACCAGTCGGCATGAAACAGTCACTTGTGATTCTGTGCAAGATTGAACAGAATCCTCTTCTTCTTCATCGTTAATCACTTGGCTTTTCTTCAATCCCAAGTACGGTGCTTCACCCACACTAATCCCATTAACCTTCTTCTTCCCCTCCACCACGTCCGAATCAACTCGATTTTTGCTATTCAACCCGAATGATAATAATCTCGGGTTTTTAGATCGACTCGACCCGTACACATTAACGTGCGATATTCGTCTTGGTCTTCTTCTTATTTATTTTTTGCATTTAATTCTTCAGCTCGATTTTTAATCTTAATAATATTCAGGGGAAGGCAAAAGACGACGATAGATTTTTCGGGGGAAGGAGGAGACAGATTCTAACACCACGCACCCAGTATTCTTCTTCGTCTTTCTTCTTTCATATCCATTTGCTTCCCTATTTCCGTTTCTTATTGTTTTTTTTCTAGATTTTAATTTTTGCGGCTCTTCTTATTCTCCTCCCCATAAGCAAGCTCGTCGACTTGCCGATCCTAAAACGTCAGTTCTTTTTAATATTGAATTGTTGTTCTTGTTGTTGTTATGGTGCTAAACTAGTAAGTAAACTCTGAAGTACTTGCTTCCAACTGCTAATGATTGTCTAAACCACTACCTTAGTTTTAGTTTGTCCACTCTTTGACTCATTTACTCGGAATTGAAGGAAAGAAAGGGGGAATGTGGGAGATATTTATTCTTTGGATAACAATTTCCCCCTGGAGGATTTTTTTATTTACCTTAGAGACAGAAAATGGATGACTTACCTTAGGAGGAGAGGAATTAGGGACGGAAAATCCTTTTGTTTGAATAAGAAACGAGAGGGAGACACTCAATGACTCAAACACAAATCAAAATACCTCAATCAGTTACCGCCCTTGAGCCAGAAGTCCTTAGGGTGTTGGAGAGAAGGAGCATGTTATAGATCATCCACGTTCGTCTTCACATTTTTCTCATCAATCGTCAAAATAAGGGGACAGAATCAGAGGATTCACGAATTTTGAAAGTTTAATTTGAAGATCAAAATCTGAGATTGTTTATCTAATTGTTAGAACAAAACTACTTGGATCAATACTCTCTACCAAAACATTTAACCAGAATTATTATACCACTTAAGAAGATACTTAATCATTTATGTTAATGAAACAAGTTAATTGATGAAATTAGAGAATTCATTTACCTGAGGATTCGAAGCAGCACAAAATCTGAGATCTGTTCATCAAATTGAAGCAATACTACAGTACAAGATATCAACAGAAATTTGACAAGAATCAATATAATAGACAAACTGATTGAGGATGAAGATGGAGATCAGTTGGATGAGAAGCGTGTTGGAGTTTCTTGAGAGTGATGTTGCCATTGTTAGATGAGGAGCGTGAGAGTGATGAGGAGCGTTCAACACGAGTGAAGAATTCAATTAATCGATAAAAACGAAAAAAAAAAGTAAAAGGGAAGAAATCAATCATACATGAAGAAAGAAGCAGTGAGGAGGAGACCAAAAGCAAGGAGGAAGAAAGCTAGAGTTGGGTACAGCGATTGATGATCTGGACTGCTGATTGGTTTTGGTGATTGAGACTATCAAATCGTCATTGATGAACACAAACACAATTAACAGATCAAATCACTGAATCAAATCAATTCAATTCAAATCAAAACAATTCAATTCAAATCAAATCGAATTGATGAAGTAAGAATTGCAGAGAATTACCATTAGATGCACATCGAGACAATGATCGAGTTCAATAAGGAAGACGGATTGAAATTGGGGGGTTTTTATGGAGTGGTTGATACTTTTACCGATTTCATCCTACAATAGATTTCATCCTATTAGTTTATTAAAAATACATAGAGTAGTTCTCGAGACACTAGTTTATTAGTAAGAAATTTGGAGGAGGGACCTAATTCTATGGTTTATTAGTCTAGGAGTAATAGACATGGGGCCCTCTTATTTAAATATACATGGGTTTTATGTATGACCTACATCTGTTCATATATTGTAGACATAGGTTTTATTTTGACATATGTCTATAATTTATAGACATGGGTTTTAATTTTGACCTATGTATATTCTCTTTTATATACATAGATTTTTTAAATAACCTGTGTCTATTAAAAATAGATGTGGTTTTTACTTTTAACCTATGTCTATTAGGTCATGTCTATGACTAATTTTTTAGTAGTGGCATATGATAGGATCAATAGAGGATCATTATGGCAACAAACAAACTGGTATGGAAGCTGTCTCTAACGCTTTCCTGGACTATTTCTTTACTCTGCTTGGCACCCCTAGTTGACTTTGCCAAGCTAGATTACCTTACCTCCTGATCAGTTGCATGAGCTCAGTGATCCAATTCAAATAAGTGAGATTAAAAAGGTTGTCTTCTCTATGGATATCTGTAGTAGTCCTGGTTTGGATGGTTTTGCTGCAGGTTTCTTCCAGAATTCTTGGTCTATCATTGAACATGATTTCTGTGCTGCTGTAAAATAATTTTTTCAAATCCAAGAGGATGCCTAGACAAGCTAACACTACTGTTATTTCCTTGATTCCTAAGAAGCCTAATGCCTCTTCAATTAAGGATTTCAGGCCTATTTCCTGCTGCTCTGTCTTTTACAAAACTATCCCCAAAATTTTGGCTAATAGGTTGAAAAAGATTCTGCCTGGTATCATTGGAATGGAACAGGCTGCTTTTATTGAAGGAAGAAACATCTTTGATAATATCCTGCTTTCACAAGCTCTAGTTAAAGGGTACAGCAGAAAGTTTTTGACCCCTAGATGTTTGGTGAAAGTTGATATTAGGAAGGCTTTTGACTCTTTAAATTGGGATTTTGTTAGGAGTATGCTGAAGTATTATGGCTTGCCTGATGTTTTTGTTGAATGGATCATGGGGAGTATATCCACTCCATGGTATACTTTCAAAGTTAATGGGGAAACTTCAGGTTTTTTGCAAGGCAAAAGTGGAATTAGGCATGGTGACCCTCTTTCACCCTACCTATTTGTTATGAGCATGGAAATTTTGTCTAAATCTCTGCGTTCTCTTTGCACTCAGGATCAAATTTCATATCATCCTAAGTGTTGTAAGATTAATCTTACTCATTTAGTTTTTGCTGATGACTTGATGGCCTTCATTAAAGGAGATGTCCCTTCTGTGTTAGCTGTTAAAAAGGCTTTGGATTCTTTTGCTCTTTTGTCTGGTCTCTATGCAAATATTGATAAAACTAATGTCTATTTTGGTGGGGTTATCCTCCCTGTGCAGAATGCTATTACTACTGCAACAGGGTTCACTTTAGGCAAATTCCCCTTCAGGTATTTGGGAATTCCTCTTTCTGAAGGTAGATTGACAATTGAGATGTTTGATGATCTGATTCTCAAAGTGCAGCATCACATTAAGCACTGGTCTACCAGATTCTTGTCTTATGCTGGTAAGATACAATTGATCAACTCAGTCATCTTTGGTTTGGAGAATTTTTGGTGTTCTGGGGTTTTACTACCTAAGGGAGTTGTTCATAAGATCAATATATTGTGCAAGGATTTCTTTTGGGGAATCAAGGATAAGGAAAGGAAATTAGTCTTTAAGTAATGGTCAGAAATTTGTTTACCTTGGGAAGCAGGAGGGTTCAATATCAAGAACATAGAGGCCTGGAATGCTGCACTCCTGTCAAAATGGCTGGGGGCAATTATCTGGTAACAGCAACATTTGGAGCAGATGGTGCAATTCCTACGTCTTTGATAAGAGTTCTTGCTGGACTGCTGTAAGTAAGGATCACTTCTCAAATGGAATTAAAGGGATATTAGGGGTGAGGGACAGACTTATAAGGCTCTCAGGCTCTTTACTCCAAGCTCAATCTAATCTTGTTGAATGTTCTGGTGCTAAGTTTCAAATCTCTAAAGCATACAAGTTATTTTTGAACTGGAAGACGTGCAGATGGACTAAGGTTCTGGGTGCTAGTATTATACCTAGTCATAAGGTCTTATTATCCATGGCGTTACAGCATCAGCTTGCAACTATTGATCAGTTTACTAAAAGGGGATATCAGTTGGCTAACCGGTGTGCTTTATGTATGGCTGATTTGGAATCTCATCAACATTTATTCTTCTCCTGTAAAGTCTCAGCTCAGGTCTGGAATGAGATAGAAAATTGGATGCAGGTTCACATTGAAGGTTCAAATCTTAAGAGCATTGTAAAGTGGGTGTTATCCCCTCAGAAAAGGAAGCACTGGAAGAAGCCTTGGATGTAGGCGAGTTTGGCTGCTACTGTGGCGGTTCTATGGAAAGAAAGAAACAAGAGGATTTTCACGAATCAATCAACTAATGTGGAGGCTTTGATACATAGAGTCGAGTTTCATGTTGCTGTAAAATTCCATAAGAATGCTAGTCCTAAAGTTAGCCGAATAGTGGGTCGTTTGGGTACCTTGAATGCTTTTGCATTCCTCGTGTGATAGCTCTTTTTGCACCAAAATTGTAATTTCACTCAATATTGAATGAAATGATACCTTTTTCTGCAAAAAAAAAATTAATAATAATAATAATAATAATAATAATAATAATAATAACGATAATAATAACAATAATAATAATAATAATCACAATAATAATAATAATAATAATAATAATAATAATAATAATGCATACATACATACATACATACATACATACATACATACATACATATATATAATCGAAAAGAAAAGAGTAGGGAGAAAGAGATGATGGGATTTAATGACACCCTCAACCTAGCTACATTCTTAAACGATCTCGGAAACGGACTCGTAGTGGCGGCGTGAGCGCGGGAGTGTCGATATATGTAAGTAGAGTTATGGTGTATGTCTTTGACGAGTTTTGATCTCGGGAATTTGAATGTATGTGTGTGTATGTATATGAGTGCCTAGGACTCAAGGGTGATGAAAGTTGTGTAAATATTGTGTAAAGTTGCAAATGGAATGATTAGGGTTGAATGGGTGAAAAAAAAGATGTGAAATGAATTGATGTGATGGGGTATTTATAAGGAGGACCCCGGTTTAGGTTCACTCGATTGAGTGGAGCGTGTGCACTCGATCGGGTGCCCGGTTCGAGTCCGGTTCGGCCGGTTCACTGCTTTACTCGACCGAGTGGGTGTGATCCACTCGATCGAGTGGCTAAAAACGGAGGGAGTGTTTTTTGGAAAGATTTGTTGACAATTTTGAATGTGATTTGGTAGTTGAGACTAGCTTCTAGAAGCGCACTTGGCTGTTTTTTGTGTCGGATTCGTCTTTGACCGGGTTTTGACCCGATCGCCAAAAGACGGTTTTATTTCCGGTGTCGGTTTTGGCCCAAATTAGTCTCATTTATTGGAAACGACCCACTGGGCCTAGATTTAAGGTCGGTTTTAAGAGATTTGCACTTCGCTAAATGTCCACGTCGGATACTATTGATTTCGAGTCCGTATTCGAGCGTATTAAGTCACGTTTACGTCCGATCATCATCGGGTGTTTTGTCGGGAACTGCTATAGACACTAGCAGGCAAAATGCGGGTGTCTACACCTATATCCTGTACTTGAGAGAATACTCGCCCTTACTTCCTCCTGCACCCCACCAAAATAGACCTCAGTTTTCTCCATGTTAGCAAGCAACCCAGATTCTGTAGCAAAGATATCCAGAGCCCTAGCAGCAGCCTTAACCGAAGGAACATCACCTCTAACAAATACCATGAGATCATTCGCAAATATAAGGTGATTAAGCTCAAATTTCCTGCACTTTGGATGATATGAGACTTGCTTCTCTTTAACAATCCCCCTCATATGTCTAGAAAGAATATCCATGCTAAGCACAAACAAATAAGAAAACAATGGATCTCCTTGTCTAACACCACTCTTCCCCTTGAAGAAACCATGCACATCCTCATTAACTTTAATAGCGAACCAGGACCCCTGAATGCAGCCTCTTATCCAATGTATAAGGGCTGGAGGAAAATGAAATTCCTCTAACATATTATCCAAGAAGGACCGTTGCAGCGAATCAAACGCTTTCTTTAAATCGATCTTCATAAGACACCTTGGTGTCAAGTATTTCCTTCCATAACCTTCGATCAAAGATTGAGACAAAGCTATATTCTCTTGGATGCTTCTATCATTAATAAACGCAGCCTGTTCCGGTCCCACAATTTCATGTATCACTAACTTCAGTCGATTAGTAAGAATTTTACTAACAACTTTGTAGAAAATTGAGCAACATGATACTGGCCTATAGTCAAGAACTGATTAGCATACCTGCTTCTTGGGTATAAGAGATATAACAGTTGTGTTAGCTTGTTTCAACATCCTCCCTTTTTTAAAGAACTAAAAAACTGCCTCACAAAATTCCTTCTTCACTATATCCTATACAGATTTGAAGAAGCCAGCCGAGAACCCATCGGGTCCGGGACTTCTATCAGAGCCAATTGAGAAAACAACCCTCCGAATTTCAACCTCTTAAGGTAATGCTATCAGACTATTCCACTTGTCCTCAGACACCTTTGGACCATGTCTAATACTAACTTTTTTGAACTTCCTTGCTCTGCCCCAAGAGTGTATCATAGTATTCTATAAAACCTTAAGCCACATCATCTATCCCCTCTCTAATCCTCCCCTGCGCATCTGTAATAGAGCCAATTACTTGTTGTTGTCTTCTTTCACGCAGCCTATTATGAAATAAGAGGTTGCCCCATCATCCAATACTAACTTCTCTATTTTTGCTCACTGCTGCAGTATGCTTAACTCAGCCTTCTTAAGAGTTCGCCATTCCTCCTGCAACTGTTTATCAGCTGCAATTAAATTCACATCTAATGGATTCTGTTGAAGTGAGCGAGCACAGGTCTCCATATCCTTCTCAATCTTATCAATTCTCATCCCAACACTAGAATAATGTTGCTTGTGCATATGTTTTAGAGCCTCCTTAACATTCTTCAATTTATTAAAAAGTTGATAGCATGTCGTACCAAAAACCCTCTTCCCCCAAGTAGCTTTGACCACTGAATGATATAAAGGATGCTGAATCCAACAATTCAAGAAACTAAAGCGCTTTTTAAGCTTCCTCTCTTGCATAACAGTAACCAGTATTGGACAATGGTCTGAGACCCCCGATTGTAGATACTGAGCACTAGCATTAGGGAAATTAACCACCCAATGGCGATTAATAAGAGCACTATCTAGCTTAGTCCAAACTCTGGACTCAGGCTCCTGCTTATTAGTCCAAGTATACTCGAACCCTTGCCCTATCAATTCTCGCATTGCACAATGCATTATACAATCATTAAAATCCTCCATGTCTCTATCATCAGGAACTGCCCCTCCCACTTTTTCGCCAGCATTCCTGATGATGTTGAAATCCCCTAAGGTAATCCAGCTTCTATTTGTATTACTAATGTTGACAAGTCTTTACCAGAGAATTTATCTACTACCAGCACTATTAGTCCCATAAACCATAGTAACTAGAGTCTCCCTTCCAGTAACATTGTGCTTTACAAGACAATCCAGAAATTGATCATGTTCTTCTAAAACCGTTAGCTGAACTGTACAAGAATTCCAAAGTACCCAAACTCTTCCATTATAATGATTCCTATAGTTGCATAAAACTGAATAATCCTTAAACAAACTATTTATTATCTCCTTCGCCTTATTTTCCTTGATTTGTGTCTCTAATAAACCCAAAATATCAATCCTCCTAGTCCTCATCAAATTTAATACAGCGTGCTGCTTGAGAGGCTCGTCCCCTCCTCTAATGTTCCATGAACAGATGATCATGTAGATTTGTCTGGAGGTACAGATCCCTCTACTGGAGGAAAGAGGTCCTCCACATTCATAGTTCTTGCTAAACTTTCAGAGCCTTGTTGCAGAATTACAAATCTGTTAGGCGTGTGCAATAATACCAGCCTCTCAGATTGTTCCATCTCCTCTTGGTCATGACTGGAGCTTTTCACCTTAGGGCCTACCCCAGAGCATCATGGACGCCTTACAACAGAAATGAAACCATCCTCAGGACCATCTGTGATAGCCTGACCTAGTACTCCGCATTGTGAGTCAGCTATACCATCAGATTGGCTTGTGAACTGGTTGCATTCTGCTGAGATACCGCCTAGCTGCTGGGGTCCTGAGCCAATGATTATTAGGTCTCCAGTATACCCTTTCTCTTGATGCATTACAACAAGAGTAGGATGAACTAACACCCTCTCTTCTGAGGTACCACCTATCCCCTGAGAGCCAACCTTCTTGGGTGTGTATCTCATAGCTTTGGCTACACGACCCTCTCCTTTGTCTTTCTTTTTCTCTTTCTTGCAGAAAGACTGAACATGGCCCAGTTTCCCATAACCATGACAGTAGAATAGGAGCCATTCATATTCAATTTTCTGCACAGATTTCCCCAAAAGCGGGATGTTGATTGTAACCGTCTCAGGCAATTCCTTAGATACGTCCACCTCTACCATGACTCTGGCAAAGGACAAGTGCTCCTTATACGTTGTTGTAGCATCAAGATACATTGGCTGTCCTATCTTACTCGCCATTTTGCTCAAAACCGAATCAGTCCAAAGGTAAGGATCCAATTATGGAAATAAGACCCACACTGGTACAATGGAGACTCGATCCATCTCCTGAGAGAAGAGCGGACTCCATTGCTTGAGGATGATGGTGTTTCGCCCTAATTGCCATGGCCCTCCTCTTAGAGCTTGATCCATTGCTTCCTGATTACGAAACTTAAACGAAAACCACCCTCGCTTAAAATATTGAACTATTGGAAACGCATGATTCCAGTTTTTCTGGGCAAAATCACTCATCTGCTTAAGCGATGGTCTAGCTCCTATGACTTCCCCATCAACGTAAACTTCCATTGTTTCAGCTCATCCATGAAATCATTAATTTCAATATCAATCTCATCAGAATTAGCACTATGTTCATCAAAGAAAAGTCTCATACCAATTTTTGTTTCCTTTGTCTTGGTTACCCAGGTTGAAGTAGTTGATTCCTTAGTAGACGGTTGTTCCGTCGCTACTGGTTCCGAAATAACGTCACTCATAGTATCACTTCTCTTCAATGTAGATTGAAGAGCTCCGGTGATCAAATCGTTGAGCACCGGAACACTCTGTCTCCGCTCTGATTGACCCTCGTTCTCTATCAATTGCTCACGATTCTCATCTAAATTGGTATCCTAATGATCTCCGTTCTTCGGTGATTCAAGACGTGCCTTGTTCTTCGACGGGCGTCCGCTCCTCGACCTGTGCTCACTCTGGACTTCGTCATCAATGGCGGGAATTTGAGAGAGAATTATTTCTCTAAGATCGTAGAGAGAGAAACATTTATTATTATTGTTATTGTTATTTGAATAAATATAAAAATGTTGGATGAAATATATATATATATATATATATATATATATATTAGGCTTTTTTCGAGCGATCTCATTGGTCCGTTCCATCAAACCTCAAATTAGGAAAGTATCATAAATAATAATAAAAAATCTACTAGAGAATCTTTTAATTATTATAATATATATTTAATTTATCATATTAATGAGATGTTTTACCATTCTTAGTTAAAAACCTTTAGAGTTCATTTTTTAAAAACATCACCGTAAAATAAATTATAAAAATGAAATAATAAGATTCGTGGTAAAAAATGCTTTCATTAGAGTATAAACTTCATATTATTTGTTTCACATTATGTGATGAATTTATTACATATAGCAGTTGTAAAATTATCCCACATCGACAAATTATAACATGATGATGAAATTCTATATTATAAATAAGAGTAATTATTCATTCTTCGATATCTACACCAAAAAGTCTTTTGAACCTCAAAAATAGTTCTTAAGATTATAAACCTCAATTAATTATCCTATATTCAAAAATTATGATGCGGTGATGAAATTTTATATTATATCAAAAAATTATGATGAGGTGATGAAATTTATTTTATAAATAAGAGTAATCATTCGTTTACAAATATCGACCAAGAAAAACTTTAAAGTATCCCACATCGAATTTTTTTAGTTAAGTTTAAACTTCATATTATTTGTTTCACATTATGTGATGAATTTATTACATATAGCAGTTGTAAAATTATCCCACATCGACAAATTATAACATGATGATGAAATTCTATATTATAAATAAGAGTAATTATTCATTCTTCGATATCTACACCAAAAAGTCTTTTGAACCTCAAAAATAGTTCTTAAGATTATAAACCTCAATTAATTATCCTATATTAAAAAATTAGGATGAGGTGATGAAATTTTATATTATATCAAAAAATTATGATGAGGTGATGAAATTTATTTTATAAATAAGAGTAATCATTCGTTTTCAAATATCGACCAAGAAAAACTTTAAAGTATCCCACATCGAATTTTTTTTTTAAAGTATCCCACATCGAAAAACTATGATGAGATGATAAAATTCTATATTATACGGAGTAACTATTAGTAATCATTCGGTTTTAAATATCGACAAAAAAACTTTTTGGTCTTAAAAAAACTTTTAATATATAAGACGTTTCGATGGGGTGATAGAATTTTATATTATAAATATTAGTAATCATTCGGTTAAATATCGACCAAAAAACTTTTGAGTCTTAAAAAAAACTTTTAATATATAAGACTACTGTTCCGGTTACGGAAACAATTTACCCGGCCTAGAATCCGGGTAGTGTAATTGAATTAATGATGGATAACTAGTCGCTTGATTCCCTTGATCTCCCCTTCCTCTCACTCCTTGAATCGGACTTTCCCGGCGGAAAACGGCCTGCTCCCTGCACAATGAACGCACAGGGCCTCGGAGGTTGTCCGAGGAAACCCTCTCCGATGCCTAAGTCAGTCCGTGAAATGCCTTTATGAACCTAGCTCGTGAGGAACTAGGCGGCGTTTTAAGAGTAAGAGTCTAGAGAGAGAAAATCCAACCCCCCTCATGTGGGAAATGGGGAGGTATTTATACCTTCCCACAAGAGAGAGAAGAGAAAGAGGAATGGTTGGATGGGAAAGTGACAAGTGGCGGCTTCTCATCCATCCATTCCCAATTACCTTAGGCAAAATGACGGATGGGTCCTCGGTTCCCCTTCGGCTCCGTTCAGGCGGGAACGCCCTGGAAGCAGGCGGCAGGCCTGGTTTACTCCGTTTGGCGGACGGCCCAAGGGATTGGGGCCATACTTGGAGATTCCGGTGATTGATAGAAAAGCTGCTGGACAGACCTTTCCTCCTTCTGGGGCTGGTCGCCTCGGGGCCTGACTGGCAGGCGGCCAATGGCGGGCAACCGACCCCTATCAATTGGCCCTCGCCGGCTGAGGAGGAACGGGGTTCCAGCTCGGCAGGCGATGTCTTGCTCAGGGACAGCGGGAGGTTGCCTCTTTGGACACATGCATTTAATGCGTCGCATGTTCCCGAGGGAACATGCTTTAATTTCTCTGGGCACGCAGGGAGTTCAAACGTCTTTCGTTATGATTACCCTCCTTGGCATAGAGAATTTTTGGGCAGTGTGCCGTTCCGCTGATTGGCTTCCTCCCTTGCAGAGGTGGTTGGGGCACCATTAATGCCCTGCTTCTGTTTTCTGTATAAATTGCACCCTCACTCACTATTTTTATGACCCATTTCCAATCTTCATCTTTTACCGCTGATCATGGCTTGGATCAAAAAAAGTGTTACTCATCGTGGAGTTAGGCGCGTTACTTTCATCTTCAGAGGCTTTTGGAGGCTCCGTTATGCTCGGACCGCTTATTTAGCTGTTCGCCGGAGTCGCTGTTCATGGCTTCGCCTTCGCCGGAGGGGTCGGAAGGCCTCTGTTAGGATGGGCAAACGCCCTAGGAGGTCCTCTCCTCCTGCTGCGCCTAGGTTTAGGCGTTGCTCCCAGGGAGGGGGCTGTTATGATAGGGGGTGTCATGAGTGTTTTCCATGGCTGCACCCCGAACAATTCGGCCCCAACTCTGACACCGATTCCTCCCTGGAGTCGGGTCCTTCTTCGCCTGTAAAGAAGACAGGCTGTCGTACTTGCGATGAGTCCCGAGCTGTCCCTTTTGGAAGGGACTGGGAAGACAGCAGCCATGACTCTGGTGACAGCGAAGGCCTTGGCTGCCTGAGTGACAGGGACGAAGACGGGGCTTCAGATGACCCCTTTCAGGGTTCCCCAAGTTGGGACTGGGGTTCGGCTCTCGGGAGTCCAGGCAGTCCTGGAGATTATTCCCCAGATTTGGGGGACGACTAGGCCTGCGTGGCAGGGCATTTGTTTTTCTGCTAGGCCGAAACTCTTTGGCCTCATGCATTTTTCCTTTCATATTTGTCTTTAAGATGTAACTTTTCTTTGTAAGACTTTAATGAAATGAAGATCAGGCGACGCGTTTGTGTATTGCGACGATTTTTTTTTTTTTTTTTTGGGGGGGGGACGTCATAGGGTGACCAGTCTGCTGACGCCCTTTGGTCTTCCCAAGCCGCCTGGGGCAAGCCTCCCCAGGGGTGACACGTGGACCGCAGCCCTTGGACGAATTCCAGAGGGCTGAGTGACTCTTGGCATGCCTTCCTCTATAAAAGTGATTCATTATCCATCACTTTCCTCTTTTCCAATCTTTCTTCTCTTTCGACATTCCTTCACTCTCTTCACTTTGTCAAAAACCCTGGGGTATTGACGGATCGCTTCTTCCTTGCACCCTCATTTCCCTGAGACTCCTCCTTCGGGCTTGTGACGTGCTGTCAGGCGATCTTTAGGTCAGATTTTCATCCTCCATTCTTATTTCTTTCTTCGATTTCCTTTTTCCGCTTCCTTTTTTAGAGTATGATGTCTAGAACTCGTGGGTTGATTTTACCCTTTATCGACCCAACAAAGAGGGGAGAAGGGATGGATTTTGCCTCCTCCTCTAGGGAGGTTGGCCTTGAGGACGAGCATTCGTCGGGAAGTGGGGGCGGCAATTCTCCTGACCCCCCCTCGTATGATGCTGTTGATTCAGACGACGGGGCGTTGGAAGTTGACCCTTCCAGAACTTCCGGCCCCCTCGTTCGTCGGGAAAGGGGTAGGGTTTATTATCTAGACAAGGTTAAATACCGCATCCCTCTGAGTACTTTTCCCGACCGGAAAAATCGGGAGGCGATCCTTGCTAAGAACGCTGCCGTTGTGATTGAGCGGCTCTATAACTTCGGGGAAGGGTACACAGTTGTTGTCCCCGGCGAAAAAGATACTGTATGCAACCCCCCGGATGGGTGCATAGCGGTTTACCACAAATGCTTAGAGTTTGGCCTTCGTTTCCCCCTACATCCTGCTTTAGAGAAGATTTTCAGGCGCATGAACGTCGCCGTCGCGCAGCTGACAGCCACAGCTGTCAGGGCGCTGATTTCATATGTATGGACCTGCCTTTTCCACCGCATGGAGCCTTCCATCGACGCCCTGCGGTTCATGGTGGGCTTGCAGATGGTTTCATCTGGGAGTACGGGCTCCCCTGGTTATTGGTCCCTCTTGAGGCAGAAGGGACATTGTTTGGTGTGGCCTGGTATGGACAGCTTGAGGGATTGGAAGAACAACTTCATTTACATACACAGCACCCATGGGTGGAGGATTCCTCGTCACTTCAGAAACCACGTCCATACCAGGATGGAGACCCCTGAGGAGTACCACCCTGGCGTGGGTGGGAAGGCCTTGGAGGTTAAGTTAAGTGAGAAGGAGAAGGAGTTGACGGCCTACTTTGCAGGCCATACTAACAAGTATGGGGTGTATGGCCCCACCTTATGGCTCCCTCATGCGGAGCTTTTAGCGACTGACAATTATTTGACTCGGCTGGGCATGAATCCGGGTCTGGATAAAGGTAGTTCAGGAGTGCTGGTGATTCCTTCTTACTCTTTTGTGTATTTCGGAAATGCCTTGACGGCCTGTTTGTTTGTTTTGCAACTCTTGCCACTTTTATCTGGAAAAAGGGGGAGGTGAGACGCCTGGGCCTGGACGAGAACCTCACTGTCATCCAAAGTCGCCCTTCTCTTCCCCCTGGTTTTAAGAGAGGCGAGAAGAATCTGATGAAGCATTTGAAGGGCCTGTCATTCAGTAGGCCAAGGCTTCCCCCTCCTCCTCGAGTTACGCCTGCCAAGACGGCGGTTTCTGAGGCTACTCCTTCGCCAGCTGCGAGGGCGATCGCTTTCGAGGCTACTCCATCGCCTGTTGGCAGGCAAGAGGGCCTTTCAGCAGGGATTCAGATCCCCCCGCAGTCGCGGGCCGCAGGTTCCGAGGAGACTGGGGAGAGTACCCCCCGGGCACTGACCAGAAAGAGGAGTCGGGAGGCCCCTAACGCTGACCAGGTGGTGGATTTGGAGACTGCCACGCCTGAACCCAAGCGTCTTGCTCCGGAGATTCCCGCCACCCTTTTCTCTGGGGAGAACGTTGAGTTCCACTACAATGCGGGTGACAGCCAGGATGTTTCTGCCCTACTCTCCGACTCAGGGGCGGTTTTAACTGACCATCTTCTCAAGACCGTCAAATCTGCTGCCAGTCAAGTGACCCAGTATATTAAGCGCACCTCCCGAATTATGCAGGCTTCCGCGGAGCTGGCTGCCCTTGGTCGCCTGAGTGATGAGGAACTAGCCAACCCCGACCGCCTTTCTGCAGTTGAGAGGGATGTTGCCCTCATTGCTAGCCTGAAGGATCAGCTGGCGAAAAAGGAGATTGAGCTAGAAGAGGCCAGGGGTCGGGCTATCCACTGGAAGTTTGAGAGCGAGAAAGCTGCGCGGGAAGTGTCTCGCCTGGGGGAGGAGTCCAAGAGAGCACAGCAGGCCTTTGCTGAACTGGAGCAGGCCAGAAAGGCTTTGGCTGAACTGGACCATGCTAAGAAGAGCGTTATTGACCTCGGGGAGCGCCTTTCCAAGGCAAACTCTGATCTGCAGACGGCCCTCGGCGATCTGGCGGCGAAGACCGAGGATCTGGCGGCGAAGACCGAGGGTTGGGAGAAAGAGAGGGGTGAGATTCTTCAAGAGGTAGAAATGGCGGTGTCGGCGGGCTTTGTTAATGGTGCTAACTCCTGCCTGAAGGTTGTCATGGAAGCTGTCAGGGAGATGTTCCCGGGTTTTGACGAAGATGCCTTCCGGGCCCTCTACACTGCTAAGGATGAAGCTCAAATGCGTAGGCTGTCTGAGGGAGACGCTTCCGGTCCGGACGCTCCCCCTGCTTAACATGGAGGGCAGTCTTCCTCAGAGGGCTCTTGCTCGTCCCCTGCTGCGCCTGTGCCAACGCCTTAATTTCCTTACTTCTTTGCGCGCCGAGCCCTTTGGTGGCCGGCTGCCGTACTCTTGGTTGTAACTATTTTGCCTTGAAAACTTGAAAACTTGTCTTGTATTTCTTTGACGCTACTTTTCCCTTTATATGTGAATTCTGTTTGCTTTCGTATATTTTGATTCATGAGTTTGATTCGCAGCCCGCCTGCCTGTAGGTAGGCGGGTTCTTGTTTGCTTGGCCTGCCCCTGGCATTTGTTTGAGGTCCAGGGAGCCTGCCCCCTGCCTGCCCAGAGGTAAGCAGGGTAGCTTTTGCGTTATCTATACAAGGTTGGGGGGCCTGCCCCCAGTCCTTGTTGGTGCGGCCTGCTCCTGGCTTTTCGTTCGAAGTCCAGGGGGCCTGCCCCCTGCCTGCCCAGAGGTAAGCAGGGTAGCTTTTGCGTTTTTTATACAAGGTTGGGGGGCCTGCCCCCAGTCCTTGTTAGTGCAGCCTGCTCCTGGCTTTTCATTCAAAGTCCAGGGGGCCTGCCCCCTGCCTGCCCAGAGGTAAGCAGGGTAGCTTTTGCGTTTTTTATACAAGGTTGGGGGGCCTGCCCCCAGTCCTTGTTGGTACGGCCTGCTCCTGGCTTTTCGTTCAAAGTCCAGGGGGCCTGCCCCCTGCCTGCCCAGAGGTAAGCAGGGTAGCTTTTGCGTTTTTTATACAAGGTTGGGGGCCTGCCCCCAGTCCTTGTTGGTGCGGCCTGCTCCTGGCTTTTCGTTCAAAGTCCAGGGGGCCTGCCCCCTGCCTGCCCAGAGGTAAGCAGGGTAGCTTTTGCGTTTTTTATACAAGGTTGGGGGGCCTGCCCCCAGTCCTTGTTGGTACGGCCTGCTCCTGGCTTTTCGTTCAAAGTCCAGGGGGCCTGCCCCCTGCCTGCCCAGAGGTAAGCAGGGTAGCTTTTGCGTTTTTTATACAAGGTTGGGGGGCCTGCCCCCAGTCCTTGTTGGTACGGTCTGCTCCTGGCTTTTCGTTCAAAGTCCAGGGGGCCTGCCCCCTGCCTGCCCAGAGGTAAGCAGGGTAGCTTTTGCGTTTTTTATACAAGGTTGGGGGGCCTGCCCCCAGTCCTTGTTGGTGCGGCCTGCTCCTGGCTTTTCGTTCAAAGTCCAGGGGGCCTGCCCCCTGCCTGCCCAGAGGTAAGCAGGGTAGCTTTTGCGTTTTTTATACAAGGTTGGGGGGCCTGCCCCCAGTCCTTGTTGGTGCGGCCTGCTCCTGGCTTTTCGTTCAAAGTCCAGGGGGCCTGCCCCCTGCCTGCCCAGAGGTAAGCAGGGTAGCTTTTGCGTTTTTTATACAAGGTTGGGGGGCCTGCCCCCAGTCCTTGTTGGTACGGCCTGCTCCTGGCTTTTCGTTCAAAGTCCAGGGGGCCTGCCCCCTGCCTGCCCAGAGGTAAGCAGGGTAGCTTTTGCGTTTTTTATACAAGGTTGGGGGGCCTGCCCCCAGTCCTTGTTGGTACGGTCTGCTCCTGGCTTTTCGTTCAAAGTCCAGGGGGCCTGCCCCCTGCCTGCCCAGAGGTAAGCAGGGTAGCTTTTGCGTTTTTTATACAAGGTTGGGGGGCCTGCCCCCAGTCCTTGTTGGTGCGGCCTGCTCTTGGCTTTTCATTCAAAGTCCAGGGGGCCTGCCCCCTGCCTGCCCAGAGGTAAGCAGGGTAGCTTTTGCGTTTTTTATACAAGGTTGGGGGGCCTGCCCCCAGTCCTTGTTGGTACGGCCTGCTCCTGGCTTTTCGTTCAAAGTCCAGGGGGCCTGCCCCCTGCCTGCCCAGAGGTAAGCAGGGTAGCTTTTGCGTTTTTTATACAAGGTTGGGGGGCCTGCCCCCAGTCCTTGTTGGTACGGCCTGCTCCTGGCTTTTCGTTCAAAGTCCAGGGGGCCTGCCCCCTGCCTGCCCAGAGGTAAGCAGGGTAGCTTTTGCGTTTTTTATACAAGGTTGGGGGGCCTACCCCCAGTCCTTGTTAGCCTGCCCCCTGCCTACCCAGAGGTAAGCAGGGTGGCTTTTTGGTTTGCGTTGGGGGGTTCACTTTTCCCAATTTTGGCAACAGGGGGGCCTCCCCCTATTGCCCCCTGCTCGTTTGTGTGTGAAAGACGCGAGTGTGAACAGGCAACGAGTATAAATCTGTATCTTCTTATTTCTCTTAAAATTTTCTTTTTGACATAGGGGTGGTCGGAGCCGTCGACATTTCTGATCGTCCTCCGCCTTTTTAGTAAAAACTGCCTATATTCCTGTTTAGACGTAGTATTTCTTTAGTGTGTCTGCATTCCAGTGAGCGCTCAGCTCTTGTCCCTCCAGATTGGCTATCCTGTACGTGCCTGGACCCAAAACCTGAGTTATTTGGTATGGGCCCTCCCAATTGGCACTTAGCTTCCCATGCTCTCTTGACTTTCCAATCGCCTGTGTTTTTCTCAGAACCAACTCGCCCACCTGGAAGCTCCTCTGTCGGACTTTGCTATTGAAAGCTTTCCTCATTCGCTGCTGGTAGGCAGCGATATTGGTACTGGCTTCCTCTCTTAGCTCATTTACCAGGTCCAGGGCCTCAACCATTGCGGCTTCATTCTCAGCCTGGTTGTACTGCAGGGAACGTAGAGAGAGAATCCTTGTCTCAATTGGCAATAAAGTCTCTGCTCCATATACCAGGCCAAATGGGGTCTGGCCTATAGACTCCTTTCTGGTAGTTCGGATGGACCAGAGTATACTGGGGAGCTCATCAGCCCACCTACCTTTGCAGTCATCTACCATTTTCTTCAGGCCGTTCAGAATTTGTTTGTTGGCTGCTTCCGCCTGTCCATTGGTTTGAGGATGACAGACAGCTGAGTAGGCGACTGAGATGTTGTGGCTTTCTAGCCAGATCCTTAGTGGGTCATTATCGAACTGCCTGCCGTGGTCAAATACCAGCATCTTTGGTACACCGAACCGGGTGATGACATTTCGCCAGATCACCTTCCGGACCGCCGGCTCAGTGATGTTGGGGACTGCTTCAGCCTCCACCCATTTGGTGAAGTAGTCTATGGCGACAATTAAGAATTTTCTGCCCCCTGTGGCCACTGTGAAGGGTCCTAGGATGTCCATCCCCCATTGAGCAAAGGGGATGGGAGATAGGATTGGCCTGAGCTCCTGGGCCGGGGCATGGATCGACGGGGCAAAGAGTTGACATTTTCTGCATTTCTGGGTCAGGCTCTTGGCATCTGCCAGCATGGTAGGCCAGTAGTAGCCTGCCCTGAGGGCCTTGTGGGCCAGCGACCTCCCGCCAATGTGATGTCCACAAATCCCTGAGTGGATATCATCCAATACCTCAGCGGCCTGATCCGCCCGTAGGCATTTAAGCAGGGGATAAGTAAAAGATTTTTTGTAGAGTTCTCCATTAATGAATATGAACCAGGCTGCTTTAGCGTGTACCTTCCTCTTTTGTAATGAGTCTGATGGTAAGATACCGTGCCTCTTGTACTGGACGAAAGGGGTCATCCAGCTTTCTAGCTCTTCTTCCACGGCATTAATCGTTTGACCGGGATTAGTAGACCTTTCGTGTAAAACGTCAACCCATACTGACCTTCGGATATCCTGCAGACTGGAGCTTGCCAGTTTTGACAGGGCATCTGCTCTGTTGTTCTGGGATCGGGGAATTTGTTTGATCTCATATGATTTCAGGCTGGACAGCTCTCCCTTTACCATCTGCAGATATGCGGCCATTGCTTGGTCTCTTGCTTCGTATTCTCCTTTAATCTGGTTGGCGATGAGTTGGGAATCTGTCGCCAAGACAATTCGTTCTGCCCCTGCGGCTTTAGCTAACCTGACGCCTGCGAGTACTGCTTCGTACTCTGCTTCATTGTTTGATGCTGGGAAAACGAATCTGAGAGCATGCTCAAAGTCGGTCCCTTCTGGGCTGGTTAATACGACGCCTGCGCCTGCGCCATTGGCCGTTGAGGACCCGTCAGTGTATACGACCCATTCCTGGGCAGGGGATTCCTCTTCCCTTGAATGGGAGCACTCAGCCAAAAAGTCTGCCAAAGCTTGGGCTTTGATGGCTGTTCTCGGCTGGTAAGATATACCTAGCCCACTCAGCTCAATTGCCCATTTCAACAATCTCCCCGATTTTTCGAATTTTTCCAACACCTTTTCCAGGGGTTGGTCGGTGAGGACTATGACCGGATGCGCGTCAAAATAAGGTCTGAGCTTCCTGGCTGCAATTATGACCGCGTAGGCGGCTTTTTCAACCATCGGATAATTCTTCTCAGCTGCCCCCAGCGCATGACTCACAAAGTATATAGGTTGCTGGGTGCCTGCCTCTTCTCGTAGGATGACTGCGCTGACAGTTACATTGGTTACTGCAATGTAGAGGAAAAGTTTTTCTCCTGCTACTGGTCTTGCCAGGGTAGGGAGCCTCTTAAGATGGTCCTTTAGTTGTTCGAAGGCCTCTTTCTGCTCGTTTTCCCATTTGAACTGTTTGTTTCCTTTCAGTATTTTGAAAAAAGGAGTGGCTCTGTCTGCTGATCGGGCAATGAATCGGGCCAAGGCGGCCATTCGACCCGTCAGGCGCTGGATGTCCCTGATGGTCTTGGGCTCAGGGAGGTCTAGAACTGCCTGAATTTTTTCAGGGTTGGCATCTATACCTCGAGAACTGACCAAGAATCCTAGGAATTTTCCGGAGCGGACTCCAAACGTGCACTTTTTCGGATTTAGTTTCATTTTGTAAGCGCGCAGAGAACTGAAGGTTTCCTGCAAGTCTGTCAGGTGTTCCTTGTCTTCCCTGCTTTTTACGATGGCATCGTCAACATAAGCCTCGATGTTTCTACCTTTTTGTTTCTCAAACACTTTATCAACCAACCGCTGGTACGTAGCCCCTGCATTTTTGAGCCCGAAGGGCATCATCTTATACATGTAAGTGCCCGAACTAGTGATGAACGCACACTTCACCCTGTCCGGCTGCCACAAGTACACTTGGTGGTAGCCTGAAAAGGCGTCTAAGAAGCTTAGCATGGTGTAGCCACTGGTGGCGTCTACCAATTGATCGATCCGAGGGAGCGGATAGCAGTCTTTCGGGCAGGCCTTGTTCAGGTTCGTAAAGTCGACGCACATTCTCCATGCTCCAGACGACTTTTTGACCATGACAACATTTGCCAGCCATTCTGGGTAGTCGCAGACTTCAATGAAGTCTGCTTTCAAGAGTTTGTCAATTTCTTCCTTGATTGCTGCGTCTTTTTCTGCAGACATGTTTCGTTTCTTCTGTTTTACAGGGCGAGCATCCATGCTTACGTTCAGCTTGTGAACGATGCATGAGGGATCAACCCCGGGCATCTCGTCTGCAGAATAGGCAAATACGTCTTTGTTCTCTCTCAGAAGTTTGACCAGTTCGGCATGGTAGGATTCCTCTAAGCCTGTTCCTACCAGGACCTGTCTTCCTGGTTCTAAGTCCACCAGCATGCTTTCGCCCCCTGGTTCCAGGCGGTCGGGCGTCGGGTGCTCAACTGGGACTTCGCCTTCCCTGCAGGGGGAACTGTCAGCTTTTCTTTTTCCTTTTCTGTCCCTCTCGTGCTCTTGTAGGGCCACGGAGTAGCATTGTCTGGCTGACTCCTGGTCCCCACGTATCTTTCCTTCCAGCCCGAAGTCTGTGACATACGCAATGGTGAGAGCTCTGATGAAGATTGCGACCTCGATTTCATCCAGCGTGGCCCTGCCAATCAGGGCATTATAGGCAGACCTTGCGTCCACAACAACAAAGGTTGCCCTGACATTCCTGGCTGTGGAACCTTCCCCGAAGGTTACAGGCAAGTCGATGACGCTCATGGGCAGCACGCCTGCCCCACTGAATCCATACAGCGATCCGGGAGCAGGCCGTAGATGCCTTTTTTCCAGGCCCATTTTTTCGAAAGCATCCTTGTACAAAAGGTTTGTATATGCGCCTGTGTCTACCATACATCTTCGCACAATATGGTTGCTGATCTCTAGGGACAGCACCAGAGGATCACTGTGCGGATATATCACCCGTCCTGCATCATCAGGGGTGATACTTAATGTTACTCCCCTTGGACTCCCTTCCTTCTCAGCGTAGCAGATCTGGTTCCTCAGCTCGCGCATTTGCCTTTTTCGGCTTCTTCGACTGAGCTGGCCCTCAGTGCCCCCTGAAATCACATGGATTATCATCCGGTTCTGCACTGACCCCTCGGGTTTCTCAGACACTTCCTTCTGAGACTTGTTTTTAGCTGCGTAGTTGGCCAACCATCCGTTCCTGATTAATTTCTCAATTTCATCCTTCAGGTGACGGCACTCTTCGGTGGTATGGCCTATACAGTCGTGGAAAGTGCAGAATTTCTTTGGGTCGCCTTTTGGGCTGCGAGGCTTGTTTGGACGGTTCCATTTAGCAGTTTCTTTTTCCAGTTCGAAGATTTCCGCCCTGGATTTGTTCAGAACGGTGTAACTATCGAATCTGGGTTGGTAGACTGGGCGTTCTTTCTTGGGAGTGTCTCCCTCTTCTTTTTGCTTACCTGGTTCACCTCTGCCCCTTCCACCCTGCGGTCCCCCTTGAGGCTTTGTTTGGCCTGCAGGGGTGTCCGTCAGGCCGTGGAACTCCTCCTGCAGAATGAACCCCTCAGCAATCTTTCTGGCCATGGCCAAGGTTTCTGGCTGGGCCCTGATCATCTGGTTTTTCATTTCCCCTGGAAGTAGGGAGATTGTCAGGGCGTAGGCGGCGGTGGAATCGTCGATCTCCCTAACCTGCTGGTAGGATAGATCGAATCTTCTCATGTATTCTCTCACACTCTCACCCTTCTTCTGTTTCAGGGTCATGAGATCGAAACGGGTAAGGCGTCTTCTCTTATTTCCGGCATACTGTTCAAGGAAAATTTCAGCCAACTCTATGAAGAATCTGATTGACCCCCGGCGGAGATCTCTGAACCACCCCTGAGCAAGTCCCACCAGGGTGGTAGGGAAAACTTTGCACCAGATGGCATCATCTACATCATACATGCCCATGTGGCTCTCAAAGGCTGCCAGGTGGTCTTCAGGGTCCGTCGTCCCGTCAAATTTGATGGTGGGCATTTTGATTTTTGGAATGGGGTACTCTTGTACCTCAGGGTGCAACGGGGTTTTCGTAGGCCTGCCTACCAGTCG